>JAPDEN010000013.1:0-700883 GCA_027569145.1 Aspergillus funiculosus
CATACACCCCCCCCGGGGCCAACCCCCCCACCCCCCCCAACACCCAGCACACCTTCAACCCAATCTTTTTATTACCCTCTGTAACCCCCCCCGCCGCTAAAATGTTGGATCATAGCTTTATAAAATTGTTATAAAAAAAACAAAAAAAAAAAAAAACCCCCCCCCCCCCCAAAAAAAAAAAAAAAAAAAAAAAAAAAAAAGGAGAAAAAAAGGAGAAAGCTAATGAAGTAAAAAAGGCATACACAAGCACAAACGAAATCACCAACGGCTCCGTGCACATGGAGAAACGCTGTCGCGAGGCCCAGGCCTCCACGGCGTTCCTGTGGTTCGCATGGGCCGGTTTCACGGCTTCCATGGTGCTCTCCATCCTCATCTCCCGTCGTGCGGGCGCGAACCTACGTCCCCGGGTTGGTCCTGCGCGCGGAAGCTTGGGTCGACCTAGTATGGCGCAGGTCTAAGATCGTGCTTATTTTCCCGCCCACCTCCCGTTGCGACGAGGGTGTGGTGGTATTCATGTGACGATTATGGGACCATGAGGAAAGGAAAAGAAATGGAAAGTGAATGGATGGGATGGGATTGGATGGGCTGGTTTATATATTTATCTAACTATAATAGGCGGGGTCATTTTAATCGTAATAATAATCACTCGTTAGGTTTGGAGTTGTGGTGGATAGTATGTATCATGAATTTGGCCTTACAGTCTGACTATCGAGTCTGTATGCTAGTTGTCATTGTTGAATCAAAAGCATTGAATTTAGTTACCATCAATAATTATATACCTTTATTATCAGCCTTCACCATCACAATCCCCGTTCGTCGGACCTTTTCATGCATCTCGCCAAAGTACCTCTTCGACCGGAAACTACACACACACACACAGACACACACACATAAGTATTAATTAGCAGAAAGAAACCCATTATAAAAATAAGGAAACTCACCTCCAATTAAGATTCGCCCGCACAACATCCCGCACACCACAGATATACTCCTGGACCTCAGCATCAACCCGCTCCCCCCAGCTAGGCAGATCCGCCAGCGCAAGGTACCAGTCTCGATACCGATGACCCAGTAACTCGCCTATGTGGTTGAATGCCGCCTGCGCAGGCATGCCCTTTTGACGGCACACGGCGACCATGTTATGGGTGACGCCTTCTCTCTATCCCTCCCTCTTTTATGTGAGCTGGTGTATGCATATGCATATGTTTAGTGGGGAGGTTACCTCTTCTTTGCAGTAGGAGAGGAGGTCGTTTTGGCTGTTATCGTTAGTTTCTTTGCCTACCGTGAGACAAGGGGATAGAGAGGGAATGGTGGAATACAGTAAAACGAGATCAACACCAATACGCTCAATTTCCTGTATACTCCTGCAGTCGAATACCTGATCCGGCAGGTCGAGTTTATGGGCGTATCTATGCTCCCGTTAGCATTGCATATGCATTTCGATAATGTTTCTGTATTAGTCTGGAGATAGGCAATACGTACTCGACGAGTGCGAAGAGCGGTGCTACACCGGCGGACTTGCGGCGTAGAGCTAGCATTTCTTCGAGGGAGGGGGACGTCCCGTTGGAACAATGGTGTACTTGGGCGATGCTGCCTTTGCAGTAATCCTGCATTGTTTGTGCGAATCGGCGTTGGACACCTGATGGATTTAGTTTTTTCTCTCTCCTGGGTGGGGAAGGGAAGTGAAGTTGGTGATGAGACTCGTACCGGCTGGGGATGTCTATCTGGGTTAGACTTACTTGGTTTGATTGAGAAGAAGAGGAAGTGGGGGGTACCTTGACTATACGACGCCATACACAGTTATGGGCTTTGACGAGAGGATGGTAATGAGCTTGGATTGGAGTACTGTCGTCCATCCCAGCCAGAAGACTATCAACCAGGATCTGGGCACGCTCAGGGTCGTCTTTCAGCTCTCCATTGTCGAATACTATACGGGTCAGCTCCGAGGATAAACACGCTGCGTTGACTTACTGTCATCAAATGGGAAGACCTGAGACGGCCAGACTCATCAGCAAAGCTGCATCACTAGAGACGAACGCACGGAAGTCCACATACCCAGTTCCCCCAATCGCATACGGTGCGCAGCTCTTCCTTTCCGGCTTTGGGGGCGGATATCGCACAGAAGTAGGAAAAGTCCGTCCTGGTTAGTCTTCTCTGTGATATCTCGTCAAAAGAGCATTGACTATATACGCTGGATTTAGTAGCTGGTGGTGGTCCGACGCTTTGATGCAGGGTCGTTACCTGGATAGCCACTGCTCTGAGTGTGTCCTGACTTCTGGGTAGTGCGGGTTGACTGCTGGGTCTCCGGATAGGAAGAGTACAAACATCTCAGGGAGACGTACAGGGAGGTATATCTCCTTGGGAGGCGTCTTGCTGGCGGAAAGCTGAAAGCTCTGGTGTGATTGAACGGCTGCCATTTCTTCGTATGAGGTAATACCGTATGATGTGAAGAATAGGTCTTCTAAGCGCTCTCTGGGGACTGGATTCTTGACAGACAGGACTGTGGCCCCTTTATGTGCTGTATCCTCCTCTATGCCTGACTCCGGATGCATCATGTGCTGCCGTCCTGGAATACTCAGCGAGCTTCCATACCAAATGATAGAGTTGGCTTACAGGACCGAACTTTGAGCCGGTTGGAAGATCAAAGACCGACTCCAGTCAGTAGAGTTTCCCATAAATTGGCCATCAATAGGGTCTATTCGCTGCTCGAGATATCGCAATCCGCCTGTGCAACGACAGGTCTACTGTTCACTCCTGCTTCAACTCGCGGGGAACACTTACTACCTGGATATTCCACTATCTGGCACTCGATTTTGAAGCAATACAGAATTTTGCTTTCTTTGTCGTCAGCAGATCGACGTTCCACCCCTGTTTTTCTTTGATGTATACCGGATTACTGGACGCTGTTTGGTTGATTGGGGATGATACAAGAGCCTCCATGTGTTGATAGTTCGAATGTAGTTCACACCGGAAGTATCTCTGTGCTTCCCCGGTGGTAGTTTCCTTTTGTCGAATCTATTGAGCCTCGCCGTGGTAGGACCCGTGGAAACAAAGACAAGCGTTGCTTGTCGGTGGGATGTGCTCTATCCATACGGCGGCATGTTCACTCCTGAAGCAGTCCAAGGTTGCTTCGAGAGAAACTCGTCAGTATAAATGCCACTACACGGTGAAAGGTCTATCTCAACATCTCATCTGTTCCCTCCAGAAGCTGATTCTGTATTGACCTTTGATTCTATATCCATCATGTCGAACCCCCAGATTGGTGATAGCATTGTCATCTGCGGCTATAACTTCACCTGGACCAAGGGACACCTCTCCAAGGACGAAATCGAGCCATTGAGATATCAGTATGATACCCTGGCTACAGCCGCACTGGAGAGACTGCAGGCCATCCGGTCTCGTGTGCTGGAGGACAGCAAGAAGAACGGCGCAAGTGGCCCTCCTCATGATCTGTATGCGATTCTGCGGGATCACCACGGCGAAGACGAGATCCTGGACCAGTTCTGGAGCGAGACTCACACCGTCCCCGAGTGGGTGGACTGGGACCAGCTTGAACGCGGCCAGAAGTTCTTCTACCGATACGCCATCGCCAACGTTGTGGGATTTGCCTTGCAAGGGTTCATGGCTGAGAACTCCGTATGCATCCTTCCATCTCAGACTATTGACTACGCGTGCATGAATGAAAGCTAATCTGCAACAGGCTGCCCCCGGGGTCGTCGAAGTCCTCGTCCGAACAGGCGGTTTCTCCACCCGCGTGCTGTTGGGCCGATTACTAGAGACCTTCCAATGGCTCCTCCAAGTCACCCACGATCTCGACGCCATCAAACCCACGGGCGAGGGCCACATCGCAACAGTAAGAGTGCGCCTCCTCCACGCCTCAGTAAGACAGCGACTCCTCCACCTCTCCCACACGAGAACAAACTACTTCGACTCCGAGCGCTACGGCACCCCAATCAACCTCCTCGACGGCATCCACTCCATCAGCACCTTCTGCTGCAACCCCATGTGGCTGCAACTCCCCAAGTTCGGCATCACCCCGTCCGCCGACGAGGTCGCCGACTACATCGCCCTGTTCCGGTATCTGGGCTTCCTCCTGGGCACGCCGACATCCTCTTACTTTGGCACGGCGGAAAGCGCCAAACTGGCCATGGAGAGTTTCCTCGTGCATGAAGTGCGCACGACGCAGACGTCGCGGGTGGTCGCCTTCAACTTTGTGGAGTGTGTGACGAACCTGCCCAGGCCATTCCATGTCTCGAGGGGATTCGTTGTGGCGGGGAGTCGGTGGATTAACGGGGGTGCGCTATGTGATGAGTTGGAATTGGAGAGGCCCGCGCTTCTCTCGCTCTCCTATCTTTGTTTCGGCGGGCATTGCTTGTTGGTTACCCTGCTTGCTTGGCTGCAGAGGCGGATTCCCGGATTCGATGAAGTGGTGATCCACGTAAGTTCGTCTGCAGTTGGGGAGGAACAAAGAAAGGCCCCCGACTAGTAACGTAGTAACTACGAGGTGCGTTGATGTCTAACTTGTTCTAGTATTTTCGGCGCAGGATGTACCAGGCGATCGTGCGGCGCAAATCTCAGACGCGCTTTGAGTTCAAGTATATCCCGCGCATTGGACAGAAGACTGGGAAAGAGGCGTATCGTGCTGCAGAGGATAGTCGTCGGTCTGGTCTTGTGGACGTAGTGGATATTGGTTTGTTCGAGGTGGTTCTTCTTCTTGTTGTTGCGGTGGTTGTTCTCGCAGTCGGCGGAGTAGTTGGACTCGTGGTGTCTGTTTGGAGGGCATTGCGATAGTTCGCTTGGGTTTGTTCTGTTTCCTTACAGTTGTCTTGTGTATTTCTTTCATTCCCTCTTGTTTAGAGTATACTTAGTAGTTGGGATTTTCATCGTGCCTATTTGTGTCTGATTGCCAGCTACTGACTGTACTTTTATACGATATCCGTAGACCTTTTTATAATCAAGCTGGTATCACACAGCCATCTCCTCGAGGATCACTTCCACCACTCCACACAACGCCCCCCGTCCAGTCATCGACATGCCGTCTAATGATCTGGCCTCGACCGAATGTAGCACGCTCATACCCACACAAGACCTGGACGTCATGCCCCATATCCTTCAGTCCCCGGACGACGTCTTCGCTGATACCCTCCTCAACAAAGATGGTAGGCCCATGCATCGAAGTAGCCCCGAGCCCCTTCGCGCTTATACAGATGCGCGGCGCATCGAGGGCCTGTTGCGGACTCATGCCAAACACTTCCATGTTGAGCAGGACCTGCAGATGGCCCTGGGGCTGCATGAAGCCGCCCATGACCCCAAAGACGCTGTGCAGTTCGCGCGTGGATTCGTCCTCGCCGTGCGTGATCATGCCGGGGATGATGGTGTGGTAGGGCCGTTTCCCTGCAGCGTAGATGTTGGGGTGGTCGGCTGGTTCGAGCTGGAAGTTGGCGCCGCGGTTTTGCAGCGTGAAGCCGCATCCTTCTGGGATGATGGCTGAGCCGAAGCCGTCGTAGTTGCTGTTGATGAAGCTCATGCCGTTGCCGTGTTGGTCTGTCACGCAGAAGTAGACTGTGTCGCTGTGGTTGTGGGCGGGACTGGGGCCTGGGTGGCCGTAGGAGTGGTCCTTTGCTTGGTTCTTGTCGAAGAGCTTCGCGCGAGAGGAGAGATATGGGCGGGAGATCATCTGCTTGGGAGTCACTTCGCTGTGGGTGGGATCGGTCACCCACCAATGTGCATCGGCAAAGGCGATCTTCAGGGACTCGATGATTGCGTGGAGGTATGCCGCTGAGTTGTGGTCGTCGTATGCAAAGGTTGGGATTTGGTGCGTCCGCTCCAGCTCTTCAAAGATTCCAAGGGCCATCAGGACGACAATTCCCTGGCCGTTGGGGGGGTGTTCCCACAGCTCTATAGCCCGGCTGGCAGCTTCAGACCCAGAAGTCCTGCCGATATTCTGGCCTCTGAATGTCAAGGAGATTGGAGTCGTCTCTTCCGTTCCAAGCTGCATGTGGTTTTCCAGATCGGACAGCTCAAGATGGCCTCCGTGTAGTTTGAGCACGTCCACGATTGCTTTTGCTATGCGACCTGTGTAAAAGCCTTTCTTACCCTCTGCTGCCAGAGCACGGAATGTCGCTGCAAGGCTGGGATTGCGCATGATTTCTCCGGCCTTGGGGGCTCGAAAGGAGTCTGGCGAGTGTTTGTCTGGTCGCAACATCTCTCGAAAGTTCGCCGATGCACTGCGAAGAGTTTGCTCTCCTTCCGCCCACTAATCCATCAGCACGACACCATATATATATATATAGATATATATATGCAGGTATGTATAGAAAACTCACGAATCTGGCACTGAGCTCGCTGACAGGGAACCCCTCCTCGCCGAGCTCAATCGCAGGCTTCAGAATCTCCTCCATCGTCACATTCCCACTGCCGAATTTCTCCACGGTGTCGACCCAGCCAGCCGGAGCCCCAGGAACAGTCACAGCCAGCGCACTGGTAAGTGGTATCTTCCCACTGACTCCGGGTGCCATTCCCAGGTCCTTTCGCACCTGCTCAAGCGTCGAATGCTGTGCGGATCGTCCAGAGCCATTGAGGGCGTGAACCTTTCTGGTTTTGGCATCGAAGAAGAGACAGAACATGTCACCTCCAATACCAGTCGAGGTGGGCTCTGTTACGTTGAGAGCGGCGGCTATGGGAGAACATGTTAGTTAATACTGGACGAACTGTCAATTATAGATCGACTCGACTCACAAACAGCAACTGCAGCATCCTGTCAGTTCGTCAGTCTGTCAGTCCGCACATCATTAAGGATCAGACTAACCGCTGCATTCCCGCCCATTCTCAGGATCCTCTGGCCTGCCTCTGCAGCTAGAGGCTGTGTACAGGCGACCATTCCATGGGTACTGTGGACTACGCTTCTTCTGCTCGCAAACTGCGAAAATGGGGCATCTTTATTGGGGAACACATTGCTTGCGACCAGTGGGTTTGGCGAGGCCATGTTGCTCAGAATCACGACTACTGTATGGAATTCACAGCTGGTAGGGAACTCTAATATATATATATATATATATATATATATATGAAATGGAAATAAATAGAATATACGTAAAGCGGTTTATAATCGCTACAACCGCAGTACACTAGTTAGTCCTCTACTTACGACCAAGCAATATGTACAGCTCAAGCGCAGATAGGCGAAGGATCAAACTACCAGAAGAGAAGAACCGCTAAGAAACATCCAGAACTAAACCAAAGCCAGAAACGATAAGAACCCCAAAAAGGAAGAAGCGAATCCTCTGCCATTGGCCTGCGAAGCTGAGATACAGTGCCGACACTAGACCTAAACCAAGGACCACGCGATAGTGAGGGGTTTGAACGTCGCCGTCGGCTCTTCCGCTCGAAACCTGCTGAATCCTCGCACCTTTTGCTTCTTTTCTCCCTCAATATCGAAAGTGCATCTTTTCGAAAATAGTCGTCTCCACCTTGAACGCTACGATTACTACAAATATTTCATATTGATTTGATATTGACCATGTCTCATCCAGGCTACTTCTCCCACGCAACCTCCAAGGGAAACAAACTGGGTTATTATAGAGCTTCTGTTGCATGTGGTATGCATCCACGCAATTGACCCTTGTCGTCCGTAATTCCTCTCTAATGCACACTTACTCTCGGAAGAATACTGTCGAAGACGCAAAACCAGATGCACCCCGTCCTTTGGAGACGCCCAGGGCAGATGTGAGAGCTGCGCCCTCTTAAACCGCCAATGCGTCGCTATTAAAGTGGAACTCATGAACGCCATGGACATTCTGGGTGCAAGTCGGACGCCAGAGGAGATTGTACGCGTTCAGAAACGCATTGGTACGTAGGATCTACTGCAGATCCATCCATCCATCCATCCATCCATCCATCCATCCATCCATCCATCCATCCATATTAATCGTGGTAGGCCATATCAAACCTGGAGTAGAGCCGCGGAGGGAGGGCCGTATGCACAGAATCAACCCTTTCTACGTGTCAAAGTCGACTCCGAACACCGGCTTGACGCGAGTCTGTGCAGTTTCTCGGGCGTTCTCCAAGATAGAACAACCCCCGCCGTCCCAGATTAGCCGGGCTGCTCCTCAGCCACTGCCTGCTTCTCTGCCTGCTTCTCTGCCTGCTTCTCTACCTGCTTCTCTGACGGCTTCTCTGCCTGCTGCGTCCTCATCCTCACTCCATCACAGTTACTTTTCAGATAGTCTTGCGCACGAAGCAGACGTGGACAGGACGTATTGCTCGCCGGATGTGCTGCCGATATCGTCTTCCCCAATATCTTTCGACGACATCAACAACATCAACAACATATTTCAGATTGAGGTCAACTGCGATTCGGAATATGTTGAACAACCATCACAGACCTTCTATCAACACGAGTACAACCCTCATCTCCTGGAAAATGGTCCGGAAATAATGGAGCCGCCAATAGTTCAATATCGTACCCTCCACGAGCACTACTTTTATGAAGAATGACAGCTACACCCAGGCTGGGAAATAGTCTATACTAGCAACTTGATTAGTGATTAGTGGATGCATTCTTAAATGTTTCTTCATTCATGTTCATATTCATAAATCTCATATGCACTAAACAGTCTCTGCTTGCTTCTGACCCTTGTTAACTGCTTGTTGACGATCAAGACCTGCGTTTCAAGTGGTTGTCATAGTTCAGAATGCTTTCAAGCAATACCTGCGCGCCTCGAGCACTGTAAATCAATCGTTAGCCCGCATAATCATAACGCGACTTATATCAAAGTAAATTCATAACATACCACTGCGTCGAAGACGAATACTCGTCCGGATGATGCGAGATCCCCCCCTTGGACGGTATAAATATCATGCTTGTCGGGCATCGCTCGTTCGTATGCACGCTATCGTGGCCAGCCCCCGACACCATCTCGATGTAATTATCCTTCCCAACCACTTCCAGGGCCGCCTCCCGCACAGAACTAATGCAATCTTCATGGAACTGCACGGCGGGGCTATTCCAGATATCCTCGATTTCCACGGTGCATTTGTGCGCCTTTGCAATAGACGCAAAGTCGGCTCGCGTACGCGCAATCATCGCCTCTCTCACTTCAGTGGAATGGTGGCTCAGGTCGATGCCAAAGACCACCTTGTCCGGCACCGTTGACAGAGACTCCGGCCAAGAATGGATCATGCCTACCGTTGACAGCCCATTCGCATCGAGGGCGATCTCCTCGACGCGCGAAATCATCCGGGCAGCCGACGTCAAGGCACATGCACGCCGTGCCATCGGACAAGTCCCAGAGTGCTGGTTCACGCCGTAGACCGTGGCAATCAGCCAGCCCATTCCCTGCACTGCGCTTACAACGCCGATTTCCTTTCCCTCGTCCTCTAGCACGGGGCCCTGTTCGATATGCAGCTCGAAATGCGCGCTCAGCGGGTTCCCCTCGTAGGATGCGGGCGTCGTGCCTAGAAACCCGGTGCGCTCTAATTCGCTTTTCATCGTCTTTGTCTTTGTCTCGTCGTCTTCGGCGGGCAATGAGTGTGCATACTCGAGTGTGTATCGTCCGGCCCACACGCCCGACGATACCATGCCTGTCTTGAACCGCACGCCTTCCTCGCTGGTCCAGTTTATGATGGCCAGCGGTGCGTGGGTGGTGTGGTTATTTTCTTTGAGGACCCGCAGGATCTCAATGCCGGCCTGTACGCCCAGGATCCCATCGTAGCGCCCTCCAGCCGGCTGGGTATCGAGGTGACTGCCGATACCGATGGGAGGGAGCGAAGAGGAAGTGCCGGGCCGGATGGCGAAGAGACTACCCATTTCGTCCACCTTCACTGTGCAACCGAGAGAGGTGGCTGTAGAGATAAACCATTCGCGGACGGACTTGTCGGTATCAGTGAGCGCAAGCCGCCGCATGCCTCCGTCCGGTCTGGCTCCCCATTGCGCTGTTTCGTGTATGGTGTCCCAAAGGCGCTTTTCGTTGACCTTGTACGGGGAGGCCAGCCTGCCTGTCGTGGAGAGTGTACGAGCACACTGGGGGAGGGTGATGTTTCCGAAGGATGCTGTGTAATGGGTTAGTTGCGCCCTAGAGCGCAATAGTTGGATGGGTCGCGCTGCATTTGGAAGTATAATAGACGACATTTTCATTGCCGAGCTTCCTGCCAGGCCGTCAATGCGCACAATCGTATATCAAGTGGGCTGGTAGCAAATACGCCGTTTTCAGATAATAGGACTCGCAGTTTTGTTAATATCTGCAATTCCTCTCTCTCTCTCTCTCTCTCTATATATATATATATATATATATATATTGGGAGAACGCACATTCGGAACTCGACCTCATTCTTTCATTCACTGTAGTAATGGCTATTAGCAGATCTCGCGCGACTATACAGAATACTGTAACGTGTATGGCCTCTTTTAGTTAGTATCGGGACTTTATCTCAGCTTCTCCATTCTATACATGACTAGATGAACTGCTTTTCTCCTCCAGCGGCCCTTTTACCCCGCACGCACTTGTTCCCGACCCTATCTTTCTCGTACTCGTGGCTTATCTCGAACCCAGTTGTCTCTTTCGGTATAGTGTCGGGACTCTTATCATCCGACCTTACGATCTTTCTTCGCATTTGCTGTTAATCATTGCTGGAGCTGCGATTCCACGATGCTGAGTCTAAGCTTTGATCGGGACTCTATCGTGCGGTCTTATCTTGGGGTTGATTACCTATATCCTATCTGTCTGCATAGCTGTCTCTTTCTATCTAAGCCCTAATTGGGAACTCAATTTTTGGAGAAAGCTGTTTCCTGCCTTTTCATTTGCGATCTGAACAATAGAACTCTCAGCGAGGCTTTCCCCAAGTTCATGCAAAGTGCGGGGATGCTCGTATGACCCTATCGTCTGCTGTTCCTCCAGCACTAATTTCGGGACTCTATCTTCTGCCTTCACTAGTTTCGGGACTCTATCTTCTCGAATGACATGGTGGAATGTTGGATCAGCCGGTTTCTTTTTACCTTTTCCTATTATTAATTATTACTGGGATCCTTGTATTAGCTATATATGTTTAAAAGAAGTACAACTGACTCGCATGTTTATCTCCACTTAGGAAGCACTAGCTACATACATACATACATACATACATACATACATACCTTGTTATATTACCTTGCTCATTCTACCACCTACATATTGCACCTTATGCAGCCTTGATCTGGCCAAAACAACCTCTTGTTGAATTCAATTTCTCTGTATAAGAGAGATACGATGTCTGCGAATCCGGACAGGGTTGATCCCACCCCTCTTGCTGAGCCCGTGAAGCGAATGGACGACGAGAAGCTCGGTACTCATGATGCCGATGGCGCCCTCGAATTCCTTCGAGCAGGGAACCACGGAGAACTCACCGAGGTAGACGAGAAGAAGCTGCTAAGAAAGATTGACTGGATGGTGATGCCCGTTTTGTTCGGTGTCTACACTCTACAGTACATCGACAAGAGTCTGAGTATGGCATCTCAATACAACGGCCCCGTTTCGTCTTGTGATGCGAGATACTGATATGTCGTTAGTTAATTATGCAAATGTCATGGGCCTGACAAGCGATACGCATATGTCTGCCGCCGAATTCTCATATCTGGCGACATTTTTCTACGTTACCTTTGCTGTCTTCCAGCCGGCCCATGCGTATCTTATGCAGAAGTTTCCGCTGGCAAAGTATCTTGCCGTCAATGTCATTCTGTGGGGTCTCGTACTAGCTGGTAATGCTGCACTTTACTATTGGAATGCATGTATGTATATATATCTCACTGACGGCTTTCTCACTTAGTCCACAGCGCGTGCCACAGCTTCCACGGCCTGATTGTTGTCCGCTTGTTTCTCGGAATGTTCGAGGCTTCTGCAGCTCCATGCATGATCCTGATCACTGGAATGTGGTATAAGGTATGTTCCATGCAAATTAGCAACTGAAAATACCATTTACTGACAATTATACCTTCAACAGCGCGCAGAACAACCCCTGAGAGTAGCCATATGGTATCTAGGTGTTGGTGCAGGCACAATCATCGGCTCTCTCGCTTCCTTTGGTTTCCAACACTATATCGCAGATACATTCAAATCTTGGCAGGTAAGATATATATTGACTCCTTTGTACTGAATCCCGCTCACATCTGAATAAGATTATGTTTTTGGTCTTTGGCGTCATCACCATCGCGTGGGGCCTGCTCATTTTCTTCATTATCCCCGATTCGCCCATGACCTCTCGCCTGAGCCACGACGAGAAATTCCTCGCCATTGAGCGCCTCCGCGGAAACCAGACTGGTATCGAGAACAAGACGTTCAAGTGGGAGCAGCTCAAGGAGACTGTTCTTGATATGCGAACTTGGATTATCGTCGTCATTGTCATCGCCGGCAATGTGCCAACGGGAGCCTGTGGAACCTACTCTTCGACTCTGATTAGAGGATTCGGGTATACTCCGAAGCAATCAACGCTCCTGAACATCCCTAGTGGAGTCATCTCCATGGTTTCTGTTCTTTTGGCGTCGTGGTTTGCCGGTCGATACAATAATCGTGGTTACGGAATCATTGGTCTTCTGACGCCTGGTGTCCTTGGTGGCGGATTGATGGCTTTCCTCCCAAGCAGCAACAAGGCTGGTAAACTGGTAGGAATCTACATTACTCAAATCTTTGGGCCTAGTAAGTCTCTCTTCATCTACCTACTGTTGAATCTAAAACAAAAAAAGAGGGGAAAGAACTAACAATCCATTAATAGATCTCTCAATGATGTACTCCTGGGCAGCCGCCAACTACGCCGGACACACCAAGAAGGTTAGCATCAACGCTATCATTCTATTCTCCTACGGCGCATCCAACATCATTGGACCCCTTACATTCACGGGATACACAGCACCAAACTACATCCCCGCCAAGGTCGCCATCATGGCCTGTCTCGCACTGGCAATTCTTGCTGCATTCGTCCTGCGATACTGGTATGTTTGGGACAACAAGCGTCGGGATCATCTCGAGGAAACTGGGGCTGTTGTGGCCACGCCAGATATGGAATTCCAGGATTTGACAGACAAGCAAAACCCCAACTTCCGTTATGCTTTATAAGACGCATATATATGTACTATAAAGCCCAGACTTACAGATTTACTGGGTTAGCTCGAATAGTTGGGTGTCTTTTGGCTACCAACGACAGAAATAGTATATCAGTTTTTTCTGCTTTTGTTGGATAATAGTTAGGTTAATCTTACACTCTCATATAACTATACCGTTTTCTCGAGTCAGGACTTGCCCTACAAGGATCACCCCGCACCGAGCCGGGGGGGGCCGGGGGGGACTCAGCCAATCATAAACCCGTAACCTGTGGTGGATTTAGAATCCGGGGAGGAAGCGGCGCTAAACCGGGAAGAATTAGTCGCGTATCGGGAAATTCCCAGCCTCCGACTTAGGAGGTACGGTATCAATCTGTCCCTCTCACAAACCATCTCCTTTCCTCATGCAAATTGATCAGTCATCTACATGTACTATGAGTAGGTTTAGGGCAGCTAAAGATGATTCTTGACAGTTCACGCTTCCGTTCCTATAGCAGCCAGAATGTGAGACCTAGCTAAGTTTACGTGTTTGCTCTTATCTTGTCGATTCCTTTCCTGCTGCGCTACCTCGTCATGGGCCGTATACCATTGAGTCAACAGCCTCCAGCAAAGAACTGCCACGCCAGGTAAACAGGTGCCCCCGATTTTACCTCCATATTGCACCTTATCCACCCTTGCAGGCCATATTCTCCCTTGCGATTATGCAGATGCGCTCAATAGTCGCCGATTCTAAGACAAGGAAATACCCACTGTGGCGATATAGTACTATAGACAACGATGGGTTCTCGGTCAGAAGCTGTCCAGTATCCAGAGGAAACTTTTTTCTCTACTGAAATTTCTAGTTGACTTTCTTATTGTCGCACTCGGAATGGTGGCGAACTGGCGTATTTCCGCATCCGGAATCGCAGATTGACTGCATCTTGACTTTTGTCGACGCTACGTATTACTACTAGTCAAGGGACTGTGCAGGTAGTTGATTATAAAGGGCATTAATCATTTCTTTCTTGAGCTTTTAGGTTTCCCTTGTACACAAATACCGCCGTCAAGGTTGTCACACCGACTGTGCTTGTAAGGTTGATATACAAGTCGACGGTTGGAGTCCTCTACCTAGTAGTGCGATTCACTTACCGTTCGCAGCCAAGTGAAGGCTTCTTTTCTCTGGATCGAAGAGTTTATGTATCATATGGATGTTCCTTTCCGGAGACAATGACCCAAGACACGTTGCGTTCGTCCAGACACTGCATTCCAGTACACATCCACATCCACATTCCACATTCCTAAAGAGACTAGATACTCGTGGATTTATCTTTCTCTCTGCGAATCAAACTCAATAGATGTAATGTAATATCGAGTCGGGTTCTTCCAATGCTGTTCGAGTGGCGGGCTCAGTGTTGGTCCAGCCTGTGGTCGGAATGTGAGATACTTGTCGCCCACGATGATCCATCGGAAAGTCCAGATCGTGCACCAATATAGATCATTGAGAAGTGCTTTAGGAATAGAGAGCTTTGTGTCAACGTGCTTTAAGACGGTAGCATCACAGTCCATCGTCGACCGTGTTCGTTCAGTGGTCTCCGTCAGGACTAGATGGGATTGTATAACCACGATACCAATCTCTTCGTTACTGGCTGCTTCAATTTCATCTCTCTGTTAGTAGCCTGTAAAATTATTCATCCATGACCTCGAAATCTCCAGCCCCCGTCGCACCAGTCGGGCGACTCATTCTGCAGTTCTGTCGACGAAGATACCACTACTATCTTGCGATCCCGATTCTCCTTCTCCTACTCTATCCATTCCGATCATCGATTATTCCTCAAAGACCCCCTCAAGTTCAAGTGCCGCAGTATTCGGCGCCTACTCCAGCCCCAGTCCTCCCTGCTCGAGATCTGCTCGCGCGCCCTGTCACAAACGACTGGACCACTATCCCCAAGATCATCCACCAGACATGGTTTCCTGCAGGCAGCAACATGTCGGAAAATGCACAGTCCTGGGTACAGACCATGAGAGACCAAAACCCCGACTGGGAATACGTGCTGTGGGACGACGAGACCAACGAGCTCCTCGTCAGAGAGCACTTCCCCTGGTTCCTCGAGACGTATCTCGCGCTACCAAAAGAAATCAATAGAGCCGACATGGCTCGCAATTTCTACATGTATCTCTTCGGAGGGTATGCATACATCTCTTCTCTCCACCATATTTCCCCCGGTTTCTTTTTAAACAAGCTACTAACGAGTCTCTCGACCCAGAATGTACGCCGATGTCGACACTGAAGCCCTCCGCCCCGTGGAACCTCTGTTCAACGCACACGCTGTCGCGCTCGCCTCGCACTGGGATACAATTTCCTCGCCATCTACAACCCAGGGCGAGACAATACAGCGCGCCTTCATGGGCCGAATGGCGCACGCAACCGATCTGGAGAGCCTCGCTGCAATCCCCAACGGCTGGATGGCATCCCCGCCAGGCCATCCATTCTGGCTTCTCCCTGTGCTTGCCGTTATGGAAAACCCAAAGGGAGATGGCAGCGTCGAGGGCATGACGGGTCCGAGTATCCTGGGGCCCCTCATTAAGCAGTACTACGGCAAATACGGAAACGAGTCGCTACGGCGCCAGCTTTGTCGTAGGGTTCGCGAGCTCCAGCCAACGTGGGATTTGTTCTGTGCGTCTGAGCCAGGGGCTGGCGCTGGGACTGGGACTGGGACTGGGACTGGGACTGGGACAGAGGCTGAGGAGAGCGTGCAGGAGTCTATCAAGCACTCTCTTGTGCTGTTGCCGCGCGAGCAGATTTATCCCTATAGCTGGGTGGATGATGGGCAGATCAAGGTGTGCTTGGGGGCAAAGTCCAATCCGGCGTTTGATCCTGAGGAGTGCAAAAGACGAGTGGGTGTGGAGGCGTGGCCGAGTTATTTTATTACTTATTGTACTCATACTTGGTGAGCTGGGTTCTTGTAGAGGAGATACTAAATACTAGTGATAATGAATATACCCTGTGGCGTGTCCAGTTTTTCTCAGTAGTCGAGATATATTCGATCCATATTATCAAAGCTGCGAACAAATCAATTAGTCTGTTGTCCACATTGACGATCCCGTACTCCAGTCGGTGTTCCTGTCCTAATCCATAGACAAATGCGGCGTTTCCAGACTGCATGCGCCCCCATAAACTCCCCGATGCGGACATGGTAGCATCACGATATAAGATGCCCCCGGCTGTTTTTCCGGCGTTGATCCCCCATGAAACAGTAAAAATGAAGACAAAGTCTCTGGAAGACGGTTGTCCGTGGGGAAACTCACTTAGACAGAGACTCTAGAGATGTACGACAAGCTCGTTCCGAGTGACCGGGCAGCCTGGAAGATTGCACTATGCACGCTGTACGTACGTAGTCCAAAACCTCATACTGAACACCAGATTAACAGCCTCGACATGTTGCAGATCGTGGATCTTCTGGTCGAACCTGACCATCCTGTTCAATAAATGGATTTTGGAATCGACTGCGTTTCGTGAGTTTCTTCGCTGAATATGAGTACATCCACTGACTGTATCTGCAGGATACCGTAAGTATATCGATATACATGGACATATGTATGTACATCAGAATCAGACATTCTAATTATCTTCAGCAATCCTCCTTACAAGCTGGCACCTCATTTTTGCAACCATCGCAACTCAGATCCTCGCGCGAACAACAACAGTCCTGGACGGCCGCAAATCCATTACGATGAGCCCCCAGATCTACCTGAAGAAAATAGCCCCAATCGGCCTGCTCTACAGCGGGAGTCTGGTCTGCAGCAACGTAGCCTACCTATACCTCAACATCTCCTTTATCCAGATGCTCAAGGTACTACTCTCTACTCTCTACTCTCCTACTCTCCCTATTCATCCTCCCTAAACACGAAGGATCCTACGAAACAGAGAACCGAATTGAAATAACGAAATTCTCCACAGGCAGCAGGCCCCGTCATAACCCTCCTAACCAGCTGGCTCTGGGCCGTCGCAGACCTCTCCACTGCAAAACTCCTCAATATCCTCCTCATAACACTCAGCGTCGCCCTCGCCGTATCCGGGGAAATCCACTTCTCCTGGGTTGGCGTGGCCTTCCAGCTCTCGGCGCTCGTCTTCGACGCCAACAGACTCATCATGATACAGATTCTGCTCTCGGATACGGACGGGCAGAAGATGGACCCCCTGGTTAGTCTTTATTATTCAGCGCCTGTTTGTGCGGTCGTGAATTTGCTTTTGGCGTGGGGGGTTGAGATCCGGACGTTTCGCGGGAGTGCGGTTCTGGAGACCGGGGTGGGTGTTTTGGTTTTGAATGCGGTTGTTGGGTTTATGCTTAATGTTTCTGTTTTTACGTTGGTGAGTCTTCTCTTCTTCTTCTTCTTCTTCTTCTTCTTCTTCTTCTTCTTCTTCTTCTTCTTCTTCTTCTTCTTCTTCTTCTCCTCCTCTTCGTTCTCTTATTCTTCTCTTCTTCTTGCTTTTCGTCATTCCCCTGGGGTGGTTGCGTTGCTGATTCATCGCAGATAGGGAAAACGTCTGGGCTTACGATGACGCTGGTGAGCATCCCGAAGAATGTTCTGTTGATCATCGCTTCGGTTGTTATTTGGCATACGCGCATTACTTTGCTCCAGGGGTGTGGGTATAGTATTGCGTTGCTGGGGCTGGTGGTTTACTCGGTTGGATGGGCGCGTCTAAGGGAGTATTTGCCGAGTATGAGGAGGGATGCGAAGGGGTCATACCAGATTGTTTGATAGAGGTTTCCTCGATAAAGGGATGTATGTATGTATGTATGTACAATGTTGTTTAATATATTAGATCTAGACAGACTACTAGGATATCTGTAGGCTTCCTCACTTGTAGGGATTAGTATGGGATAGACGGTTGTCGACAAGAAACGTGCAATGCAATCAGTCGGCGACTGATAAGCAACAGGCTAATAAATTCAGACTAAATCCTGATGAGACAAAAGAGAAGACATCTTAGTGTCTAACTATTCTTAACATGTCTTTGTGACTTCCAAGATCATCCTCCCCCGTAATTCGCCTTCATCGCCATGTCGTCCAGAACCATCAGGGTCGCTGCAGCACAGCTTGGTCCAATCCAAATGAACACCCCGAGGACTCAAGTTGTCAGTCGCATACTGAAGCTGCTCGAAGAAGCCTCTACTTGTCGGGTCCGCCTTGTTGTCCTCCCAGAGCTGGCGTTGACTACTTTTTTCCCTCGTCATATCATCGACAACCCAGCTGAAGTAGCGAAATACTTCGAGTCTGAATGTGCTGAAATCCCCGATGGACTTCTGGCCAGCCCGAACACCAAAGATATTTTTGATCGCGCCAAAGCCCTCGGAATTGACATTGCCCTGGGCTATGGAGAACGATGGGCCAACGCCGGAGAGAAAGCCTCCGACTACAATACCATGATATACTACTCAGCAACACAAAACAAGGTCATCGCCAAATATCGCAAAGTCCATCTTCCGGGCACCAAAGAGCCTGTTTGCAAGCCCAATTTCGCAGAGCAACTCGAGAAAATGTATTTCTGCCCAGGAGACCTCGGCTTCCCAGCCTTCCGTGTCCCAGATATCGTCCCCGGGGCCCTAAAGGCAGCCGATGCTCAGGGACGCGAGGAATCTACAGATGGCAAGGGCGATCCCATAATGGGGATGCTGCTTTGTAATGACCGTCGCTGGCCGGAAGCCTGGCGATGCTATGGACTACAGGGTGTCGAACTTGTTCTTCAAGGCTATAATACTCGAGGATATGCGCCTCAGCATCCCGCGACTCCAGATGAGCAGGAGGAACTGGCAATTTTCCACCATCGGCTCTCCTGCCAGGCTGGAAGCTATCAAAACTCTTGCTTCAGCATCAACTGTGGCAAGGCCGGATATGAAGATGGGGGCCTCCTAATCGGCAGCTCGATAATCGTAGCTCCGAGTGGGAAGATTATCGCCGAGTCCAAAACCTCAGAGGACGAGTTGGTCGTTGCGGAGATTGATTTGGAGGAGTGTCGGTTTTACAGAGAAGGTGTTTTCAACCTTGTCAAGCACCGGCGGGTTGAGCATTATCATCGTCTGGTTGAGCAGATTGGCGTGCAAGAAATCCCCTTGCTGGAAAGTTGAATCCGATAGAACGCAGCGTCTGGAGCTATCCAATGTTTGGATAGTTTCTTTGTCGTCTAGTCAGCGAGCAGAGAATTCCGCCATTGCCGACATATTGGCGATAAGCAAGTGTGGTTTTGATGTCATCTTCATGAAACACCTATAGCAATAGAATCCTTTGCTTTAGACGACATCCTTGTAGAATTCTGAGTTTTTGGTGGAATTATCTAACAGTAGTGTAAGGGTTTGTCAGGCATAAATGTCGCCACGGGGAAATGACTCAACAGATAGGAAGGAGAAGATCGAAAGAGAGCCCCTCGAATACAAAGCCTAGGGTCATCCGATTGAGATAAAAGCTCTACCTCTGAATCCCTGAAGTAGATGCACACAACTTGAAGCCAGACGCGGGCTGCGGGGCAGGCGAAATGAACAAAATCCCTCCGTGCGGCCCGTGCAGGAGAATTTGTTCCACATCCGCCTTTCCTTCGAACCCCGTAAACACCACCAAGAAGAATTTCCCACATACCTCTACAACACTGGCACAATGGCAATTCAGTAAGATACACCCTGTCGCCGCCAAATATGTACCGGACGCACAGGCACTAATCTGGCCCCCAGCTATCTAATTCTACTCTCACGTCAAGGCAAAGTGGTTCGTTTCGTCGCCCACCCGACTTTGAGATCTGGCCGGAAGCCTGAACTAACTGAGCACAAATTCTGCTGGTCAGCGCCTGGCTAAGTGGTTTACTACCCTCTCCCCCAAGGACAAAGCCAAGATCATCAAGGATGTGACCCAGCTGGTTCTGTCCCGTCGCACGCGGATGTGCAATTTCCTCGAGTACAAGGGTAGGTTGAGAAAGAGAGAAAGAGATTTCTTCGCATCCGCCGCCCCTTGCAACGCTCTCATTTAACCCTTCTCTTCTTGTACAGACACCAAGGTCGTCTACCGTCGATATGCCTCGCTTTTCTTCATCGCCGGATGCGCGTCCACCGACAACGAGTTGATCACCCTGGAGGTCGTCCACCGATACGTCGAACAGATGGATAAATACTATGGCAACGTGTGCGAGCTGGACATTATCTTTAACTTCCAGAAGGCGTACTTCATCCTGGACGAGCTACTGTTAGCTGGGGAGATGCAGGAGAGTAGCAAGAAGAACGTGCTGAGGTGTATCAACCAACAGGACAGCCTGGAGGATATGGAGGTGAGTCGACCGCTGCCATTTCGATTTGTTACCCCTCGATTCTGCGATTTCCTTTTTATTTTACTCCCAACATCTGGGGGGGTGCTCTTTGGGGTTCTCCCAAAAGCGACAATGCTTTTTCATCTATTTCCACTCACTCATCCTGGTTTCTCCCGGCCATCGACGACATGGGCTAATATCTCCTCGTTCAGGTTGAGGAAGATGTGGTTACGAAGATCATGTAGAAGCCTCGTCAGCGACTGAGAGTTTCTGTTTATTTCTTTGCTGTTTCCTCTCTGTTTTCCTTTCTCTGCTTGAGCATTCTGGGACATGTGCATTTGGCGTTGGACGTACATAGGCGTTTCATTTACCTACTCTACCTCTACCGCCGCAGTGGTTAATTAATACTTACTCCGTTGACCTCCGCTCAGGACTCAAAGGAGCTCCGCGACAACTTGGACAAACACGGCTTATTGTGAACGCCTCTCTTCCTCTTCCTACTCCTCCTCATACTCCCACCCCCTACTACTAACTCCTCCGTCTATTATTAAGTTCTCCAAGAGGCCATCGCTGGGTCGAGTCTGGACCCGTGAGGTCACAGCGGGATTTCACTGGCTGATCGCCGCCCGCACGTGACCGCCCCCTCGGTCGCATCGCAAGTCGACTTCATCCACGGATCCCCCAATGCTTCCATCTCCATCTCTCTCTCTCTCTCTCTCTCTCTCTCTCTCTCCCTGTTTTGCTTCGTCTTGTCTCTGCAGTTGTCTGTCTCAGATGGCTGCTGATGTTGCGTATCCTTCTTACTGAATTGCCCATTGTCTGCGCCTTCCCTTCGATCCCGCCAGCTGTTCCTCCTGCCAGCTCATTGTCTCCTTATCTCCGACGATCGGGAGACCATCATCTGATTCCCGCCAAAGAACCACACACACGTCTCTTGTGCTCAGTGTCTTTGTCCTGCATTCAACAGGCTTGTCGCACGGAGAAAAAAGACATCGTCTTTGCAATTAATATTTCTCCCCTCCCTCAACCCACATACCTTCCGTATACGCTTGAGACGCCACTCTGACCGCCACGTCGCGTCCAAGATGAAGGTTGGTGGTTCTCGTGCTCTCCGCGCTGGTCTATCCATGTGTCCGAATATTCGCCTCATACTCACTCTTCGTAATTATACGTACAGTTCCTCCCTCTTCCTGAGTTCGAAGACGTGACTAGCTCGCTCAACTTCGACACCGCCGATTGTCACATCCTTGGAGGCTGCGATCTCTACACCACCAAGGCCGCACGCGCCGATCGCAAGTTGTACAAGAATATTGAACAGTCGCTAGAGGCTCAATATGAGTCGGTTCTCCGCTTGTCCGCATCACTGTCGCCTCCAAACGCGTCCGACGCGGCCGCATCTCTGAATCTGTCCCGCTCTAGTCCCTTTGGGCCTCTGAGTGACCATTCGAGCCGCCGCACATTTGCGTATTTGATCGCGACTCTAAACGCGAGTCATCCGGACTACGACTTTTCTCATGTCCTTCGCCCATCGGACTTCCACCGCGAGAGAAACCTGAAGAGGGTGATGAACACAATCGACTCAACTCTATTCAATCTTCGTCCTCGCGAAACGCTCGACCTCACACCGCCATCGCCCTCCACTGTTTCTGGGTCTTACAATGCCGAAGCTTCTTCTACATGGGGCCGGAGGATGTGGAAGATTATTGATGAGCATATGTCTCTGAAGGAGTGCTCAATTTATTCGTACTCGCCGGATGAAGACCCCTCTGATGCAGATGATGGCGCTATTTGGAGCATGCACTACTTCTTCTTCAACCGCCTGCGAAAGCGCGTTTGCTATATCTACATCAGGGCCATCCCCATTCTGAGCCACACACCGAGCGAGGGCGTCGCGACGCCCACAACGAAGAGAACGTTTGACGATGACTTCGTGACGCCTAATCTAGCCTCGAGCAAACGAGCCCGCTATTGGTTTGGTGAACATGCCGACCTCGAAAGCGAAAGCGATGATGAACACCAATCGAAGCCACACGGTGATGAATTTGATTCTTACATCATGAGCGACGAGGAATTCCGGTCCAGGTCTGGTAGCAAGGGAACTGTGCGTGCGATGAGTGAGGAGATTGCGGATTCTATGGAAGTTTGATGATATTAATGACCTAATGCGTTTTCTCTTTTTGTTTCTTTCTTCTGATCTCCGGCTGGTCTCTCTTTGATGTTTCCTTCTAGTTTATTATTTTTTACCCCCTTTTTTTTTTCTTCCATTCTGCACCCTTGTATGATTTGATCATTCCTGAGGCGTTGATACTTTGGTGGTCTTTGCTACATTCAACTTGCATTGTGAACAGGCTTGGGGCGTTTGGTGTGGCGACCAACCCGGCCCTTCTATTTAATTCAATGAGTGATTCTGTTGGTGATGACGACGTGCTACGTACAGCTCTAGCGGCAAGGAGCTGGATTCTCAGAAGTCGTCGGCGCCGTTCTATTTCTGCTGCTGTATCTCTATCTCAAATTGACTGCTTGAGCTTCAGAACAAGGCAGTTCGAGGCGACATGTAGGGCCTCCATATAGCATGGTTTAACCTATATCAACTATTATTGAGCCTGTAAGACCAGTAGGCCCAGCAATTCCGTTAAAATATACTCGACCAAGGACGCGAAACTGTAGCTTATACAAAGTCAGCTGTTGCAGAACAAGTATAGAAAGTTGGGCCGCCCAGATGGTCCGTGCTCGACATGGGGAAAGCTGTCCTTCGCCCGTCCAGAAACACCACAAGAATAACCAACAACAACGACAACAACCGAAACAGAATAGAACCATTTCCCTTTATTTGACGCGTCCAAGATGGCTGATGAAGAGGAGCGCCTCAAGGCTGAGAAGCTAGCCGCCGCCAAAAAGAGGGTACGTTTTGACAACCCCCCCCCCCCCCCCTGTGCTCTACGATCTACCCAGTACACTTGGAGATTTCGCAATGGCTAACCCACTGCATTCACAAACTGGTTTTGAATTCAACAGGTAGCTCAGCTCCAGAAACAGAAGAAAAAAGCTAGCAAGAAAACTACCACCGCATCCGATACACCCAAGGAATCGACCACCACCCCAGAACCCTCAGGCACCCCGGCGCCACCAGCAGAAACAACAACAGAAGCACCACCAGAGAAAGCTGATGATGTCGAAACCACACCTACACAAGCAGAGACAAAGAAGGAGGCAGAGGAGGGGGATGAGACACCAACAGAGCCCATGCCCGAAATCCCCACACCCTCTCCGACTGGCGAGGACGATGCGCCCGTAGGGAAACTGGATACCCCGCGCGCGGGCCATGCACGCCAACCATCGCTCTCGATCCAGTCGAAGATGCGCTCGTCATCGTTCCGGAAGTCCTCGGTTTCGCAGGGGAGCATGTCGACGTCGACGTCGCCGTCTGCAGCTTTGAAGTCGCCGTCGCTGCCGCCGCTCAGTGCGGACGGGGATTCCGTGCACGAGGTGTACCGGAAACAGGCGATGCGGATTGAGGAGCTGGAGAAGGAAAATAAGCGGTTAGAGAAGGAGTTCGAGGATGTCACGGCCCGGTGGAAGAAGACGGAGGATCAATTGGAGGATCTTCGGGAGGCGAGCGTGGATGTTGCGGAGCTACAGGAGAGATTACAACGGGCGGAGAAGAAAGTAGAGGGTATAGATGAATTGGTATGTCGGTCGATATAGTGTTTCTTTTCTTTCCTTTTCTGGGACTGGTGCCATGTGAAGAGAAGAAGTTCGGTACTGACGGAGTGTCGCAGAAAGCAGAGATCGCATCGCTGCAGAGACAAAACTCGCATCTCCAAACGCGCACCCATCGCAGCAATGCCAGTATATCGGTTCCTGGTCCCTCCGAGTCGCCTCCGTCCGATTTGATGCAGCAGTTGGAATCAAAATCCGCGGCGATGGAAGCTATGGAGCTGGAGATATCTAATCTCCGCGCCCAGCTCTCGTCGCAATCGGCGCATGAACCCCAAATAGCTGCCTTGGAGGAGAAGCTATCTAGCAGTGAATCCGCGCTGGAGAGATCCCAGCGCGAGCTTATCGATACCAAAAATGCCCTAACCCGTGCGTCCGAAAAGGCCGTCAAAGAGGGCGTGGACAAGACTTCGACAGAAACCCTAATTAAGAATCTACAGCGGGAGATTGAAGAGCTGAAACAGGAAAAGATCGAGGCAGAGAACAAGATAGAAACACTTGACAAGAAACTCCAAGCAATTGGCAACCTCCACAAAGAATCCGAAACACGCCACCAGGCCCGACTACGCGACAGCGAGAAGCTCGAAAAGGAAGCCATGGTACTACGAAAGAAGCTCGCAAGCGTTGAAAACGAAAACCTCCGGCTCAAAGAAGAACAAGAAACCCAGCGAAAGCGCGAAGCAGGCGGAACGGACGACGACGCCATCGACGAGCTCGAGGAAGAAGAGCGATCCCGCCTCCATCGCCGAATCCGCGAACTAGAAGGCGAAGTTTTCGATCTCCGCCGCGGTGTCTGGCAAGAAAAACGCCAGGAACTCGCAGAGGGAGACGACGACACCGGAATCTCCCCGGAGTACTCATCCTACACAGGCGCCAACCCGGCCGCCGCCAACGCCTTCGACGACGTCGACCTCATCGGCGGAAGCCCCGAGCACGCCCGACGACGAAGCATAGCCCACCAGCAACACCAACATCAACAGCAGCACTCCTCCTTCTCAACCGTTCTCTCTAGCGGTATCGCAGCGTTCACTGGAGGCAACTCCTTCTACGGCAATCGGGGCCGTGCCCCCTCTAACCAGCACCAACACCCGCCCGCCACGCGGGGGAGTCTCGAGCTCCTCTCCGAAGAGAACTTCGACGACGAATTCGACGAGGCGGAATTCGCCCGTGCCCAGGCCGAAGAGGAAGCCCGTAAACGCGTCGAATGGGTACGGGGTATCAAGAAACAGCTTCGGGATTGGAAGGGATGGCGCTTGGATCTTGTGGATAGCCGTGCTGGGGCTGAAGGTGCTGGAGTTGGGATGGGTGAGATTTTCGAAATATAGATAGACTCATTTATAAAATATTCCTTTCTTTCTTTCATTTTCTTTTACATTTGGCTGTTTGTCTTTGTGGAGTTTACCTTGCCAGATTCATGATACCGTGGGTAAGGTGGGATTTCAATACCTCTCTCTACACCGTTATAAGCTATCCGTATAATATCTTTTGTAAAAGTAGTATATTGAGCAGGTTTATCTATACCAAAGACACATAGGATATCCATAGAACGCGATGGGAAGAAACAGTAATGTCGAAATCGCCAGTCATAAAGGGAAAGCAAGAAAAAAATATATGATTTTTAACACCAGCCCCCAAAAAAGAGAAAAAAAGAAAAGAAAACCCGTATCAATGCCAAATGAAAAAAAAATGGTTAAACGGTTCACACAATAACTTAATAACTACGTACTCATACACCACACTGCTCCATTTAGTATCAATCCTCAGCCAAATGGCTCCCATTGAGGTATCCCTCCGACTTCCCCCCAGTTCGTCTACGATTCCTCAGCTCCGTAACCCAGCCGGTAATCTGATAGACCCAGCCACCGGTAACGATGACACCGGAGACGGTATTGACCAGCCGAATGAGCAGAGTCAGGAAGCTAGTGCGCTCCTCGCTGATGAGGAGGAGGATGGGCTCGATATTGTACTTGAAGAAAATGCCCGGGATGAGGTAGGGGGATTCGGGGATTGCGTCGGACTGGCTGGTTGCGGCGTACTGGTTCGTGAAGATTAGGTTCTTGTTGCGGCGGTTTTCGCGCTGAGAGGGGGCCGCGTTGGCGTAGGTGTCTAGGGCGAGATTGCCCTTGGAGTATATTGTGGGGACGATAGAGAGGAAGTACTGGTATTTGTAGTAGTGGGCGTCGGTAGTAGCGATGGTTTTGTCAAGGGGGTTGAGGATGGTTGGGTAGTGTGGTCCGAAGGAGAGCTCGGTGATCATGTGGGAGAAGTTGAAGGCTATATAGTATCATCAGCGGATGGTTTCGGAGTGTGTGAGTCAAAAGAAGAGAAGGGAGTAGAAAGAGAGGGAGGGAGGAAGGGAGGAAGGGAGGAAGAGACGCACTTTCATGAGACAGATGAGGTGAACCATCCTGATATCCATGACCTCTGGCAGTGATGTGGAAGTCTCCTTGGACTTTGTTCCCTTCTAGACTGCCGTAGATTCTACAGGAGTCCAAAGCGTCGCCCCTTCGCAGCTTTGGACCGCGAGCGAACTTCCTGCTCGGGTTTCTCCTCAGTTCGCTTAGGACGTGGTGCGCATGCGCATCCTTCTCCTGTGCGGCCAGCCGGCCAGAGTCCTCCTGGCTAAGGGTCTGGTACTCGTGGGAACCGCCATACTGTTCGTAATTGCGCTTGTCCATCCACACCTTCCAGTTTGTGGGTTCCTTCTGTAGCATCTCCGAGGCTAGGACACGGTCACCAGATGCATCCTGGATGTTTATGTCCAGGGTCTCGCATGGCATGCGCACGACGGCGTCCAGATTCAGCTGAAGGTCATGGGAGACGCCCTTCTCGACAGTGAAGTGTTGGGCCTCTGTACCCTTCAACCATGTTCGGAATTCGGACAGGGAGAAGACAGTGCATATTGCCAGAATAAGCACAGTCCATTGTCCGCCACGGCGAGTCGGGGTGGTGTAGGATGGTTTTGTTTTTGCTAGATTGGTTCCATCGCCGGATTAGTGTCTTTGTACTATCTATGTTTTGGTTCCCGCTTTGGGGGATCATCTTGCGCATCGCTTGGGGAACACCCAATTGCTCGACGGACATCATGACAAAGGGGAACAAAAAGCATCGACTTCAAGAATATGTCAGACGTACGGAAGGCATCAAAGGTCTGAAGGCCGCCTCCTATGCTTGACTTCTCCGCGAAGGCATCCTCGTCGAGGCCGTGGGCTGCGAACCCATTCATCCCGAAGGTGTGTCGAGAATTGTGCACAGAGCAGGGAATCAATGCATGGGAATAGGAGAGAGAGATGATAGTCAACAAAGGAAGGTAAAGCCAATGGGGCTGAAGTTGGCGCAGGGGGTGAGCAGCAAGAGAGAGAGAGGGAGAGGAGGAAGTTGAGGCCAAGTAGTCCAGAACGAGTCCGACTCCGCACGCGCGAAACATCCGAGGCGGCGCCTTGACGAGTGTCGCGAATTATAAATACTAAGTAGAAGGAGTACTCAAACTACTCTGCACGCATGAAACTGCTTGATTTTATATTACAGCATAAGTGAATCTATGCTCCATTGAAATATACTAATCCATCAGATTCTAATTCGTAACATAATTCGTGATCCTCCATCCCCGCAGTTCAGCACAGCGCGGGGCGGCCGAATCCAAAGTAAATATACAGATGGTCCTCGAGGGAACTTGCGTCTTTCCAGACTGTCGGGCTATCAGAAGCTCTTGCAGCCCATCAGGGATTGAATAAGAAAAGTAAAATATAACTCCGAAGAGGAAAGATACAAGGTGGGCATGCAGCATGTATGGACTGAGCTTTCAAGGTCGTAACAATATCAGAGAAACGAAAAATTTAAGAAATAGACAATAGGAAAAAGGGAAGGGGAGGGAAGACACAAAGAAATCATCTCATCGCAGGCATGCAAATGCTCAAGTAAGGGTATAAGACGAGAACTGAATTGACTCATCCACCAGGTTGTTCAACCAGTCCAATGTCAATCATAAGAGTGGGATACAAAACCACAACATCCCCAGCCTGCTATGCAACGGAATAATCAAGCAATTATTATTACAGATATGTTGGCAGTGGAAAGAAAAGAAGAAAGGAAAAAAAAAGGAAAAGGTAGAACGTTGAAAGAGGCACCACCACATTACTTCGTCTTCTGTCCACGAGTTAGCGAACTTGACTTTTAATCCGTCAAACAAGGACTGCTTCATGAGACCATTTACTTACCAAGCTTGTCGCCGCCGCCGCAGTTGCAAGGTCCGGCTTCCCACTAAGGCTCCTCGCAGAAACACGAGGCAAAGCCGACCCGGGCGTGGTGGTGGTGTTTGTAGCTCGCTTGGCAGGCGTTGACGGTGGTAGCCCACTCACTGTCGAGTGGCGCTTCCCTCCTGGATTTTTAACAGGAGAGCTGTTCGAAGCATCTCGGCTGCGGAGAAAGGTGCCGCTTTTAATACTCGTTCCAGGCGGTTCTGGAAGAGGTCGACCCGTAGTCAGGGTCGACAAAGTGGTCACCCGCTTGGCTGGGGAATTCGTGCCAAACCCTCTGGGCCGTGAGGGCATTTTAATTCCAGTAATGAATTCATGCCTAAGAGCATCGTGCGGATTCAGACGACGAGCAGGGTCCCACCGAAGGCATCGTGTAATGAAGTCCAGAAAAGCCTCATCATCGCATTTCAGGACCTGCCTGAGCTCTTTGGAACTAGGACGACGTCTCCGACCCTTCGAGGAGACTGTCAGTCGTGGCTTACCGAGAGAATCAAAAAATAGCTTCTTCCGCGTACTCTTCTCTATCAAGTGCTTCTCCGGAGGCCCAAACACCTCCATGATACAGGCAAGCTGTTCTTGCTCATTTTCACCAGGGAAGATTGGGTAACCAGTATAAAGCTCAGCTAGGATACATCCCACACTCCACATGTCGATTGGCATACCATATGACATTCCAAGAATGACCTCCGGGGAGCGGTAAAAACGACTTTGGATGTAAGTGTAGACCTTCTCATTTTCAAAGCAACTCGAGCCAAAATCAATGACTCTGATTTCGGAGCTCAAGGGATGAACAAGAAGAATATTCTCGGGCTTGAGATCACAGTGGATGACCTTCTTAGCATGTAGGAGAACCAAGGTGCTAAGCATTTGTCGTGTGAAACGGCGGATAAGTTTGATCGAGAATCCTTTGAAATCGTGAGCCTTAATGAATTCGTAGAGGTTCATCCCAAGAAGCTCTGTCGAGATGCACAGATGGCCCCTGAAGTAAAAGCTTTGTGTAAAGTTCACCACGCTGTGGCGTCGATGAGGATCCCATTCCTTCAATTTCTGGAGAAGATTAACCTCGATCAAAGCTTGTTGGTGAAATCTCTTTTTGTTGCGAATAATCTTGACTGCGACGAGGGCCCCAGTTTTATGGTCAATACATCTGACAACCTGACCAAAACTGCCCTTACCGAGCACGTCGAGCACCTCATAGCGATAAGCCAAATGGTCACCAAGCACAATATTGTAATCTCCGCGATCGTCATCGTAGCCGAAATTAGCAGACTGTGCATTCAAATCTCCAACGTGCTTCTTCGCATTTTGGGTTCCGCAGAAATAGATGTCCTTGAAATCGATGATTTCACCACGTTCAAAGATGTTGAGGTGAGCCATTCTTAGTGCTTGGGCGGGCGTTACCCGGTCCTTCGGTCCAGCTTTGCGACGCAATTCATCCAATTCCTTTGCAGCACTCTCAAAATCCTTCCTCTTGCTGCCAAGTTTCCGCATTACTTCATCAGCTACGAGAATTTCATTGTCGATATTATTTTCGGAATAGCTTGACGCTGCGGCGACACTCGACTTTGCAGAATTAATGATCTTTTGAACAGGGGAGAGAATTGATGCCGCAGGTGATCGAGGTGGTGCGGCGTCGCTATCCGCGGATTCGTGAGAAATGCTGGGTTCGAGAGACAGGCTTTGTTCGCTGCTGAAGCTTGGTTTCCTGATTGATGGATTAGTTGCGCTCGAGATGGAAGACTGGCGCCTTGATTTAAGATAAGTTGGTTTTAGAGTGGGACTCGAGGCATTTATAGTTGACAGATTACTCCAAGTAGCAGAAGCTGGGAGCTTCGGAGGAGGCATGTTGTCATTCTTCTTTGGGTCTGTATTGATATCTGACGCTTGCTGTGATTTGGAAGTGCTCCGCTTCTGTGTCAAGCTTATCTTGTTGCGCAGAGAAGAACTGACAACGCTATTGTTGTCAGCATCCGAAGGAGTGGAGAGCTGGCTGATTGTCTCGGCGTTAGACGAGAAAGCAGAGGACTGGGTTTGAGGTCGGGGACCGGTCAGTTTGTACGACTGGGAGATTCTGGGAGAGTAATCTCCACTGGGCTTTTGACGAAGATAATTATAGTCGCTATTGCTCTTTGGTAAAGTGTACGAGATATAAGGCGACACGGTCCTCGCCCCGCCAGGCATGTTCTCGAATGATGCCAGAGCACTAGAGCTACTAGCAGTCCTAAGACCTGCGCCGGAGGAAGTGCTCAAGACAAAGTGTGAGGTGCTGCTTCTTGCCTGTGGTAGAGGTAGTGGATCTTCATCGTCACGGAAAGAGAAGAAGTTCGCCTTGGAGGCTGTGAGAGGGGTGCTTGGGGTCTTGGATATGACCTGAGCAGAAGGGGTGGACACATGTGCATCCTCTTCTCTATCCGCTAACGCTTCAATTTTCGTTGTCATGGGTGTCCCAAGGGGTAGCAGATTCAAGGGAGGCAACTTTAAGGGCTGAAGGCTCTTTCTTCCGAAGCCAACAGCCGGCTGAGGCTTAGCTTCTGGAGTTTTCATTGCGGCACCATCTGAGATACCCATATTTCCACTCTCCACTGTGGAAAAGCTTGAGTTTGTGGTTAACCCTGAGTCATGTCGGGACTTTAGAAGTTCTATATCTAGAGGTAGACTAGGTTTGCGAGTGATAGTGTATTGCACTTGATCTATGTCACCCTTGGGAGACTCGTATGCCTTAGGAATGGCGGGAACAGGCGGAACTTCATCGTTATTGGCTCCATGTTCCGTGCGAGGCTTTGGTGTTGGAAGTCGAGAAGACGATAAATTCTGTGAAAGCCTAGTTTGTAACGAGCCACCTGAGTTTCTAGCAGAATTATAGCTTGTGTTCGAAGACAAGGACAGGCCTGAGCTATAGGATTTTCGATTCGGGTCAGGCGTAGTCCGCGTTGATGAGGGAGTGGCGCTTTTTCTAGGAATGTTTGAAGGGGAATGGGCAGACGAGCGTGGACGAAGCGGCAAGGGATCAGTTTGGCTGGGTGGAGTATATGGCAATGGATGCGCTTGAGGTGCTGTTGACATGCGCTTCAGGCGCCTTGCATCTGTCGGGCTAATAGTGCGAGCACCAAGGCCAGTTGCGTGAGGTGGCATTACTGATACTCTCTTCGAGGATGACGATGGAGTGGTCGCCTCTGCAGTTAAGGCCTTGACTGGAGTTCGGACAGCGTTTGTAGAAGAAGACCGGGTATGGTCGATAGAACCGGAGGTTGTCAAATAGTGATCACCAGGATCTCTTGGGGGAGGCTGAAAAGATTTCGCCTTCGCATTTCGAACACTGGATGGAAGTCTCCCGGTATCGTTTCGACCAGAGTCAAGGTGCTGAGTACGGGAACGAAGAAAGGCTGGCTGATCGTTTCGAGTCGTGTCAGCACTAGCTTTCCTAGTCGACAAGCTTTGCCGTCTCGCAGACGCAACTGTAGGAAGCGAACCAGGACCAATTGATTTGCGCGGTGCCCTTGGTGTTGAGCTGGCGGTACCGGGATTCTGGACAAGACTCTGCCGACGATTTCGACTAGCTATCGTAGCTGTAGAGACAGGTGCGCGAGGCGACAAGACATCCGTCGAATGATTCTGGCCGGCTAGGCTTTTTCGCCGAATTGAGTTACTTCTTACACGTCCTGATGCACTACTGTCGGTAGTACTATTTGCCCATGGATTAGTCGGATGGAAGGAAGAGGAGTGACGGTCGAATGTGGCTCCTCCATTCCCAGGCATGGGGAATTGGTTCAAACTTGGTTCGGTCATAATACTGTTGTGAAAGTCGTCGAAGTTGACAGGAGCAAGAAAGTCCATCCCCTCTGGAGGAGTTTGATTATAGTCTGTCTTAGAAACGTTCCCCATGCTAGTGGACCGAAGGCTAACACGCGAATTGCTGCTCTTTATGGAATCGTTGGTTGAGTCGACTGAGGATTTACCAGAGTGAAGAACGGGGCCGTAGGCATTACTGCTTGGCCACTCATTAGATATAGACGAGCAGTAAGGGCCAGGACAGAGAATAGTCGCAATATTAAGAGGATGGATGTGGAGGAAAGGAAATAAGTATAGAGTATTTGGCCATACCTGCGTGACGGGTCTTGCGGTCGTGGACCCTGAGGCGCCTTCTGGTCGCGAATAGACAGTCTCCTCTTACTCATGGCACTTATTCGGGATCCGGCAACATTACCTGGGGAGTGAGGATAGGCGTTGGGGAGAAAGGTAGTCGAGGAGTGTTTTTGCAGTCGCCTGCGTCCCGGTCCATCTGGTGAGCAGAAATAATTCTTGTTAGCAACTATCACCTAGCATAGCACGCTCTAGGCACCCTCCTGTCTCATTCTTCTTACCTCCAAACCCTAGATTTTCGCTTCCCGACGGACTGGATGGTCTCGACTGCACTTTACGCGACTGCCCCTTTCCTGTTGTCTGCTGGCTGGACAGCTTTTCCGGCATTGTCACCCACTGGTCGAGGGAGCTCTGGACGCGGAGGGAAACGTCCAGAGCGAGAAATTGGTCACGAGGAAAAGGAATAAATTAAATGGAAAGGCCCAATCGCAAAAGCATTCAGGTGAAAAAAAAAGGTGACCTGCTGCTTAACGAAGGAGAGCCTTGACCAACAGCGTCGCGCGACCCATCAACGGTCGTTAGTGGTCCATCGCGGGGGGGTCAAGAACAGGGAACTCTGTTCCGGGGACGAGGGAGGAGGCGAAACTAGATTGAGAAGAAGAGGAAGGAGAAAACAAGTTAGATATATCTTCCAGGCAATAAGGAAGCTGTTTGCTGGCGTCAGTCTGAATGGTTTTAGGGAGGGTCGATGAGGGATAGAGTGGTCAAAAGATTAGTTCGCAGAGAACTCGGCCTGGGGCAGCAGTTCTGCGAGACTTGGCGTTCGTTCAGGGTACAGAGGAGGGGGGTTGTCTCACTGTCTAGTGTCTAGTGTCAAGTCTCTAGCGTCTAGTGCCTATAACCACCAGCGAAGGAACAACGGAGCGGAAATCAGACAGTACAGGAGGATTCAAGTAGTAAGGTAGTAAATAGGTAAATATGAGGGCAGAAGCTGGTGAGAGTTGGCTGCGGCTTCCGGGACCTACCAGAAAAAGCAAACAGAAAGGACGAGATGAAAGAAGGTAAACAAGGCCACCGTCGCTGTCAAATAACAGCAGCAGCAGGAATAGCAACAACAATAACAATAACAATAACAGCAATAAAACACCTAGTAATTATTTATTAAATAAATGTCTTTTGGAGCAGACAGAAAGACTACCTAAAATAAAGAACCCCTGGCTCCTTTTTTTTTGTTGCTGGCTGCAAACAGCGCAAACACCGCGCAGTACAAAAAGGACTCTGACGTATTCGGAATAGTTTGCTGTTCTGGCACAGAGAGCGTTTGCTCAAAGAACCGAGTAATTATACTCTGCTCCTTAGGTGCTCCTTTCTCAATTTAATTGATAGTCTATTGAATACAGAGCAGGAGGGATCGACTCTGTAACTTCTAAATGCATTACATTGTGTAGGGAGTATAACAAGTGTTGATCCTTGATGTGGACTTGTATTATTTGACAGCGTACATCACAATCTTACCAGCAGTACCTAAGATGAGGATAATTTTAATACAGCTTAAAACATCCACGCTTCATATTATTTTAATATTATGTTTCTTTTATTATTGCCAGGCCAAAGTTATATTATTACATTGCTTCAATAATGATTACCATCCTTCAAAATAAAAACATAGTTATCTACTATATAGTTACCTAAGGAAAACCGGAGTGGCAGAATTTATTACCGGCTACAGCCATGTGAATCTCGGCTCTCTCTGAACATGTGCCTCACTTCGTCCTTCACTTCCATCCTCGTCTCAAGAAATGCGGCTTCCTCTTGCTCTGCCGCCGGCATCCTGGACGACAAGGCATGATGGATGAACATCCTGCAGATGCCTTTGTTGACCACAACAACCCTAACTCTCCTCGTCAGAGCTCGAACATCGCGAACACCGAGGCGCTGAATCCCAACAGGCATGGAAGATCTATGTCTGGCGTTCGTCAGTCTGTGCAAGACCGGCTGCTCACCAAGTACGCTTCTTGGCCTTACTGTCTTTCTATCTCCCATAAGCTATGCCTTACTAATTTACCTGATAAGAATCCTTCAGCAGGTTATTCCCGTAGATGTCGGCGATAGCGCGGGATCACGAGGGGGCAAGTCTGCCCCTCTAGACGCAAAACGGCCCGCCTTCAGTCTACCTGTGATGGGCAACAACTTTCGACGGTTCAATGCAAGGTAAATAATGGGAGCGCAGTGTGCTGGGGGTGACAGTATCTAAACGATTCACAGGATTGGAATTGTTTTCAAGTTTCAGACCCAGCTTGAGCGCCTGTTTAGTTGGAAACATCCGTCCCATACTTTCTCCTTCTTATTCATCTACTCCTTCGTATGTCTGGATCCTCATCTTCTTGCCGTGATTCCCATCGCGACGGTACTTCTATTCGTCATGGTTCCTGCCTTCCTTGCCCGCCATCCGCCTCCACCGTCGACTTCCACATCCAGCATTACGCCCTACTACTCATATCAAGGTCCTGCACTTGCGCCGGCAAAAACCATAAAACCAGCGCCTGAAACTTCCAAGGATTTCTTTCGTAATATGCGAGATTTGCAGAATTGCATGGCTGACTTCTCGGACCTGCACGATTCGGCGGTTTCTGCAGTTGCTCCTCTGACAAATTTCTCCAACGAAAAGCTGTCTTCGACAGTTTTCCTTCTATGCACATTACTGACTGCCAGTCTATTTTTGACCTCTCATCTTATTCCCTGGAGATATATTATGCTCGTTGGCGGTAATACCGCAATTCTCTCTCTGCACCCCAACATCCAAGAGTTTGTCCGCAATATTATCACTGATATGGCGAACGAACCCCCGAGTCACGCGCCATCTGCCCCTGCCGCTCCTTCTTCAGTACCTTTCACAAAATTCCTGGGGGACATATCCTTGGATTCGTTCCCCGAGGAGCGTGAAGTCGAAATATTCGAAATCCAATACCGTTCTCTTGCTCCATATTCTGAGTCAGATTGGGAATGTTTCGTTTTCAGTCCCGTCCCATTCGATCCACTCTCGCCCTCTCGCATCGCAGGTGAGCGACCGAAGGGCTGTCGTTTCTTTGAAGATGTTCAGCCCCCCACTGGCTGGGCCTGGAAAAGCAAAAAGTGGGAGTTAGACTTGGACTGTCGAGAATGGGTCGTCGAGCGTATGATTACCGGTGTAGGGTTTGAGGTTCCAGGGGCTGTCTCTGAGGGTGGTTCTGGCAGGGATGGGATTGGAGGCTGGGTTTGGGATCTACCCTCTCTTTCGTCACCTAGAGGGGACGATGGGGTGGCATCCGCCCTCGGCTACGAGGACTTTGGCCCGACCTCTTCCGCTGGCGGAGATAAGAAGAAATCACGAAAGAAAGGGAAAGAGAAGGCATATCAAGACTACGAAGAAAAGGGAAGCATTGGGCCGAATGTGATGGGCGAGTGGAGGCGCAGGCGTTGGGTTCGGATTGTACACCGGATCAGCATGCCGGCTGAAAAAGAGAAGGACAAGAACGATGACGATGAGACGTAGATATATACCTATACTATTTGTACTGCTATTGTTAATACTGTGTGAGTAGTAGTTTTGCTACTCCAAATGCCGAAGCACTACTATTAATATATTTTCTTGTGGCATTCTTGGTCTCACGGGTATTACTAAACCCCGAAGGGCATCCGTATTTATATATAACCGCATGGTCAGTCCTTTTCCTTCTTAGGTACAGAGAAACGTTGTCTACGTTACCTACCTAGATACATCCATCATAGCACTAGATACCTTAGGCCTTGCCTACTTACTACATAGGTACCTCTCGTGGGTAGTTTGTGCCGCAGGCAGCAGCCAATTACTCAGCCTTTCGATGGGGGCCGTTGCACCTACCGGAGGGGATCTTTCCAACCGCACTGTCCGTCATCTTCTCGCCTCCTCTCAGCCATCATGGATGCTCCATCCCATGTTTTATTGAATGGGGATCATTCAGCGCCATCAGGAATGGCATATGGCATGTTGCTATCTTGCCAATCGCTTTGGGTAAGTGTCTACACGCCACCAGCTCTTGTTCTACCTAGTCTCAAAGTAGTGTTGATTAATGTTGCCATTATGCTGTCTAGGACTCTCCCAATGCCCGCTTGTCTCGATGTGCAATTGGGTACCTCTCTGTCGTCCCAGCTGTTGTTGTCTTGGTTGCCGTTTTGAACTATGGGCTACGACGAGCACCCTTTGTCCAACGCCCGAAATGGGCCAAGCCTTTCATTCAAGAGTTGCTTCCATACCCAGAGCTGCCGCTTGGGAGGACAAAACAGCGTCTAGCCTGGGTCATAGCCCTCATCGCTGTCTCAGTAATTGGTTTTGTTGCCGAACTTACCAAGCTGATTCTCAACGGGCAAAATTTCACCAACTGGGTTCTTCTTGTTTCCTGGGTACGTATTCCAGTCTGCACCTGGAGTAACCTCACCCAGTTATTCTAATCACTGTCTAGGCTGTGTCACTCACCTTAGCTGTTGTTGAACGTCCAAGGACCAGCCCGAAGCTGCTTCTTGTCTTCTTCTTCGTGGCGTTTATGGTAGAGGTCGGGTATATAATCAACCGAAATGCATACGCGGTCTCTAGCATTTTCACCTATTACATGGCTGCTTCTGCCTCTTTCATAGGCTGTGCTATAGCCCTGTTAATGCCTCTCCGTCCAGTTTCTCTCCCTTGTCTTGACATCTGCGCAGTCGGCCAGGTTCCGTCTAGTGATTTCCGTAGTCCAGAGGATAATCTCCGACTCTGGCAGTTTCTCAGTGTGTCCTGGATAGTTCCACTGTTAACCGTGGGAAAGAACCGTCAGTTGAACGAAGATGATGTTTGGTTCCTCGGATTTGAATTCCAGCATAAGAGACTACACGAAAAATTTCGCCAGCTTCAAGGGAGTGTGCTTGTCCGTTTGCTCCAGGCTAATGGTGTCGACCTGGTCATCGTGAGCACCATTTCCATTGTGCAAATGCTTTGCGGTCTGTCTCGCAATTTCTCTCGCCCAAGTAGCTGCTGACTAGTGTACAGATTTCTCAACACCACTACTCCTCCAGCAACTTTTACAGGCAATTAGTGATTCAAACCGATCGTATCATGTTGCCTTAACATATGCATTTCTCTCCCTAGCGGCCCGGTTAGTAGCAGCTCAAGCCCAGGTTTTGAATCTGTGGTATGGAAGAAGATGCTACGAACGTAGCAGGGGGGAGATGATGATGATGGTCTATGAGAAAGCATTATCCAGAAAGAACGTCTTTGACCAGAGTATCGAGGATAAAAATGAGGGAAGTGAAACCACAGAAGAGCAATCCACAATAAACGAGCCTCCGCCTGCCCAGAAAAAGTCCAGACTATATAATTTTCTGGTCCCCTGGCGAACCTCTCCTCGGAGGAAACCGAAAATTACTGCCTCCATGGGCAAAATCTTTAATTTACTCCGTGGAGATGTATACGAGGTGGCTCAGCGGTTCTGGGAAGTGGATTCCCTAATCGATAAACCAGTCGGCCTTGTTATAGCTACGGTCCTTATTTGGAAAGTGCTTGGGCCATCTTGCCTCCTAGGAGTTCTGGCAGTTTTGGTTTCCCAACTGATAAATGTCCTAATCGCTCGAGCGTTAATTCGGTGGGAGTTTGCCCGTAGACTGGCAACAGATACTAGGCTTCAAGTTTCTTCTCAGTTTGTGGAGGCACTTCGTCACCTTCGGTGGTATGGTTGGCAGAACCATTGGCTCCGGCAAGTCCTAGATGCCAGAGAGGCCGAGTTGCGACTGCGAGTGATCTCCAATCTCTGGGGCATTGCTCTCGGTTTTGTCAATGCTTTCGCTAGCGGATTGTTCCCCGTTGTGGCTCTTTATTCTTATACGCTTCTTGCTGGTCATCCTTTAAGTGTTGATATTATATTTCCCGCACTGCAGCTTTTCACGATGCTGGAAAATCGTCTGAGATCTATTCCCATTCTAACAACAGTGTTGATCAATGCGTCCATCGCCATGGAACGAATAGAAGACTTCATGGCCGAGCCGGATAAAGAAGGCAAAGCTAGAACGTCCCATGTTGACCCCAGCTTGCTCCAGTTAACGTCTTGTTCCCTTGCCTGGCCTGGGAAATCTTCTGCTGTCCTTTCTGATATTAATTTGAAGGTGTCTCATGGTATCACTGTCATCTATGGCAAGGTAGGGGCTGGGAAGACGGCTCTTCTTCAAGCACTGTTGGGAGAAATGGATACACTCGAGGGTGACTCGCACATTCCAAATGAGATGATAGGGTATTGTGCTCAGACGCCTTGGCTACAGAGCATGAGCATCCGTGACAATATTCTGTTCTCTTCGCCCTATGATGAGCAGCGCTACAAACGGGTTTTGGATGCTTGTGCATTGCTTCCAGATCTGTCTAATTTCAAGGATGGTGATTTGTCATTCATGGGAGAGAATGGAATCGGTCTTTCGGGGGGTCAGAAGGCGCGGGTTGCACTCGCGAGGGCCCTCTACAGCACCTCTAGAATCTTGTTGCTTGATGACCCGCTATCAGCTCTGGACCACAATACAGCAGAGATGGTGGTTCAAAAATGCCTGACAGGTCCCCTGGTAGATGGACGTGTAATTGTTCTTGTTACACATCGCACTCATCTTGTCCGCCACCTTGCACAGCAAATTGTTCACGTCCAAGAAGGTCGGGCAGAAGTGGAATCGAAAGCAAATGTGCCCGTGAGTGATGCAGTCAGTCAAATAGCCGATGCCTCCCAGTCATCATCCAGTGACAGTGAGACGGGTGATGAGATGGAACTTGCAGATCATTCGGTCGCGGTACCTTCTAAATTCATCGAAGAAGAACACAGAGCGGAATGGGGTGTCAAAGTAGCAGTCTATTGGACCTACATAAGGGCCGGAAAATATAAATGGTGGGCAGTTCTTGTTATTGTCCTTGCAATCTACCGCCTCATATCAGTTGCTCAGTCCTGGTTTCTAAAGGAATGGGGAGAGGCGTATAACGAAGTTATTCATCTACTTGATCATCTTTCATCGAGCCATAAAGCTTTCATAGGCCAGTGGACGGCATTGCCAATCCTGCCAAATGGCCTTCATTGGAGGCCAAAGGATCCTCTAGATGGGTTCCCTGATCCCGCTGAAGATGTGCGGCCATGGTTACTGGCCTTCTTCGGAATAGCAACTGTTCAATCCATTATGCTTGGACTTCCTCAGCTCCTGATGGTTATCATAGTTTACTGTGCAGGACAGAAGCTCTTTCAAGAAGCCATGGTGAAAGTTAGCCACGCCACCTTCCGGTTTTTCGACGTCACTCCGATTGGCAGACTGATGAACCGACTGACATCAGACATAGGGGTAGTGGATGGCAACATCAGCTCACAATTCCAGGCAATTGCCTTTCTAGGCATTACCTGGGTGTCATCAATTGTTGTAATAGCCTCAGTGACTCCAATGTTTTTGGTGCTGTCTCTCTTGCTGACTGCAGCTTTTGTCTACACCTTCTTACGCTTCCTACCTACCTCTCAAAGCCTCCGGCGCCTAGAAATGGTGTCTTTAAGCCCCCTAATATCCAATTTTGGCGAACTATTACATGGACTGACCACAGTCCGCGCATTCCGGGCCGAGTCGCAATTTCAGGACCGTGTCATTGCCGTCGTAGACAAGTTCCAGGGGATGGACCACTTTTACTGGTCACTCCAAAGCTGGCTGACGTATCGCTTCGAAAGCCTTTCTGCGATATCTACGTTCTGCATCACAGCGGTTGCTTTATACACCGGCCTGTCACCGGGGTTGGCTGCATTTGTACTGATCGCAGCTAGCAGCTTCGTCACCTCAACCCATGGCTTATGCAGGCAGTATGGGCAACTCCAGATGGACTTCGTATCTGTTGAACGAATCGACGAATTACTCCACGTCGACCAGGAATCTCCGGGCACAATTGAACCCCCGGCATCATGGCCTAAATTTGGCGGTGATATCGTCTTTGAAGGCGTGACAATTAGATACGCACCCCATTTAGACCCATCGCTTCGGAATATCACACTTCGAATCCCGAGTGGATCTACTACAGCGCTCATAGGCAGAACCGGGAGCGGAAAATCTACTCTTGCCATCTCTCTTCTAAGTGTCATAAAGCCGGAATCAGGCCGCATCGTCATCGACGATATTGATATCGCGCAAGTTGATAAGCAAGCCCTACGCACTCGCGTTACATTTGTCGCACAGGACCCGGTCCTTTTCCCCGGGAACATTCGGTTGAACCTCGATCCGACCAATGAGTATTCCGATGAGGACTGTGCAGATGTTCTGAAACGTATCTGCAGCCGTCATGGCTGGAGTCTCACGACGTCTGTCGAAGCAGGAGGGCGGAACCTGAGTCAGGGTGAGAGACAATTGATCGGGCTTGCGAGAGCTGTCTTGCGACGGAGCTCGATTGTCATTCTCGATGAGGCTACAGCGTCAATTGACCATGAGAGCTCGCTTGAAATCCAGCAGATACTCAGAGAGGAGATGAGAGAGTCAACAGTTCTTACCATTGCACATCGGCTAGAGGCCATCAAGGATGCGGACTATTATATTGAATTGGATCAGGGGCGGGTATCTAGGCAGGGGTACGTGAGAGATATGTGAAGGTTCTATATTTTTTTGGTCTATTCCATTTTGGCAAAAAGAACATTGCTTGTTTAATTAGACAGTGCAAACTTGTAGAATTTTAGATTAGTTCCTTATGACAAAAAGCACTTTTGCCATGATTAAACATACTCATACAGAGACAGTCAGAAAATTACAATAAATATGAAACCCTGGAGTGTATCCCAACCTTAGACAAAAACCAGGAACCAGAGCCAAATCCAGACCATCAAGATGTACCGAACACAACAATCCCGCGGAGCAACGACATCGCTGCCCCTGGACGAAACGGTTTCAACCGGTGCACCTCCACTCACGCTCGTATATTCCCCTTTACCCGGACCCATCATTGAATGCAACGAAGTCTGCACCCTCATGCTCACGCTATTCTTCCCAGTATCTCCTCCAGACAAAGTAGGACTAGGTACAAGGGACTGAGAGAAAAGCAGCCCCGACGACGGAGGTGCCATCAACGAAGCCGAAACGCCCGGGGTAGGAATCACGAGAACCCATTTCAACGTGAACGGCGCGGCAGTTGCCGTGCTAATACCTGTAGCCCATGGATTCGAGCAGACATCGTCACCCAAAGGGGGGTTGGATGGCCTCTGGACTGGGCCATTGATAGTGACAGTGGTAGTTGTGGTTGTGAGAGGAGAAGAAGGAGGAAGAGGACGGAAAAGATGAGAGCCTGTTTCCAGTGTTTCATTGACTGGGGCCGGGTCAAGAGGTGTCGTTTTCGACTTTCGTATTCCCTCCAGCTCATGCTTCCCTACGTCGATGAATATCAAGGGGTATGGATCGCAGAGGATGGTCTCCGGGATAGCAAACCTGGATCCGCCGAATGCGTATCCCGTGCCATTGAATGCGCAGGCGGCGTCCCCGGCATCGGGTGAGGATTCGTAGCCTGGTATTGATTGTGTGTGAGTGAGAAGAATGGATTGGGTAGTATGGGTAATCAGGGGGTAGTAACTTACACACTGCGGTGTTGTCGTAGCCCGTAGGTAGGATATTTGATAGTCTGTGTTCTTGTTAGTTTCTGGTTATGGTTGCGAGGTCCAAGGAAGATATACTCGGTGTTGCAGGATCGAATCTCTGCTGTGGCTCCGGATGTACAAGACATAATCGTGGAGCTCTGGAGGGATCCCCCGATGCAGTAATGAGTGTCTGGGCCCGAGCAGAGGATGTTTGGTTCTGTATCCCTGTGGAAGCCGAGTGTCAGAGCTTTCGGTGTCTTGACGGGTGAGATGAGGATAAATGAGCCTTACTGTCTGCGATGAGCGTGTGAGGGGGTAATAAGAGCGGTAATCCAGAGAGCAAGAGGGAGTATGGAGGCCATCATGCTTGACAGTAGCGGGGTCTTACAACTCTAAACCTTCATTGAGCTGATGGCTGATGGGATGTTGGAAAACATTAAATGACAGGATGGAAGAAGATGAGTATACACAGACGCGTGGTGTGAGGTTTATGTCCTGCAGTGAAATGAGAGAGGCAATTTTGTAGACTTATGACAGAAACAGCTCTGCGCAATTTCCGGCAGCAAAATAACTCGCTTTAAATGATTCTGTAAGGTAGTTATGGAGATCTAAGTGCGTGTATCAAGATAAGAGTACTATATGTCTCTTGTATAGCTAAAGGACTGCCACAGAAAGTGGAATCCAGTCGAAAAGCTACTTTAGGATGCCGTCAACAGAAAGGAAAAAGATACTTTTGCCCAAAATCAACCTCTAACGCCAAACTCGCCACACAAATGCGCTGTCAACCGGAAACAAAATCATCACGCCTGGGTCTCTTTGTACTTGCGAATCCTTCGTCGTAGATCGCCTTCATTTTGCTGCATTGGGTTCAGCCTCTTGTCTCGAGCCATCGCGGCGTAATTTTCGCCATGTCGCTCAACGAGTCTCGTAATCCATTCCTCCTCCCGCTTGCTTTGGTGTCGCGGCTTCTTGTTGGCGACAGCTTTTTCCTCCTGAGCGGCTTGTAGTTCAAGTTGTTGTACAATCGCACTTCCAGCATTCTTGTTTCGTGGCTTCGAATCCTCCTCATCGTCGGAGAGATCGTTCAGAGGATCGTTTAGGGGATTTGCGCGACGACGCTTCTGTCCAGCAACCTCAATTTCTTCCTCTTCGCGGACTACTCGAATGATCTTTCCGGTTTTGGGATCGCGTTCCACTTTGGTTTCACCAACTGCAGCGTGTTTCACGGCTGCATGGACACTGCCTTTGATATGTAGAGAATCCTCTACTTCCTGAAAGCCACTGTCGGTTTTGCTCTTTTCAGAACCACCGGATGGAGCATTCAAACGGTGTACAAGGCCCAAGCGGCGGTAATTTTGAGTCAGAGTGAGCTTGCGATCCCTGTAGAGCAATCGAATCATATCCATGATTAGACATAGGTCATTTGTCTCAATACCAAAGAGAGGGCCGTACCAATTGTCAGCAATGATAGCATTTCCAAGGACGTTAATTTTCTTCTTGCCATTCTTCAGGACGCCGGTTCTCTTGGGCCGTTGCTTTGGCGCTGAGGACCTGTTTTTCCGTGCCTGACGAATGTTCACCATCTTTTCCCTCTAGCAAATGTGCTTCAAGCAATATAGCGGCAGACAGGAAGTTATGCAGCAGAAGCAGACGGAGCTCCAGTAGTAAAAAAAAAAGTTCCCGTTTCGGATGCGAGCCTTATCGATTTGGCAGAAAAGTTGATGGTGTTTGCACTGTGGGCTTGGCGTGTTTGCCTCCTTCCTGATAAGGAAATCCGCCGATTAGCAGCAAGTCGCGTGATTTCGCTGGGAGGAATTTATTGGCAGAACGCGGGTTGTTGAGTGTATTTCTGGGTGCTGGAACTTCTTCGTTGATGTTGATGTTGATGTTTATTGTATCCTAGACCTGACCGATACAATGCCGTCGCTTCCCTTCTCTCCAGCGCGTAGGATTGGCCTTGCATTGGCTCTTGGTCTTGCTTTGTTCGCCGCGTTGGCCGTTGCTCGAGAGGCCATCCCAGTCGCCGAGCTGTCTGTCAGCCAGATCGAAGAGGAGTTACAGGTATGCATCAATTGATTTTAGAGAAACTAGACTTTCCGTCGCCTTTCACTTCGACATTACTGGGTATTCCAATTTTCAGATATAAACTCACTGTGCGGATCTAGAACTGTCCCCTTGTTGAGGCCCTGAATGAGCACAAGCGCGCGACGAGGCCCGCCACCACGAGCCTGACTTCGAAGATCTTCTCCGTTCTCTTCCCGGGCAGCCCTGCTGTGAACTCGCTACTTGCGACGTTATATATTTCTGGACCTCCCAGTATGCTGGAATGTCTGAACAATTGCATGGACATGCTCATTCTAACCCCCCGTGCCAGATTTCCTCCTGGCGCTATGTCCTCCGAATATCGACCCCTCGTCCTTGTCTGTCATGGTGGCCTTTGCAGTTGGGGGCCTCCTAGGTGATACTCTCTTCCATCTCCTCCCGGAGATCTTCCTGGGGGAGGATTCTCCGGACCACGTACGGTTCGTGATGGTAGAACCGAACCGAAACCTCCTTCTCGGTCTCGGCATCATGGTCGGATTCTTTACATTTGTCGCAATGGACAAGACCCTCCGCATTGCCACTGGAGGAGAAGGCCACGATCATTCGCACTCCCACAGTCATACAGAAAAGCACGACGTCCACGCCATCGCAAGCGGGGCAACAACCCAATCCTCATCCAATACTGAGCTCAAGAAGCGCAAGTCCGCCAAATCCGACCTCGACGCCTCATCCCCAGCCGCAGATAATGCGAAAGAAGACATCAATCCCAGTGTTAAGCTGGGTGGCTACCTCAACCTCATCGCCGACTTCACGCACAATATCACCGACGGCCTAGCGATGTCCTCTTCCTTCTACGCCTCTCCAACCATCGGCGCAACAACCACCGTAGCCGTTTTCTTCCACGAGATCCCCCATGAAGTCGGCGACTTCGCCCTGCTAATCCAATCCGGTTTCTCAAAACGCAAGGCCATGGGCGCCCAGTTCGTTACCGCTATCGGTGCCTTCCTCGGTACCCTGATCGGAATCGCCGTACAGGAACTCGGTGGCCCCGGAAGCAGCGGCTCCGTCACCGTAGATGGCCTCGCTACCGCGACGCCCTCTGGCCTCCTAGGCACCAGCCTAACATGGGGTGATATGCTTCTCCCTTTCACTGCTGGCACGTTCCTCTACGTAGGCACGGTGTCAGTTATTCCCGAGCTCCTGGAAACAGGCAAGGATAAGGGCGTCGAGATCAAGAAGACCATCGTGCAGTTTTTGGCTGTTGCTGTTGGAGCGGGGATTATGCTCGTGTTAGTTTCTTCTCCTCTCCTCTTCTCCTGGAATACCTTGAAACTACCCTAGCTGTATCCCACTACTAATACTAATAATACTTCTGACAGGATTTCTTGGGATTGAAGGTCCACTCTCGTATACCAGTGAGTGCTAACTTCCCCGCGCCAAAACGAAAAAAAAAAGTAACGGACGAGTCTTTTTGCTATATTTGTCTGGAAGGTGTCAACTATGGAATCTAGCAGTTGGCTACACCGCCGCATACGGAGTACAGCAGTAGTGGTAGTAGTGGTAGTAGGATGAGAAAACGGCCAGCTAACTCGATAAAAAAGGTAGATATTCAGACGGTTAGACCGAATTAGACACTAAATTCTACTGCGTACACCCGCCGCTACCGACGCCCGCCAAGCCCTCTAAGCAATAAGTATATTTAAGCATGAGCCAGTAGCCTTACAGAAGGGCAACTGAGGAGAAAACGCTTGCGCAGTCGCCGCGAAATGCATACGTAACTCGACCCCCAACATAGCGTAGTTAAATAAACCAACCAAAAAGAAAAAAAAGAGAAAGAACACCTTTCCTTTCTAATAGTAAAACATGATCCTAATAATTTCCCTAGAAAGAAAAGAAAAGTAGAACAAGAAGGAAAAGAAAAAAGAAAAAACTTCCAGCATTACTCGTTATAATGATATACCTATTCAAGCACATTAGCATCCATTTCGTTTCGTCAAGAAAATGGGGAAATGGCACGTACAAAATAATCAGGTAACCCGTGCACTGTATATCCAAGACGTTGCGCCATTTTAGCAAATCCTTCGGTTTCAACGAGGTGGTAGAATGGGAAAGCGGGGAACATCGCGCCATCACGATGCACATCCGCCTTAACCATCAATGCTGTGCCTCCTACACCATCGAGACTGATGATGCGGCGTGGGTTGGGGTTTACCGTATCGGCGAGATAAGCCATCAGAGTGCGGTAGGTGGGCATCTCTGCGTAGCCCTCTAGGAGGATGTCGTCTGGGCCCATGCTAGCAGCGAGGTTTTGGGCATCGGTACTGTCGATCCACGAGTTGTAGTCGTAGGGACGCACGTCCATCTTCTTCTTATCATTGTTATAATAGCGCTGGTAGCAATTGGGGACGATGACGGGGCGGTTGTGACCTGTGAGGTCTTGGATGAGGGTGTTGGGGGTTTCGACAATGTCCGAGTCTAGCCAGAGGACCCAGGAAGTGCTGGGGCCGATGGTGGTGAAGACGAGGCTGTTGCGTGCTCGACTCATGGACTCGCGGCGTTTCTTCTGGTTGGACATCTTGTGGCGCTCCTTCTCATCTTGAGACTGGATGGGTGGCTCGAAGTCCTGGCGCAGGATGCTAACGGAGGCGAATCGGTCGGCGACAGGACCAGATTGCGTTTTGCTGATGGCTGCTTCCAGGGCTGCGGTGGCGGCGTCACCCTCCTTGTTGTGCGGGATAATGAACCCCAGGGATATCAGCTCGTGTGGGTAGTTGAGCCTCACTACGTTGTCCCAGTATTCTTGGTAAAAGCGGGCAAGTGGTGTCAGAATGAGGACACGCTCTCCCTTGCCGGCTGCGTCGCTGGTACTGGTTAGGCTGTTAAGATTATAGTGTACAACGGGCGGAGGAGACTGGTGACCATCATCGCCGGCAGGTTGAGAGATAAAAGGTTTCGTCGGAGGTGAAAGATGGTGTTCTGCGGTATCTTCAAGGCGAGTATCTGTAAATGTGTTTGCTGCGACGGAGGAAGAAGAGGACGACGGTGACGAAGGAGAGAGTAAAAAGCACAGGAAGCCGAATGCTAGCAAGGCCGCAAGGAGGAGACTGATTGGGCTCGTTCGTCGCATGGTGCGCGCGACAGCCATTCTGGCCGTTTCGACGGCGTGGAGGGATTGCTTTCTACTGCCAGCTGACGGAGATCGAGTGGAAATGTCTTTCGTATCGTTGAACGTGGTCAATCGCATGGATCAGCGGATCTGCAAAGCGGCGAGAGGAGGCGATCTCTCGTTACTCAGGAATGAACGGAATTGAGATGTGGCAGTCCAGACAACATCTCCAGTCAATGCAAACCGAAACGAATGGACGTCCCTAAACCTAACCCCGGGGGATGGGTGGTTTGACAGGAAAAAAGGAAGAAAGGAACAGAGAGGGAGAGCGAGTGCAGCGGCGGACGATGACGATAGACGGCAGAAAGTTCCCGCAAGACGAAACGCAGCTTTTTCTCCCCTTCTCTTTTCTTCTTCTTCCTCTCTCGACCTGAGATGACAGCCAAATGTCCGGGATTCTCGCAGATCTGCGTCTTTGATGGCGAGAGGAAAAGGCCGATAGAAATCAAGGGAAAAGTAAGTGCTGCACTCTGGATCCAAACGCTTTGCGGACGGTCTGCCCTCCGGAAGCGGAAATAACTGTGCGATGATGAGGTTGCAGCGATGACTTCCCGAACCCCTAAACAATCATGCGAGTGCCGTTCATTCTATCGATGCTGGATTTTGTTGGTCACATTATAATATTGTTTTTCATCAAGTCTATATCTCTATGGAAGTCGTCTATTTACAATTGGCTTCGTTGAAGCCAACGGGGTCCCGCTGTAGAGTAGAGCTGTCGTGATAGGGTAAGGAAGGGGGGAAGGTGAAAACATCATGGGAGCGACCGCATAACGCCCTCAAATGCCACTAATGCCATTGCATTCGCCGGGAATGCTCGTAGAAAACAAGGTACGAATCCCCTCCAGTACCCTCTCCACCCTCGCTCGCGATATACCGCCACAGCTGCGTCCTTCCACCACCGGAACCTCCTTTGCCCGTCACCAAGCGCACCACCCATTGGGTCCGTCATTAGGCGTTGTTTCACCACATCCGAGGGATACGACGTGAGCCAGAAGATCTGAGCGGATATACCACCAGCCCAGAAATTGATCGCTGGTGCTGACAGGCTCGTTCGCTCCTTCATCATGCGAGTCAGGACGTCGTAGGAACCCCACCAGAAGAAGAAGAATGAGCGGAACAGGATAGTAGCGAAGAGACCACGATACAGACCCGCGATACCGTGCGTGCGGAGCTGAGAGAAGTTAGCGATGCCTAGTTATGTACCCTTTAACAGCAGATATTAGGAGCGTACCATCTTGCGAATGCAGTCGATCGGCCCACTATATAATCGCTTTGATTTGTCTGCAGCGTACTGTATTTGAAGACGCGCCTTAACGTGCTCGACAGGAGCCGCAATAAAGCTGACCGTTGTGCCAGCCATAATGCCAGCGATTCCATGACCAAAGCTAGGCAGGGTGTTGGGGTCCGGTTGGTGAGCAGCGAACGGGGTAATAGATCGAATCCCAGGCTTCGAGAAGACGTTCTCAAGCAATAGTCGACGGTATAGCGTTAAAGAACCAAGCATCCTAGTCGTAGCCTTATTAGCCCTGATTCGCCGCCAACGGGATGAAGAAGAATTATAGACGTACACAGAGTCCATCACCATCCATCCTACAAGCGGCGGCGTCGCCCCCTTGTACAGACCACTTACACCCTCCTTTCGCACTGTTTGTAGCACGCAATCTAAAGGACCCTTGAAATGCGCGTCTTTACTCGTTTGCAGCCTGACTTTCACGGTATCGAATCTACTCGACAAACCCACCGGTCAGCATGTCCATATATCCGGAGCGCGAAAACAAGACAAAAGCGTAGGAGAGTGAGAGAACGGAGAGACGTACGGGTGTCCAACTGATAGTCCACAGATTATACATTAGCTATGACCTCGTCCTAGTTATCCCAGCCACAGGAGAACGCAGCCAGCGTGACAAAAGCTTACCACTCAGTTTCGCAATGCCAGAGAATACCCCCGCAACAAACCCCTTGTAATCCCGCTTGGTATTTGTAGACGTCGCCGGCGTATTTGCGCCCGCGGAGCTCACAGTCTTCGCCGTGTTCCGTGGTGACTCGGGCGCATCCACGCTCGGCGTCGTAGAGGTGGAGGTAGACAGCGGTGCGGGAGTAGACGACATTTCCTAGCGAGCGCAGAGCCCGAACCTAGCGCTTGACTGTAGCCCTACTATGATATTCGGTGACTCCTATTATTTGGCGTCCGGACTGGGGGAACGCAGGGGATCTGGGATGTTTCTTTCACGGGTCCGTTATCGGACTTCCGGGGAGAGGCACAGATGGTCGCGAAGCTTCTGTTAACGGCACATTCGCCTTGCTGTTCAACGGTCGGCTATAAGGAGACAATGGCAGTGCAGGATCTCATGAGCGAGTCTCTCGAACGTGATCGAAGGAGTATTGTGTATCACCGGGACCTTGGAAGATGGGGTGCAAATGCCTCTCTCTTGTATGCGGTTGTGAGCCCCACAAAGCCCGGCGACTCGGGGAGCAGCGACTTGTCTCCGAAACCCGCGATTTGTACGCAAGTCAGTATGGGGAAGAGTTGCTGTTCGCTGTTAAGCCTTTATTAACGACAGTATAGATATCCAGTCTGTTTAATAAGAGACATTGACTGTAAAGCTCTAGTATACCCATAAACAGGATCAGAACTTCCAAGGTTTGCCGATTTGTTTAATTTATTATCTCTAAACAGCCAGCATGCCGGCTGTAGGGATCCTGAATTGCTCCCAACAAGTTGATTGCAAGGCCTTCCAAACCCTCTCCGAAGCCCACGCCACTCTCCTCAAAGGCAGACACAAATTCAACCAGAATATAAAAACCCACCACCGTGTTCGAGACCAACAAACAGATTTTGTCGAGGCAACAGCGGAAGTGAAATAGTCTAGTTCACTGAATCAGAAATATATACATACGGGAAATGTGTGGGAATCTCTTAATTGTACTTGGCAGTATATCATCGGTAACTCAATTGATCTTTATATTTCTTCACGAATATCAGGTGAAGGATTATTCACATCTCTATTTTCCTATCTTAAGAATAACTACGTGCTATAAAAATCTACGATCGCACTCATATCTATACAAATATATTGGGGTACTCATTGCGCATAGCTATAACTTTGGAGATCTTCTGGAAGGCATTGGGAACTATCTAAGTACTATTCTATCGATTGCTAGTTGTGCTCTGCACTCTGTGATAATCGGATAATAAAATCCCGAAAAAAGTTGTAAGCGAGAATAAAGATAGGAGATTCTTGCGACAAAAGAAAAATACCATGTCGAGGGACGGGAAAGGAAAGTCAAAAGTCGAATATGCCACAGGTTCAAACTCCAGAGTGTAGCCGCAGGAAAATGCAGGGTATAAAGGTATAAACGTGGTATCATGATACAAAAAGCTGGGGATTTTACGCATGCCATGCTAGTGCGGCGCAGGGGAGGACTGCTGGTTCCTTATGGGCCTGTGGCAGTTTTGAAGATACAAGGCCCGGAATGCACATCAGAACGCTTGCACAGCCTGACAAGGTGGCGCGAGCATGGGAACGAATTTTATCCTTAGTCACCATCCTTTGGGGTTCTTTCTTGGTTTCTGTCGGATTCTTTCATTTTCACGGGCAATTAGCCGTTCCAGAAGGTCTGGTGCAGGCGCAGAATGTTGAAGATCCCCTGCAGAAAGGGAGGACCCCGCGGTGAGATAGCCACCTGCATCTTCTAAGGCTAGTGGGGTTACTGGCCCCGGACTGCGGAGGGGATCGAGGCGCGGGGCGGCTGGACTTGGGGAAAGTGGGCGCGATGGGACCTTTTGTAACACAACGCCTTCGACGAGTTCTCGATACTGTAGCATTGGGTCTCGTGAAGACGAGCTTGCGCGATACACCTGTTGTCGGGCGTGGCAGGGTGACGGAGGTCGAGCGTTTATTGCTTGAGCACTGCCAGAGGATTGATACACCGCGGGATGAAAGCGCGGTAGACTGCCGAGGTGGAAGGCTGGGGAAGATTTGGGTGCGTTTTGGCCCCGAGAACGTGGGGCCTGTGGAGGATCGGAACGCCCTGACGAGGACATGGGTTGAGGAACGACGGAAGCGTAGAAGGTTGAGCTGTCTGAACGCATTCTGCTGGAGGAGTGACGGTGGTTGGAGCCCCGACCGTGGCGAGAGCTGTTCGTAGGAGTGCAGAGGTCGCGATGGGGGAAGTAGTCTCTCTCAAAACGGCCAGTCAAAGGTGTAACAGGGAGGTCGTCGTCGAGAGAGTTGGGAAATGACTTAGGAATCGGGATAGGTCTTGACTTGGATCTGTAGCTGGTGTGGTATGCGAAGGGATCTGAAAATTTGACAACAGAAGAATGAGGAGGGGAAAGTGGCGAAGGGGGTGTATATGTGGATGCAGTGGCAGTCAATTCCTCTAAGGAGGAGAGTGAAAAGCGGGTTGGACGACCGTGTCTGGCAATCAAACTCTCCAAGTGGTCACGAGCGAGTGAAGATGGCCGATAAGAAGGCGACCAGGAGGACGAGGAGGGCAGATTGGCTGGAAGAAAGTGTGTGATCAGCATAAAAGTCCTTAGGAATGCTGTAAGTTTAAGTAGTCTGTAGGTAGAGGCATGCCACACGTGTCAGGTGGAGATGGATGAGTCGACATGTGGCCGACTGACACAAAACATATCATCCACAGTGCGGGATAGGGAGAGGTTGGGTGATGAAAGGAAATAGGGGAGGGGGATACAGGGCCAATGAAGCAGGAGACAGACAGACATAGGAGATGCGCCGAGGAAAGCTGTGGAGACAAGGTTTGATGGAAGGGGAGATCGGTCTTCAGGATGGTGTGACTTACTGTAGCCGAGGAGAGGCGTGGAATGGACTAGGCTGCAGGACGACGGATCCAGCAACGACGAGGAGGAAGCGGCGGCGGCAGAGGTGGTTGATGTTGTTGAAAAGGAGGAAGAGGAAGAGGAGGAGGAGGAGGGGAAAGAGGGGGAAAACGCCATTATTAGTACGGAGTAGGAGTACCAGTGGTTAAAATTAAAAATGCTATATTAAGTTCAACAAAGGCTGGAAATGACGGCTGGCAGCGGATGTCAGTTTCAGGCACTGAGTGAGCACTTTGAGTGCCGCCAACTCCGGTCTTCGAGAAGGGAGGTTCTATCTCCAGGTTTCTGTCGATGCAGTGTATTCGAGAATCTTTAACAGCGCCTGGAAATCAGTTAGAAACTCTCCCTCTGTTGATGTGATTGTATGCCCAGACAGCTATTGAACCTTGGAATATGCTTGAAATTGAAGTTTGCGGGGATTCCAGCAAAACCGTCTGCATGGCGTCATGGGCGCAAATACAGGGCTTCTATTGGCTGGAAAGGGAGCAGAGAGGGGCAGAGCGGTAAGGTACGGTACGGTACGGAACGGATGCGCCTGAGGTCCCACTTAGGTACCTGAGGCAGAGTATACGGAGTTTTGGTATACGACGCAGGTAAGAAAAGAGACAAATAACACGAAAAAAAGACTATATAGATGGAAAATATAAAGCAAATAGAAAGAAGAAAGCTTGTTTGAAAAGATCACTCGAGAAATCCTTCTCCTTTTAAATCCAGGACTGAGACCAGGCTCCAGCTGATACGGATGCCACACTCCTACACCCACTGCTCACCAGATAAGCTGTCGACGCGTGCAGACTGCCCTTGAAAATAGTCTGAAGCCAAAATTATACACAAATTCCTAATATCTAGTTAGATAACGAGAAGGGATCAAAAGTCATCATCATCTTCCAGCCACACTCAACGAAACGATCAGACGACTTGCACCCTCCACCACACTCACAGAACCCCACCTGAGGTCCAGCTTGAATCCCTTTTCTTTCGGCTTCACAGCAAATAGGTTTTTTACGCACCTGGAGATGAGTGTTAATTTGATAATATGATGTTATCAACTGTGGACTCTCTTGCTTTGGAGTCTATTTCCTTTTCAAGCAAAGGAGTCATACTGAAACCAAAGCAGCAGACTACAGACAGCCCATCTGCAGGCTGAGTCATCTGCAATAACCAATTTAACCCAAGTCAACACCCTCCCATAACCAAGTTCCAGAATGACTAACTTAACAGTGTCATGGCAGATTGCGTCGTGGTCTTTTCCTTAGTGGCAAATCAAATCCATTTATGCCTACTAATACTCCAAGTCTATCTCTCACTGTTGACGCGTGACAAGGCCATTGCAGGACAGGCACACCAGCAACCCTAGAACCATTTTATTGCCACCCTCCCTTTCCCTTCTTCTTAACACTATAGCACTTACATCCAACCACTGATTCACCACAGAAATAGCAACAGATGGGCCTCGTGACTACATCTTGAAGCTTAGCGTGACCGGGGGATGTGTGGCATCCTCCATTCCATGAGGTCCCTGCCTCCCTTTGTGAACGACGTCTGGATTCGTAACACTGGTAACCCCGGTCAACAGAACAGCTTGCTTCCCCGGCACTACCAGGCACCAGTATTCCGGAAACCAACCAAGAGTCTTTACAGGTATCAAAGCGCAGAATATGCCAGGGCCGAGTCTGTGCGGGTGCAACTTCTATGCGGGTATCCGTTCCCAGTTATATCGTTGACGTATTAAGACGCTATCTCCCTAATATAGCGTATACGAGGTATCGTCGACTCCCAGACATGTTATTTACCCTGGACATACATACCTTACAGTCTGTCTCTGGGGGGTGGCTCGGATAGGGGCGGTCATGGCCGAGAATCTGGGTGTATAATGTAGCGTCTTTGAGCTGAGACGTTATTCTTGCATCCAACATTGGCTATACCGGGGTTTATTATTGGTCCTTGGATCTCTGTCAGTTTTACTATTAATGTCTATATATTTCCCGAAGTTGAACCCCGATCTTTGGCCAGTCATCATATGTACCCTACACAACGGCGGGCCTAGCTGCAGGTGCTCCGTCGATATGAAGGAAGCATAAAGTAGATGGTTAAGGTACGGTAAGCGGCACAACTTGTAGATTGATGCAGGTCTGTATTCAAGTTTCAGAGCAAGGAACTCGGAATTCCTGTGGCTCCTGGACAAATATCAACATTCCTAAATAGTCTGACTTACCTACCCGAACAATAGGCAAAGACGACTGCCATATTTAGCAGAATTGCTTGACCTATCAAGATGCTACACTGGTTCTTATCTAAACAGCAACGTGGTGACAGACTACTAGGCAACCTTTGGCTCTCAGTAAACATAGTGTACTTCAATAGAAAAGCTCGCTAGATTGTGGCTAAGCAATTTTTTCACATCCCAGCACTCTTTTGCGAAACTCATTGATCGGGATTATATAGCAGTAACCATCTGCCTCTTTTCCATAAACTCCGATACTAGTGCTTCAATCGCATTATGGGCTAGTTGGACTGTATCCTGGACTTAGAGGGTTATATACCGGGCTTGGTGGAACAGGTGCCGGACTTGTATAGCTGTATCTCGGGCTTGTAGGGCTATATTCTGGACTTTTTGGAATAAGCACTGGACTTGCAGGTCTGTATACGGGGCTCGTAGGGCTGTATCCTGGACTTGTTGGGCTATATCCTGGACTTGCCGGTATGTATACCGGGCTTGTAGGGTTGTATCCCGGGCTAGTTGGACTAAATACGGGGCTTGCGGGGGTGTGTCCTGGATTTGTTGGATTATAGGTTACCGGGCTTGTCGGAGTGTAATGAGGTGAACCTGGCAACTGATAACGTGGACTTAGTGCAGCGTACTCTGGACTCACTAAGCGGTATGGTGGACTGAATTGCTCATATGATGAATCGCCAGGAGACCTTCGGTGATCCTCTCCGACACCCCAAGAGGAAGAATATTCGACGCTTTCCTGGCCTCCTGTAGTGTCAGAAATAGATATATTCCAATTGGCACTATTCTGCGTGGTCTGGGGGGGCTCGAAGCCACATGGGGTCCCTGGTAAAGCATCCTGATGTCTTCGAAACTCTCTCTCTAGCTGAAAGCCTCGAGAGCAACCTTGACACTTATATCTTCTTCTAAGAGAACTTGGCTTCCCTTCTTGTATGTTATGATACGTGAGTGTGTGGTTCTGAAGAGCTCGAGACGAAGGAAAACCAATACGACTAAAGGAGCATGAGGGATCAAGGCATCTGATTCCACCGCCATGCTGCGATGTTTCGTGGTCTTCGCGCAATTCATCACGGGGGAATGCTTTGAGACAGCTGACGAAACGACAAGGAAATGCTGAAAGAGCAAATTGCTGTTGAAGCCTCGCAAGCCTCTTCGTACTAATTCCAGAAATACCCGACGAGGTGCACAAGTGCTGTAATATCGTATTGTAAGTTTGTAGCACTCGACCAAATAAGGAGGGATCATGCTGATGCACATAGTCATCAATATCTTGAGGCGGTTAGCAGGTACTCAACAAAAGAGGATGTATAAGACCACCTTTTCCACTAGAGAACCACTGCCGTTTCAAGGTCACTTTGTAAACATGAAAATCCTGAATGAATCGAGTGATTTCTGGAGCATCTTGTAGGAAAGAAGGGTCAAATTCCAATGCAATGCGTGGTAGACCGGTGTTCTTATCTTGTTGAATGTCTATGTTGTTGTCCTGGAAAGAACAATGTCTTGTATACATCACCTCTATCTGGCTTTTCAGCACTTCTAATTCTTCTTCTTCCAGATCTTCTGATTCATCTAAGCATTTTTGTAAGTGGTATAACCAGTTCGCTTGGGCGTATCGACACAACCCGTGAATTCCGCGCACAACCTCATTGCACTGCTGATCCGGGCTCACTCGAGGATCAATGAGATCTAGACCTTTGATTAAATAGGCTGTACAAGCAAAAGTTATAGAAAAATTAGCCTTTCTCAGATTAATGAACCGAGATCCTGGACCGCTGATGAAATATCTACTTGTGTCAAAAAAGTACCTTGAGCCAGCGGAAACAAACAACTTACTGTGAGACAGTAAAGTGTATAAACCGAACTGTTCCATCTGGACGTTCCTCCAACAGCGGCTTGCAAAGCTCCAAGACAGTCTCTCGGAGGCGATACTCCTCATCAAAGTTCACATTCTCCACATCAATTGATGCTCCATGCAATATGTCTGTTTTCCTCAACGGCTTAACCCCAGCAAGAACCCATGATATAATTTTCAGTGCCTGGAACTTGTCAAGGGCTGAGGTGCTCTCGAGTATTTCAAGTGCGATTCTTTCGTACCTAGATAGACATATTCATCAATATAGCTTGTTTAAATCATTCATTCAGGGCTCCTGTACATTTTCTCCAGACCCTTCGGTAAAGTACGAACAACATCGCGCAATTCTGCGAGCCTCTGCACCCGCCTGAGGGATAGTATGACAAGCCGTACCCAGAGGAACATGCCTATTAGTGGGTTAGTTGGCGACATTCGCGGGAAGGAGAGACTAGCCATCCGCTTTTTCGATCATCTCCCTCTCAACGTCCCCCACCAACTCTCCGTCTAAATCCATATCATCGAAGGACATGCGTAGAATTGCCAGTTCATCTCGAATGAAGGACTCAATTGCAACATCCCGAGAGTGCCGCTCTTCATTTAAATCAATTCTTGATCTTCGTGACATGTGCGTGGCAATATGGGCTGTGTCTCTGCTTGAGACTAGCAGCTTACAAGTGGATTCAGGGTCCTTCGAGCGAGCAAGAGGGAGGAAGCACTTCAAGAGCTTTTCTTGCTCCTCAAGAGGAAGTTCATCCACTCCATCAAGAACAATTCGGACGGAACCCGTAGCTGAAAGAGTGAGCTGGAGGATTTCTTTCATTCGGGGCAACGAGGATGAATGCCCGTTTTGAAGGTGTTCATGATATATATATGAAGCGCAAGCTGAACTCGCACGCGCAAGCTGCGCTACCAATGACCGGAAGGCCAGAAGGGTGGCGGCTTGCAAATCAGATAGCTGCGACCCACAGAAATAGTACAGCCCTTGGAGGTGATTCTGTTGTTTCACAAGCTGTATAACCGCTGCCGACAAAACGCTTTTTCCTGTTCCAGTTTAGTTTATACAAATCGATGATTCAGAGAGGTGTTTACCAGCTCCAGGTATACCCGTCAGCCATAGAACAGGCTCTTCACGTCCAGTGCGAAACCAATTTCGGGTCTTCCTGTTTTTGAACATCCATACGCAAGAGCCTCTGTGCTTCAACCCATTAAGGCGATCAAGTTCGTTTTCTTGTGTGTCATCTTCGATTCGCAACCAGGATAAGACTGCTCGTAATTCTCGTATTGAACGCTGATTCTCATCCTCTATAAATCTATCAAGGGCCGTTTTCTGACGAGCAATTATTTCAAAAACTGTTCTTTTATGTTTCTCAAGATTGTAAAGAACCTCACAATATTCAGCACCATTTTGTAAGACAAGGTCTAGCCGTCGTTCAAACCGTGACCAAAGGGTTTGAAGAAGAATTTCTCTACCTAGGTTATAATCATCAGTTCTTGGGCTATTGTGGCAAGTCTGCTTTTTTTGGTTTATGATATGTTTCTTACCGCTTTCATGGAACAGGATGTATGTCTCGCGATGAAGGTCCATAATGTTAACAAGAATTAACACCATCACAGAGTAGCCATCTGGCTCAGCGGTCCACTTTTTCTTCACGTAGTCAAACCTAGGAAGTATGTCGGCTGCCCTATCATATGCTGAAATAAGCTTCTCCATAGTACCGACATGGTCTGTTGCAATCTTAAAAGAGAGTCAAGGATTAGCGTTTGAGATATAACAAGACATGACATAAATAGAGAGAGTTGCAAGTACCACTAAGAACCGGGTAATAGGTGCCTGTGTTGCAATGTTAGTCACAGGCTTTATGGAGTATTCATAATATTAACCATACCCAAATCCATGGAAGATACGAAGACATATCTTCAATCTCAGCCATCTCATCCTTGATCCGGGTAAGTGCGTCCAGGAAGCGAGTGATACGTCTAAGGTTGCGGAGTTGGAATTTCCTTCCCATATCTTTCTCAATATCTCGAGCTGCTTGATAAACATCCTCAATTGTTGAGTTTGCAAATAAAGCGGCGTCTTGACGATTTTTCTCGTGAACAACTTTCTGGAAGTCATTGAAGCGCTCCTTAAGAAGAAGAAGGGCCTGAGGAGAAGGGGCTAATCTTCCAGAAGAATATGGTTGGTCTGATAATGTTAGAAGTTGCTATGTCATAGACGGCTGCCTTCATGAACATGTAAAAGGAGCTTCCCATCCTGACTTACTGTTTCCCTCTTGGTTGTCAGGAATAGTGGAAAGAAGTTCTTTCGCATAGCCTGCCGCGGTTAACGCAGCAAATGGCTGCCAATCTTTATTCTTATGAGAGTCTGAGTAGTCGCAAATACCGCGAATGACAAGTGAGGGTATATGATCCATCAGTCCAGCCGCCTCCATTTCAAAACAAAGGATACCGGGAAGTGCCTCTTTTAGCTGGTCCCGGACTCGCCCATCTTTCATCACTTGATTTCCTGACGCAATTAGGCCGCCATGTACATGCGGCTCATTAGGGTATCTCTTTTTCCGTTGGACAAGCTGGTCTGGGGAACAGTGGACGCAAGTCCCTTGCCCCTTGACGTGAGTGTACTCGGGGCGGAAAAGCTGGTCTTCTGTTCCTCTTGGTCGTTGGAATGCGTCTTTTATTATGGAAGACTGTTCCAGAGCGTCTGAAATGATACGAGGCAATTTACCCCTACCAACCATATATGTCGATTCGAGATTGGCAACCGCCGCTAAAAGGAACTGTGGTGGCTTATCAAGCACTCCCACTCTCTCGAAAGGGCGCCCTTGAACCGCTTTGCCAAAGTCATACTGCACGACGCCTCCAAATGCGCCCACAGGCTTGCTAACCACGACATCACCCAGACGAATATCATTTGCATCGCTTGGCACGCCGCCGCCAATACCAACCAAGAGAGCAAAACGGAGAGCGCTGAACGTGCATCGTAGTTGAATGACAGTTGCTGTGGCTGAAACTGTTCCATATACACCCGACGGGAGGCATGCGATTACAACATTGTAGCCAAATACCTCTCCCAAAATATAGCTGTTCTGGTCGCTCGATGGTTGCGGTAATATGGTGTGCTCCTTGTCAAGCATCACCCTGGCGGCGGCTGCCTCCAAGGAAAGAGCACAGATCCACGCGACATGGTAATCCCGATGTGACAATACCTTGGGCATAGCCGTAGTTATTATGTTGCCCTCGTAATGTGTTCTATATTTCTTTTTCCCCCAGCGTAGCTATTGGTGATAGTTCAAGATTGTTGTGGCCATGAGCTCGAAGGTCTCAGACGGCATATATTTTTGGGAGAATCGCCGCCAAAGAGGCACAATTGAAGAGCGGCTGCGAGGGGAGTGTGATTTCAGCCTTTTGCCTTGGGATTAGACGGGCTAAAGAGAGTGATTGGTTGAGTGTTGAGACGACACTAGAGGCCTCGACCTGGAGAAGACAAGAAGAGTCTATCAGTGGTCCGCATCGCAAGGCTGAAAGTTCGTAAGCCATCCTTCCGCAATGAATGGGGCTCATTGGTTATCCCAAGAGTCTGACAGCCTCGTTTGCCTACTGGAACTTAATAGTAAATTTTTCCCTGGTGTACTTGTAGTGTATCGTGCGTGATACGAATGTGCCTAGGCGACGGCAGGAAGCCACTGTCGCTGTCATCTTCACCATCATCCGGGAGCAAGGCTCTCGACTTTCCTTTGCAAAATATCTTTCTTCTCGACTTATTCAGCGTTTATGTTAACAGAAAGTGATTATATTCAACACATCCCGCGGAAGAGGAGAAAGCCGAACCGCAGGGAAAAATGGAAGGTTGTGGAAGAAGAAGAGAGGTTCTGGTCTGTGAACGAGGATGGAGGGGCATCCAGCACCAGCGAAACCGCTTCTCAAGCCTCCACAACTGGCAGACACACAACATGGGAAGAGGAAATGTTTCCATCTTTCGACACGACGGCTTCAGATGATGACGTCCTCGATACCATCTCTTCTGGGTCCAAAACTGTTGATAACGACCAAAACACATCAAATGAAGCGGCCTCAACATCTAATGTGGCGTCCCCGAGTTCTACAGAGCTTTTCCATATCGAGAGCAATGAGAATGTCTGCTTCGGAATGGTAAGCTCCTGTTTAAAATCCTCTGTCTTCCAGCAGATAACCTATGAATCAAAGTGTGACTGAGGTAGAAAGGCTACTCTACCGATTGTACTCGACGGACTTTCCTCATATCGGGACGGCGACATAATCGAGGTTCTATTCTCGCCATCTAACATTTCATTATTGAAGAAGCAAAACAAAATCCGTGTGAGCCGGGTTACGAATCCAGACACTTTAAGGGTCCTTTCGGGTCTGAATGACGATTCTGCGATCCAGCTTCAGCTGCATGTCCTTGTCAAGGTGAGGTCAACAGCCTCGAGAAGAGCCACCAAGCAGGCATTCTTAAATGTAATTGTCTATGGCCCGATAGAGTTGTTCGACGATGTTGGCGACTTCTTTCAGGGAAATGAGTGCTATCTTCAAGAACCTCGCGGGTGCGACCGCAATGTACGGTACCGCAACCCACATTGTATCTCTGGCTTGGATGATAATCCTCCATGGACTTTTGATCTTGATCTGGCCCCAGAGAACTATGAGGAAACAGTCACCGCTTCCGATATCCTAGCTGGTTTGGAAACCGAGGAGGTGCTTACCGAGGCAGAAGCTCCCAAAGGTGTCAAAACTACCCTATACAAGTAAGTATTATGACCACAATTGTTGTGACTATCTATTGACTCACAGTACAGACACCAGAAGCAGGCACTCTCTTTTATGCGGCGGAGGGAAAACGGCTGGATGTTGCATATCCCGACGAGGGATGTATGGAGTAGAGAGGATTCGGTCTCAGGCAAAGCCCATTATGTGAACAATATAACAAATGATAGGCAGCGCAGTGCACCCCCAGAGTTTCGAGGGGGAATACTCGCAGATGATATGGGTCTTGGGAAAACACTGACGATGATCTCATTGATTGTCTCTGATAGCGCAAGCACGCATAGTGGGAGATTTGGTCAACAGAGAACATGCCCTGCTAGACTCAACCCTGCTAATGCAACACTACTCGTTGTGCCATCTTCACTCCTGCAACAATGGCAGGCTCAACTCAAAGAACATCTTGTTGATAGTGGGCCTTACACAGTGCTTTGGACAATTCACCATGGCCAGCAGAAGCTTTACTCCCGGAAGCAAATCAACCAGCACAAGATCATCCTGACGTCCTATCAGACACTGGCGTCAGAGTATCGATCCCATTCAACGAAAAGTCCCAGCATTCTCTTTGCAACCTTTTGGCATCGCATTGTGCTGGACGAAGCTCACAGTGTCCGAAATCGAGATGCTATCCGGACGCGAGCTGTTCTCAACCTCGAAGGGGCATGTCGCTGGGCGATCACTGGAACGCCTATACAAAATAGTCTTTCCGATTTCGCTAGTTTGGTTGAATTTCTAAGGGCCCATCCCTACTCCAGTCGAAAGACCTTCAAGATAGATATTATTGATGTCTGGAAAAAGGAGGACGAAAAGGTGGCCCTTGAGCGAGTGACGCGCCTGTTCAAATTCATCAGTATTCGGAGGACTAAGAGCATCTTAGACCTGCCGGAAAAGAAAGACTTGATCCGTCATCTTCAGTTTAGCGATACTGAACTGGAGATATATCGTGGCCTGGAATCGCCAATTGTGCGGATGATTGAGAGAGAACTGGAGAGCGAAGAGCCGGACTCTGGACAATATGTGCACGCTCTGCTTAAAATCAACAAACTGCGAAAGTTTTGCAACTTGGGAATTTCCACACAAAATATCAATGCCAGTGATGACAGGAAGCAGCTATCTGACTCGGGCTCCTGGAGCTCTAGCCAGGCCCGTGTCATTCTAGAAGACCTCCTGGTCTCGGGACAGGCCACATGTTTAGTATGCGACACGGAGGTTCAATGGGCTTCTAGACATGAGACGAGCCCTAGTGACTGTCCCTCTGAAGCTTATATGACGCAGTGCATGCGGTTGGTCTGCAGTACCTGTTACAATCAATCGACAAGCCGAACCCAGTCTTGTGCTGGTCATCATCCTTGCCAGACAGTCCCTGTCTCGTTAGACGCAAACGACGTGTCAGATGGCCGAAATCTCAGATATATGGAATTCTCTACCAAGGTTCTTACCCTGAAACGAGAGCTTGAGCGACATAATAGGGAAAAATGGTGCGTGTGGTGCCTGGCTTGGTCAGCATTTCTATGTTTTCCCCAGCTAACATGAGCCAAAGCGTTGTTTTCTCCTCCTGGACAGCTACCTTGCATATGATAAGTTGCATGCTAGATACTTCAGGTATCAAATATGTCAGGATTGATGGCAATGTCTCTATCAAGAATCGGTCAATAGCCCTGCAAACCTTTCAACGCAGCCGCTCCGTCCAGGTCATGCTGCTTTCGATATCATGCGGGGCCGAAGGGTAATGGTCCAGAAATCATTGAGGTAAGGTCAGGAGCTAACAAATATCAGGTTGAATCTGACAGCTGCCTCTCGAGTCTACCTCATGGAGCCCCAATGGAACCCAAATTTAGAAGCACAGGCTCTAGCAAGAGTTTATAGATTGGGACAAACGAAAGATGTCACAACCACTCGATTCATTATGAGGGACTCGATTGAGAATGTAAGTTAACCGTCAGAGGTATTGAGGGCTTTTACTGAATTATACAGCATGTGATCAATGTGCAGGACCAAAAGAAGCATCTCGGAGACCTCTTGTTATCGCAACAGAAAGGGTCCACAGCAAACACACGTATTCGATTGCAACATCTACGAAGATTACTTCAATAACGTTATCCAGTTCCTACCTGGGGATGCAGAAGAAGTCACAAACACCGTTCTCTCGCGGCCTGAGTTTGGCGCGCTGGCCTTCATCGGCTCAACTGCTGTCTTCAAGGTCATCCAGAAGAAAATCGGCGATGGCATCGGCAAGGGCGCCTATAATTCTTATCGAGGGTTGTGGGGGAAACAGGCGGCAAGAACTGGGGTATCATTCACCCTTCTGCAGACGTAAAAAATGCAGCCCTCAATACAATCCGGGCGGCGTTTGAATACCAGGGCCAGAAATGCTCTGCGAACTCGCGGGTCTACGTCGCTGAGTCGGTCTGGCCCGAATTCAGACAGGTCCTGCTGGAGCATGTCAGCCAGCCTAGGGTGGGAGATGTTGAGGATTACAGTAACTTCATAAACCCAGTCATCCATGAGTGCTCGTTCGATAAGCTTAGCGCTGTTATTGAGGGCGCGAAGAGTGACCCCGATTTGGAGCTGGTGGTTGGTGGCCAGGCCTCCAAGGAACAGGGTTACTACGTCCATCCTACAGCCTATAGAACCAAGAACCCGCGACACGACATCATGTCTAGGGAGCTCTTTGGGCCTATCCTCGGCGTCTATGTGTACCCTGACCAGGAGTGGGAGGAAGCATTGAAGCTGGTTGACACTACATCTCGGTACGCCTTGACTGGGAGTATCTACGCGAAAGACCCATATGCCAGTCGACAGGCCCAGAGGCACTCAAGCATGCTGCGGGAATGCTATATCTGAATACCAAATGTACAGGCGCTGTGGTCGCTCAGCAGCCGTTCGGCGGCAGTAGTGACTCGGGGACGAATGACAAGACTGGGACTATGGCTCTTCTGCAGCGGTTTGTCAGTGCTCGGACAATCAAGGAGGACTTCACTCCACTGGAAACAGTCCTGTATCCTTCCAACGAAGTATAACTGGAGACGTATTTAGTTTTTCTTTAATAGTAAGATACATACATAGGAGTTTCCCAATGAACTTTCTCCAACCTCAGTAATATATCTACATGATCCATTCCTCGTATGACGGCGGAGATACCCACTATAACAGTCTATAATTGTCACAACAAAACCCCATCGTCGCCCAAGAGAACATAATAAACAAGACTACCCGTACAAAGAGCAACCAGGAACCCAAAAATCACCCTAAAACGCCCATCGCGCCGTAGTCAACAGGTACACAAGCACCATTAATCAGTCTGGATCCTGCACCATCTACAATGGACAGACAGACATCCGCAACCAGGTTCACATCGCACAAGGGCAGGTTCAGCATAGCCATCAGATCAGTTACCCTGTCCTTGCCTTCTTCATTGACTCCAGCCATAAATGCATCGGTGATATTGGTCATCATCCCACCCACCATCAAGGCATTGCATCTGATCCCCTTTGGTCCATAAAACGAAGCCGTGTTTTTGGTCAGCCCAACGAGACCATGTTTACTAGCAGTATACGCCGCACCTGGACACATTAGCTTTGGACATTCAAACAAGCCCATCCAGTCTATCCAACTAAATATACCGAACGACAGAGATAGGGATAGAGAGAGAGAGAGAGACAAACCAGCCGCAAACCCTGCCTTCCCCGCCGTCGAAACAACATTCACAATACACCCATCCGGCCTCTCCAACCCCAACATAGATCGCACCGCATACTTGCTAAGCAGAAACGGCGCCGTCAGATTCACCGCAAGCACCGTCTCCCATATGTTCTCATCCAGATCCCCCACGGGGTCAAACCGATCCATGACCCCGGCATTATTAACCAGAATATTCAGCGCACCGAACTCGGCCGCAATTGTGTCAAAGATACTCTGCACCCCTGCAGAAGAGGTAATATCCGCCTGAATGGTCTTGAGCGTTTTTCCAGAGCCGTGAAGCTCCCCCGAGACCTGAGTCAGGCGATCCTGGTTGATGTCGCAGATTATCACGTTTGCGCCGGCAGTCAGGAATTTAGTGGCGATTGCTTTGCCTAGGCCGCTGGCGCCGCCGGTTACCAGGCATGTCTTTCCGGAGAGGGAGGGTGTCATTATTCGTCTTTCTGTTGGTGTTTTTGTTGTCTCGGTGAGAGATAGGGATCAGAAATTGGGGGTGTTTGTATGGCAGAAACGGGTTATGGCGCCCTTATATATACCCTTTCATTTTGGAAATGGTAGCGTTGGGGACGTATATGGGCAAGATGAACACAGTGCATCGTGCGTATCCGCGTATCCACGTATCCAAGTAACGAAGATGATCCGTCCATCACACTTGTCTTGTAGTATGGGGGAGTGGGCTGCAAAGACCAATCCAAGTTTGTGACGCTGATTCCCTCCCTATTCGTGTCGTTAGATTGAGGCATATCGAGAGCTGCGTATTCGCGTATTGCGTATTTGCGGATTCGATTCTGGGGCCGCTAGTGCCTGAGGCCGCAGTATCTTGTAGCCCTAAGCACGCGGAGTATCGCGTAGGTATTATTCTTGGAGTAAAAGAGGGAACTAATTAGTGAATCAAAGGGGGGCATCATAATGGTAATAGAACTTAGTGAAAACAATTTCGACCCAGGAAATCAGAGAGCTGGTCACTCGATGACCTGCGCGGTCTGGAGCATAAAAGAGCTTCATCTGTCCTAAACCCAGCTCCAACCATACACATTCATATATACTAGGACATACCTGAATAATGGATACGACTTGGAAGACATATTCAAAGCACTTGGCACCACTGGTGTCAACAAGAGTCTGTGGCTTGTTCTAGAAATTCTCTAACCTGCTGGTGATTTATGGCACCGTGTGAAAATATGTACACTACTGTAGTTGGTGTAAGTCGGCGTTGCTAATCCAGCACCGGAGTCGCAACCATCAAAGTAAGCAATGAGCGAGCCACTTCCGCTGCAGCAAGGGTCGTCGTTTCAGCCGTCGTGTCATATATCGGGGATACCTCGACTACATCAGCGCCTATGACCTCCAGACCGCGCAGGGCATCGAGAATGGAGAGAAGCTCGCGAGTAGTGAGTCCACCGGGCTCAGCAGTGCCAGTAGCTACCGAATTAGCCTACCCAAGTAACATAACAATATGGAGAAGAAGGGGGGAATACCAGGAGCAAATGCAGGATCCAAAACATCAATGTCGACAGAAATATACACCCTACTATTACCGACGCGGGTCTTGATCTGGTCTACCACTCCGGCGACACCAAGTCGGTCCAAATCGCGGGCTTTGATCATTTCGAACCCACAGCGGAGGTCGTTGCGGACGTCGCCCTTGGGGCGCATAACGGGAGCCCTTATACCGACGTGGATGGACGTGTTGCGAATCAGGCCCTGGAGTTCTTTCATTAGAATAGGTGACACTCACATGTTTAATAGCGTCTTTTACCTCTTCGTGGGCTAGATGCAAGAAGGTCCCATGGTTGACGCCACTGCAAAATTAGTACTCTCTATGTATATATTTAAAAGCGTAGACTATAAGACTCACGCATAATGAGAAATACCACCTCCTATAATAACCTGCTTAGCAAGGTGACAGCAATAAAACCTCAGTATCAACCGACGTACCTAGAACTTTAGGATCCCACGTATCTACGCAGTATTAGCATCAGCACGGCCCCCCAAAACCAGAAGCGTACCAATATGACTGTCAAAATGAATAACAGAGACAGGCCCCCACTTCTCGTAAGTCGACCTCAAAGCAGACAAGGTAGTGGTATGGTCTCCGCCTAGGGTGATAATGCGCGGAGTCCGGGCAAGATGCGTGGTGTTCGTAGCACGCGAGGAGACAACCTACTAACTACTTCAGTCTGGGTCTTCGTAAGAATACACTAAAAAAGCATTCCACGGTACCTTGTGAGCAAGATCGAGTTGTTTCAAGGCCACGGTGTTGTCCAGCCAAGTCAAGGGCGCGTCGCCGCAGTCGACCAGCTTGGCCCAGCCCTCGAACACATTCTCGCCGGTGTAAATACTCCACCCTGTCAAGCGACGAGAGCCGAGTCGGATGCCTCCTGGTCCGTACCTGGCGCCGGGGCGAGCAGTGACAGCCTAACGTGAAATGAAGTTCATAATGGTAGTTAGGACAGTGCACAATGTCTGGGTCGGAGTCAGCTTACAGTGTCGAAGGGAGCTCCAAGGATGGCGATATCGTATGGATTCGAGTCTGACTCGCTGTCCACGAAGCAATTGACGTATGGAAGATTGGCAAAAGTAGTCAGCCCCGAGAATTGGCTGTTACTGACAATATCGATGTTGTGCCCTTGTCCGAAGAGCGCTTGGTTCGGTGCCTGGACGGCGGCGACAGGAGGGAAGACGATCTGCCTCGCAAATGCGGGCGAGAGGAGGAGGGATAGTGTCAGAGAAGGGTACATGGTTGTCCTCTTGTCAAGATCTTAACGAAATTCCATACTAAACAATCAGCAATCGTCCATTGCTGGGAAGTTGGGTTATTTAAGCTGGCCACCCACTGTCTATACTCATAGATAGCAGAGCGACGAGTCAACGGCGCTATCGTTGGCTATCGTTATCGATGACGAAACAAGCAGTTCGACGCGATGGAGACAAAGCTTCGGGCGCCGCGGGGAAGCAAAGTTGGAGGCGTCCATTTGGCTGGGATGACGAAATAGAAGGACAGAATGAGATCTTAAAGCTTCAATTGTGCTATGAATATTATTGTAGTAGTCAATGGCAATATTAGTGTTTGTTAAATAAAACACCATATCCACCTTTATCCCATACAAAATCTCCCCGCACCTCCACCACTTTTCGCAGAGTAATTTTCAGATCGATACGCTGCTTCCTCTCTCTATCTCCAGTTTTCATCCATCTCTCACATTTAACCCTCACCATGGTACCTACACTGAAAACACTCCTCTCCCATAGATAACTAACGCCTAACAACCCTCCCAGCCTCACGCAGACTCCTCCTACTTCGGTTCAACCAATGGCTCCAAAGCCGAAATCTACACACAGGTCCTCGAGCAAGCCAAGGGTCTCGTCACAGGACAGCGCAACTGGGTACGTCCCCCTTCAATTCCCAATAAAAATGAACCAAAAAAAGGAAAGGTTCTAACAAATACCCAGGTCAGGTAAACCACCCAAACACACCCCAGCCACCGGCACCCCAGAGTCCCATCCCAGCTAATATCCCACAAAAGCAACTTCTCCAACATCGCCTCCCTCCTCTGGCACGCCTACGCCGCCCTCCCACCCCCTTCCTCCTCGGTCAACTGGGCCGGTTTCTACATACGCCAGGATAAATTCCCCTCGCTTGGTTCGTCTACCTCGACGTCTACGTCTACGTCTACGTCGGCGGGTCAGATCCTCCTCCTAGGACCCTTCCAGGGCCGTCCCGCGTGCCAGGAGATCCGATTCGGGAGAGGAGTGTGCGGCACAGCAGCGGAAAAGCGTGAGACGGTTGTTGTGCCTGACGTGCTGAGTTTTCCGGGTCATATTGCTTGTGATGCTAGTAGTCGGAGTGAGATTGTGGTGCCTATTCTGGTTGGTGGGGAGGTGAGTTTTTTTTTTTCCCCTATTTTCCCTATTTTTTTCTCCTTTTTATGCAGGTTGGTATTTTCGGGATGATATGGGCTGATTAGATTCAGACCGTGGCGATTATTGATGTAGATTGTGCGGAACCGGATGGGTTTGATGAAGAGGATAGAAAGTATCTTGAGGAGTTGGCGGCGCTTCTGGCTGAGAGCTGTGACTGGTAAGCAGTGGAATTGGTGCCGAATACTGGTCACTATGATAAAAGGTAAAGGTAAGAAGAGAAAAGAAGAGTATGTTCTATAGATATTGAATCGTCATTTCAAGTCTATTGTAAGATGCTTGGAAGGCACCATCTCATATCTAACAGATCGTCCTTCAGGCCCGCGGTCAATAACAGTTGGTCTAGTCCGTCAGTAAAGAAGAAGAAAAAAAAGGCTATCCCTCAAAAATATAAGTATATCATCGCTAGTAAAACAAAATGAGTGACCCGGCCGTAACAAGAAATGCCTGAAAGCGCCAACCCGGTCCACGGTGTCATATATGTCATGTATCAATGTATGAATGTATGGAATGTAGGGTGTATCAAGAAGAGCACATGTCAGTGCGAAAATGCAAAATAGAGCGCAAACAGCAGGTAATGCCGACAGTTACATGCTGAGCAAACTCATCTGTCGCTTCATGGGACTGTTAGATCCCGTGTCGCCGTCCTCACTTGGGCCGAAGCCGCTGTCGGTTCCGTTGTACCCGGCATCCGTGTCAATATCCCACTCCTCGTCTTCGTTATCGTCTTCGCCAGGATCTGCTGAGGTGCCATCGCCGCTATGCCAGCTTTTTTGTACCGCACCTCGCGTGTTCCAACGCAGTGCCCGTTGGACGCTCTGGAACCACTCCCCATTGCCAGATACAACCGTCGGGAAAGGATACTGGCTTGCCTCGACTGTAACATAGTCACCTTGGCGCAGTTCAACCCGGCCTTTGCCGTCAAATGAACAGTACGCTGTGGAGCGCGACCCAGACGGGACGGCAATGCGAAGCAATAATGAATCAGAGAGAACCATTGGTCGGAATGACAGAGTATGAGGGCAAATCGGAGTAAGAAGAATCCCAGGGATAGAAGGATGGATGAGTGAGCCGCCAGCAGACAGAGAGTACGCGGTAGATCCTAGAGTATGTGAGCGGATTTAGTCCGTAATGAGTCGGGTAGCACATACCTGTGGGTGTGGAGAATATACAGCCATCCGCTTGGACAACAGTAAGAAGGTCGTTATCTGCGTACAATTCAAGATTCGACACATAAGGTGACGGGCCGCGGTCAATAACCAATTCGTTAAGAACCTCAAACTGCTCGCCTTCCTCCACTGCACCAGCCTCTGCCCCCTTACTTCGGTCTTTACGGAAAACTGTGCAAGTGAAGCGCATTCGAAGGTTCACCCGCATTCCTATATCTCCCATGACTGCATTGAGATGGGATTTATAATTGTCAAATTCAAAATTTGTCAAAAACCCTAGACTTCCAAGAGAGAAGCAAAGAACAGGGGGCACAATGCGCTGGAAGAGCCAAGACGTAAAAAGCACAGTACCGTCCCCACCCAAGGTAAGCACAAGATCGAACTTCTCGGGAGAAGTCCAACAAAGGTCTGGAGTCCAGTAACGGAGCATACAATCGAACTTAGGATTCTGTTGAACTAGGCCCTGTGCGTCGAACCGCTTCGAGTTCCGCAACTTGGCATCCACATACACATTCACTCCAAGCTCACTTCCATAGCGGGGTGTAGAAAGAAGCCATTCTGCAAGTTCCCGAGTCAAATGAACCAGGCTGTTGTCGCGAGCCTTTGTGACAATCATGATATTCTTAACCGCTCGTTTTATCGGCCGGCGTTGAAGTTGTTTCGACACCTCCCGGACACCTGTGGCCGTTTGCAGCAAGCGGGAGTGCGACAGCCATTCATCATCCGCGATCTCTTCGAGCACCTTCTGCAGGTTTACGGCATCATCGAACCGCTTGTGGAAGAAGCAAGGTGATTGCATGACAAGGCGCGCTGTGGAAGGAATACCATCGAAATACGAGCCGAGTTGTATGTTGGAGAGATCTATAGACATCTTTTTAGAGGACAAGGATGTCTCTTCCCGTGGGCTGGAGTAGGCGCTTGCGTTTTGAAGCCCCAGGGAGGCCGCCAGCGGCAGATTAGGGGTATGACTGTTCGTGAAGGAGGATCGCGAGGCAAGGGCTTTTATGATCGTCTGACGGGGTATCAAATCACTGGGCAATCCGTTGCTGCTATTATGGCGGCCCAGTGAGGAAGTTGAGCGCAAATGAAGGAAGGGAGTCGAAGCAACCGAAGCACTCGTAGGGAGGGGGAGAACCACGTCCTCTCGCGCCTGGTCGAGATTCGATAAGGCTTCACCAGCGCCGGGTTTGCCTGCTGACGACTGTGGAGAGGTAGGCCTCTGATGGGCTTCGGTTGAAGTCTGCGAGGGATCTATTTGGGAGACATAGTCGCGCGGGAGCGAGGCCCCAGCAGTAGTGGAAGAGGGAGTTGAGAAAGAGGCGAGACGAACAGGAAGAGGGTCTGATAGTGGTGGTGGGGCTGCGGAGTCCGGTAGCGGTGATAATGACGAGGACGACTGGTCGGCAGTGATAGCACTGGTAGTAGTAGTATTACTGCTATTTGTAGTTGTAGTTGTAGTTGTTGTAGAGGTTTGGGGGAATTTAGAAGCGCTCTGGGGATTTATAGAGCCATGGTCAGAGGTAGGAGAAGCCATGGGAAAATTAGCAGATCCCCAAGGCTTTTTTTTGGGCTTTGTGAGCCAAAAAAAAAGGGGGTGAAGGGAGGGCGTGTGAGACGCAGTAGCGGGGCTGATTACTGAGCCGTCTTGATAATCCGCGAGGGCCTTCGGAGTAAGACTTGGACAGGGAGGAAAGTGAAGAAAGTCGAACAGGACAAAAAAAAGTCCGCGGTAAAAGAGGAGGATGCGCAAACTGGCTGCAGGCCGAGCTCGGATGTAACGGGGTTTGGGCGGAGTCCAGCAAAAACCTCAGGATAAGCTGAGTAGTGTAGGACTTGGGGACTCGGGATTATTGACGGAGAATAATCATGGAATTAAATACCACTATGTACTTTCCCAAGTCCGTAGGGAAAGGAGTGTCTAATATAGCATTTAATATCGAGAAGAGGAGGATATCAAGACAGCAAAGTGCAAACCTAGACTGAGGTCCCCCCCACATGGGAACGCTGCGGAAGTCGGGAAGCCCTGTAAAGAGCGCGGAGATCGACTCCGATAATCCTCTCATCATGCTTAGCCTCGTCTTATGAAAGATTGGTGTGCATTCCTTATTTGCTCGGTGTTGATGACTATTATATTATTATTAGTTACTATTAACTATCGGCTATCGTGCATTCCAACATTGCAGCTTGCCTACCGCTATTACAGGTAGTCCTCCTGTAATACTTGTGCGACTACTTTACTCCGAACAAGAGAATCCCATTTCCTTCGCTTCAAAGACCACCATGTCCTGGTATAACTGCATATGGCTACTAAAGTCATAGGTAGCCTCATACATACGCTACGTGATCAAGCTAGACTACGCCTTCTCAGATGGGTCTAAGCATACTGTAATTGCACGGTTATACCTGTTTAGTCTAAATAGGCTGAAATTAGTATTGTAGCCACTATTCGATTTATCTGTGATACCAGGCCTTTATACCTAGGTAACTCCGGTTGGAATACTATGGATAATTCAGAGATGCACTCCAACACCCGTAAAATCCCACATCAGCCAAGCCAGCCATAGTGGTAGCATGTCAATGACCCTAGATCCAATTACTCATCTGTCTGGGAGCATTTCATTTCGTAGTACCGTATCCCATCGTAAATGGCCTCGGAATAACATACGCAAATCGCGGGAAAATCGTATTTCCAAGGCGAGTTATCCTAATCAACAGCTCTAGCGTCAAGCTGGATCATGGATCTAACGGGAGTTAGTCGAGCCCGTCTAACCCCGCCCTGGAATAATTCCTGACTGTAGAATGGTAGTGGAAGGGATGTGATTTGTTTGACGTTATCGATCTGACAATCCGGGGCTGATCCACGATCAAGCTGCGTCGAGTTTCCAGGCATAGTCACGGTATATCTGATCTTGAACGGCGTCGCGTACGATCCCTTCAAGAGGCTCGCCATCCGTATCTTCATCCATGGCAACATCTCCATCAGACACTACAGCAGGTCTTCCATGGCATATGGCAAATGCCCGCTCGTGCACGTTTTCCCATGTGTCAAAGTCAAATACTCCTTCACTTTCGTTTAACAGAAGACGTCCCTTGGAGGTAAAAGCAAGAACATGGAGAGACGTCGCAGATGCTGCATCCTTGATAGACGGTTCCCGAATAATGTCCCCAGATGAATTGACCGCAAGGATAGTTGCGGATAAGGTCAGCGATAGAGGAACAGATGCCGACACCAGGGCCAGGAGAGCTGTATGGAGAAGCGCAGGGAGAAGAGGAAGATACTAAAGGTGAATCATTCGCGGGTTAGCCAACACATTTTCATATCCGCTGGGCTGAGGGCCTTACAGATCCTCCTCGGCCAACGCTTTCTCCGCCAATTATGGCTAACGTGAGGACAACTCCTCGTCGTGCATATCCCTTCTCTCGTCCCAGTATCAATCGACCCAGAGAGGCTTTAAGGACACCCTCCACATATCGCTCGCCAACGCCGCCAGGTGCGGTGCCTGGTTTCACGAAGACTTCAATGGTCGCTTCTTCAGGTTTCAAGGCATCTCGACGACCAGGAAGCTCGACAGGGGCGTTTACAGATCCCAGGATATTAGATCCAGTCGACGGGCATTTGTATGAGGCCGACCCATCGGCGCGATTAAGTGGGTGAAGGGAAACGGTTGGTCCACCCATGCTTCGCTGCGATCGGGATGAAATGCGAGGTGCTTTAGTGGTTCGAAATTTGCTCTAGATATTATTGCTAGAGATGAAAGGATTGCTGGTAGGAGCTTTAAGAGAAGCGGTCGAGAAGAATGGATTATTACTTGACTTGGGACAGGTGTTTGCTCTGAAGCTATTTCGAGAATTTTTGGCTGGTCCCCAGGCGGATGCAAGAGCAGTGCACGCTAGCATCTGATTGGCTACTGGCTGTATAATCACATGACATCCCAAGACCAAGAATCGCCGTTAAAATGCACTAGCCCTATTTAGGAAAGGTATGATTAATACTGCCTTTTATACAAGGCACAAACACAACCCCCGAATAACAACACGACTTTCTACACACAGAATAACTAGAGCCATCATCCAGCCACCAAGCTAAAGCATTTAAATCTCTAATATAAATGCAGATATATCATTTAACTTCTCAGGTGTATATCATTTATCAGCTCATGAAAATGTGGATAACGCCTGATTATCATGCTTAATCTTTATCCTGTTCTGCTTAGCAGTAAAAGTTCAAGGGTGATATTTTGCTATATCTGTTTCGTTTATCTTATTTTCAACCATATATGTAATGATACACGCCAGGTTGGCTGCATCATCAAATAATCTGCTAGTATTTCTCAAGCATTTGTCTTCTCTTTTCACTAGAGGAATGGTGGTTGATCTATTAGACCTTTTCGGAACTTTACACTGATATACATCACTATGATACAAATCCCCCCGAGACCCTATATCCTATAAATCTTCCCACATAAACTCTCTAGATCGGGATTTTGCATGATGTGCTCTGTCACTATGTATATATTAAAACCACGAATTCTGCTTGCTAAATCTCATAACTGTAGTTAATAACCATGCCCGAGCCACATCTCTTTTTAGTATAGTTCGCCAGAGCCGAGGGGTAGTTGACAAAGGTACTAGTACTGTGTCAGACAAGAAATCATTACGTGGATGCTCCATACGAGATATATATGGCCCTGGTTTCTTTGTGATGTGTGGGTGGTTATTTACTTATGGAATATTAATAGGACGTGACGTTGGTTTTGGAGCATTCTCTTCCCACCTGTAATTCTCATGTGTGTGTAAGCTACGTTTGAGCTACTACTTAGGTAGTAGTAATTAGAGACAAGACCTACAACCTACTTATCTAGAGAGTAATGATAAAGCTTGATTGCTATGACCTCGACGTTGCTCTATCGCCGAGAGAAGTGAGATATAGATTGGAGATGAGGAGATCTACCACACGCATGGCTCTCCTGGTCGAATGGCTTGGGTATAGCATTCGCAGCACGTTCTGCACTCAAGCCTTTTTGCAGTATGTCGTGGGTTCGAATACATTTGCGCGTCCTTCTTCGCTGGATGTCTATTTTTTTTCTTCGTCCTTTACTTCCCATCGACGACGAGTACCCACAGACCGCCAGTACTACTAATATGTATCCTAGCATATAGCTACCTCATAAATTAGGTTCCCGTTAATTCTTTGTGAGAAGACATTGCGGGCAACGATGATATACCTCTAGGACTGCCGCTGGGGCTCTGAGCCTTTGCGTATCCACTTTCTCAACACTGTATTAATAGGCACTTACTCGAAATAGTTGCTTTTTATTCTCACTCCGAGTCTTATATCGCCTTCTACTGATAGCTTCGCTCCTTTCCCTGTGAACTTACCACTACATGTTTACTGATTCTCTGTTGTTTCTCTAATCTACCGAGTATCCCTTTGAATTCGCAATGTAAAAACAAAGATGTGAGGAATGCACAAGTCAATAATTTTTGCATAGTTCGAGAGAAACAGGCGCAGAAATATGCCGGTTACTACGAGAAAAGCTTCCAAAAGAATGAAGTAGCCTTTCATCGCTTTGACTTGTAGCTGCCGTTATCTAATAGCCCTGGTAGTTGGCAGGTAGCACCTGAGTGATCCAAAGCAACTAAAAGGACAGATGGGCATTCGTGGGCTGAATTGGCGTGCTCCAACTTGGACGATCTCACAAATCCCGAACCTGAGCAGAGCTCCAACGACGAAATACAAGAAAGTCTAGATCGTCTCGCTCGGGGATGTTCACAAATTTCCTCCTGATACCGAAGGATAAAGAACGGGATCGAGACGGGATTGGACAGGATACATGAAATACCAAGTCCTGGCAATCGTCGTACGTCAAGCCCAGAAAGGCTCAGCCACCCGCCGAGAAAGAGATCCTCCTCGTCGTTGGCTGCAGGTGGAAAATGAAAATCATCAAGTAATACAAGAGGCAGAGTCTAGTAGAACATTACTCACTACTGCAACAACTCACTACTCAGTCGCTGTTCACCACGTTGACAGTTTTAAAAGCAGCCGTCAGTGCATACTGCTGGCTCACGTGTCCACGTCTACCAAGAGCAGGATTGGCCTACTTCCACTTCACTTTCGACAACACTCGAACAAACTCCATCATATTCTTCCCGACTGCCATCTCACTGGCTACTACCAGCCAGGATGTAGTCTCACTATGGAGTACTTATCACCAGCTGATTCCCCGGATTCGTCTCCCTCCAATCTAGTTGCCCCCCTGCCCAGAATCCAAGGCATTGGTTGTTCGAGGCAGGCGACCAGTCATGGCTGACTTGCAACCTAATCAGGATGGTCTATGAGATCGGCCAAGATAAACGGCCCAGGTTTCCTGAGCGTCTGAAGTACCTATTGCGATTGATGGTGCACGTATGGCAACCTGTTGGCAACCCCTCATGATTCTTGGTTGTCTTCCACCTCCGTTTCGAGCCGAGGGCTGTTTCCCCTCCTTTGCCAGGTTATAAATCATGACTGAAGTACGAAATATTGTCGTGTCAGTCATAGCTGACACTGTGCTGCTACCTTTTATTTTCCTCCTCACTAAACTTTAGTGGTACTCGGTTCCTTTACGCCTTTACCTGGGTACTCTACTAGGCCAGCCAATCTCTTCTTTTTTCCCTCAACTTTAATTGAATGGGCATAGATACATCTCCACCTGATGTCGAGGAATCGACTGAACCTCCTATATGTGCTTACTCCCAGGAGCATAATTTGCAAGAAACTACCAATTACCCCGGAGATGTAAAAGTGACCAGCGAGATCGACAAGGCTGATAACTTGGAGAACCCACCGTTTCTACAAGACGAGAATCAAAAGATTCCTAAATTTTATCATCATTATGAGCATGACCAGCCTGATCAATTCAGTCATGCTCACACTATCGATCCCGCGCACCTCTCAGCAATTCTCAAGGTCGATCTTCAGTGCGTACCCGTTTTTTGTCTCTTCGAAAGTTCGAATGCTAATTCACAACTATAGACATGGGCTTTCAAGCACAGAGGCTGCTGTTCGTCTTGAACGAGATGGCCTTAACAGGGTCCGCGAAATGGAAGGGCTCTCCATATGGAAAATCCTGTTGAGGCAAGTTTCCAACAGTTTGACCTTAGTATGATCTAGGCCCATTCCCCTGTGTTTAGCCGCGCAAGCGGTAGAAAATATCTTCCGTTAACTCTTAAAATCCAGGTTCTTCTGCTCACCATGGCAGTTTCCTTTGGGATCAATGATTACATTGAAGGGGGAGTGATCACAGCAGTGATCCTCCTCAATATTGTCGTAGGGTAAGCAGAAATCCCGTGTTTGGTGGGCCACAGCCTCATTATTACTTCACAGATTCGTTCAGGACTATCGTGCTGAGAAAGATATCATGTCTCTGTCCCGTCTATCGGCTCCCATATGTAAAGTTTTGCGGGACGGGAGAGTTACGTCTGTAAAGGCCGAATCCCTCGTTCTTGGCGATGTCGTGCAACTAGCTGTTGGTGATATTGTTCCTGCAGACGTGAGATTATTCGACGGCATGAATGCTTCGATGGATGAAGCCCTATTGACAGGTGAATCTTTGCCAGTAGCAAAAACCCCATATACCACTCTAGCCTCTCGCGATATCCCCATTGGGGATAGAACCAACATGGCATACTCTGGTTGTAGCACTACCCAAGGTCGAGCAATTGGTATTGTTACCGCCACGGGGATGATGACGGAAGTTGGAAAAATTGCCCAGCTACTTCAGGACAAACCTGATTTTGATAACTCGAATCTTGTTGTCCGCTCCTTCCGGCGTTCAAGTGCCACAGTAAAAAATGTCCTTGGGCTCGTCGGGACACCTTTGCAGGTTAAGTTGAGCAAGTTTGCCTTGCTACTTTTTGCACTTGCAATACTCCTTGCTATCATAGTATTCTCTGTCAACAAGTGGCATGTTGAAGGGGAGGTGTTGATATACGGAATATGCGTTGCGGTGGCAGTGGTGCCAGAATCATTGATAGCGGTACTGACCATCACAGTAGCCGTGGGGACCAAGGCAATGGCTAAGGGTAATGTGATTGTCCGAAAGCTGCAGTGCCTAGAAGCTGTCGGTGGAGTCACCAACATATGTTCTGATAAAACAGGAACTCTAACCCAGGGCAAGATGGCTGCGCGTGAAGCATGGGTCCCAGATGCCGGTACCTTGAGTGTTCACCAGACCACTAACCCATTCGACCCAACCAGTGGACTCGTGCAGCTTGATGACAAAGATTGCAATACCAGCGATATCCAGGATAACGATCACTTTGATGCATTCCTAACCGCTATCTCGCTCTGTAATTTGTCACTCGTGCATAGTGATGTGACGTCGATTGCTTCAGACAAAGACCCCGCACAAGTTGTTGAAGGCAATTGGACAGCAGTTGGAGAACCCACTGAGATAGCTCTCAGAGTTCTTTCAATGCGATTTGGCTATGAAAAGCCTAACATTATCCGGGAAAGGGGCCTGGCTCTTCGTACCGAATACCCATTTGACTCCTCAATCAAACGAATGACTGTTGTGTACGCCAACCAAGGAGCGCAGATCAACGAGGTCTACACCAAGGGAGCTCCTGAGGCAGTAATTGCTAGTCTCAATCTAAGTGAGAAGGCAAAGGGACTCATCCAAGAGACAGCAGACAGAATGGCTGGAGAAGGTCTCCGCGTGCTATGTGTTGCATACAAACAGTCACCCATCAATGAGGACAGTCAGGTATCTCCACGCAATATGGCTGAATCCAACCTTACATTCAGTGGCTTAGTTGGGTTGTACGATCCGCCACGCATCGAGACAGCTGCTGCTGTCCGAAGATGTCAAATGGCCGGAATTACTGTGCACATGCTCACGGGGGACCATATCCGAACTGCGACTGCTATAGCGTCTCAAGTCGGCATACTCGACCCTCTCATTAACGCAAAGTCAAGCCAGCTAGTTATGGCAGCCGAGGAATTTGATCGGTTGTCAGACAACTCGATCGATTCAATTGAGCAATTGCCTCTAGTGATTGCCCGATGCAGTCCCACGACGAAAGTTAGAATGGTAGAAGCCATGCATCGACGTGGAGCGTTCTGCGTCATGACAGGCGATGGAGTCAACGACTCTCCAGCGTTGAAACGTGCTGATGTGGGAATTGCAATGGGAAAGAACGGAAGCGATGTAGCGAAGGAAGCAGCTGACATGGTTCTAACCGATGATAATTTCTCATCAATTGTGAAGGCTGTGGAAGAGGGACGGCGGCTATTCGACAATATCCAAAAGGCAGGTAGTATATGCACTACCACTTCCCCTGTCGCTCGTGCTAACGAGGTCCTAGTTTCTCATGCACTTGTTGATATCTAATATCGCTCAAGTCATCCTGCTTTTGATTGCATTGGCATTCAAAGACAATGACGGCAATTCAATTTTTCCTCTCTCACCTTTAGAGATTCTCTGGGCCAACCTTGTTACTTCTTCTTTCCTTGCCCTGGGACTGGGTCTGGAAGAGGCTCAGCCAGATATCATGTACCGCCCTCCTCATGATCTGAAGGTGGGCGTCTTTACACGGGAGCTCATCATGGACAAGATGATTTATGGTACCTTTATGGGCTCCCTATGCTTGGTTGCATTTGTGAGTGTCGTGTACGGAGTAGGCTCAGGCGCTTCTGATATGGGACGCGACTGCAACGAATCGTGGAATGAAAGTTGCGGAACTGTCTATCAAGCCAGAGCTACGACATACGCAACGCTAACCTTTCTTCTGCTTGTCACGGCTTGGGAAGTCAAGCACTTCTCGCGGTCGCTTTTTAACTTGGACCCAGACCGATATCCGGGGAAGCTCTCAGTCTTTCGCTCAGTCTGGCGAAACCGATTCCTCTTCTGGGCTGTGATTGCAGGATTTGTGGTCGCCTTCCCTGTTATTTATCTCCCTGCTGTAAACCGGATCGTTTTCAAGCACCAGGGTATCAGCTGGGAATGGGGAATAGTATTTGGATGCGTGGTGGTTTATCTGGCTCTGGTTGAAAGCTGGAAAGCTATGAAACGGGCATTCAGGATTGGAACGGGGAAAAATTCGACATTATTGACGATGGAGGATGCAGAAATGAGGGCTGGGCTGAGGCTTCTGACTCCTCTCAGCGCCAACGCGAGTGTGGATGCGAGTGTTGAAACGGTGACGAAGAAATAAGGGTGCGCAAGGCTAAGGTCTTGAATAAGAAAGACGGCGATGTTCAACCATCCCTGGAGCGAATTTGAGGATTCGGGCTGGTTCAACACAGTCTTCTTGTTGTTGTTCATTATTTCGATGTTTTAGTACATTGCATTACGAAGTTCGTGACAGTTTCCAGTGTTGCCCAACCGCAATGTCTATTACTATTATTGTTCTTTTCATTCTTATTCGCAAATAGTCAGGTCGAAATACCCCGGACTCCGACAGTGTATCGCGACAGGGATCATTTCTATGCTTTTTAATTCTGTGTACTACTGTGTTCTCTCTGTTCAGGGCCATCGGTGTATTTAGATTTACATTTCCTTCAGCTCCAGCACTTGTGTCGCTATCGCTGGTCACCCAACAGCTCACATCCCTTTCACGTCAGCCGGTGAGAAAGTAGCAGCATCTGCAAGGAGAACCAGACAGGATCCTCGTAGGAAAAGCCTCGCGCAGAAGACTCTGATCTCCTCCAATCCCCCAGAAATCAGCCTTCCCAACCCCCTCCCATCAATACAGCCAAGTCACCATGAAGATCCTCTGTTTACACGGAAGAGGCACAAGCGGTGCGATCTTCAAGTCGCAAACCTGTCCGTCTCCCTCCCCCTCCAAATGATGAAAAATAAAAATAAAAAAAAAGTAGAAACGAACAACTTGGTTAACGTAAAGCCCTGCCCTTTTTTTGTTCTCTAATCAACAGCTTCAATCCGCTCGCGACTCACCGATCTCAACCTCGAATTCGACTTCATCGACGGCCAATACCCCTGCACTCCAGCACCAGGGATCGACCTCTTCTACCCCCCGCCCTACTACTCGCACTACGAAGAAAACACCGTCGACGCCCTCCGCCACACAGGCGACAGGATCAACGAGATCATCGCCGAACGAGGACCCTACGACCTCGTCCTCACATTCTCACAGGGCTGCGCCCTCGCAGCAAGCATGCTCCTCCTCCACGAGGCCGACCACCACCACCCACCACCCTTCAAAGCCGCCGTCTTCATCTGCGGCGGCTCCTCCCTCCCCGTCCTCGAGCACGTAGGGTACCAAATTTCCCCCGCAGTCCGGGAACGCGATGCCGCGTCGCGCGTCGCGCTCTCAAAGATGGCCGATTCATCTGCGATCCTGGCGCAGGGCTCGTCGCGCTGGACGGGGCTGGATCTCCCCGGGTTAAAGGAGGAGGAGGAGCTGCGCGGCGAGATTGTTGGGGATGTGAAGATCTCGATTCCCACGGTGCATATCTATGGCTCGCGGGACCCGCGGTATGTAGCTGGGATTCAGCTGTCGGAGACGTGTGAGGCGAGGAAGAGGAAGGTGTATAACCATGGGGGGGGCCATGAGATTCCTAGGTTTGAGGCTGTGACTAGTACCATTGCGGATTTGATTCGGTGGGCTTTGAGGGCGGGGGGGAAGGAGGATGCTGCGTAGGTAGTGTTTGTGAATCTGGTTTTGAAGTTATGGGAATTGGTTTCTTTTTATTTTCTAGGATGTGGAATCTCCTTAGGCAGAGATGGAGTGCAAGAAGTAATGCAAGCAAGAAATTAACTAAAAAGAACGCAAGTCTTGTATCGCTCGAGAGCTGCTCGGATTTCGGGTTCCACTTGTATACCAAACCCGCCCAGATATACATCTCCACGCCAACGTTCCAACATCCACAGAATCACTACATTTATCTCGCATCCATAAAGGAATCTCTTTGCAGCTACATAAATCGTGCATCTGAACAACAATCTACGATCTCAATCGGCCATCCTCGAATTCCGTCGGCAATCGGTCTTTGGCCACGGCTATTGAACCTGCCTATACAAACCACCACCACGAGCTACGAAGTATAAAGCCATCCTATGTAGGAGTTTAGAACTATGGAGGAATCAACAATCAAGAATCTATTCATTCGCAATGACAAAACTCAAAGTCCTTCATCTCGGAGACAACATCAAATACAACCATGACATCTACAACCGCTTCTCCTCGCACTTCGACCTCATCCAACCCTCCGCCGCCGAGCGCCAACGAGACGAGTTCATGCGCGCCCTAAAAGAACACCGCTGGGGCGACTTCCACGCCATCTTCCGACCCTTCTGGAACACAGGAGGCGAGATGGGCCGCTGGGACGCAGAGCTCATTCCTCTTCTTCCCAATACCGTACGGATTATGGCCTCTGCAGGTGCAGGCTACGACTGGGCGGATGTAGATATTTTTGCGCAGCACGGTATTCCCCCCACACACCTACCTATACACAAACACACACATATATATATACGCATATACACATATACACATATATATACAGAAAAGCTAACAAAAAAGGAATACTATACTGCAACGGCGCCGCCGCCTCCTCCGAATCCGTAGCAGACATGACCCTCTTCCTAATCCTCAGCGTCTTCCGCAACCTCGCCTGGTCCCATCAAGCCGCACACTCAATGAACCCACAAAGATTCACAGACGCTCACACAAACTCCCCGCTCACAGCCCGAAACCCATCTAGCCACTCCCTAGGCATCATCGGCCTCGGCCAGATCGGCTACTCGATAGCCCAGAAAGCCCACGCCGCCTTCGGGATGAAGATCCAGTACCACGATATCGTGCGCAAGAGCGCCGAGCTCGAGGTCAGCGTTGCGGCGACGTATTTCGAGGACCTGGATGCGTTGCTTGCGGCGTCGGATTGCGTTGTTCTTGCTACGCCCTTTGCCGGGCAGACGTTGCTTACGCGGGAGAGGCTGGGGAGGTTTAAGAGGGGGGCGCGGTTGATTAATATTGCGAGGGGGTCGTTGGTGGATGAGGAGGCGTTGTTGGCGGCGTTGGAGGATGGGTCGTTGGCTGCTGTTGGTATGGATGTGCATGCTTCGGAGCCGTTTGTGCATCCTCGGTTGGCGATGCATCCGCGGGTGATGATGATGTCGCATAATGCGGGGGGGACGGTGGATACGCATATTGGGTTTGAGAGGTTGGCGATGGAGAATATTGAGTCGTTTTTGTTGGAGGGGAAGGCGTTGACGCCGGTGAATTTGTATCTTATGAAGGTTAAAAGTGTCTTGTAACTCTCTATCTCTATACTCTCGACTCTATACTCTAGACTCTATATTACTCTAGCATCTCCATTGAACAACTTACTGAAAAGAGCAGTATAAACAAGGAACGAGTGTCATTGAACTCACTAAATCCTACCAAGTAAACGACTCTTCGTAAAGATCCACGGCCTTCGTCCCCTGCATCTCTCGCACTGTCCTGCGAATATCGTCTCCCATTGCACCGGGCCCGCAAACACTCACAGCCATAGCACCGACTTGTCTTGCACTCTCGCTCTCGAGGACCTCGTCGAAGCATGGCTTCCCAAAGCTGATACTAACAGGCACACAAGGGGGTGCAGCCGACGCCCATGGGCTTTCATCACACGTGTATTCCTCCGAGCTGCATTGTCCATCCGTCTCCGTCACATAGACCTGGATAGAGAGCGAGAACTCGGTGGACTGGAAGTACGACTGCTGTTTCTGCTGTGTTGGGAGTTGAACGGCAGGATGTGTAAGTAGGGTTGTCATCCATGGCTGGATCCATGCAAGATGATCTTCCTTAGGTTAGCTTGTGTCCATCAGATATATTTCTTTATTTAACTATCAATGCGCGCACGCGTGTGTGTGCCCTTACCAAGACTGCGAACAACCCAAATAAGACTGGCCCGACGTACACCAATCCTCCTTGCTGCGAACCCTTCCACAAACTCGTGCATGTAGGACATCGGGTGCGTAATTCCTATTCCTCCGGCAATCAAAACCACCGTCCCGTAGGAGGCAAGAGAATGGAGCCCGCCTAATGCAAAGTTATTAGACCTGACTACCAGACAGGGTGATCACTGCACATACCAAACGGCCCTTCTGCGAGCGCAATCGCATTAAATCGCCCTTCACCCGAAGCGTTGACCTTTCTCAAGAGTTTACCTGTAAACCCATCGCGTTTTTTGATCAAGAAAGACACCGTAGTCTGCTGCTTCTCACCCAGTAGGAGATTGAACGAGTCACTAGACCCTCGCTTTTCTCGGATATGTGTTTGATCCGCCGATATCCAGGCCACAGAAAATGGGTGTGAAGTCCATAGTCCTAGCGATGGAATGTAAAGGTACATGTACTGTCCAGCCGTGAATTTCCATGCCCGTGCAAGCCTAACAGTAACCCGAGCTACATTCCCGGGAAGAAGCTCGATATCTGCAGTTGTGTGTTGCTTGCCCCAGTTGCGCCAAATAAGGCTTCCAAGACGTCCAGTTCTCTTTCAGGTTGTTAGCTTCGTGACTTCTCGAGCAACTACAGCAACAACGAGTAAAAATCTCACCTCAAGTCCCCATAGAATCATCGTGGCCAGAAGCACACGCTGCTGGGTGAGACCGCGGAGGTGGTACCACAGTCCCACGAATGCCATGATTGCGAGAAGAATGTGAAAATGAAGAAATGCCTCATAGAACGCATGTCGCAGTGGAGAAATAGATTGTATCGATATAACAACGAACGCTATGAGGGCCTTATTATTTACACGAGGATGGTTAGATGTACTGCAATATTTAATAGACTTTGACGATTGGCCACTTACCACTAAACCGAATATAAAAAAAGGAGTATTCCATATCAAATGGGTGACTTCGCTCATGCTCACTATGCAATTTTCTTAGAAAAAAAAAAGAAGAAATTAGGGATTGAGACACTCACTCTTCGCAGCTTCTGCGGCTACCACACAGGCCATGTGAACGATTGCGCCAACGACTATAATGCGACCGATCCAGCGATGCAGCAGATTGAAAGTATCGAATTGGAGACCGAGAAGAGGAATCAGCGGATTGTTTCGGCCAGCAGTCAACACCAGCCCCGGAGTATTCATCACAGCCAAATGGCCAGCAGCATATTTGATCTCAAACATGAGTTCCTGATAGTCTTTCCACCAGTCAACCAAGGAAAAGAAGAAGATGACATTCAATAAGATATATCCAGCAAGTAAGAAGGTCTCCAGCCTCAGTGGTATAGTTCCCATGTGAACATCATTGCAAATGCGGAATTCGCGACTGTGGCGTGTGGACATCAGCGGCGCGTAGAAGACATGCTTTTTGAGACTGGCTATCAAGCGATTGCGTCCGGAGAATCTCGACTGACTGTCGCCCCGGAGAACTGCGCGAAGTCGCAGTCGGTGCTGCAATCTTATCAGGGAACGGACAGAAAAGAGAATCACGAAGGCCCCTCCCAGAACAAAAAGAGGCGTTGCCAGCGCAATATTCATCGGGGGGTGAATTTCACGGGAGCGCTGCTCCCCTGGCGCTATGAGATCTACCCCCATCTTTGCAAGGCTTTGGGACTTGTTTGAGCTTTGATCGGATCTAAAGACCAAGGCGCAGCTAGAGCTGCACCCCTCTCACAATCAGAACAACAGCCCATCCGATCCCTTTCAAGATGAAGTCCAGTAGAGAGGCCATCTTCAGCTTCATATATGGTATAGAGTAGCATGCTTGCTATCACGTGTGCCCTTGTCCTTCACAGTATGCCTCGACGATGCCGTCACCTATCCTGGTCTTAGACCGTCAAGGCAGTTCGGATAAGTCACCTCATGGAGGTTTCAAGCGCATTGGTCGCAGAGACTCAAGCTCACCAAAGGGGACAATTGCAACCAAAAAGAATGTGGGAAGCGGGGTCCAAGAATGCGGGCATTTTGTCCTCTTAGAAGAAAGGCCTAGATTGTGAAGGGACGTCGCTGCTGTCCAGTAGGTACGGATGGCACATTTGGCAAATCGCGAACTGATGGAGACGGGAACGAGGATCCTCAAGCAAGGAGCATAGAGGCCCAGAGCGTTGGTCTTGAGAGGGGCTTTCCCACCCCCCCTTCTCGTGGATCTGCGACGGCTGCCAGCAATGAAACCGCGGCTCCGAAAACGGAGTTGAGGTCGTAAACATCCAGCAAAGTGAAAGGCTCGTCCATTCAGTTTCGAGAATCCTCTCTTTTTCTCCTTTGCCTCCATTTTCTTTGCTTTCATTCGGACTGTTTGAAAGAAGTAAAGTTTTACGTTCCCTTCCACAGCTCGTGTACCCTCCTTCTGGGGCCATGGATGACGTAGAAGCTGCTACACCTAAGACGACATGTCAGGCTGAGAAAAGAAATCACTTATGACGATCTAGAGTATCGTTACCATGTCCAGCTGCAATAATGCTAGGAATGCCTAGGGCGTAAGAGGCTCCCCCTCTTTGCTGCTCTAGGCACGAATGTGGCTTCTCGGTTATGTCGCATTCAAATGATCGTCCAATCCGCTACCAAGTTGATAGCATAGGAGGAAGCTGATGAACGTCATCAACCTCGACATTACAGGCCCTTGTTGCAGTCCCCCCAGTGTGCTGGTGATGGGCAGACAGTCAAGGTGAAACGTATCTGTGGTGAGTAACGTTGGAGATTTCCTCTGTCTAGGGACAGCACCTGTGCAAGCTTACTCTGTAACCGCAGGTTATGTCTTCAATTGAGAACTCTCGAAGACGTAGGGAATACCTGCCTCTGGGGTATAAGGACATTTTCATCGTATGAGGATCAACATTAAAGTTAGTATGTAACTGGCCCAACTGGCTCTACAGTCCAATATAACATAGTCATTAAACCAGTTCAAAACGTGGCCATGCAGCCAAAAAAAAAATCATCATTTTTTCAGACCAAGAAAGTATGAGGGTACACCATGCCACACATCCGTGGACTAAAAATCAAAGCCGTTTTCATTCGTGATTGATAAACCGTTCATGGACCTGCCCCAGGTAGTAGGGGTACTGTCATCAGCTCCAGGATAGTAAACGAAACCCAGAAGAGACGATCCAGACCACAAAGCGAAAGATAGTAATATTTGGATTAAGGTAAGTCGATCCAGGGTAAAAACACATGATTTTGGTTTATTGGAATGGAGGGAGGAGAAGAAAATGATCCCATAAACACCGTGAGCCAATACTTGCCTGTCCCGTGGTTTTAGCCATACATTATTTGAATTGAAAATAGAGAATAAGAAATGTAAAATACGACAGGCCTATGAAGGATTGCAAAACTCAAGAAGAGCCGTAGTCATAACATTCTTAGCATGGCCGTATCTGCTATGGCGCAGTGTCTGGTAGACTAGTCTGGTTCTTCTTCTCGTGAGGTTGGCTATCACTGTCACTTGAGTGCTGACTTTGATGGCATTCGGTGGAAAGTTGTGGGTCTTGAGTTTGAATAGCTCTTAAACGCTCAGAAAGGGTTTCCTCCTTTTTATCCAAGCGCTGTCTTGCTTTCATTCTATCTTCTTGAATGCAGGAATAATCCGCAACATCGACTCCAGCGCTGTGGCATAAATACGTGCATTCGGTTTCAATAATCTTGACAAGATTCGATGTGAATCCGTAAAAAGTTGGGTTGTAAGCATTCTTTGCCCAGTACATGAGCTCTGATGCAACACGTCCAAGAAGAGGAACCGGCTGTGTGGAAATTTCTTCCGTGTGAATAAATGATTGATGCTCCTCTCCTTCCTCGTCGGATAAATCCAATGGTGCAGACGAACTTCTGAGTACAGGAGACGAAGGATAGGAGGAGTCTGAAGAATATAAATAGTCCGTCTCTGAAGCCAGAACATGGAGTAGATGATAGACTGCTGCAAAGCCTACAAGAGTGAGTTCGACAGGATCGAGTGGAAGTTGACTAAACCAAGTAACAGCCTTTTCCATCGTGAAGGAGGCAGGCAGTGATGAGTCACCTGTAGATCGTGCAGTAAAAATCGCGGCTATCATAGCACAGCGAACAGCTATGGAGATTTCTTCCCGGACAGATACGGGCAATGAAGAATCGAGGAAGTTAGAAGCCTGGCTTTTCTTGCTCTTGCTCTTTTCCTTCGGTAGAGCAGAAAGGACGGCTCCAATGTTTTTGACACGATCTTGCTCGAAAAATACGGCCATCATGACAAGGGCACGTGTATGAGCTGCAGAAGGTTGAGGAGCCACATTAAGCGCTAGCTTTATCTTGGATTTGAAACGATCACGGCTCTTTTTTGCATCCGGGCCGCGAGAACTAGCCTCGAAGTATTCGAGAAGTGCGTGTTGCAAAAGATGGGAGGACCACCAAGCGGCAAGGGCATCCAAGGATGACTGAATCGCAGAATCTTCTTCGATTACATCAAGAAGAGCATCATCGCCATCAGAGCCCTCCTGGGTGGGACGATTCCAAGTAAGATTTGCCGCTCTTTGGGTGATGCTATCGATCATAACCTCCTCACTGTCAAACTTAAGCAAGGCAGTGAGGTGCTTAGGAAGAGCATCAGCATGGCCGTCTGGTAGCGATGCATTCATCTGACGCGCCAGGTCCCACTGGTACTTTGCCAAACTGCGGGCCACATCATTGGATATTTGAAAACTCCATGAACCTGGAACACCCACTCTCCAGAGTAGGATACGGCAGTGCAAAGCCTTGAGCATCATCCTCATCGGACTTCTGGGTAGAGTTCCTGCAGCAAAGATGGTGAGGACTAGTCGGCTTTTGCTAATTTCTGCGTCACCACCAGAGAGTTGTGCATCAATTGCAATATCCCACGTCTTGACACGCCCTTTTTCATCTTCTTCAGTAACTCCCGTAATTGAGGAGTAAAGCTTCCAGCCCAAAAGACATCGAACAAGGTATTCGAAACAGCGAGATGTCACCACATACCACTCGTGAAAAAACCTATGTCTTGGTACCCCAACTCTTTGAACACTAGTTAACCAAGCTTGGCGTCTAAAGTTCGAGGAGGATAGCATAACGTCTGGAGTCGATGATACTTTGGAGGATGGGTACTGGCGCCCCGGGCCGGAGTTGAAGAGGTAGACAAAAACGACGAAAGCTGCACCGACAACGAGGGTGGCAAGTATAAAAAAGTGAAGAAAAGCTCTAACATGCCAAGACGACCAGAAGCCCCGACCCATTGATTCCCAGTACAAAGAGCGGGCCTCAAAATTCCTGAAGAGGTTGACCGGAACCGCCAGCAATCCTTTAGCAGTTGAATCGGAGTCCTTCTCTTTTCCGAACCCTTCCAAAACCATTAAGCCGGCAAGAGCACCAAGCATGTATTTGTTTGGATAATGTGACCGCCGGCGACCACCACAGGATTGACTTGACCCATTATTGTTGCTTGGATATTGAATGTAGGACTGTGAATAAGCAGCGTCTGTGGCAGCTTCGGTACGCAGGCGCTTAAAGGATTCAGGCATCTGAATCATACCTGCAGTGGACATAGAGGAGGATGGAGAGTGGTCAATGGGGCTATCTTCTGCATTGGAGAATATGCTAGGAGATGAACTTGCCCCAGATTCTGTGGAGACGGTGTAGTTGCTGGGGGATGAGACAGATGCTGCGGATGTTAAGGATTGGTCAGCTGCCTTTTCCAGTTGACGCAGTCTGATTTTCAAAGCAGTGTTTTCATCTTCGAGTCGTTTATTTCGAATTTCCAGGTGGCGAATGTATTCTGTGGCTTTGGACAGAATTGAAGCCTTGTTCAGTTTGTTCGCCGGTGTAACACCCTCATCATCATCGTCAGGCCCACTTCCACCGGCTCCCTTGCACGCCCGCAGACTAGGTACGCTATCCCGGAGTTCAGCAATCTTCTCGTTCAAATTCGCTCGATACCGCTTCTCGATGACATTATGTGCTCTTTTCTTCGATGGTCCTTTTCTCGCATCCTGGTATAAAGGGCTCACGGTAGACCCATCGTCGTCGCTGCTTGATTTCCGCTTAAGACTAATGCCTGTCAGGGAACCTGGAGAATCGGATATAACGGAGTTGGCCGATAAAAGATCGATGCTGTCCTTTGAAAATGTTTGGGACGGAATAACGCCATTTGAGTCTCCTCGAGTCAAGAACGATTCGAATGGGAGACCCGTGGAATCTAACGCAATATCCGGTGAGAAGTCCTCTGTTGAGAAACAATCCATGCCTTGGTTCCCTGTAGAAGTACTTGGCGAGGTACTCGGGATATCAGAAGGCGATATTGACATGTCCTTGATGACATCTGGGAAAGTTTGGTCATCCCACCTCATCCACTGAGTCCAGTCCTGACCTGCATCGTTCGTTCCGGAATCTACCAGGGAATCTTTCCTGTCTCTCGATGGAATGGGGGAGAATAGCTGGAAATCGCTACCCATGCCAGGAACGGCCATCTTATCCGGTAGTCAAGGTTCTGACCATGAAGATACAATGGTATTGTAAACCGGACTTTACGGTGGTCGTTCACCAGTCCGTGGCATACACACTCTCAAACTGTGGTCACTTCGGGCACACAAATCAGCAAGAGAATGGAGGTGAGAGTACATGGATGATTTTATCCAGCAGTTGACACACATACAGTAGGTGGTAGCGGAAGAAACCTGAGTTGATCAGAAAGACAAAGCCTAGCTAGGCGCCACCTTTAATTCCCACCACGCGGATTGATGATCAACCCCCCAACCCGAGGCGCTAATGAGTCTAAAACCTGAGCTGTGGAGAAGTCAAGGTTGGTCTTTCAAAAGCTGGAAGAAGAAGCTGGAAGTCGAATTGAGACTGTTGAAGTTGAGTTATCGAGATCCAGATCGACTTGAGAGGGGAGAATATTGGATAGTATTGGACGGGAGAAAACTGCAGCCGGGCTGTCTTTTTTTAATAAAGATCTTATCAAACGTTGGTTGAGAGGGGGGCGCTTGGTTGAGGCCGCGACCGCCAGATCAGCACCGGTGATTTTTCTTTTTTTTTTTCCACATGAAATAATAATAGGAGATTATGAGGTATTGGGTCCACCAGGCAGGATGAAGCCACTGGCCAGGCTCTTGCAGTTGACCGCTGTATGGAGTACTGCTTTACCTTTTGCCTCCTGCAGGTGTGATGATGATAATGATCTGTACCTGAATATATCAATCGATGGTAATTGATCTCATCCAAACCTTGGAGACATGCGCCATCGAGGCTCGTTCACGTCAGACGTGAATCAATACCAACGAGAGAAGTTTCCATGGAGGTAACTCGAAAGCCAATGAGTGGGCGGCGACGGGCGTCGTATGATCACGGGAAACGGCGCTTCCGGCAAGCCGACGCCTGTGACGACTTTTGCTGTAATTTTGCCGCAACTTCGCGGGGCCAATGGGCGGTGTATGGTTCTGGCATGTAATAGTACGCACCTGTTTCATCGATGTCAGCTGATGCCCACTGACGGCGCTGTCCGATGAATAAAGCATCTCCCTCCTTCGAGCTCCTGCTAGGAGGTAGTTACTGTGTAGGTACATACAGCCTGAGGATTGGATTACTGTTGCCTACGAAGGTAGGTATCTCCCAGTGGGTTTGTCCTGAGGCTGTGCTAATGTTGAGCCTACCAATAGAGAAACAACGAGAGTGTATGGAGCAGAGCTATGGAGCTGTATGGGATTCACGAATACATCACCACAGCCACGGGCCAATGTTTTAAAGTTTAGTACCTAGGTAGGGCTCATTTAAACGCATGCTGACAGCCTATAGAGTCACCTCAACCTCGGCCAAAGCGCCCATCAAGTCCTTGACGAGCTTCTTCGCTCCATCCGCCGGCTCCTCATACGGCGTGCGCGGCTTCAACTTCTTCTCCGCCCCCTCTATCCCCGCCAACGGAGCTGAATAAAGCGCAGTAGCATACTTGGTCGACGCAATCCCACTCTTGCACGGAGTCTCCGCCAGAGCCGCTTTCCTCTGTAGCTCCAAAGCCTCTGCCACTTTCCCAGAGGTATAAAGCTCGTAGATCCTTGACGCCGTGCGGGGGAACACATTTGCGAATGCCGCAATGCAACCCGCTGACCCAACGCTTAACCCCGCAATAAGGAAATCAGACTGTCCGCCGTACACAACGAACTTGCTCAACGGGAACGTCGCCGCCAACCGGGTGATCTTCCCCACAGATGCACAGGTAAGCTTCACACCAACCACGTTCGAGACCCCCGTGGGGCTGGAGGAGGCAGACTCCCGCACAATCGCCGTGATGGTCTCGGAGTCGAGGTCGACGCCATTACACACGCCGGGAAAATTGTACACCACCACGGGCAGGGAGCTTTGACGCGCGACGTCCGCGAAGAACCGCTTCACGACGTTTGTGGTGGTTGCCTTGCCGAAGTAAGCGGGTGGCAGGACGAGGAGGTAGTTTGCGCCTGCGGCTGCAGCGTCCGCTGCTAGTTCGAGGACCTGTTTGGTGGAGTGGGCGCCTACGCCGGCCATCAGAGGGAAATCTGGCCCAACGGCCTCACGGGCGGTGGCGATCAGTTGGGCGCGCTCTTCGCGTGTGAGGAGGAAGGCTTCTGAGTTTGTGCCGAGGATGACAAGGCCCGCGAGCCCTGTTTTGGACAGGTAGGCATAGTACTTTTTTTGTGATTCAAGGTCTAGAGTATCTGTTGCGTGGTCGAAAAATGTCACTGCGGGACACCATACCCCTGGTTTGGGAACGTGGGGTTGCGGACTGACTGCGGGGGATTGAGATCCCATTCTTTCTGAAGTTTTCGAAGGAATTTTGGGGGATGAGACCAAATACGGGCCTCTTATACCTCTCCTGCTTTATTTATACACTTTGTAGCAGCTTGCTTCCCAAACTCCCCTCTTCCTTCAGTTTATGTATACAACAACTACATCAGCCAGAGCGGGGGAGCTCACAAGGAAAAATATCCGGCTCGGAGACGTTTGCCGAGAGTTGGCGTGATAGAGCTCTTATCAAACGCAAACCCCTCGTTTCATGAAGGCTGGGCCCGAGAGACACGGAGAAAGACCGAGCTCAACTATATAACTATAGGCGAAAAGAAGATTCGAAAATCAATGATGGATGGCTCCATACTGGTTTTCTGTGTGACAGCCAAATGGTTTCTCGAATACCTGCTTGATATTCTAAGGGAAAGAATGACAAGCTGAATTAAAAATCACATAAACGTTAACTGAAAAGAATCCATTTAAGTCATGAACATAAATCATCTCAAATCATGCCACTGAGCATTGCTCTCCAGTTAATGCTGTACAAGAAGATTAGCGAAGAGCCCCTCGTTCCTTAGACGTAGAGAGAACATACCGTAACATCCTCCCACTTCTCCCAGCCACGCCCTCGTACCTGCGACAGTTCGTCCATGGTGTACTGCTTGCCGGTGGTAAAGTATCCAGCATTGATCTTAGCGTCGATCTCCACCCGCGAATCATCGGGAATCATGTCCTCTGGAATAGGGACCCGCTCAAGAATCTTGATTCCTGACTCAACGATAGCATCATGTTTCATGTTCGACATGGAAAGCATTCTGTCGATTTTCTTAATGCCTAGCCAATGCAGAATATCGGGCATCAGGGCTTGGAAACGCATCTATCATCACATGTTAGCATGGTTAGGGCAATAGGGAAAGAGTACCCTGGTGGTGCGCTCACATCTCGAACTCCTGCAATGTTTTCAGTCCTCGTGAAATATTTATCAGCAGTATCGCCGCCGCGTTTGCGAGCATTGTACACTAAATACTTGGTTACCTCCCCCAGCGCACGCCCTTCTTTCCGGAAATAAATAACAACACCACTTCCCCCATTCTGAGCCTCTCGAATTGCCTCACGAATGCCAAACGCCAGGTAAGGTCGGCATGTGCAGATATCAGACTGGAACACATCACTACCATTACACTCGTCATGAATCCTAAGGGCTAGTTTCACGTTCTCATCAGATACCCGCTCGGGCGGGCCGAAAATATAGACTGTCAACCCGCCGATTGGAGGAAGGAAAACCTTTAGATCTGGTCTTGTTATTAATTCTGGGTAGCTTCCACCAGTATGCTCAAACAGAGTCCGACGCAGAGTTGGCTCGTCAACCCCAAACCGTTCAGCAACCCCTGGCAGATACCACACCGGCTCCACCGCCACCTTGGTGACACGGACTTCACCACTAGAGTCCACTACAATCGACCCATCGACTTCGAGGTGTCCATCTCGCACCGCCTCCCCGATCTCCGCAAGCTTCATGTTGGCACGGGTCACAGCCATAGTGGGTCGTATGTCCCAACCGGCGCTAACCTCGTCCCGGAACTGTTTCACAATATCATGGCCATAGGGGTCCATAGACACAATCTTGGTTTTGTCAGCCCAGGAAGGCTGCCAGGGGAAGTTGAAAGTGGGTTCGGTATTACGGAAGTCAGGACGGAAATCCGAGTCCAGATCACCCGCTGCAATGGCTAATGCGTTGTAGATACTATAGCTCCCGCCGTGGGCACCCATTGCATTGCGGCGCTTGATTAATGCCCCGCTGCGGGACACGATGACAGGCCCGCGAGATCTTGCATCTGGCGCTCCCCATTCTAAGGGGACGGGATCGATCCCGCTTTGGCCCGGATAGGTGGTTAACTGACATATAATTTAGAGACATACAACTTTTTCTTTTGATTTCTGCTCGATCGGCAACGGGTACTTACCACAATATGCTTACTGTATCTCGAGCTTGAGGTCGGGGACTGGACGACCGTTGCCTCTGAGGCTTTCGGGGAGGTACTAGCATCTATCTCTACCATGCTGATGGGTGACAAGAGCAGTGAATTTCTGAATCAAGGTAGCAATGATACAGAATCATCAGAGAAGGATAAAGGGGAAACGAGAGATTAAAAAGGGAAGACGGTGAGAGAGCTGGGGAGGTGATGTCTGGCCTCCTGCATGTGACTTGTCTCCGCATCTTACCTGCTGCCACTGATGCCCATTCCAGCACACTGCCCAGTCCATCTTTTTTCTGTTCTTGACTGCATCTACCCAATTCAGATCCATTTTCCAATTTTCTTTTTCTTGTCGTAATATACCTCCTTTTCCTTAGGGATGAGTTGGTTTGTTAGGCTTCCTCCAGCTCTTGTACCTAAGGTAGCTTGGGTACCTAAGGGATTCTTATCAGCAGCCTGGAACCCGGATTAGCCTTCCTTCCCCTCATCCGTGCGCCGCTATTGGTTGAAAGAGAGATGCTCACCTGCTGGTCCACCAAAGCTCGGTGCCTTGGTACCTGACAAGTTTATTCTGGTCGTCCGGGGAAATTCAGGATTCTATTGCCGTGCAAAGGGCCATATATTTGCCTCAAACTCACCAATTAGTACCTATAATTAATTAATTGACTTCAATAGTGGCATATTTCAGTGGTGCTGGGTATATTGATCAAGCTCACCTTAGCATGATGCGTGCTGTGTGGTCCTCTGATGTCATCTTTGCATTGTCCAGCACTGCGAGATCACTCGACCAAACCACGAACTAGCTACCTTGGGTTCTAAATTCCCAGCATCGGCCTAGTAGATAAGCAGGTAAGCCACTGAGGTAGTACTTCACTGAGATACATATTTACTGTGGTGATGTGTATGATAGGCTAACATGCTCAGCATTTGCATAATGAATTTGGTATCTATTGGATATTTCTGCACTTTTGTTAACATTGGGGGAAGCGTCATAATTCTTCACACATAAGCCATATTTCAGTCCGTCAATTAAATCAACCAATTCCAAGTAACTCTCATCATATGGAAGCCCTCTCCTCCATTCGTTGTGTGACGGCTCCAAGTCAACCACAGCAAGCCACAAAATCCGAAGTTTTTGTGGGTATGCGATGAGAGTATATATGGATTGGACCTATCAGCCAGAGAATAGGCCAGTATCAGGGCCTCATTATTCCGTCTTCACATTGTTCATCGTCCGAATCCAGCTTGGGAGCGGGGGTTTTTGATGGTTTTCTTGATGATATCTTCAACTTCATCCCAATCATTGGTCTCGATACGCTGAATGTTTGTGTTGAAGTACTTCTGAATCTGATTGAGCATGTTCCATTCTTCCCGATTGGAGACAAAGGAAATCGAGACACCGACACGACCAAAACGTCCAGTACGTCCGATTCGGTGCAGGTAAGTTTGGAAATCTGCCTGTCGCTCATGACCGGCCGGCTGGTGCAGCTCAGGAATATCCTAGTGCGAATTACAAATTAGTAACGAGAGCTAGCAAACTACCAGGTAACCTCGTTCAACTTACGTAGTTGATGACCATGGAGACGGTGGAGACATCGATACCACGTGCGAGCACGTTCGTAGTAATCAGGACCTTAGCCTCACCAGCGCGGAACTTGTCAATGATTGCATCACGCTGGGAACCCTCGATACCACCAGTCAAAGATGCAACGGTGTGTCCTTCAGCAACCATTCGCTTCTCGATTTCTACTGCAGATGCACGCGTCTGGTAGACGGTTAGTACGTGACGATCGATCAGTTTTATAAAATTGGGCAATATTGTACCTTGACGAAAATGATGGAAGATCCGACTGTGAGAAGACCGTAAAGTTGTACCAAGGTCTTGTACTTGTCCTCCCCGTCTGCGCAGTCGAGGTAAAGCTGCTTGATCCCTTCGACCGTAAGCTCTTCGTGTTGCAGAGTCAGTTCGTTAGCGGAAGGAGCAAATTTAGAAGCGTATTCGTGAACATGGGCGGGGAACGTCGCGGAGAAGAGGACGACTTGGATATCTCTTGGTAAGAGGCTGAATGAACGTTAGTAGGTCACGAGAACAGGCTAATTGGATCGATACTCACGCTTTGACTCGGATACACTGGTCACCTAGTCCTTGCTGGTCGAGCATGTTATCGGCCTCGTCCAGGACAAGTACTTTAAGTTTGTTTGCCACCAGGGTGCGCCTCCTGACCATATCCATGACTGTTCCAGGAGTACCGACAACAACAGAACACTCTAGTCTGGTGGGTCGGGCGTTTGAATCTGCTGGAACAGCGGTTCCAATAATAAGGCCATCAAGAAACTGGCCCATAACCTGTATGACGCCGACGATCTGACGCGCCAGCTCTCGTGTGGGGGCTAAAATCAGCGCCTGGGGGGTCTTTTGAAGTTGTTCGGTGGAGAGGTCCAAGCGGCTGAGGACATTGAGAACGAATGCAGCGGTTTTTCCGGTACCTGACTGGGATTGGCCGACTAAGTTTTTGGGAGGGTTGCCCATCAGTAGGGGTAGTGCGCGCTCTTGGATCTTGGACGGCTTGCGGAAATTCATCGCGGACAATCCCTTCAGAATACGTGGGTCTCTAGGTTAGAGTAGAGAAGGTCAGATATTAGACAGGTAAAAAGCAGAAACATATCGATACAATGGAAAGCTCACAATCCAAGGTCTTCAAAATTCTTCACCGAATAGAGCGGGTTATTTGGGTCGGCTTGAAGATCACTGAGCTTGACTTCTACAGTGTACTCAGGCTCGTTAAGGTCAGAGCCACCCAGTTGTGTAGGAGCACCATCGATTTGGTCATTGTCAACAGTCTTCTCAACGGTCTCTGTATGTGGTGGCTATATTAGTGCGAGATCAATGCGATGAAGTATCATAGAAGCAATGGCGGGGGAATCGATCGAATTGTTTGCGGAGTGGCGCTCGTACCTGCAGGCTTCGATTCATCAGGCTTTGACACGCGATCCGCAAGGGAGCCACCAGAGGGAGCTTCAGAAGCCATGGTCAAGTTGTGGCTGGGAAGAAAAGATCGTAAAGCTGAAGAAGCAGCGTCTGGAGCAGGCCGGCCTGTGAAAAGCGCAGTTGGTTGGCGGGGGTGACTGGGATTCAATCAACACAATTTGATACACCAAGATAGCCTAAGAGGAGGGAGAAAAAGTCGAACGTTGCTTGAAAGAAGATGTCACAGCAGAGTGCTCAACCCCTCAAACCCTTGTCCAACAAGCTAAATCAATAGTAATTAAAGACTCTGAGGATCTCAATAACGACAAGCAGAAAACGCAAGTGAAGCGCCCTGAAGTCGCGCCAAGACTCTAGTCCGCTTTTGGCAAACAACCGAGCGGCGGCCTTCTGGCCAAAGACGGAAGGCGGTATCTGAATGTGGAATAGTGGCGGGGTGACGTAACTGGTAATAAATCGTGGTAACGCCGGTAACAAGGAACGGAAAAGCCCGCTTCAAGGCAGCCACGGTGGCCTGATAGGCATGTTTGGTATTGTCATGGCGGCTTAGCGCCTATTTTGGACCGTTTTCCTTCCCCGCTCTCCCGCATTGCCTTCCAGAGATCGAAGCAGCAATAATACTCACAGGCGCTGGTGGGTAGTCTGGTGTTGAGTCGAGTCGGAGATTCACGACGGATAGCCTGGTTGTACAGGGTCGCCTGCATACACATTGCCTAATTGCGGGAAGCAGTATCTTCGATTTGCTTTTTTTTCGGTTGCTCTAGCTGTACCAAATTCCTTGCTGTATTCGTTATCGCTGGTGCCTCGCCGATATTCGCAGGTTTCATGTGCCATACTCTGTCCACTCGGTCACACCAATCATGGCAACTCCAGACGTTGCTCCTCATTTCGGAGCAGAGCTGAAGGTATGTACTGGTCTCAATGGAACCCGAGGAATGCTCTTCTGACATTACACTTGGGATAGGATGCGTTCAAACCGGTCAATAATTGGGTACGTTGCTCGCATGGCCATTTCCCCGCATGCTCGTTATCTGGAGACGCACGTCGCGAAGGACATTTTAACGCAATGGGATGTGAGCTGAGTCTTCTTTGCTTAGGTTCTTAATGGAATATCATGGCTGGATGAAATCCAACAGTTTTACCGGGAACGGAGCGTGATAGAGAAGGAATATGCGACGAAGCTCACAGCCCTCTGCAAGAAATACTACGATCGCAAGGCGAAGAAGATAAGCCCATTGAGTGTTGGAGACAACCCCACCATGACCCCGGGGTCTCTCGAAAGCGCTTCACTTACCACCTGGACGACACAATTATCGGCTGTTGAATCGCATGCAGCAGAACGGGACAAGTTCGCTACGGATCTCCTTGTCCAGGTCGCAGAACCACTAAAGCAAGTTGGAATTCAATACGAAGAGTTGAGGAAATGTCATGTGGATTTCCATGCAAAGCTGGAGAAGGAACGAGACTCCAGCTATAGTGACCTCAAGAAGGTGAAGGGAAAATACGACGGCGCCTGTCAGGAGGTGGAGGCTAGGAGAAAGAAGATGGAGAGCTCGTTTGACCACAGCAAATCTAAGGCTCAGGCAGCATATCAGCAACAAATCCTGGAGATGAACAATGTCAAAGTAAACACTTCTCCTTCCCCTTTTTGCTAGACGTGTTGCTAACATGTCAGTAGAATACCTATCTCATCAGCATTAATGTTACAAATAAGCTGAAGGAGAAATTCTTTCATGAATATGTACCAGAACTACTTGATGTGGGTTAAGTTTCCATGGTTTGCCATTTATGTGTGCTTGCTGATCCTTCCCCAGGGACTACAAGACTTGAATGAAACAAGAGTTGCTAAGCTGAATGCATTTTGGTCACTTGCTGCGCAACTTGAGAAGACATCTCTATCAAAGAGCTCAGACCATATGGCAAATCTCATCAATGAGATCCCCCGAAACATTCCATATCTCGACTCCCTCATGTTCCTCCGCCACAATGTTACACAGCTCCAGGAACCAGCCAACTTGGGCTTCGAGCCAAGCCCAGTTTGGCACGATGATGATACACTAATAACCGATGAAGTGGCCAAGGTGTTCTTACGTAACCTTCTCAGTAAGAGCAAAACACAGGTTCGTGATTTGAGGGTCGAATCGGATCAGAAGCGACGGGAGGTGGATGGAGCCAAGCGTGTTCGGGAAAACATCCAGCAAGGTCGCGACAAGAGAAGCGAAGTTGACGTTGTTCGGTCTATTTTCGCTTTGCAAGAAGCTCTTCATGAGATCGATCGTAAGCAAGTCACTGCTGAAGTCGAAACATCAACTGTCATGTCAGCAGTTGGCGATCTTTCTCTTGGGGCGAGAAATCACAATTTCAAGTCGCAAACTTTCAAGATCCCAACTAATTGTGATCTCTGTGGAGAGCGTATATGGGGATTGTCTGCCAAAGGTTATGACTGCCGCGATTGTGGATATACATGTCACAGTAAATGTGAGATGAAAGTCCCAGCAGAGTGTCCTGGAGAGCAAACAAAGGAAGAGAAGAAGAAACTCAAAGCAGAACGTCAAGAACAGGCCGGCGCAGCGCCAATCACTGATTTTGAACCTACAGGGGGTTCATCTGCAGCTCCCTCTCTTACCCGACAAAATACGATGAATTCCCTAAGTTCCGGCTATGCTGCCAGTGCCAGTCGGTCTTTATCTACCGTGGCTAGCCATCCTGCACCTGCTGAACTTCCTGCTGAAAACAACACCACCACCCCTTCCACCCCCACAGCCACAGCCAAACCAGCACCGAAACGAAATAGGATCCTTGCTCCACCACCAGCGCAGTACATCAGTAGTCCTCCACCATCTGAATTAGCTTCCACGTCGGCTTCTAAGCCCAACGACCGTGAACCCCGGGGCAAGATGCTGTACCCTTACCAGGCCACCGGTGCCGACGAGATTACTGTACAAGAAGGCGAAGATGTAACCATCATGGAACCAGACGGTATGGGGGCTTTTACTCTGCATTCTTATTTATCTTTTGTTTGTCGGAATAACTAATAGTAAACATAGACGGATCTGGCTGGGTACGCGTCCGAGCCAGCTCCTCATCACTCGATGGTCTTGTGCCGACATCCTACGTTGAAGTACTACCCACGCTTCCACCCTCGTCCGCTAGCCCTGGGACGACGGATCGTCCCGGGTCGACTTACTCAAACTCTTCTGCGTCGTTAGCGGGCAGCACAGCAGCCCTGGGAGGGAAACGCGTGGGGCCCGCAGTGGCGCCTCGCCGGGGGGCAAAGAAGCTGCAGTACGTAGAAGCGCTTTATGACTATGAAGCACGGAGCGATATGGAATGGAGCATGACCGAGGGTGACCGGTTTGTACTCGTCAACCGTGATACTGGTGACGGTTGGGCGGATGTTGAGAGGGGAGGTGTGACGAAAAGCGTACCAGCGAATTACATTCAGGAAGTATAGAAAACTGACAAAACTGTATATTACAGTGTGGTACAGGATATCATCTGAAATAGACGGTCTGAAGTGACAGTATCAGACTCAGTTTTTGTTCTTGGTCTTCATCCCATTGTTATGCTTCTTCTTCTTCTTCTTCTTCTTCTTGTTGTTGTTGTTGTTTCTGATATGGCTTGCATCAAGGAGTTTGAAGATTAGCGTATACACGGCCTTTTCTCTATCTGATGACTGCATTGTTGACGGCTGTTGATGTACAGTTGCTTGCGCATTGCATATGCACGCAGGTAGGGAAACCCGCCGGCTCTTTTGTTCAAAGTACCTCATTGCCTATCTATAAATCAAACACTCGGTTTCCTGCTTGCTTGCATCTTTACCAGGTAACTTCTTTCCCATCCCAGGCTTTCCAACCTACTACTACTCTTACCACCATGTGGAACCCAGAGGCATTTTCTCCTTAAGATCAGGAGATTAATGCCTGTCAGCGCATTCCCCCCTTAGCGCGTCTTATATATATATATATGCTCTTTAGTACATCTATGCATGGCAGGTACTATATTACTAGTAGTAGCAGCAGCAGTAGTTGTAGTATAGTACTCGGATGGACCTGCCCGCCGGCAAATGCATGCATATGCAAGTTCAGCGCGTAGAGCTGGAGCATGGACATGATCGTCGGTGAGGCTGCTGCACGGATCATCGCACCATACTAGTTAACTAAGGTAGTTGGTTGTTGTTATTACCAGTACCGAGTAGTCTCAGACGGTCTACCTTGCTGAAGCCTGAGAGAGAAGAAAATTAAATTAAATTTTTTTTTGTTTTAGAATAAATAATAAAAAAAATGGAATTGATTAATGAGGTATTAGTTTTTTGGGCGGTTCCAGGGGTTGCGGCGTGTGGAGTCTCTATTACTACTGCTACTGCTGCTGCTATGCAGTAGAGGTTGGTACTGCTTTTCGGGGTAGGGTAGTCAAGTAGCTACCTAGGTAGGCAATATTATGGTGGTAGTTATTGCTTCAGCACAGCCACGATCACTTCCGGGCGGAGATTAGGTGACTGGATTGGGAATATTCTACAGCTGTGTGGGTCGATGTTTTTTTCCTATCTTGGATTTCATGAGGCATTAAAAGTGCTTGTATAGAACTCTATTTCTTGAGGTTACGAGGGGAATTTGAAGGGGTCCATTGTTAGCGATTTGTTCCCTTCTTTTTGGTATCGAAACTTTACAATTTTTTCTTATAGATTATTGTAGTTACAGGTATATGTTTACATCTGTAGGTTAGATATGTGAGTCGAGGTAGAACATAGAGAGAGGGGATTTTCGGGTCCGAAGGTACCACCCATTTTACATATGTGTGTGTGTACCGAGAGACCAAAATCTTGGCAACCGAAAGACAATACAGAGAGAGGAAAATAATAGCCTCTGTACCAGTTCCAAAAAGAAACGAAAAGAAAGCAAAAAAAAATGCCTCGCAGATTGACAGCTGTCACCGAGGGGCAAGCGAGGGGCCAAATTATCCTTTGCTCTGTACACAGTAGTATTATCCAGCTGTTCCGTAATATCAGACTAATAACATCGAAAACAATTGTGATGACGATAGAAGGGACAAGAGATCGACTGACGCCACAGACTTTAGATTGGCTATCATGTTAAGCTTTGCAGAGAGACTTGCTCGAAAGAGAAACAAAGCCAGCTGCTCAGCCACCTCCATTCATTTCGGGATCTTCCCTCTTTCATATGATTGGGTTTTTTTGCCGGCAGCTTTGCGACAGTGAGACAGGAGTAGGAGTGTTGGAGACAGAGCGGTTCAAGTGTGCTTGGAGTGAGTGAGCAGGAGATATTCCAGATGCTGGAACAGCATTACCAGCCGCATAGTGACCCGAGCGTTTGCCTTCTTTCTGTATTCTGCCCAGTGCTTCTTTTGTTTTTCTTGTGTGGAAAAGGGAGCATGTACTACTATGTGGAAATCTATCAAGTAGGTAATTAGCTTCATCAGGGTACAAAAGGTGGGATTCTCCCTGAACGGCTGTATTCTCGTATAAGTACTACTACAAGAGTACAATGTCTATAGCATCACTGGTGCTATTCTCCATCATCCAAATGCCGGAGAGGGAAGAAGGCAGCAGGATTCGCGCAGAGAGGATCCCAAACGGCGGGTTGCGTCGTCAGGAGAAATTCCAACAGAAACCCTGGAATGTATGAGGGAATTGTTGGACCATTCGGTCTGGCTGCAACTAAGACGGAAGAGGAATTCGCTGGAGGAGTCTGGAGAGTGCGGAAATGGGAATGGCAAAAAGGGAAGATTCAGCAGGAGGACGGAGGGGAGGGAGAGAGAGAGAGAGAGAGGGAGGGAGGAGACAAACTGCTGGTAGTTGTTTTCTCAGTTATCACAGGTCTGGAAAATGCCGCATCCTGAAGGACGTTTCCATCGTCATCATCATCATCGCCATCGTCGATAGCAGTAGTACGCTTGGTAGTCCTGGGTCAGTCTCGTAATGAGATGATGTTGACGCTGAAATGGATCTTTTCTTACTAAATACTCCATAATAACTAACGCTTCTTTTCCGCCTCTCAATTTCGGTATCTAATTGCAGCATTTAGGGGTCCTCTGTAGTAGAATAAACCGTCTATTCCAAGATGGGAGCAGCCTACTAGTACTAGATAGTAGTAGCTGTAGCTGTAGCAGTACTAGATAGTTGTAAGTCGTAAAACATTCAGACAGAAACAGAGGATAAAAAACCACGCAGAACTAGAGAATTAACGAAATGAGAATTCCCCATTTTCTTCCCACTGCTCCCCTCAAGCCATCCCCATCCACCAAGTCAATCTCGTCTGATTCCTCTGATCTCTCGGGGATTCCCACTTTCTGTGCTATTGTTACTACTACTCCTCCAGCTGCTGATGCTGATACGGATGGACGCTGATGGACAGTGTCTTCTGGTGGCTGTGTGATTCGACCCTGTATTTTCCATTGCTGCATCCGCGGTTATGCTGTTAGGAGTACCTCTTCTTTCTCCCCCACTGCATCCTGTTTCTGCTGCTTCTGCTGCTGCTGTTGCTACTGCTTCAACCTTTTGGTGCTAGCCAGCTCCTCTTCTCCGTCTCTTTTGCTTTTTTTATTTTTTTTTTACCTTCCCTTCTTCGTCTTTCCTTCGTTTTCGTCCGATCCACACGTATAAAATGCACTTCCCCCCCGTCAACGTGGCTCTTCTGTCTCTTCCCATACCTTCAAGGGATGCTCATAGACGGTGAAAAGTGGGCTTGTGAAGCTTGCATTCGCGGCCATCGTGTTACTACCTGTAAACACCATGGTTAGTTATCCTGTTTCTCTTCTTCTGTTAAAGCCTACGCTCCTTCAATTGCCATTGCTGTTTCTTCCAGGAAGCTTACCCGTCATCTAGATCGACAGTTAATTCGCATCAACAGGAAGGGTCGCCCCTTCTCGACCTGTTCGATATGCAGCTGCACGCCGTGCCCGTCGCCGGACGAGCACAGTAAGCTCAAACGAGAGGCAGAGATGAAATCACAAGCTCAAAATGTTAGAATGTCACCAAACAATCACCAGTGCATTTTACCAAAAAATTCCACACAATCTATAAACCTTATAAGCCAACCAACCATATCATCTCACTCATCATCTTTTTGGTTGAGATGTTATACTAATTGGCTGTCTATTTTTCCTCCGCGTCTGCTCGGTTTAGAGAGCTTCTGGCAGACACACTCGTTCCAGTCCATCTGCGTTTCTCCCAATCGCCCCGCGTCCGGCTTCAAATTCGCCCCCCGTCATCCAGCCATCTCCTCGTTCGGGTTATAGTCGTGGTTCTCAATCCTCCGATGCCGCTGCTCCTGCAGCGGTTGTAGGAGGTCGAGGCGCACCACAGGGAGCGTTGTACCACCGCCCGGGTCCATCTACGAGATCTCCGGTTGTTCACCATCCCCAGAGCCAACATCAGGAGCAATACGCTCCTCATCCTGGTCATACTAGTTTCGGGGGGATGTCTCCACTGAACATGCCTCTTACGTGCGGTTCGTTCTCTCCGCCACCACTCTGTGCGATGACGGATATCCCTGGGTCCTTGTCTATGGTCAATCCGTTCGATACATTCGGGGATCCTTCTTTAGCAGATGGCGGTGCTGCTGCTTTCCCTTCTTTGGAGGATATCGATCTAAACACATTCCACGGAGATCTTCTGCAGGAGGATTGGTCGTGGTTTTCAGAGGACAACCTCAGGTAGAACCCTCAATTATTCCTCTCTAGCTTAACTTTTCTTACGGGATCTTGTCGAGGTGGATGAAAATTGGCCCATTACGATGATGACGAGAATGACGAGTTTTGACGAGACAATGAATTTTATGTCCCGGGTTGCAGGGTGGGTTTTTGATTTTGACTGTCAGGGAAAACAGAACCGAGTCGAGTTGGGGTATAGAGGCGGGAGACCTTCGTAGGGAGGAGACGAGAATACACGGGGTCGAATGATTGACGACCACTGCACCACACATGCATAAAAGTGAGGATGAAAAAGAAAAAATATATGTATATTTATATCTATACACAGCTACAAAAGTCAAAAACAAACCTGGACAAATTGGCCACCCGACCGTCCTCGATACAGATGAACTCGTAAGCCCAGTCTAGACTTGGACTCGAAATATAAAACGACACAAGTACGTTTCCCCTCCACATATGAATGCGCATTAACTCCAACCCTACTACTACTACTACTACTACTACTACTACTACTACTACAACAACAACACTAGGTACTACTTAGTTCATACCGCACACCGAAATCAAGAAAGACCACACAAGCCAATGAATCTCCAACCCCATCACCCATAACAGTCACCGCCAGAAACCCCTCTCGATGTCCCCGGGAGGGAAAGGCCACTAGCACTAGCATAAGTCCTTCTACTAACTACCTACACCTGTAGTTAGTACCAGTATCTAGGTAGTATGTATGTACTAGTGTACGGCACCCAAGCACTCCGTACCCAGGTGATTCCTATCCGGCTAGAGTGACTGGGTTTGTACTTTAATGCGAGATAGGTTTAAGTTTTTAATTGAGATCTTTGGGTGTACGTACAGGACCCTGTGGACGGAGGAGGTAGTGTAGAGATATCCTATCAGACTACTAAGTGCTGAGAGGTGGAAAATTACGCATGCTTAATACGCCCACGATCCCCTAGTATTCTGTGGTTTTGAAGGAACATCCATGAAGAGCGCTTGAAATTCCGCATACATAAAATTAGCCTGGATACCCGTTTATATCATTTTATTAACAATCTACACTCAAGGCAATTGTAATCTAGCTAAAAATGTGCCGTTCTTCAACTGTACAAACATCAACGACAAGGTACACAAACCCTCCCCTTGTAGATATCCCCGCAGACGTACTAGGTAGGGGACAGTCAGGAGCAAGTCGATACTATTCCCAACCAAACCACTAGAGAACGCCGAAAGAAACATAATTGAGAGACAGATGCTGAAAAATGAAGAAAAATGCCCATAATTCAGCGATTACACGAGAACTAAACCGGCACCGAACAAGCTGGAGACGATCGTCGCTAGTCCGACAACGATAGGAGTCAAAGTGATGCTCGGAATGTGAAGGCCAGCAGCTGCACCACCAGAGGTGGACGAGGACGCAGTTCCACTGCTGGTGGAAGAGGCAGTAGATCCAGACCCAGAAGTTGTGGTGGTGGTGGTTTCATTGCCTGCAGTCTGACTACCAGGGCCATCGAAACCAGGGCCATCTCCAGCACCCTGAGTCAAGTATTTCTGGGCAGCTGATGGGAAAGTAGGAAGGCTTGAGGTGCTTTCAACATCCCAGTTGGGAGAGTCCTTAGCCGGGCAGGGATTGGCACCGCCAGTCTTGTTGTAGCCACCGTCACCTTCGGGGTTGCTAGTCTTCTCGAAGGCCGACTTCAGAGCGTCGTAGTCAGCAAGCTCAGTGACTTTACCGTTGCTGATTGAGACAAGGCCGTAGTTGCTGGGCTCCTGCGAGTACTCATAGACCAGACCACCAGAGTAAACTGCAGTCATATCAGTGGAGTAAAGCGCGGAAACCTCTCCAAAATCACGAGTGTTTGTGTTGCAACCATACTCAGACAAAAAGAGAGGAAGGCCGTAGCCAGTGAAGTTCTTAACCTTCTGGTCCCAGCCGGAGATCTTGAATGAGGAAGGGTCGCACCAGGAGTAGTCGTTGAAGGCAAAGAAGTCGCTGCGCTCCTCATCTGTACCGCAGTTCATGTACTCAGCCATCTGGAGCCGGTTGGTGTTGATGTCGGCCTAGATATGGAAAGGGCAATTAGTACATAAATACAAGAATTTACGCTTTCCCGTATTGCGTTGGGGTAACTCACAGCAGAGTATCCGACAGGGATATTGCGGTAATTGCGAGCACGGATATAAGCGCGAAGGTCACGGGTCACAGCCTTCACATATGGAGCTGCTATGGACGAGGGGCCGTCGTTGATAACCTCATTACCGGAGAAGAAAGCAAGGGTGTTCTTGTATTTGGCGAACTTGTCGACAGTAGCAAAGAGGTACTGAAGATAGACGGCGTTGTAAGATCTCGCGGGATCAGCCCGGTTAAGAGAGTAGTCAGGAGTGTTGACGTCAAGGACCAGGTAGATGCCAGCATCAGCCAGGGCGTTCATGCACTCATCATGATCCTGCGAGTTATCGACGGAGTAGACACGGATGGTGTTCAGACCAAGGTCCTTGAATTTCGCAATATCACGCTTGCAAGTGTCGGCATCGGCAATGGGATCAGCCAATTTTGAGGAACCACCGGGCTGGTAGTCGACACCCCTAATATAGAAACGGTCGTTACCCTTGAAGAAGGCATTGCCCTTGACGGTGATTGCGGTGATATCGTCTCGGGGTTTCAATGAGGGTGCCGCGAGGACGGTGGATGCACTCAGAGTGAGCGCTGCTGCAACGACAGAGCCCTTCATTGTGAAACAAACAAGGTATGTTGATAGAGGAAAGCGAAGTCGAGACAGTGACCAGGAACGAGCGAGTGAGAGGATACAGGCGCAATTAAAATGCTAGAGATGGAAACCAATAAGAGTCGGAAAGCTGCGGGAATTGGTTTGATGAAAAGGAAAAAGCGAGAGCGAGAATTAGAATTGGATAAACAAGTCGGAACGAGTGACGACAGGCTGACTTGAAGTAAGAAAAAAGAAAGAGGGGGAGAGAAAGGATGGAAGGGATGAAGGAGAGAGAGAAAATGAGAGGCAGGAAAGAAGGACAAGAGGAGAGAGAGAGAGAGAGATAAAAGGCTTAAAGCAACGCAGCCAAGCGCAAGTCGCATCCCTGACTGTACATCCACGACGGTTTTAAATTTACAGGAGCTCCACCATTAGTTATTATTGTTATTATTGTCATTACTACACCAGATATTTCAATGCAGATGCTTATTTTTAGCAAACAGCGTGAATATCTATAATAATACAGCTACTAGACCTAAAATTTACTTGTACTTTCCCAAGAGCTTGAAGCACCTTCTTGATACTACTAAAGTAGGAGGGAGTATCATGATGTGAAATCAAAGACCACCAGGTTGAATACATTGGTAAAATTACATGCAATGTAATGGATGCAACGCAACCACTTACTATATTTCGGAGTAGAACAGTTGCGAGACTCAGTACTGTGTTGGTAGAAGATGGGCGGATCGCCAGGGGATAGAGAGCTGGGATCCTCGCTGTATCAGACAGAGTACTGCTAGTCATGGTCCATGGACAATCCAGGGCTGTGCTCCAGAGTAAGTGGAATCATTGATGGCAAATCAGAACATTGACGCTGGCAGGCAAAGGAGCCAAAGAATGAAGATAATTGCTGTTTCTGATGCCGAAGTGGAGCCAGTGGGCCGTCGCGCTGGTCCCTGTTTTGAAAGGGTTTTCTTCCATTAATATTTTCGCATCCTTTATTTCTCAGTCTTCTGGTTGTTCTGCACTGTACACTAAAGACTACCTAGGTACCTAACTCTGGGATTAACTATCATCTTGTCACAATTAAAGGTCTGCAAGAGAACCCTTCGAGTCAAGGAACAGAGCAAAGTCCCTGTTTCGGATCCCTTTTCGAAGACAAAAGCACGTGCTCCACAATCAAATCCCCTCGATCAGCACAGAATTATTGTTTCCTTCCAGTTACTGTACTACCTAGGTAATAGTTAGCAATTACGGGGTAAAGTCGTTGTTATTTACTACTATTTATTACTCCTGTTCTGTCCACGTTATTACATTATTATTAGATTTTCTCGACTTCCTCTACAAGCTGTACTCTGCAAGAGTAACAAGAGCATCTCCTAAGAACCTGCTTCGCCTCTTGGTAACATATTATCTACCACCCTCTTCGACATGCCAGCACACACCTACAGAGTGCATCGAGCATCCCATTCGGATCCTCGACAAAGTACCTGGACCGTAGAATTATTGTGCTCCTGAAATGTTGTCTCACCAAAAATAGGAAAGCTGACGTCAACACATCCTTGGGTTCTTCTCCCAAGCGAACAAATCAGCATTTTCTGTTTACCTTTGCACTCCAAGAATCAATAATATCATGGTATTGCAAGCCCAGAAACTCTAGATCCTGGCTCTGCTCCAGGATTAACCTTGGTACCTAGGTAAATATCACTTTGATGGGGTATGTTTCAGGCTTGATATTGGCTGTTAATACCGGGCAGTGTTCCACTCCTACCTTGGCTCTGAGAGGATTGTCAGTACATATGAAATTAATTCCACACCACAGGCTCTGTATTCACACTGATAGTTACTTGGTAGTTGATGTTAGACTTTGGGAAGTGGCTTCGATGGGAAAAAGAAAGACATGGCATAAACTTAATGCCCGCCTAAACTACAGTCTCACTCCCCACAGACACAATGCGACCGTCAAGATCCAGGCAGGGCCTTTTCTAAAAAAAGGAAAGAAAAATCCCACTCATAGTATTAATCAGTTATTACCAAAACTCAGACAGCTCCTAGCAGCGTTACTGAGAGTAGATACTGGATACAAAAGATGATTATTTCCAACCTCTTGATAACATCATGCACCTCCCTGCCCACCTCACCTGCGTAAAGGCAGCGATGTCAGCCACTGTCCAATATTATGATCCCCAACAATGTACCTTTCCCGTAAGAGTAATGGTCTATATGCACCTGTTCTCATATATGACTCTGAACGGTCGTATGACTACGAACTCAAAAGACCCTGACTACTGTATACATAGAAGCTATTGGTAGTATCGCAAACCAAATGTCTGATTCTAGTTAGAGACAAGAGGATGAGAAACAGCAATAGTAAGTCGGTTCTTCGTATCCAAAACATACAGGGCGGTTATTCGTGGACAAAATCCCAGACATGTATGTCTCTGTCAGTGTGAATCTGGGAAAACGTTCTAACTCTTCTTTTACCAGCCAGATTGATAACATTTGTAGTTAAAACGGCTTGTGTGTACAGCACAGTGCACTCAGACCTGTGAGACTTGGTACTTGAGTCAGGAAAACGTCCCTAGACTTATGAATACAATGAGGGTTCAATATCCGGAGCCCAGACATGTCTGACACCCACAAACTCCTCTAGGTCGTGAAAAGGGCCACGCAAAACTATATTCAAGGCTTTTGTAGTCATTGACTAGAGATATGGATTTACTCAAGTTGACTTCTCTGATGTCGATTATGGGTCATGGTCATACCTGAATCCGTATTCAACAAACTACTAGTATAGGCAGTCCCTCTATCAGGCTTTTACTTCCAGGAAGAAAGCCCCTTGAAGCTAGAAGATACTTGTCCACCATGACTCTAGGAACGTTACTATGCTGATCAATCGTCCATGAGATGCTTATTTCTCGATTCCCGTTCACGGCCCGACCTCTAGAGCAAGCCGCGCAAGGCCAACCAGAATCTCAACAACCGCAAACTGTCTTTCGATAAGTTAGGTTTCTTAATGTACCTGACCCAGCATCTCTCATTGAAATGCGTTGCAACCAACCTTCAGGTGCTGGTAACTCAGCCTGTTGAGTGTTGGGTGACAAAATCGCCTCATTTCTTTTCCGAGTGGTATTTTTTATAGGCTTTAGGAGTATGACCTGGGGTCGCTGGAGTGCAAATGGAGGACTAGAAGGCCCCAAGCTCAGTTGTATGGACAAGTGGAATATCTTAGCTGGCCCATTTGGCTTGACAGATACCAACTAGTCGATTACAAGAGTCGCCAAATTCGTTGGAGTTGTGGAAGGCGAGACAGAGTTCATCTCGGTCCTAAAGGGAGAGAAATCAATGCTTTTGGTGTTCAGGAAGCTTCAATACCCCGAATTTCGAATTTGAGTTTGGATTTGAGGGGCCTATACTAACCGAGGTAACATCCCATGATGGACACAGAATTTTTTCACTGCAGGATTCATGCTGTAATTAGTAGTTTGCAGCTTCATTTCGTTTCCTAAATCGCCTCCGGAAAGTCGAAATGGAGCATCTTTGGTCTTACATCGTCGGATCATACTCTCCTCTCCAGATCGAGTTCATAGGCACGCTGCTCGTCCAGCTCATGTCCTTCTGGACACCCAGTGCATGCTACCTTTTGCTAGACTACATCTGTCCCTCATTCTCCCAGCGGCACAAGATCCAGCCAGCCCCCCGCCAACCTACCTCAAAAGATATATCGGAGTGTTTCAAAGTTGTCGCCAAAAACCAAGTCATAACCTCGACCTTCCATCTATTACTCATCCTCTTCAAGCAAGGCAACACATCCTACCGAATCCAGTGCTCGCTCCCAACCATTGCAGAGCTCATTTGTGATTCTATTCTTTGTCTACTTTTAAGGGAAGTCTTGTTCTACTACAGCCATCGCCTTCTCCATAGACCATTCTTCTACACGCGCATTCACAAGCAGCACCATCGCTTCACGGCGCCAGTTGCCTTGGCAGCGCAGTATGCGCATCCAATCGAGCACGTTTTTGCTAATACGCTCCCCATCTCCCTGCCGCCGCAGCTGTTGCAGAGCCATGTGCTTACCTTCTGGGCTTTTCTAGCGTATGAACTGTTCAATACGGCTACTGTGCATAGCGGGTATGACTTCTTTCTGAACAAGGCGCGGATGCATGACTTGCACCATGAAAAGTTTAACTTGAATTACGGATCGATTGGGCTATGCGATTGGATTCATGGGACGGATCGGTTGAATAAGAGGAAGGATTAGTGGCTACAATGAAGTTGTGGGCCTTGGATGTATAGACCCAAGTAACCAAGATGCTGTGCTGAATGGTGTTACTTGGATCAATTAGCCTTCCTCATTGATAGCGTGGGAACCAATGATCGTGTGGTTGACAGCTACAGTACCTACTAAGGTAGTTACTCATACTACCAAAAGATATCAAGACCAGGTTAGATTTGGATGGGAAGCGCTCTTTCCGTAGCACGCCTGTATTTCCCATCATTTCACTTGTGAGCAGCCCCGGAAACTGTGCAGGAAGGTTGCACTTTCCCAATGTGAGTCCTCAACAATACTGAAGGGCTTTCATCCCTGCTCATGACTCTTATATCCTGAGACCGACTTACTGACAGTCAACAACTCGAGGCATCGCAGCCCTTACCCACTGAGTCGAGCAAGCACAATCAAGCTCTCATACTCACCACTTAAGGTATGTCAAGTAGTGCGCCAGGCACGAGATTTCCTTTCTCACAGAACTAGATGCATTACTTCCATTACATCCTCAGCTGGTTTCTCCTCCTCACTACCGCCAGGAGTAGACATGGGAAACTCTTTACCAGCCAGCCGGCATTCAACGAATATCCCTTCCCCACGATTCCCATCGAATCTCCCGTGCTCGGCCCATCAGGCTCGTACTTTGACAAGGATCATTCACGGGATGGCGAGGGTTACTTTCCGGCCTTGTCGTGGCCGTCTCCGACTGAGAACACTCGAGAGTACCTCCTTATAAGCGAGGATCCGGATGCTCCGTTGCCCGACTCAATAATCCACGGTATATATTACGGCATCCCGCGCGTGTTCACTGGCTTGCAGCATCCAGATTTTCTTCTCGAAGACCGTCGCGTCGACGCGCATATTCTCCGCGGGGGGTTCAAGTTTGGGCAAAATCGGGGTGGCTCGGTGTATCTTGCCCCCAGTCCTCCTGTTGGTGATGGGCCGCACCGGTATTTCTTTGAGCTTATTGCGTTGAATGAGACGATTGATCAAAAGCATCTCAGTGATTTGGCGACCCTGGAGGAAATAAGTCACGAGATCAAAGGCAAGGTTGCTGGCTGGGGTGCATGGGTTGGATTGCTCCAGACAGTGTGAGGGAGATTAAGTTGGGTGTTATTCCATGGATGCTTCGCAATTGCTCGCTTTATCTCTAATGTCTTGTTTGCTGAGTACTGGACTTCTACTTTTTTTTTTCAAAGCGGTATTTTTATTTCCAGAGAATTGGTGCCAAAAGTTCTAGCTTATAACAGTCCACAGGACCTTCTTGACAATGAAGATATGTTAGCGAGTCTACCTAGGTACTACTTTGATTGGGAAGAGACTGGTTAGGTCAATGTACAGTTACCGGCTCGATTATAAAATAAACGAATTGCTATTATCTGGATAATTCATATTGTGGTGGTCAACGAGAAGCTTCTGTGCTGATAATACTGGTACCCAGCAGTGGAGCATCCAATTATAGAAGCTTGGAAGGTGTTTCGGATATCGCCACTCTTTCCGACGGGTCTCGCGTCTTGGAGAAGAAAACACGGAATTTTTTATCCTCAAATACCTAGTGTCAATGAAGAGTTTCCTTTATTACTTATTACTTCTTGAAAAAGGAGTGTATCTAGGTATACAGAGCAGCTGCATAGATCGGACCATCTATTTCCAAAACAGCGCAAGATGCAGCAACGCTATCATCAGAAACCCAATAATAATGGCTGCAAAAAGAGGGGAGAAAAAGCTTAGGTTAAAGAACGGCCGGCGGCTCGATGGCGATGCACAGTTGCCGAATTCCCGTTGCTGACTCGAGTTGGATGCCGGAGTCGGGAGTGCTTTGCTCTGTGAAGAGCTTTCTTCTACTATACTTGTACTAGCTTCCAGGCTCCATTCATGAGATCATGAGATGTTTTTTTTTCTTCGCGATCTGTGCTTGGCGTACACTAGTCTTGCCCCAGCTAGCTCTATCATCCGACGGTGAGTCGCAGCCAATAGAAACATCATCTGTTTTGCCACAGTGATTGGGAATAGAAGGGGGATCGATGAATCCGAATCCATGTTTAGCTTGGAACTTGGAACTTGGCAGATAAGTACTGTGTTGACGCTTCCGGATGCGGCGAAGTCTAGGCTATCCCGGGCGGAGTGAGGAAGAGTCCCTGTAGACTGTAGATAAGTTGGTCTTATCCTGGTCGAACGGAAGTACCTATGGGGTAGTTCAAAGGCTTTGAAAACGGTTTCATTGATTGTTGGACCGTTCCTCGGTCTTGAATTCTGGTTTGGGAGCTGAGTTCCTGATGCCAACTTAAACCAAGGAACAGATGTCTGACTTATCCAGAGATTATTGGGTCTGTATTGCGTCATTCCCCTGGAGGAAAAAAGGAAAAAGAAAAAGGTACTTTATTTGCATTGTATTTGTTATTGTTGATTGTTTGCGGGTTCCATAAGTCCGTCTACTATACTACGAGTAGGTATTTCGTATACAGAACAGGAGAAACTGATCTCATGTACTGCTTATCCGGACTCCGAATTAGATACTCAGAATAGGATCGTAAATACTGGACAAAGCTTGAGTGGATACAACAGAGCAGAGGATTTTCTAGTAGCCTCACGCACTCAAGTCTCACTAGTCGGGCTCGTATTCTCAGCCTTGGGACAGATCCCGTAATTTTCAGCTGTTTTTCCCGGAGCCCCAACTTGAAGTACTAAGTACTACCACAACGGCAAAATCGACTAGGATCTTTTCTAGAAGACAAGGGCGTCTCTTTTGCTAGCAATCTTCTCGAAATCTGGGGCCGACGTCTGCAGATTCAGTAGTGGAACATTCCCAGACCCTGCACATGGAAAGGATTCTTTTCTGGGTGCTATGATGCTGACCGAAATCTGACTGGAGCACAGCATCTACTAGTACCTAGGTAGCGAATAACGACAAGTTGCAAACTTACGTACATGATCCATGGCACTGCCCACCAGCTACTGCTGGATCGGCCTGCACCAACCACCGGGTGTCATCGTCCGATTATTTTAAATAGTTCACCTTAGGTAAGGCTTGGTGGTAATTGTATTAATAGTAGTAGCTCTCCATCATCATTATCACAGTCTTCCCCTCTGTCGTGCGACTTCACGTCAACAAGTTTTCTTACGCTTCTCCTCCTTCTAATAACATTTCCCAACAACTATCTATCTTTACTTAGGAGAGCAATTGCCATTACTTACTCATTTTCTGCCTTGCTGGGTGTATTCTGGAAACTGAGTCTTGCAGCCTGACTTGTAAAGCAAACATCCTTTGCAGGGTCTGTCTCTCTTATCAAAGCTGCAATCTGGGAGATTTTCTTTCCCCATTTCTGCACCTGCAGCTGGATAGCTTGGTCATCTTGCCCCTACTAAAATCTCTCACAGCTGTTCTGTTTCGACTGTTTTTGCTGTTGAACCTTGACCACCACCACCACGTCAATCTTCTGTCACCGAACTCCCAAAGTCTTAACACCAGTTATCCCCGCTTGCTCTGAGCTTCACCCACCAACAAAAATTAGCGACACTTACAAGCAAGATGGTGTTCATAAGTCACTTGGGGCAGCTTCTCTGCTTTTCCTTGATTGCTTCCTCTGCAATTGCCGCTCCAGCTGCTGGGAATCTGAATGTCGAACGGGACCAGATCGTCCGATCTGAATACCATGGAAATGTCAAGAATATCGAAAAGAAATCGGTCCAAAGCCTGTTGTTCCATGGGTTCCGGGAAGCTTCCCTGTCGAACAATCAGAATCTTGGGAAGAGGCAGGATACTGGAAGCAATTCTCCTGGCCCTTCAAGCACAATAACCGATACGTCTACTTCAACTGAGTCGTCTACTTCAACTGAGCCCACCTCCACTACCGAGACCACTTCCTCATCAGAATCCACAACGACAACCACTATACCTACTACTTCTTCTACAACTACGTCTGATGCTCCTACTTCTACTACTACTACTACTACCACCACTACTACTTCTTCTGAGCCGACTACAACCACGGAAACTACAACTACAGAAACTTCAACTACAACCACCACTATTCCCTCCACCAGCGCAACTACTACCACAAGTAGTGAGACCACCTCTGAATCTTCCACAACGACCATCACTTCAACCAGTACCGCTTCCACCTCGACTCCAACCTCGACCCCTCCAACTTCTACATCCGATACGTCGACTTCCACAACTACGACAACTACTACCACTACTACCTCCACCTCCACCACTACCGACTTTACATCAACCTACACGAGTACCTCGACCCGCCCGGACGGCGAAGTCGTCACCGTCACGGCCGTAACTGTCGTCCACCGCACTCAATCCTCCCAAAGCGAGACCACAACAACAGGGCCCACCCCAGGGCTGCAGACAAACGCCGCTCTGTCTTCCTCCGGTTTCGCCAAAGAGCTATTTGCCATGGTTGGAGGCGCTGCTCTTGCTGTCGCCGTCATTTAAATTTCCCGAAATCCCACTACGTGGGTTACATCTCTTCCCCAGTGTCATTCCTTCTACGATACTCGGTATTTTTTCACTCATTTTTACCTCCCTCCATTCGTTTGCATTGACGGCGTTGTTATCCTTTCTCCATTGAATGAAAATGAAATGGATGTTTTACGAATACGATACCCACCCTATACGATCCTTCTGCATAGACTTTTTTGCGGCGTCTCTGAAAAATGAATATCTCTGTCTCTCCTTTTGATAATTACATTAAATTACATGCACGGTTGTTGTGGACTTTGCTGATTCGGTGGTGCTTTTTTCGTCTTCTTCTTCTTCTTCTTCTTCTATTTCTGTTGCACAAGCCAGCAAACATGCCTCTCCTTCTATCTGTTTATCTTACATTTATTCAAGCATGTGCATATGTATAGGCAGGGTTTATCCGGAGAACTGTCAGACTCGGAAATTAGTAGTCTCGAGCCTAGGACAAATAATGTGAATATTCTGAAAATATTAATCAGGCGAATCACATATTTATATCATTCAATTTCAAGAAAATAAAAAACAGAGAGATAAACAAGGCAATGCACAATCCTCTGCATGCTATTGGGTATGTTGCTAATGAAAATAAGCAAGAAGTACATAAGTACGTATCTAGTGTACTCTGAGTATATACTATATACGCGTCATGATATCAACAGAGAGAAAAAAAAAAGAAAAAGAAGAAGAATGAGGAGGAGCAGAAAAATAAGCAAAGCAATCTACAATCTCATTTCGACATGTCCCGCTGTAACCCAGCCACCGATTCTTTAAACGCGGGGTTCCTCCGCTCCAGCCGTCATCTTGCACTTTCTATAGTCAGTGCATACTAGTACATCCCCTGTCCCTTCCACCTCTCCTCCTGAGTGTAATAGCGAACAATGCTTTCCCAGGCGGGAATATCGCCGTCGCGGAGTAAAGCCGCGACGTCCACGTTGAGCGGGGAGTCGGGTCGCGGATCAGTGAGTAATTGGTGTATGGCTGTTAATGTGGACGAGAGAGTGTAGACGGGGCTCCAGTGTTCGGTTGTGAGGAGGGTGAGACAGATTTCGCCCGTGGTGAAGGAGATATTAGGGTGGGAGATACGGGTTTTAAAGCGGATTGTCGGAGGCGCGAGGGGATAGTTTGGCGGGATGGTAATGGAGAGACCCCATAAGCCGTCTAGTAGTGGGTGAGGTGTTAGCCATTTATTTGTCTTTTGAGTTGGTCCTTCTTTTCTTGTTAGGGCGGGTTGAGGATTACCTTCGTAGGGTGTGCCTTTTACGCCCTTCAGAACTGCTTCCCACTGTAGTAGGTTGTCTTCATCAACGGGGCCGAGGTGGAGGAGAGCTTCGTTCGGAGAGTTGGTGTAGTCTTTCAGTTCGCGGAGCAGCCGCTGTGTTGTGGATGACGGGGGCATCGTAAGACCTGTCAACTTCGGGTGGTGTGTTGTTGTCACTCGGTGAGGGGGAGGATGGATGTATATAAGAAATGGGATTTGTATAGACTCGAGAGCTGCAGTGGCTGGGAATGATTACTGTGGCTGTTCTGCAGGGGAATCGCGGGAAATAAAGAGGCGAGGGCGAATCTCACTTTACGAGGACGACGCACATCACCGCCCGAAGCATTACGGCCGAGGCTCAAAGCGCCGGTGGGTCTCCCTTCTCCAGACTAGACCAGAAGCTCCCGCGGTCGGGACCGAACCATGTGTAAGTAGTCGATGATTATTCATTCGCTATTATTCCAGCCTCTGAAATTTCGTCGATCACTGATATTTCATGTTAATCTGTGACTTTCTTTACATTAATATCCAGGGTATTCGCCGCAATGCGTACCTCGCGAACCTCCAAGGATACCGCCAAGGTTCTGCAGGCTCTGTCGCCCCCTGCGCGCCGTCAAACACGAAGCATTTCGCAAGGGAACCTCTTCAGGGGCTTCGCATATAACGGAAACCTCAAGGAGTCCGAACATCATGAGAGTGACAATGATACATCTTCTCTTTCATCCGTTGATACTGTCGATATTGAAGATATCCTAGAACCCCCAACTAAGAAGCGAAAGAGCAGAATAAGCACCGCCGCGGCCCGCTCTGTAACTGTCCGCTCTTCTAAAACAAGTGCTGAGAAAAAGGACGAGGTTGATATCAAGAAAGAGCCTGCTCCTCAAAGAGCACGCCGAGTTCCAGCTCGGAAGATAAAAAGCGAGGACGGGTCTTACACAGTCGACCCCCCTTCAAATTGGGAGTCCATGTACTCCATAGTCAAGAAGATGCGAGAGGACAACCCGACTGCACCGGTGGACACCATGGGTTGTGCAGAGCTCTACTGGCGAGCATCCTCTCCACGGGATCGTCGTTTCCAGACACTGATAGCTTTGATGTTATCCTCGCAAACCAAAGACACGGTAACTGCGGTTGCCATGCAGCGACTGCACACCGAACTGGGGGAGGGTGAAGCTCCAGTTGTCGTTAAACAGGAAACAGCAGAGGATGAACAAGACCAGCCAAAACCCGCCAAAGATAGTACTTTGAATTTGGACAACATCCTCGCCGTTGCACCAGAACGACTCAATGAACTCATCGGCACCGTCGGGTTTCACAACAATAAAACCAAATATATCAAGGCGGCCGCCAAAATCATCCGCGACCAGTACAGTTCCGATATCCCTGATACGGCTGTGGAGCTGATGAAGCTTCCAGGAGTAGGCCCGAAGATGGCTTATTTGTGCATGAGCGCGGCTTGGGGGAGGCATGAGGGTATCGGGGTTGATGTACACGTCCATCGTATCACTAATCTTTGGGGCTGGCACAAGACAAAAACTCCAGAAGAAACCCGCATATCGTTGCAATCATGGCTACCAAAGGATAGATGGCATGAGATTAATAAACTGCTAGTAGGCCTAGGGCAGACTGTGTGCTTACCAGTGGGTAGAAGATGTGGCGACTGTGATCTTGCTGGGACAAGGTTATGCAAGAGCGAAATCAAGGGAATGGCTCCAAAAAGCATTTCTCGAGTCCTTGCAAAGAAAGAGGGAGCTAAAAAAGAAGACCTGTCGGTGTTCGATGAAGCCAAAGTCAAGATCGAGGGGGATTAAGTGCCTGGAGGCTCAGGCAGGAGAAGAGTGAGGGAGTTTGTTTCGATTGCTTTTGCTTCGATTGTTTTGATGGCAATCTTGAGCGCCCTCGATCAACTTTTAATCTTTCCCTCTCCTTGTCTCCCGCTTCCTCTGCCACGTACCTGTTCTATGCTTAGCAATTGACCAAATCAATTCCCGTTGACTCTATCGTGGCTATTCTTCCTTGGCTTCCTGTCCATCTTGATTCCATATCCTCTATCTAGCCTTGTTTTTCTATCGTGGACGGATCTCGATATTTCCACTGTTACCGCGCGTGAGTGACCACGAGCTGTATTCACTTATGCCATACCCCTCTTAAGAGAGTTCGTCGTTTCTAACGTGCAACGTGCTTGAAACTATTATATAGGTTCCGAATGCATTTCCTTGGCAGCGAAGACGAGTTTGACGCTGTACTTTCCATGGAGATAGATGATGAAGAAAGTCAGTCAGACCTCGAAACTGAACACACCGAGGCTGCCATGGAAATCGATGACACTCTGCTCGAGTCTCCCGAGGGACCTACGATCACTTTCTTCGACCTGCCGGAACATGTTAAGATAAAAATACTAAAATATGCTGGACTGATACGACCATGCCTGATCAACATTGTCTTTGAGAAATTCAGAGCCAAAATTGATCGTGGCCTCTGTGGCACGGGTGATTCTGCCCATATGTCTAGGGTATCATGGACAGATTCATGGGTTGATCCCTATCGTGGAACCTGTGACCATCCTCGACTGCCTGTAGAAGTGTTTCTGACTTCCCGTGCTGCCCGACGCGAACTTGGAGCTCTTTTCTTTGCCCATAACCACTTCAGCATACATCTTTATAGCAGGGCGGAGTTCAAGATCTTTTGTACTGCCACCGACTGGGGTTTGCAACACTTGAGACATTTGCATCTAGACCTTGGTCCTCGAGAAACCCGCTACCTAAAGATTGCTGGCGGATTGCACCGCACGGTCATGAACATGTGGTTGAGTTTCTGTCGCAACTGTGATGAAAGGATGCCTTCCCTCAGCTGTTTCAGCTTGAAATGCAGAGTCAGGGACCTCGAAGTCGCTTACAAGGTGATATGTGCAATGAACCCGTTCCCAACTCTGTCTCACTGTTCCTTCCACTTCTGTAATTCTCAGGATGATGAAATCCGGCGTGTACTCAAGCGAGCGGCATGGAGATTGACCGGAAATCTCGAGCGTAACCCCCCATTCCCGTTTCTAAAGCTCCCCAAAGAAGTGCAGCTCTTGGTCCTTGAGCAACTCTTGGTCAAACGCTCAGACCCCTACTTGCGAGCCTCAGAGCGCGCTGCAGGAATGGTGACTTTCACTGACCGGAAGCGTCATCGAACAACCTCCTTTCCGCTGTCTTGCTGTGGGACTTGCTCGCTTCTCCGTGCCGTTTGCTTCTGCCATGCTCGCCAGACAGCGTTTTCTACAAGTTGTTCTTGTTTCTCCTCACCTATACCATACTTCCTTGTGAGTCGGGAGTTCTACGAGGATTGTCGTCGGGTGTTCTTTTCAAAAAACCTATTCCTATTCGTTGATGAGGAGCCTGATTCTATAATGCGATTTGTCAACTATATTCCGACAGCCTCGTTCATGCAAATTCGTCACCTGTCTTTCAAATTCCCATTGACCTATCGAGCGTTCAATAAATCGGCCAGAACTGAGGAGATCTCGATGCTTTCTTGGTCCGTTTTACGGCGCTTTATCCGTGAGCATTTTGATCTTCCACACCTTTCCCTTAGTGTTGTGGATCTTGGGACCAAAAATGGTACTCCTGAGCGAAACAAGTACATGCGCAAACTGCTGAAAGCCTTTACCGATTTACGAGGTCTAAAGGAATTCCGCGTGTTTCTTGCAGATGACCCGTTGTTCGAAAAGGAATTGGAACGTGCTGTTGTTGGTCGAGCAAGCATTGGAAGATTTCGACCATACAACCTACCCTCCATTGGAAACCAGGACTCATGAATCGCTGTCGGTTGCTGTACCATACTAAGCGTTGGCGTTGGCGTTGGCAATCATTCGGCATATCAAAGCAGATTGACTTCTATCGTGCCTCTTATGACTTCCGGGGGTTACCATGCTCCATTTCCTGTCACAAATACACTATGTCCTTTTCAAACTTTGATGTTTTACACTGCGTAATTCACTTTATCATCCTCCACTTTGTTGTCTGGTGTCATTTATTCTCTTCTGTACATTCTTGTATTCTAATTCACCTGAATTTCCGAGATCCAGCTTCTTTTCATGATCTGAAGATACATCTTCTTTTCCATAACTAGCGCTCAGTTGACTCGAAGTTGTTACAATAGTCGAGTATCTACGTGATAATTTGTATTCAAGTTACACAATAGGTATTCACGATAAGTCCTCTCTAAATTTCTTCGCCCCGGCTAAGTAGTAATGAAGGAGTCCTTTTCTGCTTCAGTCTCTTGGGAACGGCTTGATTTGCCCTTACATGTGGCGGATACTTGAGCGTACCAAACTATAACTATATATAATCTTAAGCTCATCACCAGATTCGCCTGAGGGCCTTCACCCATAGATTACTCCTTTTTTTCCCTATTTTCTCATTCATTAGCACGACAACGACTCCACAGAAGGTTGTTGACAATAGTTATAACCCCAAAGATTGATTATTAAGGTGTTACTCCCTCCCATTCTTCCTAGGTAACATAACTAAGCTTTTAGTTAGCCTTCCTGAGTCAAAATATCTCCAAAGCTATACTAACTCCGTATAGACTCCTGTTTCTATTTCTGGTGAGCATTTACCTCCCGTAACTACTTAACCTTATAACTCTAAAAGTAATACATTCCCTATTTCTAGTCACTTAACATTTGACAAGATTAATCGACACATGGAAGCTGAGATGACTAAGCAAAAGACATGAAATCAGTCTTTTTGCCTACTTTCTCCCCGCACAAGCTCCTAACAAAGCAGCTTCAGAACATATTTCGACCTAGGAAATTTACGGCGTTATTTTTCCTGCTATACTATGAATGTGAGCAACTAACAGTATCAAAATATTAGTATACAATCAATTAAACACAAGACTTGTGTATAACCATACCCTATGGCCCCCTCTTCTCCGATTCCAATACCCCTCTTCGCCGAAACACAACAGCAACTTCTCTTAAAAGAGCACGAGGCTGATGTCGCCTCATCCTCTCTCGCTAGCACCGCCGCTTCCGTGTCGCCGTCCACGCGCCGCACATTACAAGCTACAGGGTACGCCTTGACGGGGATAATCTTGTCGCAGTGCCGTACGGGTCTTGGTGGACGGGTTGTTGGCGAGTTCGCAGCTGATGCAGCTATATCATCTGGAAGCGCAAAGGGGAAGGACGGCGATGATGCAAAAGCCTCTGCGGATGGGAAGCCAAGACTTGGTGCTCATGGCATAAGAGTTGGGGATATTGTTCGGGTCAACGAAATTGGAGCCTCTGCCAACAAGAAACTGGGAAAGGATAAAGGGAAAGATGCTGGGAATACTAGTGCGGCGGCCGCGAAGGGCCCGGAAGGTGTCGTGACAAGAGTTGGCGAGAGCAGTGTGTGGATTGCTTTCGGGCAGAGAGGTGGTGGGCGTTCCAAGGAGGACGACGAGATGATCGAAGAACTATGGGGCAAAAAGCTCTGGCTGTATGTTCACTTTTTACAGACCCCTGTGGCCCTTCAGATGGCCATGTGGCGTCTCTGGATCCCTTTCGTGGGATAGATCCATATGTTATGTCGTTGCTAATGGTTGCGGGATGCAGCATAAAACTTGCAAACGACGTGACTTACCGACGGTATGGTTCCCGAAACACCCTGCAGCTGCGAAAACGAAATCTATTTGGGGACCTTTGAACTGACCTGGTCCCTGTTAGGATGAACCAAACTATGGAAAAGATGGCTAAAATGACTGAGGCTGACCACACGCATTTCATGCGTGTCGCCTTTGCGCATACAACACCTCTGCAGCCAGACTATGAGGCCGCCGGATCTGTTGAGTTTGTAGATCCAACATTAAATGACTCCCAGAAAGAGGCAATCCGATTTGCCTTGGCCTCCAAAGATATTGCTCTCATCCATGGTCCTCCTGGAACCGGGAAAACTCACACACTGATTGAGCTGATCGTTCAATTAGTCAAGAGAAACCAACGGGTACTTGTCTGTGGTCCCTCAAACATATCAGTTGACAATATTGTGGAAAGGCTTGCCCCGAACAAAATCCCTGTTGTGCGTATCGGGCATCCAGCACGATTGCTGCCGTCAGTACTTGACCATTCGTTGGAAGTCTTGACTCATACATCTGAGGCTGCTGCTATCGTGAGAGATGTTCGAAAGGAGATTGACGAAAAACAGGCCAGTATACGTAAAACGAGAGTGGGTAGAGAGAAGCGTGCAATCTATCAAGATTTGAAAGAGTTACGTCGCGAGTTCCGCGAACGTGAGTCAAGGTGTGTGGAAAACCTTGTCCGTGCGAGTAGTGTTGTCGTTGCAACGCTCCATGGTGCAGGTGGCCACCAGCTTAAAAACCAAAAGTTCGACGTGGTAATCATTGACGAAGCTAGTCAGGCATTGGAGGCTCAATGTTGGATTCCATTGTTAACCGCGCCTAAAGTTGTCCTTGCTGGCGACCACCTGCAACTTCCACCTACTGTCAAATCCGTGGACCAAAAGTCCAAGGGCGCTTCAAGCGCGAGGACAACAGATGAAGACCTCAGTTCCAAGGAAAAGAATACTAGTGGGAGTATTTCCCTTGAGAGGACACTTTTTGATCGGCTATTGTCAATACATGGACCGAGTATCAAGCGAATGCTAACTACTCAGTATCGAATGCATCAGAAGATCATGCGATTCCCATCCGACGAACTATACGAGTCCAAGCTCATGGCTGCTGAAAGAGTCAAAGCCCGACTTTTGAAAGATTTACCGTATGAAGTCCAGGAGACGGATGACACGAAAGAGCCTCTAGTTTTTTGGGATACTCAAGGGGGCGACTTCCCGGAAAAGGTTGAGGATGAAAATGTTGGCAAAAAGGAAGCACTCCTTCGGGAGAGCAAGAGTAACGAAATGGAAGCCTTGGTTGTGGGAAAACATGTGGACAATCTTGTTGAGGCTGGGGTGAGGCCTGAAGACATCGCTGTCATTACTCCATATAATGGTCAACTGGCTGTATTGTCTCAGATGCTACGAGAGAAATATCCAGACCTTGAATTAGGGAGTGTCGACGGATTCCAGGGCCGTGAGAAAGAAGCAGTTGTTGTGAGTCTTGTGCGCAGTAACAGTGAGCAGGAAGTAGGCTTTCTCGGGGAAAAGCGGCGGTTAAACGGTATGTTCGCGTCTTTGCTTGCAATTTCGAGGATCGACGTGATACTTACAAGATCTCAGTGGCCATGACTCGCCCTAAGCGGCATCTTTGTGTCTGTGGAGACTCTGAGACGATAAGCAAGTAAGCTGTTCTATACTCCCCGCATTCCTTTGCGCGGTTCCCTTGCCTTATTGTCTCACAGTGACATATGGACGCTGACAGAATTACTTCTCCTTTTTTCAAGAGGGAGTGGGTTTCTCAAAAGATGGATGGCGTTTCTCGAGGAACATGCAGATTTGCGTTATCCCGATGCCGGAGAGTTACTCTGAGGTCGCTATTCTTTGCTCAGCACCTCCTCCACTTGGGATAAAAATGGGACCCGCTGTTGACAGGGATGATGGATGAATCTGACACACTGACTACAGCAAGGATCTGACCAAATGATCAAATCGCTGTAGTTACCAGAAGGATCTAGACAAATGCTGCTGCATGATCGGCAAAAGCCAGCCGCTTTGATCTTAATTACAAGTTCCAAGCCAAGTCGCCTGGCAGATTCTCACGAGCTCTTCTGTCGGGTTGCAATGAGGCAGTAGGTAGGCTCTGTCATAGGTGCGGCTCAGATCGCATTAATCCCAGCAGCATCTCCAAATTACTGGCAGGTTTATAAGACCATTTCGATCTATAATCGATATGAAATCGGAGCATACCCACCCTGGGGACTCAAGTCTCAAGAGCCTACAAGTGCGGGGTTAAAATTCTGAACTACAGAGGCAAATAATCTAGCTGTTTCAGGATATACCCTTCTATGGCTTGATATGGTGATATGGGTGTGTAACCAGGTTTCGGGCGTGAGCTGGTTTTCACTGCTCAGTCATGGAAACATACAGGCGAAATTCTCGAAATCGATTAAAGGAATAGCGGGAACGGGAAGATGACCGCTAGAACGGCGTTGATCTGAGATATTGAGCCAAAGTTAAGACACGCTCAAACAGGCGGGCTCTGGTGGTTTCAGTGGCATGCAATTGCGGCCAAAAGCTTTCTTGGGTCTGCAGTACGACGGTGATGTCTCTACGGAGAGTGATCATCAGGTCATATCACCTGGCAACTTGTACATCTGCTTTGTCTGTGACAATGCATAATCGAGACTTTGGGTCGTGTACGGACTACTCTGGGTGGATCAATGGTGCTGGAAGTTTGGGTGTCTAGAGCTTCAGCGGCGCACACGATAGAGGATTCCTTCGTTGGCCGGGCCCAATTGCGGATCCACCTGGTCCAATTATCCCGGGCTTTTGGGGACGAGGTCTGAGCTCTTGAAGTTATATCTGTATTTAGAAGAGGAACGTGGCCCTTTTGGGTCTCCAAAAGAGGAGCCCGATGAGGCTGTTAGGCTGTTACATACAGTAGATGCGTGCTGGTGTCTTCGAGAGGACGGAGGAACTGCCAGAAGAGGATAGGAATCCAGATAAGAAGAATAATAAACCAAAAGAGAGGCTCACATCCACGACCTCAAGGATTATCCTCTCCGCAGTCCTCAGTAGCAGTCGAGGAATCGTTTAGGTAGATTCATTTTTATCATTATTATTATTATTATTAGCAGCAACAGTAGTTATCTCGGGCAATTCGAGAATGCTCCCAGAAGCCAGTGAGTCGAGACTGACAAATCGCGACTTTTGCCAACGACGTCCTGAAACACGGCAGCGCAGGTGCTTTTTCGACTCTCCTCGACCTCATTCTCGACCTCATCCTCATCCTCACCCTCATCCCTCCTCCCCCTTCAACTAATAATATTATCATCGTTATTTTTAGTCCCTCTTTCTTACAACCCCCTCTCTCTTTGGGTTTCTCTTCTTCTTCGTCTTCTTCTCGTCTGTCTTTATCCCGCTGTTTGACGGACGTCTCCCCTCTTTTCGCCTCAATTGGCCCACCTTAACCCCTATCTCAAACGTTAGTCCTGCAGCTTGATCGGGTCTCCTGCACCTTGATGAAATATCTTATTGATTTTTCTCTGCCTCTCACGCTTCTCTTCATCTGAAAGACTCCACTGCTGCCGTCCGTAGACTCTCTCCAGTCTCCACGCCAGTGTCACGTCTTTATGCGCCGATCGTGGCTTGCACCTGTCAGCGACTCAGCATCTGTCCGTCCGAGACTCAGAGAGAGAAAAAAAGCTGCTTCCTTCTCTTTGTTCTTTGATCCCCGTTTCCCTTGCTTCGGCGCCCGGCCTCGACACTCCTTGGATTCGTCCCTCATGTCTATTCCTAATTCTTGACTTTCTCTTTTGTCTGGGCTCTTTCCTTCTCAGTCTCTCGTTAAGCCCCCAATGGCTATATAACAAACACCGCGAGCTCCACGCCCTAATTAGATATCAAAAACTGCTTCTCTAACCCCCTCTGCTGACGGCTCATCGTGTCCAACTCATCGCTGAATCCTTCATGCCTCTGGGATTATGCCCGGAACCCTTTTTCTTTTGCCAAGGTAAGCATACATGCCCCTCTTGTTGGTTCTTAGTTCTTGGTTTGCCTGTGCCTGACCCCTGTCTGCTCCTGCTTTTAGCCCACCAATACGAGATACTCTGCATCGAGGCCACGCTTTCCAGTGATTGACCTTGCCACCAGTTGCATATATCCCCATTGTTTCTTCTTTAACCCTCGCTTATACTCTTTATACCATTCCTTTCGCCTTTTGGTGTTGTTCGTTCCATCATATATCTCGACCTGGACTTCCCCCTTCTTTACATAATTCTCTACCATACTTCTTTCCTCTATGTTTCTCAGGCTCTCAACTGTAATGCACAAAGATTCTCAGCTTCCTTGATGTATTCATCTTATTGATCGACAAGCACGGTAACGACTTTGAGAGAATTATGTCCAGAGCAGATCTGCCCTCTGGGAGGAGTAATTCCGTCCAAACTACATCAACTCAACGGGACTACTCAGCACCCGTTGTCCTTATCGCTGAGGCGGAACCAGAGCCATGTTTTGATACTGCCCTACCTCCGATGAGTTCAAAACAACTTGTTGTCGCTGCCCGTCGGCCACCGGGAGGACTGGAAACGTCTCTCTTGGCAAGTCGAATTGTATACAACCAACAATCGCCAACGGTAAGTGGGGGCCTCAGCGGACACCGTCGGACTGGAAGCACTCTTAAGACAGTCATGCGCAAAATCTTCACACGTAAGAGGCGGAGCCAGACGGACAATGTGGATGATCATGTGCCAGAATTTCGCTTTAGCACAGTAGCGCCTCGGTCAGATAGTAATGGGAATAAATCATCGGGCATTCCAAAGTCTACGAGCTCTCAAGGAACCAGCCCGATAAGGCAGAATCATGAGGAGTTGACTACACTGGATGTCGTGCTCGAGAAATTGGGCCCACAGCCCCGACAAAGGCGGGCGACTTTACCCAGTTTGATATTTTCTGATGATGAATCTCGTCACGCACTGGAAGCGATTGTTCACTCTGATAAAGCACAGATCAATCGGGGGCCGAGCCCTCATGCAAGCAGCGACCCCGAAGAGGCTCAGCGACTTGAGCGTCGGAAAATGAAACGACGCTCAAGGAGTGCTGGGGCCCTTCGCAGTATGACAAAAGACCACCGTATGTCTCCGATCCAGTGGAGACGGCCAAGCATAGAGTCAGACTCTTTGGTATCAACAGCCTACGGCGTAGCCTCTGATAGTGAGCTATCCTATCGACCTCCAACTCGAACCACTATCGCGAGTGTTTCCAAACCCTCCGCAGAGATTTCAGTGTTTGAGGAGGAAGAAGAGGATACAGCTGCGGACGAGGAAAGCATACTCCCGAATGTTGGGGAAATCATTAATTCCATGCAGCAGGACGAAAGCGCTTCTCTGGAGCAGCGACTGACTACCTTGGAAGTAAAGCTGATCGACTTGGAATTCGCCATTGCGCGGATGCAAAGCGGGCGAGGGGAGACGCCCACAGACGCGCCAAATCAGAAAACGCCATCTCCAGGCACCTCTCGCCATAAACGTAATGAATCGTCAAGCTATTTTCCACCGTCTAATAACGTTGAAGGGCGCCCCAGTACGGAACCTGTATCAGGAGTTGATCGGCCCTTGAGTACAAGTACCATCCGCCCAAGTCCAAGCGATATTTACCGTGCGCGTGCTTTACAAGCCCCATCAATGACTTCGTTGAGTGATTCTAGCACGATTTCAGTGCAACAATATAGCGCATTGGTCATGCTCCTCCGACGCGAACAAACCGCTCGAAGAAATCTCGAACAACAGGTTACGGGGCTCCGGGAGGACATCGAGCGTCTTCAGAGGATGGCGCATGATTCTATTGGCATCGGAACGATGTATCCGATCCGGAGCCCCGATTCACAGGAGTTCCTTCGCATGCGACAGGATTCCACTGGATCCCCGAGCAGCTCTCCTATCCGTACAAAGGAGAAGTTTTCCTCGCGCTATGAGAGCGATTCCGACCGAGACCGGTCTGAGATGCGGTCTAAAGATGATGTCTTCCGGCGCAGATGGCAACAACCAACTCGGCATGTTGAAGTTGCCAACATGATCTAACTAAAGACTTGGAACTCAATTTATTCCATCGTATCAGAAATAACACATCTCGCTTCGATTATTATACCACCATATACATACACATACTCCACTACACTCCAATACCTTCATTGACGATCTAAGATCCTACTTTCCCATTCGTTTCTTTTGCCCTTCTAGTTCGAATGTTTCAGGTTGATGTTAATATCCCTGCTTGATCTTGATGATTGTGATATCCCGTTTATTGATTCCCCTGAGCGTTTTTTCTCCTCTTTTTGTATATACATTCCTTTTCAGGTTTCCGAGGCCAGGGGCCTACACAATTATTACCGTCTAGGTATATCCAACGCCCTTGAATCTCGATAGTGCGTAGTCCAAAACATTAAAAAAAATAGAATATGAGCTTGCTTGCAGTAGCATACTACTCAAAAAAGGCCTGATTATCCTGATAAAAAGGACCAGGATCCGAAGGGAAGGCAGATAGGCAGATGGACGGAGTGATAATTAGTCAACCTTGACACTCCTCTCTTCCGGCGTAAAATCAATTCTCTTCCCAAAAACCCACTTCGCCCTCCCAATCAGCATCCCAGAAACATACCCAACGTACGCGCCAGTCAAGATCGTGATCGGGTAAGCCTGCCACGGCCGATCCCTGTTCAAGTCAGTTGACGCCCCCACTACCTAGATTTCTGCACCCAGGAGGGGAAAAAAAGCAGTATAAAGATTGGGGGAAAGGGCGGGGAGGACTAACCAATCCAACGGAATAGGCACAGCCCCAAACCAAGCACCTAGACATGTTCCCAACGCACCACCCCAAACGCTATCTGCCGCTCTCGATGCGCCCCAGATCTCCCTCCATGCTGTGCCGTCGACGCCATGGACGTAAATCAAGGGGAGAGAGGCCAAAACGGCCATATGCGACGCGCAAAGGAGTGTCAGGGCATGGTGCGTAGTCAGGGGCGCACCGAAGAGAATGAGTAAGATGCTGAGGACAGGTGTTGCGAGGAGCGAGGTAAGTGTCAGGGAGAGGAGAGCGGGCTGTTGATGATATTCCCCATATCGAAAGGGGATTCATTGTTAGCCGATGCATCACGGAAAAGAAAAGTTTAAAAAAGAAAAAAGAAAAGAAAAGAAAAGATGTAGATCCGATAGAATTACATGATACCTATTCCTCAAAAGGGGGAAGAGAGGAAAACAAGCAAACGAACCGTTAATTTAGCGGAAATATAACCAACAGAAGAGGTCGAGCTCTTCCCCGGGGTGAGGCGGCGTCGGCCAATTTTCCGGCTCGAGGTGGTTTTCTCCTCGACTTGGGGTCCCGAAATACTTCCATCTCCTGAATAAGAGCCATGTTTTGAGGCTCCTGCGGGGGGAAGACAGATCATGACGAATCCCACCTGCATGAGCGCCAGGATGGGGAGACTATTGAGGAGCTCTGGGACAGGGTCATCGATGACGGAGCTGAACCGGAGGACGACGGAAGAAATGAGGAGAGCTGGGTGGACGAGGGAGTAAACATGCGCGAATTGGTTTGGGAGGATGGATACTGGCGGCGTGAAGTGTTTGGATTTCGTTGTTGGTGGTGGAGGAGCTTGGGAGGATGACATGGACGAGGGGGCTGTTGTAGATGCCATTGTTTCGTGTGTAGTGACAGCAGTCGTGATAGGCGTTGGGGAGAAGAAATAGGGGTGAGCGCCGTGCGCCAGGGATAGCTATTCCCTGGGTTTCTTTGCCCTGCGCGCTTCGAGAGATCTTGTTCGTCTTGGGTGGTGATTTGTTCTGATTTTGAGAAGAAGCTCGGGAGCTCGGAGTTGCGTGGAAATTGCTGTTTGCCTGGTTTGTTTCGTGGGGTGTGATTTCTGCCTGAGGCACCAAAACTGAAATACGACTTCAAATTATTATCGCAGAGTAACTACTACAGACTGAAGAAGATTCCTACGGAGTGTGGTTTGGGGAACCCTGGAACGACCGGAAAGGCGCGGCGAGAGTGGAGAGCGCCCATCGTCATGGTGGAAGTCTATTAAATTAAAATTCAGTTCCAGAAAATCATTACCGCTAAAGAAGAGAGAGGTCCAACTGATCATAAAACCTAGAGAAGCTATCCCAGGAATTCTCCGGGTACAAAAGTCCCTCGCGCGTCAAGGCCGGCAAGAATAAATTCTACCTATAAAAACGGAGCAAGAAATACATCATTCGTGAACCATAGCAAACATCAGGGGGAATGGGTATGAGAACAAGTCCAGCGTAAACATAGAAGCAAAAGCTAAACATACATTCCCATGTCTCGTCAAGGAAATACAAAGGAAACAAAGGGGTGTATCCAGGAAACCCGATCTCGTAGATAACGACAAAGAAGAAAAATAGGATGATACAGCCAATCAAACCATTTTATACATGGAGCAAAATGTATTCTAGCCCTCTCAATTATTTGACAGGGTTGAGCACATACCGTATCCAAAATCCCAAAACTGTCCTAGGGGCACGGTATAAATAGAAATTCTGGTCTATTGCGTCTGAGGCCTGGGCTGAGATTCTTCGACAACTTCGTCGTTGGGCTTAACCGGTTCCTCAGCCGTGGTCATAGTTACGGTCTCTCTTTTCTCGGGATGTGGAGATGCAACTGGACTTTCGGGAGAGCAAGGTTCTTCAGGAATAGCTGGGGGTAGACCTGAGCTAGGGAGAGGAGACACTGGACTGCTTATCTGGCCCTCTTTCAAATCTCGGTTCACATCAATCGGAGGAGGGCGGTTGCTGATGTTTTCCTTGCTTGGTGGGGACATAGTCCGAGCGGTAACGGACTTTTCAACGTCAGAGCTCACGGGGGGGCTCCTCGTGCGGTCTCGGTCCGATGACTCCTTCACTCCGTCTCGTACCTGAGCAACCTTGGCCTTGAACTTCCCAAACAGACTCCTTTTTTCAGGCTCCGAGCCTAACGAAGTTTCTTTGGAAGTACCGCTATGCACTTCGGCATCCAAACTTAGTGGCTGGTAAGACGGGTCGTGAGCAAACTGCTGGAGATCAGAGGGAGAGCTCTTGCTAGAGTGGTGCCAGCTACCGATCGAGCTCGTGCTGCGATCAGCTGCAGGGCTAGAGGCTATGAGAGGAGGCGAGCCGAGACCAAGTCCGATCTGTTCGTTACTTCGCTTGGTTGATCGTGGGAAACGCCAGCTTCGACGGTGTTCCTTGCGCTCCGACCGAGCTGCCTCGTCAATATGGTCGACGTCAGAATAATCAGTGAATGACGAGCGAGAGTTCATTGACGGTGTTCGCGATCCATGTGGTCGTAATGAAGCATCCGCACCCGGCTGTCCACTTTCAAACTGGCCCGCTTGTTTCTCAGGCCTTCCTTCTCGCTGAGCCCCTAATTCATCGGAGCTTAAGTTATTGGGCGGTTTGGGGGTAGCGCCTCCATTATCACTATATGATTCCGCCCTTGAGGATGCTTGAGGGTGGGCAAGTAATGCGGACTCGGATGTTGCAGCCTGAAGGGAGTTGGAAGAACTCTGGGCGCTTTCATTTGTGCTTCCAGGTATCCGCTTTTTCTTGAGCCTGTTTGGCTGGCGCAATTCTCTTATCTCTCCGTTTGGCGGAGGAGACTTGGAGAAAAAGCTTGAGAGCTTACGCTCTTTTGTTGGCGTAACTACCGCAGGTGGTGGAGAGGATGTTGTTGGCGGTGGCAACTGGACTTGATGAGCTGGCTTTGTGATGCTACGATCGTTATCCGACGGAGCTTTAGGCGTCGGCCCCTGGGTTGACGAATGAACGTAAACGAGTCCCGATGTGGACTCGTTGATTCCAGGCGCCGGGGGAGGTTGTACGCTGCCTCCTCCAGTTGAAGGAGGGGTGCGGCTGGAAGAACGAGACTGCTGCATAGCTGTGGGTCCTGGCGAGTTAACACTTGTAGATTCAATAACCCTACTGTACCTCGACTGAGGGATTGCAGGGGACATCTTAGATGGCACTGTGTTGCTCCTATGCACCCCCACTGCACCGAGGGAGGTAGGAGTCGCGGGGTTAGAAGCATTGTTGGAAGTGCGGGAATTTTTTGAAGAAACTGAAACGTTCCTCCGAAGGCTCTCATATTTCCGGAAGCTCTCACCACCAGCGCTAGCACTTGACACAGAGCGACGAATGTTCGAATGTGATGTCGGTGGCCTAGCGTTACCAGCTTCAACTTCCTTCACAGTCTGCTCATCGGCAGCTGTGCCATTCATGCCAACCAGGAAGTGGTCCTGATTTTCAATGAGGAATATCAACACGTCTTGACTCAGTTTATATTCATCCGGTGACATATCATGCTGCGGGTGTGATAGAAGACCGGGCTGGAAAATTGCAGCCAAATTTGCCGAATTCATCCGGTTCTGGTCCGACTTGGATGCGAAGACCGCCAAAAGGTCGAGTATATAAAGGAGCAATTGTTTGTTCAATGGGGGAAGGTCCCTGATTAATTGCTGGTAGGCTACAACAGCGTTTCTGTGTTCGCTGGCCTCAGACTCGGATGTAGACCCATTCTGTTGGGCTCGAGCTTGGAATTTGCGCAACGGCTCGCGGAAGCGCTCGTAAAACTCCAGGGGGACAATCGGCTCCGGTAGCTGATTAAGGTAACGTCGAAGGACATTCGCAGCATCATGTACAGTATAACCAGTCCAGTCTAGCCCCTTTCCATATCGCTCCGGTGAGTCAAAGATTTCCTGGAGATCCTTGATACGCTTGGCCGATCCGTTAAGGCGAAAAATGCCTTCGACATCGGTAGCTTAAAATCGCCCATAGACATTAGCACTTCTCAACGGTCATCAAACATTTGAGGTAGTTGTACCTTTTTCCTTCAAAAAGACCCCACATTTAGCGACCACAATGGGTACATATCCATAGATGAAGCTCTCTCCATTGTCATTTGTAAGGGAAATAGCGACGTTGGCGTATTTGATGCTGACCTTGAGGGGAACGCCGAAAATACCCTGGATTTTTTCTAAAGTCACACCATCAGTACAGAGCTAGAAAGCAGACGTGCACGAGAGTTCACAGAGGGAATCATGGCGATATAACAGCCCCGCCTCGATTGAAGCTTGGGAGCAGTGAATAACTAGTTCCCAGGGCATCGCAGCGAAGGCGCCTATTCTCTCCATCGCCATGCCAGTCGAGCGAGCGACGGGGGGCCATTTAATTTAAACATTGTACAGCCACACATACCTTTCGGCTCCTCTTTCCTGGTATTCCTTTTGAACTGCCTCCACCAGGTTGTAAGATCGCGTCTAGACGGCGGGGAAGTGGTGATGGCTTCAGGTTGAGGGGCGGTTGGCGGAAGTGGATGGAACGGCTCAGCACCGGCATGCGATTTTCCTGTCACCATCGTGGACAAGGTGCGACGAGGGAGAAGGGAAATCTGGAGGTGATGGAGAATTGTAAAAAACGGAGCGAACAGACTACCCGAAGAACTATTTCGTCACCGCCCTCGTCGTTGCGCAGCAAATTCCGGGGCTGGGATAACGGTGATCCCAAAATAGCACGAGGACTGGGGTGGTAAAAGGCAGCGGGAGGGAAAACCGCGCCGGCCGCGACAACCCACCGTGGCAAGGATATGGAGGAAACGGACGGAACGAACGACAGGATGGCTTCGACGACGGTGGGTTCTGGCGGCACAAAGTAGAAAAAGTATGCGAATGTAGAGAGTACTGAACGAAAAGAGAGGGAGAGAGGGAAAGAGACAGAGAGGTAGGAAGAGGACGAAACGGTGAATAAATAAATGGGGAGGGCGGAAGAGAGGGGGTTAGAAAAATAAAAAAAAGGATGTAAGAAAGGGCGAGAGAGGTTATTATTATTCTTCTTCTTCTGACTGTGATTATTATTGAAGGGCACGAGGTGAAGAGTACAGCAGCCAGTAGTTTAGTTGTACTTGAAGGTGGCCAAACTGAGGCTGACAGGGAGGAATTCAGAACAGGATAAGGCTGAGGAAAGGAGTATTCAAAGGATCCTTATGATGACAATAATAGTAGTAATAATAATGATAATAATGATGATGATGATAGTAATAAAGAAAGATGAATGACGATCATTGACGATGAAGCGGGTTAAAATGTACTCTGCAAGAGGGGACCGAGAGCGAACACGACCCTGGGGTCACTCTTAGTTTATTACATCCTCGAGAATAAATGATAGTTAATAATAATAATAATAATGACTGAATGGTATACTCCGGAGTAATTATTACCGCCATCCTCGATGGATCCCCTAAGAGTGATCCATACCCAGGGATCCAGATTTCAGAGTACTGTGTAGAGAAAAGGGACCTCTCCTACTACTGCTCCTGTTGGGGCGGTTGGTTCTGGAACAACAGGGTTCCAACTTCCAACGACACTAGCAGTTCTTTTTGGATATTAATATTATTGCTTCTTGGACTAATTTTCACAGATACTGCCGGCTAAAGTATACGTGGTCCTCCCTCTAGAAGGGTCTTAATTAGTATTTTCGGCATCCCCCACGGCTTTTTGCCTTGAAAGAATCTACGTACTAAAGTCTAAACCGAGGTCCTCCGCACCGAAGATTTAGGTTAGTGAAAAATAACGAGCCATCAGGGGCGAGGATAGAGAGGGAGAAAGCATCCACGCAGGTTAACAACGTAGATGCAGCCTCGATCTCCTCTTTGAACACAAATAGCAGCCGCGCCATCAGCACCTTACCGCGGTATCCTGAAGCATTATGGTTCACCGTGGGTGTTCTCCAGGAGGTCCAGTAAGTACTTGGTGTCGACCTCACAGGTAACAGAGCTTGCTTGACTTGAATCTGGGTGTTCATCACCACTTGCAGTTCCACTCAGTGTCGTCGTAACCATGGATCGGTTGGTTCATACCAGGAAGTTGAAGGGCCCAGGCTCTTGGAGTCGCTGGCAGAGTTCTTTTTTTAACCCGCCTGAGTCAGCAGGCTGCAGGATTGCAGGATTGCAGTATTGTGGAGCCTGAGGCAGCGCGCCTGACTGGATTCGGAACGGGGCCACTTTCTACCACGTGACTGGTACGGTCACGTGGACTACAGTCAGGTGATATCACGTGCCTATGAAGAGCCTGCGATTCCGCTGGGAGCTCCGAAGCTCTGATTGAAGTATCAAGTGCCAAATATTATTGCTGCCAGTCTTCCCTATACACACTTACGGTTTAATTCGCATTTATAACTCAACCCACAATGGAAGGGTATGTTGCACTATTATTCCACTCCCCTTTTTTTTTTTTTTTTTTCCGTTTCATCTCCTTCCCGGAAAACCTGATAATTCACCCATGTCTCCAGAATCCCCTGCTAACCGTCTCAGACTTACTGCCTCAGAACAGCGCGAGTTCGCTTCTCGCATGGAGAGGAAGCAGATGAAGGAATTCATGACCGTATGTTACCTTGTGATATTGATTGTTTCGTGCCTATACCCCAGAAAGCGGCAACCTTGGTGCCAAAGCTCATCAGCTCCGGTTCTAATTTTGAAATATCGTTTTTCAACAGATGTACTCCAAACTCGTCCAACGCTGCTTCGACGATTGCGTTAACGACTTCACTACCAAATCGCTCATCTCTCGTGAGGAGGGCTGTGTCATGCGCTGTGTGGATAAGTTTCTGAAGGGATCTGCCCGGTTGAATGAACGGTTCCAGGAGCAAAACGCGGCGATGATGCAGAGCGGCCAGTTGCCTGGACGGTAAAAACAAAAATTACTTCTCCTTTTTTCTTTTCGGTTTCTTCTCTGTATGCTCCTCTTCGGCAATATCTGTGTAAATTAGACTTTCAATGATAACCTCCATTATTTCTGGCTGGACAAGGGTATTTTCTTTTTCTATTCGAGAACTATCACGGGCACCAATAATAGCACGACGCCGATTCGGAGGCTGTCGCAGGCATTGGGTGTTTTCACCATTTGTGTCTGCTTCGCGGATGTGCCAAACATGCCTATAGATGGGTCGAGAGGCCGACTAGGTATATAATCGATTTTCTCGACGACCATTAATCATGATTCCAATATTACGTCGTAGCGCGTTCGTTCATATTGGCTATGTCCCCCTATCAAGATCCTAACTGAGAAGACACTTTCATTCCATTTACAGACTACTGCCGAACGATATATCCAGGGCTATGTGATATTGACTACTCTGAGCAACCAACCTTTCACATCGTTCCCTTCTCATGAAAGTCAGATGAAATCCCAATAACATTAGGCAGAGGCTTGATATCCGGCGCAACAAACTTGATACGAGCGCCAATGCTATCCCAAACCTTGCTTGTATAATAATCCTTCCAAGTTGTAGGCGTTATATCAAAAAACAGACTAAAGTTCGAGAAGCTAAGCTGATCTACAGGGACAACCTTTAATGATTCCTTAATTTCGGGATCCAGTAGACTGAGACTTCCCTGGTTCTCGAACGACTGCAGGGCCGCATGCACTATCTGGATCCAAAAATAGGCCTGAGTTTCCGAATAGGGCGGGATTGAGGCGTCCTTCGTTCTGAGGCGTATTGTCGTCGCTTGCAAGGAGGCGAGTGCCTCTTTTATTACCCCGCCGCGGCGGAGTTTTGATGTCATGATGAGTTGTGCGACGGTGAAGGCGAATCGAAGAAGTCTTTCTTGGCCGTCTTTGAGTGTTTGGGGGGAATCTGGGCCTGGCTTCAGGGTTGGGAATTGTTGTAGGTCTGGGATTGTCCATGACTCTCGGGCTTGTTGGCTGAAAAGGCGGTCTTTCGTGTAGTATAGACTCCAGAGCCTGGTGTTTCTGAGCGATGGCGTGTGAAGTAGCACATCCTGGAATTCGTTCCAGGATGGGAACTGGTCTAGCTTTTTGTCGATCTTGTAGTTCCAGATTGCGAGTTGCAGTTGCAGTAGCCAGAAGATTGTCATTGTTCTGCAAAAAGGTTCAATAAGTATTCCTTGGCTTATGGTGCGGAGAAACCTACTTATGCTCTGTATTTCTGAACCTGTCAGGGTGCGCCTCTTTTAACATCTTCAGATGCATCAGAAACGTGTCTGCAGTAGTGAAAATGCTCTCATTCTTTGCAGCACACTCTAAGACGACAATGTAGCCTGCCTTGAGGTGACTGCGATGATCCCACGCTAGAATATCAGCTTTGAGAAAGGATGTCCAGAATGACTGCATGTCAAGGTTATCATCGCTGGCTTCTTTCTTAATCAAGGACCTTAGTTGTTCCTCGGAGACCATGGCCTCTCCAGGCTTGCCAATGGACTTGGGTCGACGCTGGCTATTTAGCTCAGAGTCTGAAAGGGTCTTGTGAAGGTGAAGCAAAATCTCTTTCACCCCTTCTCCAGTCTTTGCGCTCAGCTTATGGTCGAGAATATTATAGCAGACATCATCCTTATACCGGGCCAATTCGTCCTCATACATCTGACGTAGGCTGCTGATGACCTCTGGCGCATTTTCCGGTGCCAGAGCATCCTGCTTATTGAAATGAACCCACATATACTTGCACTTGGCCTGAGTCATGTCGTAGAGGACAGTATGTAGCCAGTCGGGGAATTCCTGTCTATGCGAGTCATTGCAGTCATGCAGAAACACAACAAGCATATCTGGAGACACGTAATGCCGTATCAATGGGTAGATTTTGTCGCATCCTGTTCGATGTTAACCCGGATATATCCATTATATGTGTACATATGAAGGCCATACCCCCGACATCCCAAAAAGTCCATTCCCATCCCTTAGGATATTCCACCGTCTCAAGATTAAACCCAATTGTGGGAATTGTAGTGACGGCTTCACCAAGTTTCAACTGATACAGAAGGGTCGTTTTCCCAGATGCATCGTTTCCGACCAAGAGAACCTTACGCTCCGTGGAGCCAAAAAGCCATCTTGACAGACCTTTGAACATGGTTGAAATGATATTGCGATATCTTAGAGTCGTATTCTGAGTCCAGCATATATTTCTAGATGCCACGCTCTCGTTTTATATATGTGGATGCGTCGAAAATAGGTGCCTAGTACAGGCAGTAGAAGGACAGATTGTCGACTTGAGGCTCAGTTGTGCCTTGGAACTAAAGTAAAGACTAACAGAGCGGTTCGTGAACCTCTTGTAGATAATAATCAAAACCTACGTTTTTAGTTTGTTCGCTCAATCTTCCGGCATTTCTCGCCTTGTGCTTCTTAACCAGCAATTCGGGTCCCACTAATTTAGGTGACCTTTAGCCTCTTAGTATTACTCTGTAGACCACAAAACCATACTCCAGAGTACAGTGGACGGCTATATGAGATGAGGACGTTCCCCGTATTATCATCATCATCATAATTAGTATTATTATTATTGTTGTTGTTATTATAGTTTGGTAGATCTGGAGTCCAGGCCGGATAAGTGTGCCTATTTCGGAAGAGCCACCACCCATTTGGCCTCCAATGTCGAAACAGCGAAAAGTCTCCAACTGCCCGCATGGACAATGAGTCATTGGGATGCGGAGAATGAGGGGGGCTGAAGGGGACTGAAGGCAGTTGTCAAGCTGAAGGTAGCATAATAATAAAAATTATGATGCTAATAATTGCTGTAGATTGATGGATAGCGAAGAGGAAGAAGCCATTATCACCTGTTGCTGCCCCTCATCCTGAGTAGCTTCATAATACGTCCCTACTGCCACTAGCAACTAGCAAGTACCCCGCCCCCTCCCCCTCACCATTCAAAGCTCTTCTTCTCCTCCTTATTCTTGTTCTTGTTCTTCTTGTCGCTCTTCTTGTTCTTCGTGAGTTCCATGAGTTCTCTTTTTTTCCGTCTGCTTTCCGGCCGAGTCCCTTTCCAGTAATTTATTCCCGCCCCTCCTCCGATCGCTATCGTCATCGCTCCAGCTCTCTTATTTTTCTTCTCCTTAATATATCTTTAATTTGCTTCTGCATTTCTTTCACTCTCTTCTTTTTTCTTCTTTTCTCTTCTTTTCTACTTTTTCATCTCTCCGCAATCTTAGATCAGCTGTAGCTTAGCTTTGTCCACAGTGTTGCAATGGCTAGCACCGTAGGAAAGGTAAACTCTCTCATCCCACTCTCTCCATTTCCTGACTCGCGACAGATACTAATTGGTATAGACCATCACCTGCAAGGTAAGAAAAGAAATCCTGCGAACCAAACAGATCAGTAGCACAAAAAATGGCATGAATTCGCGAGACCAACTGAAGCTCTGTAGGCGGCGGTTGCGTGGGGCGCCGGAGAGCCCCTCTCCATTGAAGACGTTGAGGTCGCACCTCCCAAGGCCCACGAAGTTCGCATCCAGGTTCTTCACACAGGCGTTTGCCACACAGGTCAGTAGTTTTTTGGATCACAACACTTGCGCGGAAAGCTATCTAATTACTGCAGACGCCTACACACTTTCTGGAAAGGACCCGGAAGGTGCATTCCCCGTTATTCTTGGACACGAGGGTGCTGGTATCGTCGAGTCCGTTGGCGAGGGTGTCACCTCTGTGAAGCCTGGTGACTATGTCGTTGCCCTCTAGTATGTCTTCGAAGTATAAACTTTATGGGAGATCGACAAGTTTCTAACATCCCTGCAGCACCCCTGAATGCCGGGAATGCAAGTTCTGCAAGTCTGGCAAGACCAACCTCTGCGGTAAGATCCGTGCCACCCAGGGTAAAGGTGTGATGCCCGATGGCACCTCCCGCTTCAAGGCCCGCGGCAAGGACCTGCTACACTTCATGGGTACTTCCACTTTCTCTCAGTACACGGTTGTCGCCGACATCTCCGTCGTAGCCGTCACTCCCAAGATCCCCACCGACCGATCGTGCCTTTTGGGTTGCGGTATCACAACTGGATACGGCGCTGCTGTGGTGACGGCCAAGGTCGAGGAGGGCTCCAACCTCGCTGTTTTTGGCGCTGGATGTGTTGGTTTGTCCGTCATTCAGGGTGCGGTTAAGAACAAGGCCGGTATGATTATTGCCGTCGATGTCAATGACGGCAAGGAGGAATGGGCTCGCAAGTTCGGAGCCACGCACTTTGTCAACCCCACCAAGCTCAACGGCAAGAGCATCCAGGAGCAACTCATCGAGATGACCGATGGCGGATGTGACTACACCTTCGACTGCACTGGTAATGTTGGTGTTATGCGCGCTGCTCTGGAGGCCTGCCACAAGGGATGGGGTGAGAGTATCATCATTGGTGTTGCTGCTGCTGGCCAGGAGATTTCTACTCGACGTAAGCTATCCTCTTTTTTTTTGCTCTTTTATCAGACTGTTGTTCTTTACTTACAAACTTTAGCATTCCAACTCGTCACCGGTCGTGTATGGAAGGGATGTGCCTTTGGAGGCATCAAGGGCCGCACCCAGCTGCCTGGTCTGGTTGACGACTACCTGAGCGGCAACCTGAAGGTGGATGAGTTCATCACCCACCGTGAGCCTCTCTCCAAGATCAACACTGCGTTTGAACAGATGAAGCAGGGCGACTGCATTCGCTGTGTTGTGGATATGTCATAAATACGATGTAGTCAATGAGATATGAAAAGTTTGAATACTTTAATACTTGCCTGTACCATCAAGCAGAGTGAGATAGATTGCGTCAGTAGGTAATTGGAGAAGAACCCCCAGGAGCCGTCGTATATATTCCCAGATCCAAATCCTCAAGGTCCCCAAGCCAGGCCGCCACGACGCATGCAGTTCGACAAAGCTAAGCGCTACACTTGAATACATTAGGTAAATCTCACGACACCCGCCGCGCAGATCTGCAAGTCATGCATCCTACTTATCAGGCCGTATACTAGGGATAGAGAGTCGCTTCTCTGCAATAGGCAAAAACATCCTGCATATCTACCTGAAGCAAAAACACATCCACATCGGCCATCTTCCGTCTCTCCACTACAGCAACACATGAGTGACTCCAGATAAAGTGAAGAAAGACGAAACCGACAATAGCCGCAACACGCTATCTATAAAGAACCATCCACTTATCCAACCAAAGAACAATCAAAGAACAACCAAAGAACCAGCTTTACAGAGAAGAAACGAAGAAGAGAACAAAATGCACGACATCCCCCTCCCACCCCCCTTCTCCTCAATCCCACGCACCCCCCTAACCCTAGGCCCCTCCCCCATCCACCCGCTCCCCCGCATAACCACCGACCTAAACAACAAAGCCACCATCTACGCAAAACGCGAAGACCTCAACTCCGCGCTGGCCTACGGGGGCAACAAAACCCGCAAACTCGAATACCTCGTCGCCGACGCGCTAGCCCAAAAGTGCGACACGCTGATCAGCATCGGCGGCGTGCAGAGCAACCACACGCGGCAGGTGGCGGCCGTTGCAGCGCGGACGGGGCTAAAGGCGCGTCTTGTGCAGGAGCATTGGGTTGACTGGGCGGATGTGGGGTACGGGGTTGTTGGGAATATTCAGTTGTCGCGACTTATGGGGGCTGATGTGCGGATGGATGGGTCTGCTGCGTTTGGGATTGGGCATAAGGATACGTTGCGGGCGTTGAGGGAGGAGAGTGAGGCGTTTGGGGAGAGACCTTATTATATCCCTGCGGGGGCGTCGGACCATCCGCTTGGTGGGTTGGGGTTTGCGCGGTGGGCGTTTGAGGTGCGTGAGCAGGAGAGGGAGATGGGGGTTGTCTTTGATACGGTTGTTGTTTGTGCGGTGACGGGGTCGACGATGGGCGGGATGGTGGCTGGGTTTAAGTTGATTGAGAGGTTGTATCCTGCGGAGAGGAAGAAGACGGTTCTGGGGATTGATGCGTCGGCGAAGCCTGCGGAGACGAAGGCGCAGGTGTTGAGGATTGCGAAGACTACAGCGGAGAAGATTGGGCTCGTGGCTGCGGATATCACAGAGGAGGATATCATTCTGGATGAGAACTATCATGCTGGGACCTATGGGATTCCTGATAAGCAGACTTGGGATGCCATCGAGTATGCCGCCCGTATGGAGGCTTTCATCACGGACCCAGTCTATGAGGGCAAGAGTTTTGCAGGCATGATCGACTTGATCCGCAAGGACAAGCTCCAGGGGAACGTTCTGTATGCCCATCTTGGAGGGCAGCTGGCGTTGAATGCCTATTCCCAGATTGGACTCACCAAGTGAAGGAGGGAGTACACTATTTTATCAATGTTAATCTGTCTACTACTCGACAAGAACTTAGCATTACGAGCATTTACGAGTTTGTGAAGAGTGTAATAAAAAAAAATCAAAATCAAATCATTCTGGTTTGCATTGTACTCTTCAATGAGCGGCTATAGTTGGCTAGACAGTCTCAACTGTTGTGCAAGGACCATTCTGGTTGGAAATTTAGAACAGCTTGTGCTCCAAAGTCATGTCGGACTCTGGCTGCAAGCCAACGCAGGCACGGAAGATGTTGGTCACGGCGCTACGCTGCTTGGCCAAGGCATTGACAACGGGGGTGCCAGGGGGAGTCAAGGGTGCCTTGAGCATGTAGCTCAGAACACTGAGAACGCTGTGGAAGCCCTTGTACTCTGCGCCCTCTTCAGTCTTCCAGCTGATACGAGTCATCATCTCAGCCATCACAACCAAATCGATGATCAGGGGAGACGCAAGCAAAGAATCCTCGCAAATGTTGAACAAGCTGATGACCTGGTGACCGCCCATGAAGATTTCAGCGTAGTACTCATCCAGAGCACGCTTGTTGTCTCCCACGGCAGGCATGTATTTAATAACCACGCAGTGGTCTGGGTGCTCACCCTCCTTGTACAAGATGTTGTTGGCAGCAACCATGTCGTCAACAACATTAGACTTGGAGATCTCCTTGGAGCGGAATTGCTTCTGAGAGCTCAAGTTCTTGCCGTCGTTGTTACCGAGGTGGTTGTAGCTGGAGATCGCGGTAAGCTTGATACCAGCATTGATCAAGAAGTCAACCAGGGCAGACTTCATCTTGGTCTGGCCAGACTTGAAGTCATCACCACCGATGAAGGCATTGTGCTTCTCAGCAAGCTCAATAGCACCAGGAACAAAGGTGTTTTGGGGAGATCCGTTGATGAAAGGAGTCTTCTCCAGAATACAGGCAACTGCGAAGACAGTTGAGGGAGAAACCTCCTCGTGGCCAGCCTTGATGGCACTGATCAGGTTGTCGGCGGTGTCATTGACGCCGGAGAGAATGTCGGCATAGCGCTCAGTGTTGGCAGTCCACATGACGACAACCTTGTCGAGACCGTTTTCGGTCTTGAAGTTGCTGGATTGTTGTTAGCTAGATCCTCCTCGCTGGTTACTCCCAGTTAGTGGGGGAGGCGAGACTTACCGAATATCGCTCTGGATCTTCTCAACGTGGGCCCAGGAAGCCTTGGAGCCGTCGAGGATGTTATCAGCACGGTCCTCCTGGTTAGCGGCGATGAAGTCGGGGTAGTAGATGCTAGGTAGGGGCTTCAACTCAGCCATCTCCTTGCGGACAAGCTGCTTGAGGGTGGGCTCAAGAACCTGGGCACGGTCCATGGACTGAGCAAGGTTCAAGCTGCTGATATCCCAACCACCGATAACGAGGTCATTGGGGTGGACCATAGGGAGCATGTCGTGGAAGGGAATGTTGATTTCCTCGCTGGTCTTGGCATCAGTTCCCAACTTGATCGTGGAACCCATGATGACGGAGCCATAGTAGTTGGCATCGCGAAGACCCTCCTTGGTTTCCCAGGAGAGCTTGCGGCGGTTGGCAATGATACCAGCGGTCACAGTGGAGCCGTTGTTTCCACCCCAACCGACCATCATAAGACCAACCTTGCCAACCTTGCGGTCAACCTTGAACTGGTACTTGGTGGCCTTGGGGGTAGCAACAAAGTTGCCCTCCGCGGTGCGGGTAACATCAGTGGTATGGTAGGTGTAGGTGCTCTTGATTTCTGCGTCGGTGTAGACGACATTGGGCGAGTTGACGGTAAACAGAGGGGCGCGGGTGGCACGAGCGGACCCGTTCGCGGCGCCATTGGCAGCAACATCCGAACTTGCGTGGGGGGCCATTGTGTTCAAAGATCTCAGAGAGGACTTAGGAACAGAAAATTAACAGAGTTGGCGGGATTGAGGATGTCTTGTGTGAACACAGGAGTCGTTTATTGTATGAATAATGCGTTATCCGGTGCCCCACCACGGTTGGATGAGCGCCGGCCGTTGAACGGGTGGTGCCGCCTGTAGAAGACGGTTGTTAGCATGAATACCCCATGGTATTGGACAGAAAAAGGAAAGAGGGTTCTGATTCCCTGTTGGGGGGGGCACGAAGGCCCTCAGAAGCCAGAGGGAAAGAACAAAGAGAGGGAGGGATTCGAGGGACAGTGGTGTTGGAACTTACGAGTTAAGAAGTGTGGAGAAAATTTTGGCGGTGTTTAGAGATCACGCCTCAGGAAGAAGTGCGATCAGAAGATACTGGAGAACAGCGATGGGATCAACTTGGAAGAAAAGTCAATGGAATGGTGGATGGTGGAAGAAGAAGAGAGAGAAAGAAGGAGGAGAGAGCGAGTTTATAAAGCGGGAACGTTTGATGCTGTCAGGTCACGTTAGTTTTATCCGCACCCGTACCACAGATAGTGCCGTACTTTTAGGTACCATGTGAGAGTCGCTTGTTAGCAACCTATCGAAGCCTCCGATCAGCCCAATATCCGAGATTCTGGCAAATAACAACAGCTAATGCTTTGCTAGCGGGGTATTTTCAACGCGAGCTTCCCAAATAAGGGGGAAACGAGAATTGCGGTGAGCCATTCAGAAAACTAGAGTCTCTGCGAGCCTGTTCTCTGTATTCTAAACGGAATTGAGGACTGAAGTGCTCCGGGCGCAGCGCTGTCGCTCCTACAAAGTACAATCTACCCCTCAATTGCCCCTCCTCCTGGCCCTTGCAGGGTTATCGCTGTGCAGCGTGCGCTGATAAAACTGGCTTCTCGAATATGAGCAGATGAAACTCCCATCGCACGCTTTGTTGTGGAGGGATGATCTCCTGAGTTTTCACTCTTTCAAGTTCCCAGTATCCAGTTTCCCCATGACTCCATATCTCCACCGTGTCTACTCCGTATTGTGGGCGATAGTTGTTTCCAAGTTCTCGTGGGCCAATGATCCACCCAGCGTGGACTCTGTTTCCTATCATCATCGATTCTCGGGGCTTCTAGGAGAGTAGGTGCAGAGTACTCCCAACATTTTGATACAACTGCTAGTCGAATAATGGCGCAAGAGCAATCGTACGAGTGAGTCGCTCGTCCAAAACCCGCCAACTTCGTACTTCGGAGTAATAATGTTGGGCTGGCAACTTGGCAGGACACATCACGCACTGGCCAATTATGAAGGCTAACTAGTAACGAGAGCTCCGCAACATGGAGTAATAACGCTTTTTTAATACTCTTGCTGGGATCCTGGAGTACTCTGGACTCTGGAGTACGTAATGAAACGGGCAATCGGTTAATTCAATGCCTACTCTGGAGTAGATCTCGAGGCAGCTTCCACAAGAACAACCGCTTGTATAAATTTTTTATTCAATACCGTTGAGAGACTGTTACAAAATGATGGGGCCCCTGATTTGTGCGGTGCGGCGGAAAGCTCGGATCACGTTCCATGGTCCCCAGCGTCAACCCCCTGAATACTCCCGCTCCCTGTTTGCGAAACAATAATGGCGATGCGAGGACTTCGGAGCTTAACCTACTCATTACCGTGAGTGCCATTATTCCGGATTCTGATTACAGTGTATGCATTGCAGTATTTCCTTGGTCTACCTCAGATTGATTAAGCGGAGAAGATCTGTGTCACTAATCTGATGCGAGTCGATTATCTCTGGAGCCAAGACATGGTGGAGATGCCATCGTCTTCGTACTGCTGCCTGCTCCAGTCTCCTAGGCGTTGATGAACACGGGATGTGCATATCAATAATGTGTTGAAGGCATGAATATCATTATTATTCTGTATTGTATTGAGAAGACACCATTCTCTTATTTAGCACATCCATAATGTGTACATAGCTTCCATATCTTTCGCCTGAGCTGTATTTCATCCGATGAGGCAAGACTAGAAATGGCTTATGGAGTGCACTACTCTGTATAGACGTCAGAGTATCATTAGTACACAATATTGGAGACTTTATCAACTCTCTCAGGCCATCCGGAAAGGCCAGCTAGCCACATACACATATGCACACAAACTACGAACACACTAAGCCAGCCGTTGGTAATAAGAGCTTGAGTCGGCCTCCTCCATATTATTATTGTCAAGTTCTAAGACGCCCTCAAAGCCAGGATTAATAGGTAGGTATCCAGCATTTCTGCGACCCATGCGCGCCACGAGACAGGGATAGATGGCTCCTGTTGCATGTTGGGGCCAACCACCGCTCAAGGTGTCTGATGCTTCAGTGAAAAGGTGGTGGATGGTTCGGAGGGGGTTCGCAGGAAGGCTGAGAGTTATACTCTGTATTATTACTACTACTATTATTATTATTATTATTATTATTATTAGGGAAAAGTTAGAATTAAGAAGACCATACAAAGCAGTCCGACGCCTAGTGGCTTTTAGTGGCTACTTGCTAAGTCACGACTAACTTTGCCCTGCTGTTCAACATGCCGTTGATCCCCCCTGAGTTGCAAGCTGTGAGCCGATGACAGGTCTTGAACCTGCATAGCCCGCTAACTAACCAACTGCTGTCAATGAAAGATTAAGCGTGAATTGGACGGGCTCTTCTTGCTTCGAAATGCCCCGTGTACCCAAGAAAAGTTGCTTCTTCAATTTGTACGACGTTTTACTGCACGAGATTTAGGGTACCCTGGAGTAGATCAGAACTCGCCCTTTGGGGGTAGACTAAGAGACTGGGTTGTTGTGTAGTGGAGTGGAATCAAGGAAACAAAGGAAGTGGTGAAGGCGCGAAAAGCGGAAAAGCAAGAAGAGCGCCAGGCGAATAGGAGAGGGGCTCGTGCCCTCCAGGTGGAAAGGATATGCAAGGCCGATGAGACAGACAGCAACAAGGTTATGACGATGGAGACTGGGATGTCGGAGGGGCATTATGGAGTACAGAGAACTGGGTAGAGCCGCTATACACTTACAGTCTCTGGTGGATTCTTCCATAGAGGGAAACTGAAGACTGTAGAGTGTAGAGTGTAGACTGGAGACTGAAGATCCAAGACTAAGAGCGCTCTGTCGGGGAGGGACTTAGCACGGATGACAGCGGAGATGGTGGAAGATTGCCCCTGAGGGGAGGATCTGCAGAGGGACGGCTCAGGGGAACAGTCTAGCCTGTAGGACTCTCCTCCAAAGTCTCGAGACATTCGGATCTCTCTGCACATGAGCAGTAAGCCAGGGACTTAGAAAGAAAGGGGGACAACAGGGGATAAAAATAATGATACGTATCTGCAGAGTACAGATTATCCCCCCCAAGGCTCCAAAGTAGCTATTATCATCATCAAACCTGACGATCTGACCCAGCGTCTGGATCGAAGATCATTGTCAGAGAAGAGGACGAGATCGGTCACATCACCATGGAGAATATCGATAATTCGATGGGGAAACAACAAGCACAATAATCATAATCGTAATGATAGGCTTTGACAAAAAATAAGAGGCTTCCTGTGTACGTCGAGAACGCGTGTTGGTTCTTGTCTAAAACACACGAGGCACTACTGCTGGTGCCTTTAGTGTGCTGGGGAACTAAACTCCCACTAGCATTACTACAGGAACGGCGCTATCACTGATTGTTCTTCTATTATTTCTTCTTCCTCCTCCTCTTCTTCTTCCTCGTCCTCTCATTATTATTACTATTATTATTATCATCCATTTATTGCTATTATTATTGCTCTCCAGTGTCAGCCCTCTTCATTGACCGCTAATTCGAATCAATATTAGTACTACTACCTAATTATTACTTTTATTATTGTTATTATAATTATTATCATCATCCTTGTTGACTACCTGCGAGACTACCTCGCGTCCCAGACTCACCCTCTTCCTGACTTTTCGGCATCCATTCCACCAGTTCTGACACTGCAGCTTGTCTTGTGCGCTCTCTTCTTCATTTCCCCAAGTACCTCCACGTTATTCCTCCTGCTATCCTTCCGAATGAGCGACCAATGAGCGACTCCAGCTACGGCCTACCAAATCGGATGATTCTATAACGACTGGTGGGAGTTGACATCCTTTGGAGACGCTTGTGTAGGGCAGTATGGAGGCGGGAATGGGTATGGGCGACTTGCCCACGATTAAATGCTCCAGCTGTGGCATCAAAGTGGACATCGCCGCGATGGGAGATCATGTCTGTGCCAAACCTGCAACCGGTACTCTCTCCATTCCCTCTCCCATTCAACAATGATAATCATAATCATACTGAATAATGCAAGTGTCCTCGCTCATTGCTAACATATCCCCCAAAGGAACATCACAAACGCCATCGCCGCCTCCACCTCCTGCGAAATCCAGCTTTCGGACGCCACTAGGGAGTAATGGGGATCTCTGGTCTTCCAAGTTTGGAAAGTCCGAATTACCACCGCGTATTGATCCTCTCAGGGCGAGTATGTGTTGAAGCCTTGTCGAATAATCTGCTCTATGATTCGTCCGTCATTTAGTAACTGCTCTCCCAGATCGACCCTTCTTACATCCCAATGGCGGACCAAGCAGCAACGGGCCCCTTGTTCCGTCTCCCCTCTCCACATCTTCAGGGCTACGATCAACATTTCGTGCATTGCAGCGTAGTCAGACATCTCCGCTACCTGCTGAGCCGCAGTCCCCCGATTCAATAAATAACGGTGATGGTATCCCGAAATTTCCACTTCCTCGATCTATGTCTGAGAGGCGGGTTGGTGGTATGGAGTTAAAAGAAGCAATATCGGCCCCCCCAATCCCATCGCCGCAATATTCAGAGGCAATGCGCCCAGATTACGATCCTCTTCCTCACAGCGCGCATTTACCACTTGAACTTGACCCGCAAGAACACTATCAACCACACCCTGCATTACCCAAGGACGACCACGGGCCGTCCGAACCCAAGTCACATAAACACACAGCTTCAATCGAGAGCAAGAGTAGTTACAGAACATCTTTGGCGAGTACCCGATATGGCGACAGGAATTCCAAACGGTCGACTGCAATGTCCAGCAGAAGACCATCGTTCAGTAGCCTGTCACGAGCTGCCTTCAAGTATGAGGAAGAAATTCCGCCAATGCCATCTTCTCCCCGAAACTTACTCCATCATTCCGTATATTCAGACTCCTCCATGTCGGATATGCCTGGAAAACGCAATGGTAAGGGCGAGATTCATAGCGGGTCAGATTTTGGTGCTGGGCGGGCCAGCTTCAAGACAGACATTGAAAAGCTAAGCTCCAGCCCGTTGCGAGTTTCATCCAACACCAATTCTGAGCGCCTGAGCAGCTCCCGCGGATCTGCTGAATTATTCTTTAGTAGCCCGGCGCAAAGCACTTACGGGCCTCCAATCGATCTACCTGATCCCTCCGAGCTACGGTCAGTTTCACCGGCTGGGTCTGCTAAAGTCGAATACAAAGCATTCAGGCCCTCAGGTTCCGACTTCTTACAACCCAGTCCTCTGGATCATAATGAGCGGGGTGAGATGCACAGGAAGAACTCGGATGCAACGAGCGAGAGTGCATTGTCTGTGTCCAACTTCGCGCGTGCTCTCGGTCTCGATATTTCGGATGAGGCCGTGGAAGCCTCTGCGACTTCCTCGGAATCTTCGCCGTCGGGGAGTCGAAGCGGCACCTCTTTGTCCAGCATTCAATCGGACACAAGCATGTCAAGGCGAAAGCCATCCGACCAGGGTCGTCTCGGCCCTGTGGTAGAAGCAATCAAGACCGACTTCCATTCGACAAGCGTTTTGAATGAGTCAATTCGAACGGAAAGCCCCGTCAACCTTGAGCCACCCCGTATACCTGATCCCCTCTTCTGTCCCGATTCCCCCACAGACCCTGCTCTTTTCAAGGGTAGCCTCTCTCTTGTCCCCGAAAATACGACTCCTGATGGTGAAGATCTACCAAAACGACCAGCACCAGCCCGATCTGCCACCGCACCTATTCCCCGTCCATCACCTCGACCACGAGGACCCTGTCGTGGCTGCGGTGAAATGATTATGGGTAAGTCCATTTCGTCCGCTGATGGACGTCTGACTGGCCGTTATCACCGGGCCTGCTTTGTATGTTTCCAATGCCGGGCGCCCTTCGAGACTGCCGATTTCTACGTTCTCGATGACCGTCCCTACTGCGCCCAACACTACCATGAACGCAATGGTTCCTTGTGTGCTACATGTCACACCGGAATTGAAGGCCAATATCTCGAAACAGATGAACGACTCGGTCGGGGACCTGCCGACCGCCAAAAGTTCCATCCCGAATGTCTGCGATGTCGCACATGCCAGGTTGACTTGAAGGGAGAATACTTCGAATGGAACGGCCACGTATACTGTGAACGCGACGCCAGACGCGCAGCCGCGTCCATGTCCCCTACTCAATTCCGTCGCCCTGCCATGCCACCTTCTCCTCTAGCTCCTCCTTCCCGTGGACACCCACCTCCTCCCGGTTACTCTGGTCGTGGTCGTGGCCGTGGCCGTGGCTTCCGTCCCCCTCCTGGGTCATCCGATGGTCCCTACGGTCCTCCCCCTTCAGGCGGTAATAACGGACCTCCTGGTCCTCGCCGGTTTCCCGAGCGACGAACAACCAAATTGATGATGATATGATATTTCTCTTAGTATTATTAAAGGAAGGCCCATCACCGGTGTTGTTCATCACGTGCAGGACACTTATTATTTACCTTTTTTATTTTTCCCCAACAGCTTATCTGGGTTGAGACGTTTTATCACGACTTATCTTTCCCTACTTCCATGACCCTCCACCAAACTCGACGATGTACATTTCTTGACTTCACTTCTTCTTTTCCCTCATTCGTCTGACCCTATCCATTTATATGTCTTGATATGGTGTCTGCTCTATACCCAATTTCCTCTTGTCTATACTTGCATTTTGCCTTTGTGGGAAGAACATGAAGAGCAATTCTTTTTTTCGTACTATCCTGCTGTTGCGTACTTATTTTTTCTCCTTTTCTTCCAATTTCTTCATATTCCCCACATCGTTTTCTTGTTGATGGCATGTAGTCTTTACCGATAGCTTTACATGTATGTACACATAATGTTTGGTATACACGATCAAGTCGGTGCTTCGGCAAGCCTCATATGTTTCAAGCTAGCTGAACATGTATTTCTAGCTGTGAGATGTGATCAATTGTTCTTGACTACCTTGTAAAATGATTCTCTACGGGACTATTTCATTGTAAGACCTTGTGTAGAGCTAACATTATTCCTAGTTACTATTTTCAAGAACATAACTCTGGCATTGCTTGGGCAAGAGCCTGATCCGACTAATCTATTCTAGACTACACATATTTGATTGACAACGCTCGCTCATTCCAAACAAGTAGACTCTTCAAATCTTCCTTTATGCAGGGCTAGCTACCAAGTTCACTGTATACGCTGTTGGATTGGTTTTGCCCAGGACCCCCTGATAGTTCAGTTCCTCAATTTCCAGCACTGCTGCTTGGTTGATTAGTATCTGGAAGGTTACTACCCAGCGGATTTATAAACGGATTATTGCTGGTTGTGCTTTCGCTGGGTGGGATAATGGTACTGCTGCTGCCTGAGCTCCAGCGGAATGGGTTATTGCTGGTGTTGCTGGCTGCGCTTCCGCTGAACTGGCTATGGCTGGACGGGTTATTCCTCGGTTGAGTACTGCTTGCCTGAGTACTGCTTTGCTGAAGACTGCTTGGTTGATTACTGCTTGCCTGAGTACTGCTTGGTTGAGTACTGCTTGGTTGAGTACTGCTTGGTTGAGTACTGCTTGGTTGAGTACTGCTTGGTTGAGTACTGCTTGGTTGAGTACTGCTTGGTTGAGTACTGCTTGGTTGAGTACTGCTTGCCTGAGTTCTGCTTTGTTGAGCTTCGCTGCTAGTTGTAGTTACTTGCGGATTTGGGCCAGAGATGGTCCCTTCTTCAAGATCATACCGATTTTTACTTATATCCCGTCTTGCATACTTGTCAGTGAACCGAAATCGAGTGGACGCCCATGTGCCCCCCAGAAAAGTTCTCGCAGGTATCAATGACCCTAAAGGTTTATTTTTCCAGTCTGGGTTGTTTTTCCGAATATCCCATACCAGACCATCTAGGTGTCTGGGGAAATCCGTAACAATTCCATCAACCTGCTTGCGAATGCACCATTTCAGTTCGTTGTCATCGTTGATTTTCTCCACGAAAATGTCCCGAGGACTTTGATCCCTCTTTGCTTTTTCGAGAAACCGTTCTCCTGAACCAGACAGGAGGATCTCTCGGTCAAGCTTGAAATGAAGATCTTTGTGCACGCTCATAAGTCTTTTCGCATAGCCCAAATCACGACAGTTCAGCACCATCTTAAACCCCGAGAGGGCACCCCTGCAATATAGAAAATATTCTTCCGATGGGACGCATATTATCATACGTGTCTGCCAGTTTGCTCGGAAGTTGGGTTTTTTCAACGCGATGTCGATCACTTTGAACACTACTTGGGGATGGCGTTTTGACTAGTTCCATTACGCCTATTATTAGCACATACCATCATTAGTGATCAGGAGCAGAACATTACCTTAATATCAAGAAATATCAACCTATGCAAGTGTTCGGCGTCTAGAAGCGCAGCAATAAGATCTTCAAACCCTAAAAATCCAGCGTCGAGTCCCAGATCAGTTTGCTGATGAAGCAACTGTAAGTCGTCCCACGTCAGGGCCTCAGGGTCCCTTTGATCATTATTATAACGCTGAAGCTTATCACCCTGCTGCTGTCAGCAGTGATCCATATCCAAGAATACATGTACATAGCATACATCAAAGAGGAAAGGAATGTTGTCCGCAGTTACTCGAACTTGCGCGGTTACGCCAACAGAGCAGAATGGTAGTGTTCTCCAAGCTTTCATAGTATTCGCCAAGCATGGTACCGAGTGTGCTCTGTATGAGATTACTGGAGAAGGGAGATTATCATTGCCCTGCAGGTTTTGGTTATTCTGACTGCTCTGCTGTGAAGTCTGGGCGCCTTGAGCTGCCTGGGTTGTTTGGCTTGTTTGAGGTGCCTGGCTTGCTTGAGTTGCTTGGCTTGCTTGGGAAGCTTGCGAGGCTTGCGAACCTTGAGTAAGCTGAGGTGTCATCGGATGACTCGATACGAGACTACCCTGGGCAGAAGGGGTTGAAGAAAACGTGGCAGTGACCGGAGGATCCGTGAATGTGACATGCTCATCGTTTGGAGACATGTTAAAAATATGGATTTTGGTGAGGTCTCAAGTGTGCTAATGGCAAAGATGGACGAAATAAGCTGCCTGAAAGTGTGATAAATAAGTGTATGATGTAAACGAACGAATGTTTGGTAAGACTGTTGCGAGGTGTCAAGTGTAGGAATGTATTTGGAAAGGAGGAGGAAACTGAAGAGTTCGTGTATCAAAGGAACTCCGAGTCGATTGTAATCCCGGAAGGGAAAGAGCAGAACAGTTCTCCTCAGAGAGCACAGCGTTCAGAAACGGCAGTCCATTCAGATTGAGAGCCAGACCAGCGCTTTCTACATTTAGATGTATCTGAAGAATATGTTCGTAGCTGTGGCTAAATTTATGGCTAGTGTCATTCTACCGCATCAGTGTGTCGGTGTCTCTTCTTATACAAATAGCTATTGAGGAATATGGGATTGACTTTTGGATCAAGTAGATATGCTGCAGATACTGATGAATCCTCGGGGACGGCTACCTTAAGGTCATAAATCTCGTGCTCGTCGATGCACCAGACCGCATAGCAAAGGCTGTAGTCATCAGGAACAAGACGTATCCCCTTACACGTATTGTTCATATCGTTCCATCCTGGATTTTGCATTATAGGTAGTTAGCGGGACCAGGATCTGTTTAATAGTAGATTAGTGAAGGATCAACGCGAGAAAGAGGCAAAACAGGAAATTCTTAGCAAGAGTGGCTTGATCGATGTTCAAAAGAAAGCTTGGCCTGCAGAAAGCATCCCAGATTTAATAAGCAAGGGTGGTGCAATGCAGCAATATGGAAAAAAGCAAGAATATGGGGTAATTGGGAAATACGTACGCTGTTGCTAGTCGGGGACCCAGGAGGTGATCGGCTGGATTCGAGGATGTTTGGATATAAATGGACCGCCGTGGGCAACGAGGTCTTCTCGAGTCTCAGCTTTTAGGTGGCTGCGTCATGGGGCACGGAGGACTTACGTAAAGTCCCGGACGAGGATGTCTTCAACACCGCAGTCCTTAGCGACGACCTGCCTTACAATGCGGACGTCGATGCGGACGTGGCTTCTAAGGATCTTCAGAGATCCAACAAATCAATCGCCTCGATGGCTCTAGCTCGGATCTTGCTAATGGGGCATCTGCGTCTGTATGGGAATACCATAACTCCGAACCCTTGAGGCAGATGGATGTTGTTAACTGCATCTGGAAAAAGCAACCTCCTGTCGCCTTGCATATGCAGGCAAATTAACCCGTCTCACCTATTGCTGTTGACTCTTATTCAAGTACTTGACCGGTGAGGGGCAATCTGACATTCCAATACCCGACATATTTTCATAAGATTGTTGTGTTCCCCCCCGTTTTCTTTCAGTTCGCTCTCTCTGCCACCAACCGTGTCTTACCGTATTAATATATAAACCCTTCTCATCAGAATCTATCAATATACGGCATTTTGGAGAAGCATGTCCTCAAATCCAGGCCAACTATCTTCTCTCCGGGGTATTACCCGCTATATCACCGGTCACAATGATGCGGGAAAGGCCATCGTTCAAACCGAAAACGCAGCAGAATGGTCATCCTTCGAAAAGAACTCCATGGCCTTCACCGTTGCCTACACCACCTCCGAGTTCCCCCCTGACCTGAACAACGATATTGACCTCCAGAAGCATGAGGACGTCAAGGCCTCAGGAAAACTGGGGCTCGTCAACCCCAACGGCACAGTTTGTCGCTTCGTTGACTTCGCCCCAAAAGGGGCGCCGCTCATGCACCGGACGCAAAGCCTGGACTATGGAATTGTGCTTGAGGGGGAGATTGAGATGATCCTCGACTCGGGTGAGAAGAGGTTGCTGAAACGAGGGGATATTGCCGTCCAGAGAGCGACAATGCACGCCTGGCATAACCCAAGTGAGACTGAATGGACGCGGATGCTATTTGTTCTGCAGGAGTGCAAGCCCCTGGTGATCAAAGGGGAGGAATTGGGCGAGGATTTGACGCAGGCTACTACTTCGGATATCAAGCCCAGTCGTTAATCAGGGGCATTCTCTTCGGTTGCGTTTTCTTTAGAAAGAAAAGAAAAGAAAATAAATTTCGCCATTTTGGTATAACGCGCATGCCAGATAGCAACTTTAAAGAGAGGGCTTCAAGTAATATTTGATATTATCCGATTTCTCTATGAAGTCCTAATCAAATCTCAATTAAATGACTCGAGTTAAAGAAGTCTAAGCAATCTTGATGACTACTTTTCCGAAATGCGATCCAGTAGCTAAGGCCTTGAACGCTTCTGGGGCCTCTTCGAATGAGAATACGCGGTTTACCACAGGCTTGATTTTGTGCTTTTCATAGAAGCCAAGCATCTCCTCAAATCGATCTTTAGGGCCGTTCATGATTCCCTTGAGAGTCACCGTGCGGCGGAGTGCCAGGACATTCACATTAGTCCTGTCATCAGGTGCATCTGTCTTACCAGAAAGGTAACCAATACTGTTAATCAAGCCACCAAAGGCAATACAGTCAAAGCTCTTCTTTAATGTCTGTGCACCTCCTGTTTCTAGGATGATGTCTGCTCCATGCTGGTTAGTGACTTGCATCACATCTTCTTCCCAGTTGGGATGAGTGCGGTAGTTGATGGTGTAATCGGCACCGAGTTGCTTGGCCTGCTCCAACTTCGAGTCAGAAGAGGAGGTAATGATGACTGCGGCATTGATATCAGTAAGGTTTAGATCTCCAACATGCATCAACTGACGAATGAAAATGAATACAAAAAGGGCAAAAAGAAAAACTAAGAAAAACACACCCTTTGCTCCAGAAGCTTTCCCAATCTGCAACCCAGCAATCGACACGCCACCCGTTCCCTGGAGAAGAATATACTCTCCCTCGCCTCCATTCTGGCCCATAGGCCGCATCCCATTAATAGACATCCAGGCAGTGACAGCCGCAATTGGTAACGTGCATGCCTCTTCATCTGTCATATAGCTCGGCGTTCCAACTAATGCGTGAGCGGGGAATACTCGATGTGTAGTCAAGACCCCAGGTAGCGGGAGACCAAGACTAGAGGCCATTATCTTTCCATTAACCTGACCTGTCTGGTGATCGATCAGAAACGTGGAAAGGACGCGATCGCCAACCTTCCAGTTCGTTACTCCCTCTCCGATCTGCGTGATGGTGCCGGACATATCTGAGCATGGCACCAGACAAGCTTTCTGTTGGACGGAGCGGTGGTGGTTGTATTGGCCACAGCAGACTACACATGGTCAGAGCCATTGCACTACTTCTCCTTCTCCCGGATCTGGAATGTACCTTCGAAATCGCGGTAGTTGAGCGACACGGCATGTATCTCAACGAGAACTTCACCTTTGCCAAGCGTTGGCATGGGAGCTTCGGATAATTGCAGAGTTTCCAGTCCCCCAAGAGTGGTAGTCCATTGCCGAACGGAAGACATCTTGTCAATATCTGCTTCTGTCCTGCGTTACTGAAAGAGAATCAAGAAAGTTGTTATTGAGGCGTTCCGCTTGGTTTAAGTTCTCTTGAAGACAGTTGGAGCATTAACCCGTGACTTTCTTCAAGTTGGAGTAGTTAGTGGTAAAATTATTAATCAGAAGGTAGTCAAAAATTGGAGATGCCCCACTAAGACTTGAAGATTCCCGATTTAGGAAGCACGCTTTACTACACCTAGTAGTTTATATCGGGCTCCTCAGAAATATTAGTTTAACCAGCAATATACCAAGATGAATCGCCATAAACACTCTTAGTGGTATCCCAGGAGCTGAGACACTGCCTGGTGTAAAGAGTGAATATAATATAGGACCCAATCCCCGCAAACCCATGTAAACCTTCGGCAGCAAGTTCAATATCTTTCAATCGTGAGGTTAGGGTTTCTAGAGCTTTCAGTCATTTTCTAGGTATGTCTAGCCTCTAGGTAGCCTGAGCTTAGAGTAGGAGGTTAGGAGTTTCCAACAAGGCTGACCACTACTGCTACCTAGGTATGCCAGTGGTTGTTAATATGTGAATAAGTCAATAGGAACAAGTAGCAACAGCACCTTATTTGTCATACTACGACTAGTAACGAGTACTTAGTACTAGTATTGAAACTTGTTTTCGTAGAAAACCTTCATAGATACCACTACCAGGTGGGTGGGATGCACCTTCTCTGAGGTCTCTCATCTGCTCTCAAGGGAAGAGGCTGTTCGATACCTCCAGAAGCGCCATCAATCAAGCCTTAGGTTGTGTTCCAACAGCTAGCCAACACGCTGTCAGCCTTTGGAGCTAGTCATCAAAGCCACTAGTTAAGAGGTAGATAACAGCCTTATTTTGCGACAGCCTATAGAAGTACTGTGCCTCAATTTTGACAGATTGTTGCCTTCTCCATGCTGGTTCAAAGAAGTCGAGTGTGGATCCAAATTTGCCCGGCTGGTTATTTCAAGTGTTATGAAGCATCTAAAGTAAGCCACTGCAATGTTGGGAAAATGCCTCGCAGCATCCTCAGGCCAAGTTGTTCATTCAGCTGTTTTTTAAGGAAGGCCTTGGTTGCTAGGCAGGCAGTCTTTGGTACATCAGCATAATAAGGTATTGCTATTGCCCGTGTTTGCCTTGTTTCCCCTCAACAGCCTGACACACTGTTGACTTTTTATAAATCATCTCTCTCTTTCCCCCTTCTCCTGCCTTCCTCCTCTTCCCTCTCCTCTCTCCATTGGAGGCCTTCACGACGCTTCATCTTCGTTCTATAGCAAATAATCCAAGGAATCTCAGTTGAAAATTGCACAGCATGGCAGCTAAAGGGACTTTACTCCAGGTCTTCAACCACATTGCCTTCCCCCCCAATCTCCCTGGAAAGAGCGATGCTCAAAGTGAAGATGTGGAAAGAGACTTGATGTTTCGTTTGCTTGACGCATCCAAATTTCTCAAGAACACATGCCACGAAGATCTTCTTCCAGCCTGGCAGATGATCGAAAACTCGCTGAAAACTTGCTACTTTGTCAATGAAGACGGAGTATGTAATAGAGCAGCCCTTCTCAAGGCCTTTAAAAAACTAGGTCCAGAGCGCTCTATTATCCTCCGTGTGCGGGAACAGAACGCAGGTCTCCTCATCCGCCAACCTCAGTATGTCTTGTCCTTCTACAGAACATCGTTTTTTCTGCTAATGCTTACACATTTGCTACGTGAAAGAGATGACGAATCAAACATCATCTTCGAAGCCTTCGAAATATCGGCCTCTGCGGAAAAGACCCTGGCAACCCAGGGTGCTCTACAATGGGACTTTCCAGGGATGGCAGTTTCTATTCCATCAGTCGAATTTGACAACTCACTCTTCCGGGAAAGCCTCGCTACCTTTTTAGAAAATGCTAGTGTTGAGCGCTTAGATGAGTTCGCCGCCAAGGCTCGAAAGGCTGGGACAGAAATATCAGAGGAACGTGACACAGTAAATCCTGCAGTTATAACACAATTTCTGATGACCCTGTTGGAGACCATTGGCAAACGGGTCTACCTACCAGTTTTGCAAAAGCGTGTTAAAGACGACGTGTGCTGGGATAACGCAAAGCTGCCATGGCGTAGGAGTCCACTTTGGCTCGTCCTTAGAGTGTGCGTCCAACGGATGCTCTACTTACGTCTCGGGAGTAATCTTGGACGGGTTCAATACAAATTCTTCATGTGCTCCTTACTTGCTAAGCTTCTGACTGACTGCACGTCAGAGCTCAGCGGAGAACGATGCAACTTCCTCAAAGCTAAGCTGTGTCGTCGTTTGGCAAAGCTTGATGTCGAGAAAATACATTCAACCGCTGAAGTCCAAGCTGCCTATAAGGATGGCTTCAAAGTGATCGGTATTCTCTGTGATAAAGCTATCCAGGATGTCACCACAGCAATCGAGGATGAATGGGCCAAGTGGAAAAAGAATTTCCAACGAAAAGTTCCCCAGTTACCTTCTCATGCCTCTCCGAATGATTTCCGCCTGACCCTCCCGAACAGCACTGCATACTTCAAGGAAATCCTCCAGCTTCCTCAAGCTCGCCAATATCGAACGAAAGATGTGGATCCTAGGTTTTTAAGTGAAATAACGGCTAAAAATACAACCAAACAGTTCGCAGCCTTGACCAGGAAGTATTCAATGCTCGCAAATGAAGAGTCTGCTATTAAGTCCGAAGTGCATGATATTCCATCAAAAAAGTCAGAGATTGAGGAAAAATGCATTACAACTGCATCTCGCATAACAGACTACATAGGTACTGTTGCGGATGCTTATGACGGCAACCCTGAGCAGTTCAGCACATTCATACTCAATATTTTTGAAATGTGGATGGACATGGATAAGTGCGCAACAGCTGCGTATCCGTTGCTCAGAGACTATCATCCATGGTTTAACCCAGAGCTGCTAGACGTGCTACTTCTTTCTAATGTAACTGATTTCAAGCGCCTCCAAGCCATCCAGTTGTATATTCATTCTCGCTGCACACAAGCGCAACAAGTCAAAATGACCATATTCACAGATCCATGCTCGGGGTGCTTTGCGGATCGTTACTTTGACTTGCCAGAAGCAACTGCACAACGAAAACTACAAAAGCGGATTGAAGATGCATCATCAGTATTTAAGGACGATAAGAAACTCGAACTGAAACGAGTAAACAAAACATTTGAGGATCTAACGGAGAAACTCAGACAAAGCGCTTGTACACAACTCAGAAATCTAGATGGGACTCATGATATTCGTGGCTGCAGCCACTGCTTTTATTTGCGATCTCGTCGACGCCTCGAGATTACTGTTCACGAAGATTTCCTTCCTATGCAGTCACAATACACTATCCAAAAGAGAGCTGTTATCTTCGAGCTGGCAATACCAAAGTCCTTCTCAGCCTATCGGGAAGCCACTTGGAGCATCATGAACAGACTTTGTCCAACAGTAGAACCCTCTGTCGGAAATAAACCTGAAGTACTGCTTTCTGAATACTCGCAACTCACACAATACAAAACAAATGTAAAGCACGCATGCTTTTCTCTGGCGTCACACACAAAGTCATTCCTAGGAACACATTATCATTGGAAAAGACTCCCCGCGGCTGAGGATGATGTACTTCTCCCTCATGGGTTGAAATACTCGTATTACGACTCGAAAAGGAAATTTTGGTCCAAAAGCTTCTCTGAACAACTGAGTTTCGCACATCACTTTACTCTTAATATTCCCAAAGAATTTCCGTTCTCCACTCTTTACGCCTCCTCTGTGTTTGCAGTTGATTGTCCTGGGCCTTCATCGTACGAAGTCATTGCAAGCGTGAGAGACTGTCCATCAGAACTCACAGTTCACGAGTACACTTCCCATCAAAGCCTCATATCAGGAAGGAGTAGACGTTGGCTTTCCATTCTTTGTGAGCTTGGATCTTCCAATATCGATTTCAGTCTCCAGGATACTATGGCCTTGTTTCATCACCTTGCCTTGCAAGCGGGACCAAGACTAGAAAGTGAATACCGACGAATCGTGCATGTTGTCTTCAATGATACTGCATTCTGCAACCGGCTGATAGAGCAAATAAGACGACATATAGAAACAATAGCCACGAACTGGCGCGAGACAACTTATATGGAGACATTGTTGACATTAACCCTCCAACTTTGTTCGCTCTGTCATGTAGACTCGCGCATTGAGTCATTCAATCTGCTCCACAGAATACGGGTCGTAACTCTGGATTGGATCACACTGCTTCGAAATGAAACAAAAAATTCTCTAGAAGTCGATCATTCAGAGCGGGCAGCCCGTTACTGTTTTCTTTCATCGCTGTTGTGCCGAAGAACATTTACTCCCTGGGTCGGGAGTCAATCACCACTCGATGCCAGAAGTTTGTTATGCTTTTTCGAAGCCTCCCTTGCGATGCAAGAAAGCTTGGTTGTGGATCTGAGCAAATTCTCAAGGGCAACACGAAATATGCTGGTTCGTGATATAAAAATGACAGCCAGACTGTCATCCTTACTTCGTGATTCAGTCATTGAACATCCCAGCAGCCTTGAAATGGCAATTAACACTTTCTGGCCCGATGCAGACAATATTCGTCGGGAATTCGGAGATTGGAAGCTCTTACAGTCACCTTACGAAAACTGGCTTACGTCAAAGATCCATGCAACTGAGCATACAGTACCGCAGGTTGTTCATTTCCATCTTCTTGAAGGTCACCTTGTCATAGATGGCCAAACAATCGGCAAGCTTCCCGCTGACATCAGAGACTCAGAGATTCTGAAAGAAGTTTTTGGCAATCAACGGCTATTTGCCTTTCCTTCAAACCTCCCAGGTATGGAGTACGTGCTTGCCAATCGCGGCGATGGCCATCAAATCCATCTAGGATATCGAGATAAGCAACTAGTGATACAGGCTCGCGCATTTGACAGCATATTAGAATTGGTTCCACGTCATGTTTTTGGTAACGGTCCTGACTTCGATCTTCCTTTTACTCTAATATCTGATTGCATCCACTGGGTTGATTTGCGGAGCGGAATTCTTGAAGTTAGACGAAAGCCACATATTTGGAAAAGAAGAGATGGAAACTGGAATCTCAATCTGCGTACGAGAAACGCACAAAGACGAACCAGCCTCTTGATTGACCCATACTCTCAAGTAGCGAGATCGGTCGCACAAGTCTTCCTCCACTTCGAGCATGCCTGTAGGCTGACAGTATTTCAGCCTCTAAAAGGCAAGCTCTCCGTAGAGCTAAAGCGAATGGATCTCGACTTTTTTGTTAACAAATGGGGTTTGCTTGAATGTCGGCAATTAGGTGCTGTCATAGACCAGAATCAGGACGCAGGAACTCTTTATGGCCTTCAAAGTATGCTTGTCCTCCGTGATGTGCGTGATCGATCCCAGCGAAGTATCATCACTCCTTTAGGAAGAATCATCTATCAACGTTATCAAAGCCACGTTCTTGCCTGGATCGAAAACAAGGGGACGTATGCTAGGTACGCTATTGATGACGTACTACAACGACTTCACTGCCCGGCAGAACCGCGACTTGTGTATGCGAAAGCTCAGCTGCATGCATTTACATCCCATTTTCTACCAGATCCTCTTACAGGTCGAACAGGGACGGAAGAAGCCCTTTGCTGTTTGCAATCTGGTTACTGTCAGCCGTGGATGCCCCTGGCTGGAGACCTTATCGACATCCTAATGTCAATCTCAAGTCTAACTCCGCGCCGAGAGTATTACCCAAAAGACCGACGATGCCAGCAGTTTGTACATTGGGATCCCCAGTTGACAACTAGTATTCAACATGACAGTTTTCAAGTTGTAGTTAATACAATCATAAAAAAGTCCCATCGTCTTTCACTTTTTGAAGCAGAAGGAACATTTCCGACGATTCATGAACATCCTAATGTGACTCATCTTCGTGATCGAGCACTCTGGAGACGATCAATTTACCAGCGCCCAGGAATTCTTTCCGAAGAGCCAACTCGTCCTCAAGATTTGGCATATGCCCCTCAGGATGGCTGGAGCAATTCTAAACGCACGTCTAATGTTCGGGAGTTGGTGACCCTACTTCGAAAGAGACCATCATCCATACATACTACGCGAGACTTGACAGGCCTGCTTGAAAAATGGTCATCCATCAGCGGCTATGCGAATCCTTTTGGTCTTCACGATCTGGGGGAGTGCATAGCTGCCAGTCTTCCCGAACAATGGGGCCCTCTCATCAACCTTTGTAGGGATGCAAAAAAGGAAGACGCTTTTCAGCTCATGTTCCATCTCGGTGCAGTAGCGTTCCAAGATGGTATTAATATGACTGCGATGCGGGTCATTGTATCATTCTTTTTAATTGAAGAGCTGAAAGGTCTAACATATCCTGAGCATTCTTTCTTTGTCCATTTCAAAGCAAATGAGGAGCCCACAGTTGAAAAATTACTACCTATTGTGAAAGGATCTTGCCAGGTGTATGAGGCCCCAGTGATCCCAAAGAAAAAGAAAAGTAAGATCTCTAACGAGAATTCTCGAGTGGGATGCAACCCGTCTCTCGAAAGTGAGTGTGCAGAATTTGTTGAGATATTGATGAGACAGTGGCCATGTGCAGAACCTTCTGTTGAAGGATTTGTGCCCAAGTACCTCGATGTTACCCAGGCCGTCGAGGCTATCCGTCCCGAATGGAACCGTTTGTATCAAAATATGCAACTATATTATCACATTCAAAGGGTCCAAACTATCCTGAACCAACATTACAAGGCAGAAAATCATGTCGTCGAACCGCCTATTCCCCCTGATAGTGTTCTAAGAGAGACTCTTGAACGGCGTCCAGGAGGCATCTATTCCAACCCAGACCTGGCAAAAGAACTGTTGGGAAAGGATGCGCTCAATTCCATCGGGTACGCGGATGTGATGCAAGGAAGCTCAAAACACTCCGAATCTACCAATCTGTCGAGAGCAGATGCAGCCACACCCAATATGCAAGTTTCTGATAGCGTGGAAATTGTTGAACTCGAAAAGCTGGTCAATAAACTTGCAGGTTCTGACTGCTCAGTCAGGGCTAGGTACGCTCAAGATTTAGAACAGAGTATTGCCGCCTTAAAAATAATCAGGAAAGCGCCAGGAACGGCAAGCAGTCTCGGCCTCAATGTCCATGACCTGGTCAAATTTGGGGATATCAAAGCAGCTCGTAAAGCTGTCGATACCTATTTCTTCAGTATCATCAAGTCTCTATCTAAGAATGACAAGAGACTTTTCTGGTTGCAAAAGGGAAACCTCTGGCCGTGTCTAACGCCCACAACAATCCTGCAGCAGCTCCGCTCAAAATCACAGCATCGTTTTGGGCTTGGTATGAAGGAGTTGTTTATATCATACGGTCTAGAGATTACCAAACTGCAAAAGCTTCTCCGATTAAAGCGAGCTTTCTTAAAAGGCGACGAAAGTCGGGTGAATCAAGAGCATAAAGATCGTGGTCATGTCAATTGGAAACCTATTGATTATCCGGATTGGTTGCTATTGGAGATCGATGCCAATATGCAGATACGGGAAGATCAAGTGACCGTGGCTCTGGAAATGATTTCTCCAACCTCTGGCTCCAATTCCGTGCTCCAAATGAACATGGGCCAGGGGAAAACATCTGTTATCATGCCCATGGTTGCGACGGTGCTAGCCGATGGTGAAATGCTCAACCGCCTTCTAGTCCCAAAAGCATTACTATCCCAAGCTGCCCAAATTCTTCAGTCTCGACTTGGAGGGCTTTTGGGACGTGAAATTACACATATCCCATTCTCAAGGCGGACACGAACGACCGTGCCATTAATTCAGGAATATCGCAATCTCCATGAGGACATGATACGTATGTCGGGCATCATTTTTGGCATCCCCGAACATATTTTGTCGTTCAAGTTGAGCGGACTCCAGCGACTATGTGATTCTAAAATCAATGAAGCGGTGGAGATGATTGAAACTCAGCATTGGATGAACAGAGTATGTAGGGATGTCCTTGATGAATGTGATTTCACATTAGCCGTCAAGACACAGTTGATATACCCAGGTGGTGCGCAGCTTGCCGTTGATGGACACCCCAACCGTTGGGAAGTTGCTATGATTATTCTGGATCTTGTCGCTCGCCATCTACCCGACCTTGCTCGGGATTATCCTCAAAGCATTGACATTGCAGAGAGAAGCTCTACTGGGTTCCCCGTTGCTTATCTACTCAGAAAGGATGTCGAAGGAGCCCTGGTTAGCAAGATAGTAGATGACATCTTCAATGGGTTTACATCCATTCTGCCTCTTCGAGATTGCACGGAACGAGTGAAGCAAGCTATCAGAACATTTATATCGCAGGAAAAGATTGAAGAGCCTGTCTCAAAACGAATCTCAAGGCTTTTTCCTGATTCGCCAAATTCTCGCAAGAATGTTTATCTATTACGAGGCTTGTTGGTACATGGCATTCTCATCTTATGTTTAAAGAAGAGATGGAATGTTCAATACGGTCTACACCATCGACGAGATCCCATAGCTGTCCCATTTCATGCGAAGGGTGTTCCATCTGATCAAGCCGAATGGGGCCACCCGGATGTAGCTATTCTTTTCACTTGTCTCTCTTTTTACTACGAAGGCTTGAGCCAGAAGCAACTGAAAAGAAGCCTTGAAGCGGTGCTGAAGTCCGATCACCCAGCTACCGAGTATGATCGCTGGACGCATAGCTCTAATACCCTTCCAGAGGCCCTGCGACATTGGAATATAATTACGGTTGACGATGAGGGGCAGGTTGCAGAAATATGGCGCCACTTGCGATTCACACCTATTGTTATCAACTACTTTCTCAGCAACTTTGTCTTCCCTCTACATGCAAAGCAATTTGCCACTAAGCTTCAAGCATCTGGGTGGGATGTACTTTTGTACAATGATACCCACACTCTCGCTCCCAATGATATGAGCATGCGCCCGGGAATTACCACAGGTTTTAGTGGTACCAATGACAATAGAAGACTCTTGCCCCTTACAATTACGCAGTGCGACCTACCAGGCCTCTCTCACACAAATGCGGAGGTTCTCACGTATCTTCTCCAACCCAGAAATAGGGGGTATCACGTCGCATCTGATCGAGACGGAAGACGTCTATCTGAAGCCAATCTGTTGAAGTCTCTCAAGACCTCTAGAGTCCGCATTCTGATCGATGCTGGTGCATTCATTATGGAGATGGACAACTGGACAGTAGCGAAAGATTGGTTACAAGAAGATTTCGAAGCCCAAGGTGCGGTGTATTTTGCAGAGGACAATAAACCATGGGTTTTGTACCGAAACCTCAAGCGTGTCCCACTCCTGGCAACCCCATTCGCGGACGATATGCGCAATTGTTTAGTCTATCTTGATGAGGCTCATACTCGGGGAACCGATCTAAAGCTACCAACAGACGCGAAGGGAGCATTAACTCTTGGTCTCGGTCAAACAAAGGACCATACAGTTCAAGGTAGGCCGACATTAAGTTTTTTAGATTCAGTTCTCTTTTTTATAAGTCATCTAATACATTTCCAGCTGCAATGAGGCTACGCCAGCTAGGTACAACACAAGCAGTGACGTTCGTTGCACCACCAGAGGTTCACCAAAGTATCCTAGATGTGTGCAAGAAAAATACGAACGATCCTATTGACTCGTCAGATGTCATCACCTGGCTTCTTGACCAAACTTGTGCAAGCAATCGAGATTTGCAGTCCCTTTACTTCTGTCAGGGAACAGACTTCTGTCGCCGTATGCAGGCAGCAGCTACATACAGGAAGTTTCTTTCGAACTCTAGCCACAGAAAAGCATATCTAGACATTTTACAGCAGCCTGAGCAGCAAACTCTTCAACAGCTCTATGAGCCACGGACCAATAACGCTACATCATTGTCTGAATCAGTCGGGCTGGCCCCCAACGGGAGAGTCGCTATTTTACTGCAGGAACTTGAACAGCGGCGCGAGGAGACTCAGACGTACGATACCATCATAACTTCGGCTCTTGAGGAAGTGGAGCAGGAACGAGAAGTCGCATATGAAATTGAAGAAGAGAGAGAAGTACAGCGCCCTCGTCGCCCAAGGGCTCTAAAATTTCCTGGATTACACCCATCAATTTTGAACTTTGCTCAAGGGGGCTGCCTTGTCTTTGACTGTGTCATTAAAGCGTCGACTATGTTAGAATCATCACAGCTGGGATCGAAGTACAACATTCAAGGATCCTCGTTGCTCCCTCACTTGTATTTGTCTACAGAATTTACCCGGACCATCAAGTTGAAGAAGGATGAGAAACAGGATCCTTACACAGTAAGCCATTGCCCACTGAATTAGGCCCCCCAATGACAAGCTAACATACACTTCCCACGCAGCGCCCTGTGAATTGGATCCTCTTTAACAATGTGACAGATACAGCAGTCATTATTATTCCAGAGGAGGCGGAGGCCTTGATTCCAATCATGCGAAATTCTGTGGGTTCTGACGTCCATTTAATTTTATATGCAGCACCAGTTACCAGAAAAATGCTACACTTCAATAACCTGGACTATTACGCCCTTCCCAGTCTCCCGAGGGGTTGGATACCTCCATCATGGCTTCGGTTCGAAGTGGGTTTACTCGCAGGAAGGTTGTATTTTGAGTTCTCGGAATATCAAGGCCTGTTAGACCGCCTATACGCGATTTCCGAGGAGTCTGATGAGGACAGCAGTTCTCCTAACGCCTGGGCTGTCGCTAAAAGCCGCCTTGCATTCTTGCAGGAATGGTTGGTGATCCGTCGACAGGGGCAGGATATCACGCACACCCCTATGGGATACGTGTGCCAGGATTGGCCGTTGCACAGTGACCATCCATTCTTCTCCTCGAGTACAATCAAAGCAAACGATAGTGGAAATGAGCACGGACTGGGATCACTAAGATACAGCTCCCGAGACGAGGAGGAGTACTACACGAGCGATGATGGGGATGAAATGGAGATGGTTGATGACAGCGAGGGGGATTTTGATCATGACGATGAAGTTGATTGAGCTGCCTTCTCTTGGGGAATGCAATGTCTTGGGTTGATTGCCAATCTCTTTGTTTGTGTAAATCCTTTTTTCCCACAGAGTGCCCCAGGCTGTAGTTCAAATAGCATTACGGAGTCTCCAACGCCATGGCTTAAAAAGGCAGTTGCATTGGGCTTGCACGTGATCCACTAGGTCTAAAACGAGGGTCCGCGAGGGCACCAATCAGAACGTCTTCACAGAGCGTCTTTACAGAGCTTCGTTTACAGAGTATTCGAATTCCCACATGCGATTAAGTCTACTACTAGAGTGAGAATTCTACTGCCAATTCGATTGAAATGTCTCTTTGATATATGGATACATCCTTCCACTCAGGAAAATTTATTAACCGTTTCTGACATTGAAAAATCCTCCAGTAATTTCGCGACTTCGTTGGTTCCAGATAAGATGCTGACTAAAGACTACCCTCTTCCACGCCCTTAACAAGTTATCTTGTTAGGATCTCAAGCACTCAGTGATCATCCATCCTTCGAGCTTGACCGTCGCCTATCCAGGATTCCAGTATCCACAGCTTTTATCTTCTCGCTCCAAAAGGAGATTTATCCGACTTAGGTCTTATCTAGAGACCTCAAGATCCTTGCTCTACTCCAAAATGGTCGCAGTGCTATTCTACTTGCAGCAGCCGAGGTCTTAAGTGACTCCCTGCTCTTCCTCGACGTCGCATCGCCCGCAGATGATAAGCTGTACATCCAGCTAGCCAATGTAACCCCGGTACTCTTGACGTTGGTGACAAAAGGTGGGGTTTGGATATATCTAGTACTGATGACGATAGAGACGATGCTCTTGGAATGCCGGATCGCACGATAAGCTATCTTCTTGATGGAGAACATGTCCGCCTTTTGAGCCTTGACAGCGACAATTGCGACAGTTATCTATCCCTTACTTCGGCCGTCCCGTCCCTATCATGCTCGAGGTTCCTCATTTTTCCCTCGCTCTCCAGCTCACGTTCTCTTTATTGACGACAGGAGGAAAGGAATTACCCTGGCAGTTCACCCAGCGATGAATTCGAAAACGTCACCTCCCTCATTGACTCCTGTGGACACGTCCAAGTCAGCTAGGACAGACTCCCAGCCCGAGGAGGATCCTAACAAGGGCGATCGCTACGCCCCCGGAGTAGTGGTGAATGTCACCCATGCTGTTGACCATAAGGCTGAGCGGGCGCTGTGCCGTCGGTTTGATTTCCGATTGCTCCCTGTGTTGAGTATAATGTGTCAGTGTTATACCTCTGATCAATTAGACAAAGTTCCCCCAAACAAGCTAACAGAAAATACAATAGATCTCTGTAACGCCTTGGACAAGGGAAATCTTAGTAATGCTGAAACCGCTGGAATGAGCGACGGTAAGTGAGCCATTACTTATGATTCTCTATCTGTCTGCCCAAGCTTCTAACTCTAGAAGATTTGAATTTCAAGCCAAACCAGTACAATTTGCTGCTCTCCATCTTTTTCATTCCTTATGTCTTATTTGCACCACCCATCGCCATGCTGGGTAAACGATTTAGTCCAGCCCGCGTGCTACCTATCCTGATGTTCATATTTGGTTCTTGCACCTTGCTAGCCTCCTGCACGAAGAACTTCAGTGGCATGTTTGCTCTGCGCTGGTTCCTGGGCATGGCGGAGTCTGCCTTCTTTCCCCTGGTCATTTACTATCTAACCACTTTCTATCGTCGCACTGAGCTGGCCCGTCGCCTGGCTATCTTCTACGGAGCTTCCAACATTGCCAATGCGTTCTCAGGCCTGATTGCATTTGGAGTTTTCCAGCTCAAGAATACGCCTCTCCAGCCATGGCGCTATCTTTTCATCATTGAGGGCTCTGCTACCGTTACTGTCTCTTTGTTTGCCTTCTGGTATCTTCCTGTCAGCGCTGGGGAGGCTAAATTTCTCTCTGCGGAGGAGAAAGCCCTTGCTTTCCACCGTATCCAAGTGGACTCTAGTGCTATTGTCAATGAAAAATTTGACCTTCGTGATGCTCTTGGTATTTTCCGTCACCCCACCACCTACGTCTTCCTAGCGATCGAAATCTGCCTAGGTGTGCCCCTCCAGGGTGTGTTGCTCTTCTTGCCCCAGATTATCCAACGTCTCGGATACTCCACAGTCAAGACAAATCTATACACAGTCGCGCCCAATATCACAGGCACTGTGATGCTACTGGTCCTCGCCTTTGCCTCTGATGGTACACGACTCCGGTCTCCGTTCATCGTCTTCGGTTTCCTCTTCACCTTCACTGGCTTCATGATCTATGCCTCCATAAATGACGTCCAAGCTCAGATCCACGTCGCGTACTTCGCGACATTCATGATGACATGGGGCACTTCGGCCCCATCAGTCCTACTCAGCACCTGGTATAACAACAATATTGCTCATGAGGGCCGTCGTGTCCTCCTAACCAGTATCGGCGTCCCCCTCGCCAACATCATGGGTCTAGTTTCAAGTAACGTCTTCCGCGAGCAGGACAAGCCCAAGTACATGCCAGCTCTGATCACCATCGGGGCTTTCGGGGCCACTGGTGCTATTCTCGCTGGCTTGCTTGGTGCTTACATGTTTTTCGACAACAAACGGCGTGATCGCCGTGACGGTATGAGTATTCGCGCTCAAGATGTTCCCACCGATCGCTTGCGTGCTGGACCTGAGTCACCCGACTTCCGTTGGTTCTTGTAGGCGGCGGTGCTTTGCAATTCAAGGGCATAGATTCATATTCCAGCTTAACCACAGCTATATGGCACCTAGAGCTTGCATCAGGCGGGGAAATGTGTCATCGTGGGCTATGAAGTAATTGGTATACATATTCCTTAACGTGGGAGTACTGAAACTACTGCAACTCATTAGGTCTGCTTCATACAATTTCATCAGTATTAACGACTCATCAAATGGGCATAGTACTCCATAGTAATGTATACATGTCATACAAAGTTGAAGATGAAATCTCTAAGTCCACATTTGCCTGGTATTCGTGTCATGAGTATTACAGGCATGACACGACCAAAGACGTAATCAAAACAGACAAACGAATTGGGTGAGGAAAAGTCTGCCCCAATATCGATATCCACTGAATATCAGTAGGCTACACTCTCAGTCCTCCTCCCCCCCCAGAAAATCAACACGATCTCTACCAATCGAGCTTCAAATCAAGCCTTCAAGCTGCTCCATACATATCTTCCTAACGCTAGCTCCTCAAAGTCGTATATAGACATAGTCTAACATGTCCAACCTAATAGTAACCAACATTCAACCCCGTCCGCCCGCCCGTCCCCACAACAGCTCACTCTAGAGGAGAAAAGGACAGAAAAGAAAAGTAGGAGGCCCGGACCAGGAATCGAACCAGCAGCCACAGGCTTTCTCTTATACCGGCTTTACGACCGTGGCAACTTTCTCCGGGGAGAAGAGGTTACAATCCCATGCCTATAGGTACCGTCCAAAAATGTCGCGGGCTTACGCCGGTTAACCAACTGAGCTACCGGGCCCCCATATTCTCCACCCGCCCGTCTTTGGTGTAAATGTCTATTGGCTGGGACATTCTAAAGGTCATTCTTAGTTCCGGCTGCCAACCTACCTAGGTAGTTAGGTACTACCTAGGTAGGTTACTCCAGGTGCTAACTAGAAGGTAGTATCCTTATTAGTACTAAGGTACCTAGTAGACTCAATGTCTATGTTGGAGTTTTCGTATTTATGGTTGATTTTGCGATTCATCTTATCACTTATTTAGTGTATGTAGCAGACTGTGAATGTTGATGATCTGAATATGTTAGACAAGCCTTGAACTACCTCGCTTCGCTCGTAATGACTGTCGTTGACTGTGATGACTCGTTCAAAGCGAAGATCCAGTATCTTGCCAGAGACGAGCAGCACCGGTTGGTGAAGCCATATTATTTGCACTTCAATTACGAGTCTGATATTCCTCCAACAAACACATCGCCCGATGATCGATTTGTCCACGTCCGTAATGCTCGGAATCTGCAGATTCCGTCGAGAGAGATGTTCCTTCAGAAGGGGTTTACTCAGCTGCACCTTGATTGTTCTTTGACACCTGAGGAGCATTGCGACGATAAGAAAGTAGAGGAAGTTCTATACCCGAAATACAAATCAGCTGCCCGGCATTTGTTCCCAAATGCTGCGCGAATTGAAGTCCTAGAGCACGCAGTGAGCAAAAGACCAGATCGTTTGAAGATGAAACACTTCAGAATGCTGACCTGCGGGAACCAGGTTCGCAAACATCACCCTCTTTGGCTATCTGAGAGCTTAGAACGACACGAGCTTAACACAAACCAACCAGGCGATTATGTGTGCACATTTGGACTGCATCCACGTGTATACTGATCCTTTCATTGGATTCATATGCTCAGACATGACGGCCTCCTCGGCTGCGAAATGCAGCATTAAGCATTTTAACATTTCCCCAAAACAGTTATTCAAGATTCGTGTTCGTAAAGTACATCCATCTGCCTTGACTCCCAGAAAAAATGCACCGCAAAGCTTACTCTCCATCTCATCAGCCTCTAGAAGCCAATAAGAGGACCAGTATACGACTTTCCTCTGACGGCTTGTGACCGCAGTACCGTGGACTATGATTCCCAGGCCACTGCAATGGACATTGTTAAACGAAAATACTCGCATATACTTTGACGGTAGCCACAAATAGTACTATTGGCATGACTTGCAGGCAGACGAGGTAATCGCCTTCGTACAGGCAGATTCCCAAGAGGAGAACCGAGCAGGTATGATAAATTTTACCCTATCGCCTAGAGAATTCATTTCCCCGAATTTTGACACTAAAACTTATTGAATCAGGGGTTCCCCATACGGCGTTTTACGACGCTCGCAATACTAATGAGACACAATTGCGGGAGAGTATTGAAGCTAGAGTGTTTGTTTACTTTGACTGAATGTAGTTCTCAAACGCCTTGACCACACATGTGCATGTGCATTGTAGCGGTGTATAATGAATATACCATTCAAACTTTTACATATGTACTATGGATCACAACCCTGAAACCAACATTTGAACCTATCGCCTAGACTTTCCAAACCGTTCTTTACTATGGAACCAGTCTCCGTACCTCATCAGTAAGCCCAAGGGAGGAATAAAAGCGGCTGCGATCAAAGCTAGAACGGTGTTACCCCAGCCCTGTCCGATACTATCATATAAAGCCGGGCCAATCAATGGCAGAAAAGCGCCAGCAATCGCTCGGAAGATGACACCACCAGCTATAGCGGATGCACCATGAATTTCATAAACGTCCACCACATATGTCTCAGCCAGTATGGCAGAAAGCGTCATGCTGAATCCTGCAGCGCACGCCCCGATGAGCGGCACGATGTATTGAACATGGAAATGTAATGTCCATCCGTAGACCAGGAAGCCGATAGGAAGAATTATTGCGGCAAAAATTAGATGAACCAGTCGGGATTCCTGTTTGAATGCGTCGCCCTTCGTTTCTCGCTGGTGGATCATGTAGCGGTCGGAAGTGAGACTGTAGAAAATCAAAGCGACGGTGTTGCCGATCGCGAGACTCAAAAAAGTTAAGCCAACAGAGCCGCTAGAGAACACGTTGGGGTACGTCGTTTCCATGTTTTCCGTGAGCGTGGCAAGAATCAATGAGACCAATGCGTATGTTACGGCCATATAGCTCGTGGTCAGAATGAGGATGGGGGACTGTGCCAGTATCTGCATTGGTTTTATGGCGCTTTCGAGCATGGTGGATTCATCGACAAGGGCTTGGTGTTTCTAATGATACGTCTTCTCATCCGCACGCTCCTCTTGCAACAAACCTCTCCGCATTTCGCCTCAGAATCACCGCTGTGTATGTTTCCCGGAGCACAGTCAGCAATAGAAAGCTGAAGAATCCAAGTATGATAGCTGCCAGCCAAATCGACCATCGCCAACCCAGGCTCTGTGCGATATACGATCCGGCGATAGGTGAGATAAAATCAGCTATCATTTGAGTCCCCATAACCAATGCCATTGCCTGGCCGGTTCGTTCCATTTGGAACAGATCCCCGACGATGGCGGGCCCGAGAGTGAGAATCGACAGGAAGCAACCCGTTAGAAATCGGAACGCAATCAACATGGGAATGTTTACGCTCAGGGCGCTGGCGATCAAGCAAAGGAGCGCGAAGAAATTTCCAATATGGAAGACAGGAAGCCGACCGAATCTTTCGGAGAGCGGTGCAATGAAAAACGGACCAATTCCTTCTCCAAGCTCCCAAATCGTGACGAGCAAGGACTGGTCGACCTTGCTATGCGAATTAAACTCTTGTAAGATCTGCGGCGTCGTGGGCACAATCGTCATTGTCGAAAAGACACTAATTCGGTCAGTCGATGACGGAGGGTATACAGACCTGCGAGACAAAAAGGAAAAGATGCCTACCTGACGAAACCCATCCATGAGACGACAAACACAATCAGCCATTTATGCGTTGACGACCATTTCAAAGGGTTTTCTGGGTCGTTCTCCTCGAAATCCACGAGGACAACATCTGAATCGCCTTCTCCGATGGCATATTCCAATGGCAGTTCGGCGGTCCTCTCATTCTCGCTTTCTGCCGCAGTCACATGTTCTTTGTCCGGCAGTTTTTGCTGCTCAAGTGAAGATAAGATAAGGACTGGATGGGTAGTAGCCCCGTCGATGAAAGACATCAGTGTGAAGTGGTTGGAATGCACCAACAGTCTCTTCTCAACTGCCGAGATAGCAGGTACAAAGAGGAAAATGGGAAACAAAGCAAACAAAGAGACAATTTAAGAGCCAACATGATGCATCACATGAGGGATCTAACACGCAATATCCGAGACGTAGATTGAGAAAGCTTAGACAGAAGTCCTGGAATTTCATATAATATTACTTTCCAATCTTGAAAGATTACATGTTCTTTTGCATTTGAAACAGCACAATTCACTGATCAATTAATGGCGCATTCTCACACATCTTCAACCTATCATGATCTATTTCTTTTTCTTATCAACGAGCCACATGATTGGCCCGATGTACCCCCATCTTTCCGTCCACGCTCCATCTGTCCAAAGGGCACGCTCCAGTCTGAGACTATAGAGCGATCAATAACCGTGTGGGCCGTGCCTTGGGAAAGAAAAGGTTCCTCCTGGTATAATTTTGCATGTTGGAAAGTATAGTTAATATAATAATTTTTAATAACTAATAAATTCTTTATTCACACAATAATGCACTTTAATTTATTATAAATACTGTTTTTAAGTTACTTTTATAGCACTAAAAGATCTATAACATTACTACATATTTAAGAACACTTATTATTGCATGTAATTAGTTTTAGTTACTGTCTGTTATTTCCACAAATCAAGCCATTGTCAGAGAATCAGACAGCTACGAGCCAATGAATTAGCTGCGCCGCGACCGCGCTATCACGTTTACGGAGAATAGATGTTCCACCCGAGCATAGTCATACGACTGTATGACTATGGTGCCAAGGAATACGGGCATAGCCAGCAGAGCCTAGGGCTATGATGGCTATGATGAGGGAACGAGGAAACATAGTCGTTGACTATGATGGCTATGACGAACTACATGTATATAAACACAGTCTTTACCACACCTTAGTTTAGTTTGCCGTGCTTTATCTTCGGAATCCAAGCTAGTCTACCTTTCGAATCAATAACCGTTGTATCTTGTATACTCTTTGAGCATATATCTTTCTCTTCTGATCACTGAATACCCTAAGATCTCCAATCCTAGGAAGGATCGATAGACCTTATCTGACAGCCATCTACCTTTCGAAACACTATTCATTCCGTATAGGACCTACTGTACGACTGTAGTGCCATACTTTGTTCCTATCCGATCCCAGAATATCTTAAGACGTTCAACCTTAAGCAGGATCAGTACGGCTTGTCTGACAACTACCTGGTACTACTGTAGAGTCGATGCAATCAGTTCTTTGATCACTGATGATGTGAGAAGAGATAGATTGAAAATTAGCAGCAAGAGATTGATATATTTATTCACTGGATGTATGAGTGTCTATATTTGAAATTGTCCGATCATGGACGTGTTGGACTCTATCGGTTGCGTCTGGTAGCTATGGTAGTTTACTCCAGTATCCCGACCAAAAATATATCTCCGCGATCAATTGCTTATTCTGCGTGCAGCACAGCGAAACGAGCCACTAAACTCGAGGAAAAGCTTCGAAAGGGGTTATTTGTCCATTTTAACCATCACTTATTTATTTAGCCAGAGATAAAAAGAAAACAAAAAAGTACAGAATAAAACGTAAAAGGGATGAAGAAGTGAAAAGTGAAAAAAGAAATCGACCGGAACGAGACTCGAACTCGCAACCTTTGGCGGTCATCCTACCTGTCCGGTTGTGGACGGATAAGCCGAAAACCAACGCGCTGCCATTGCGCCATCCGGCCGCTGATGTCTGGTTCAACAAAAATACTATATATAACTGCCCGTAATTTTCAACTCCATCCGGGCCGAGCACTCATAGGAATCATGAAACCTTTTCACTACTACTACTACTACTACTACTACTACTACTACTCCAGGAGTACCAGTAAGTACTACTAGGTGATAGTAATAGAACCTACATAACTCGATTCGTATAATTCATAACCCCTCCCAATCCCCCCTCCCCCCTCAAACACTCATCCGCAAACCCCAACGCATCATCCATAAACCTCTCCAGGTCAAACTCCTCTACAAGCCCAAGCCCCCTTAAAGCCGTTATCGCCTTCCTCGTCCAACTCACACAGTTCTCACCCTGAACCCCCAAACCCGGCAGCGGAATCTCCTCTAGCCTCCCCCGTATCGCAGATAAGCTCACACCCCCAGGAACCTTTCCCACCATAACCCGGCCTAGGATCTGGAACGCCAGGACCGGGTCGTGGTCTGTTCGTTCCCGGAAGCGCCAGGCGTTGTCTGGGTTGCGGTTTGTTCCTGTTACGGGGTCGAGGTCTATTGAGTTTGTGACGTCGAAGTGGTGGTGGACTGGTGGTCCATTGGAGTGTTCTCGTGGTGGGTGGCCTGGGGAGATGAGGATGCCCCAGTGGTAGGCGGAGTGTTGGAGGATTTGGCGGTTCTCTCCTAGGGAGTTTTTGCCGCGGGGGTGGAGGGTGACGAAGACGCGGGGTTTGTTCCTCATGGTTGTTGATGCTCTGTTCTTTATTTGAGTTTACCTGGGAGGTAAGCACCTTGGGTACACTGGTGGGTCAAGTAGTTTTAAGTGTGTTGCGTGTGGATTGGAGGGAGAGCTTTTCATGATCAATAGTTACCACTAGTTAGCACTAGGTAAGCTGTAGTATTTACTTTAGAGAAGATCAGATGTAAGCTTACTCCGTAAATCTGAAAGCTGATTGAATCGTGGATTGCAGTAGTAGACTAGTTTTCAAGGCTACCACACGCAGATAAAGAGTACTACCAGGCATTAAATAGTAGGGGATACACCTCTCAACATCACCACTCTGCCATCTCCCCCCAATCTACCCCCTTCCATTCCCACAAAAGGAAAGAAAGAAAAGAAAGAAAAGAAAGGAAAAAATGAACAAAAAAATAATCCTCGAAGTCGAACGCAAATTCCCCCGTCTCACAACCAAAAACCTAGCCTTAACCGTAGGCGACCATCCACCCTTCCAAACCCTGCGCTACAACGGCAAACGCCTCATCAGAGATACCTACTACGACCACCATGACCTCCTCTCCAAAAACGGACTCTGGATTCGCACGCGCAACGGTACCTGGCAGGCTAAGCTCCGTCCTACTACGCACACCGATACCGAGAGCGATAACTACACGAACACGCAGCGCGAGGAGATCACAAACCCACATGAGATTTCGACGGTGCTGAGGGCTCGAACTGGGATAAAGGGGATGGTTGGAGATTGTTTCGGGTTAGAGGTGCTTGCGTCGTTTGAGACGGTTAGGGAGAGCTGGGTGGCGGATGGCGAGTTTGGGATTGTGCTTGATACGACGGCGGAGATTGGGCATACGGTGGGGGAGGTTGAGTTGCAGGAATCTGTGTCCGAGGGGCTGAGTCTGTCTGAGAGGAAGCGGAGGATGGAGGAGATGGATGGGCGGATTGTAGAGTTTATGAAGAGGTATTCTTGGGCGTTTGGGGAGGGGGTTGCGAAGGGGAAACTGGTGGCTTACTTTGAGTGGAAGGGAAGAGAGAATACTTGACTTTCTACTGCTGCCACCTAGTAATTGATTATTACTAGTACATACATTGAAATTTTCGTGTATACCTAGATATGGATATGCCGGTTGCTGCCCCCCAAACACTACAATTTTTCAGCAGAATTATTACCACCCAGAACCATAGCTTGCATTGCTACTGGAGCCAAATCCGAAAGAGCGTCCTCTAGCAGCCTCAATATGTCGACTGCGCATCCGAATGACAGGCTCCAACCCGCCCCTCCATGGCCGTAGTTATGTACAATGCGGCTGGGGTTTTCTCCGTGCGTGCGAAGCTCCCGTTCCACACGAACATTCTTCCCACGGAAAGGACGCAGGCCCTGCGCAAGAGGGTACTCATGATCAAGACGGGCGTTTTTCAACATAGGTAGAAACGATTCACAACGGGCCCGCATGCGCTGGACAACAGGTGACTCTAGAGTGAGATCTAGTTTCCACTCGTGGGGTTCTGCGATTCCACCTATGAGGAGGGTATTGTCGTTCCGGGGCACGAGGAAGACGATCTCGTTGGGCGAGGAGGAGGAGGAGGAGGAGGAGGAGTTTTCATTCTCTCCAGCGGGAACTGCCATCGCGGTATCGATCTTGGGGAAACTGGCTCCGTCGTTGACGAGACGAATTAGAGCGCCGCGGATTGGATAGCAGGTTTTATCGTCGGCAAGGTCAAATGAGCCCAGGCCTGTAGCATTGACGATGGCGTCTGCATTGAAGCGGTGACGAAGATGGGATTCTTGAAGGAAGAGGTCCCCCGTGATGGTTTCGGTGTGGAGGGTGGCGCCTTTCTGCTGAACCAGGTTGGTGAGCCAGCCCATGCAGACGTCTGTGTCGATGACTGGAGAGAGAAGCTCGAAGGCATCGACAGCGCCATAGGCACTGTGTATGTTGTATTGGCGAATGAGATCCGGGGTGTGTCTGAATCCGCGCACGCCACTGGCGATGATTTCCTGGACTTTACGGACGAGGACTGGGCATTCGGAGACAGGACGGCGGAAGAAGAATGCGGCTGGTTTCATGCGGATGCCAGCTGTAGCTGACAGTGAAGGAACTGCGGAAATGGCATCCCAGACGTGGTAGGCGACCATACACCACTGCTTGGAGTTCACGAGGGAAATGGTGTCTGTGTGATGTCCGCAAACTGCCGGAGGAAACTCCCACAGGGCGCCTGCGATTTGCGAAGTGAGACGCTGCTTGTTGGCAAAGGAAGCCCATTCCTTGGAGACGATGGTGACTCTGTGCCCTTTGTCGAGGAGAAGCCAGGCAGTGGTAAGACCAATGACACCACCTCCGACGACGAGGATATGAGCTGCATTGGTGGAGGGAGGCTGAAGGGGTTTGCCCTCTGGAGATAAGTCCTTCCACAGCTGGATATGGGACATTTTGAGTACAAACTTTGTACTCTATTACCGGCTACCTGGGTAGAGATGAATTGAGGGTGATGGCTATATTGGAGGTGGTGATGGACAGCACATAGTGTGGTACCATAACTTGATAACAACTTTATTCACTTTAGCAGAAGAGGCTTTGGTGAATGAAATGATTCACTTTTGACCTAATGCAATTTTTCTATTTGAGACTTTGCTGAAAAGCAGCGCATCTAGAGGAATTTGTTAAGTCTCGGACATGGTTGTCCGCGATTGAGGCTGCGTAGATGAGGCCAATATCGGACTGTACAGACTCAGAAGAGGATGATACAATCTAAACTCAAGTTAAACTTATTAAATGACCTGAATGTGGTCTATACTGTAGTCTCTCGAGTTGCTTGTGGACTCTGTGTACACATCCATACAGCGGATAATGGACCAGCGCACTGAGATGCCTCTTCTACTACGGTACTAAGTAAATACCGACACTGACTTTTCTCAGCACTACTCCGCAGTTATAGGATTCGAGAATAAGCTGTCAAAATCAACAACGCTTTACCTACTCCTGCAAGTAGTGCGTTTTGATCCACCAGTCTCCAGACTCGGGGATTTCTGGAGACCGTTGACGACATATGCGCCATGTGGACAGAAGATGAGATCATCGGTCGCCATCAGAGACTAAGCAAGTCAATATCCTCAAAGAAGAACAATAATAAACAAGGACAAAGCGGTGCAGATGGATACGTCAGATGGCTTTGACTTTGGACTCAACGCTTGTCGATCGGCCGTTTGTGATGTCATTGCGATATCTCTTCTGATACAGCATAAATAAGTAGTATCATCGCGCTCGCTTGGAACAACCACAAATCTTTAGACTTCTTATCTTTGATTACAAAACCTATACATAAATCCTAAAAAGAGAGAGAAAATGCCGGGCATCTACGAACGCATCGAAGAAGACCTCATCATCCAGGAACGCACCTTGTGGACGGCTCTCACTTCCGCCGACCCAGTTCCTGAGCTGAATCGACTCTGCCACTCCAAGGCCAACCTTTTGTTCCCCAAACGAGACATTGTGACTGTGGACGGTCTGAAAGAAGCCTTCAGCAAACCCTTCCACCGATTCGACGAGTACAGCCTGAACGAAGTACGGGTCATTGTGATAGATCTGATGGCGGGCACCGTGACGTATCGAATCCGGGCCAGTCGCGGGGGCGCCAGATATGAAGCATTGGGCTCGACGACATGGGGACAGGGATCGGATGGCGAGTGGCGCATTATGGTGCACCAGGAGACGCTTTTATAAGTTGCGAGTTCTGAAGTATAATAGATTGAGCTGTTGTAGTCTGGACTCTGGACGCGCACAAAGCCAGGGAAAAAAACTTCCACAACTGGCTTGAAGCGTTCTGGGCCCGATTTATTCCCGCTTTTCCTTGGCCGGCGTTGAAGTTTTTAGCTTTGCTTTTCCTCTTTCTTCTTGTTTTTTTCTTCTTCTCGCATTCGAATTTTAAAGCTGAAAACTTCCCTTCTATTAATTAATCCATCGGTCCGCTCTTTTCTACTTTTCCAGCAAATTAATTATGGTACACTACAATGCAGACCCTCAAAGATAACGAGCCCTGGCAAAGCTTTGTGCTCCCCGTGTCCATCCCAGACCCGTCGCCCAGAGCCCGCGAAATCCTCATTGTTGGTGCTGGAATCGCTGGTATTGCCAGTGCTCTCTCGCTTGCCCATGAACTCACCCCCCACGAACCCAATCTTCAGATCACCCTCTTTGAGCGTCACGATGTGCTCTCGACTTCTGGCGGCGCCATCAACCTCACCCCCGTTGCCCAACGACACCTGGACCGGCTAGGGGTGCTAGACGAGCTCAACCGGTTGGGCTCGGATGGTGGCGCTGATGTTGACGCAATTGAACTCTTCTCCAGTCGTTCTGGCCGATCTCTTGGCTCCATAGACTTCACCGATAGCAATGGACAGGGTGTGAATGGCTATAAGGGCCGTCGAGTGATGCGGATTGTGCTCTCATTGGCGATGCTGGCTGTCGTCGAGCGCCATCCGAACATCCGTATTGTCTACGGCAAAAAGCTCACCCACGTTACCGAAAGCCACCACAGCGACGACAACAACGACGACGACAACAACAACGAAAACCGGCAAACAATCCTTCACTTTCAAGACAACTCCTCTGCTGCAGGTGACCTAGTCCTCGGTTGTGATGGCGTTTACTCTGCTCTTCGGTTGCAGTACGTCGACCCCGATAGTCCCGCAGAATACACCGGCCTGTCTTTCCTCCAAACCACCGTTGAAGCTCCTGCAGCTCCTCCCCCTCCTCCTCCTCCCACTGCCACTCGCACTCCCACCCCCCCTGCTTTCAAGACTATCAACGGATATCTTGCCTCAACCCGGGATAGCATCTCCAGCAGGGATACCCATCTCAGCCGGGACACCCATACCAGCGGCAGTACCACCAGCAGCAGTGCCGCCAGCAGTACCAGCACATCCTCCGAACGACATGTGACCAAAGCCCGACCACCCTTTCATACCAGCGGACTCGCCATCTCCCGCCACGGCGACCTCCTCGCCAGTTACTGTGACCGCGACCACACCCAACTCTTCCTTGCTGCAATCGTGCAAATCGAGGAATCCCTTATCTCCCGCTACAGAATCGACCCCTCGGCACAGATCGACCCCCGCGACCGCATCGCCATCCACCGTGCCCTCCGCAACGAAATCCGCTCACGCTTCGCGGGTGCTGGTCACCCGTGGATCAAAGAGGTTGCAAACCTCCAGACAAACTGGATGTTGTACCCTGTACACCAGGTTAAGCCAGGGGGACGGTGGTGGAGGGGCAATGTGTTGTTGTTAGGGGATGCAGCGCACGCGGTAAATCTCCTTCTTTTCTTTTCCTTTTCAATCCCACGTATCCGGAATAGCTGCTAACAAGCGAATTGATAGATGCCCCCACGAGACGAATCTGCTGCATACGCATTGGACGATGCGATCATGTTTTCTCGTCTTCTGGCGCATCATCGAGAGGAGGCGACGGAGAAGGTGTTTGAGAGGTATGAGGCTGCGCGGAGGGCTACCGTTGAAGAAGCGTTTCGGGCTGCGGGGCGGATGTGGTTAAAGCATCGCGATATGGGGCTTTTGGAGGGCAGGTGGAAGGAGTGGACGATGCCGTGGATGTTATGGAGGGCGAAGGGGGACAGGGCTGCGGCATGGAAGTTCGATGCATATGATGTGTAGCATGCATGCATGCATATCATCTGTATGGGATTGCACTAAACTTTTTTTTATTTGTCTTTTTTTTCGGTTGCATATGCATGTATTATAGAGATTTTTTTTTTAAAAAAAAAGGGCAAAACGGAGGACGGAGGACGGAGGGTGGGAAACAGGGCTGGATATATATGGAAAACAAGAGGGGAAATAATCGGCATAGGCGTAAAGGATACACAACACGAGCACTAGCTATTTAGGTAGTAGTTATTTAGTCATTTAGTTACTTAGATACCAACACCAACATGCACAATTATCCAATCATCACAATTCCTCCCTGCACAAGCCCCAAATACGAGAGTGCAACGAGTCAAGAAAAAGACGTCAAGCCAATGGGGGAGCAACCCCCGAAAGATCTGAAACTCCCTAGTAGAAGTACTGAGTAAGAAGCCAGCCAGCCATCCTATTAGTTATTAAACTCGACGCTGCTACGCACACCCTCCAGAACCTCATTCTCACCCTCCCCAAAATCGTTATCAATGGCAACAGCATAGCACTCGTCAGTGGAATAGAGTGGGCCACTAACCCAGACGAACTGGGTAGACTCAACTCGGACCTGCGCGCCATCACGGGCGTTGATGCCGTCCTTGACGCCCTCGAAGGAACTGTTGCAGATGTGGGCTTCGTCGGCGTTGTTATCTGAGTGGCCAACTAGGGAGGGCCTTCCAGTGGTCGTGGATGAAGGTGCTGGAGACGGTGATTAGTCGGTAGCCTGGGTGAACTTTTCTCCTCTCTTATTAGCTTCGTAGTTTTTGAGGGCTTGTAGGTAGGTATGTACATACATCGATTTAAACCGTCATAACCTAATACTCCTCCTTGTCGTGGTTCCTGTCGGTGGAAAGATCGCAGTGGTCGATCTAGACATTGCTGGAGTATTCTAGGTACGCAATTAGTTGTCTCGTACTTGATATACAGAGGAAATACAATTTTGAAAAAAAGGAAAATGAGGAAAAGGACTACGTACGAACTCCAATCGCATCCCATTCTCAGCAAACGCCTTGGTAATCCCCAAGTTACGCATGATGACATTCTCCTTCTTCTTGACTCTTGACTAGGATACCAAAGCCCGTGAAGATGGCCAGGATACTGCCCTGGTGTTGCTACCAACACAGACCTGGTCTGCAGTCTTGGTGATCGCACCACTGACGACAACGACCGTGGCGTCGTCACTTTGATGACAGCAGTGAATTCGGCGTAGAGGAGACGGTCGTCGTGGTACCGCCAGCTCCACCAGTAGTACCTCCATTTAAGCTGGCGAAGCCAAAGGCAGCCTTGTCTCTGTTGGTTGGTCTGATGGTGAATTCACAAAGGGAATGGAATGTCAACTTACATCGTCGATAGAAGCGCGTTTGTTGAATCCAGTCGTTGTGGTAGGAGCTGCAAGGGCCGGCCTAGGCAGCTGGCGACGAGGAGCCATTTGATGCTGGACATTTGAAGAAAAAAAGGGAGAGAAGAAGCTTTTATTTTGGAATTGAATAGATAGGTACAGAAGAATGAAAGAGAGATGTTGAAGAACGAGTCACAGACTGGCTTTTGAGAAAGAGAGAATCATGTTGATGTCTGAAGAATGGCTTATTTAGTTCTATCAAGGTTCTCTCACTCGTGTAGCTCTCCATCAACACTATAATTAGGTGCAAGGTCTGAAATGATAAACGCTTCACCCTCTGGATCTTGAGATTTCGGTCTTTACCGGAGGAATGGCAGAAGGGAATGGGCTGAGCATTGGATATGTGGTAAGAACACCACCAGGACAAGAGAATATACTGCCAAGCACAGCTGTATTCGACGGCTCGAAAGTGATTAAGCTGAGACCGGGGAACTCCGAAAACGAGCACAGCCTGATTCAGGTCGATCTGCTAAGGAACGAGTGAAACTGTACTTCAGGCGGGAGGCAAAGACGCTGTGAGAGACCTTTGTAGACATCATTGATGCCTCCGAGAGTGGGATCCAGTCTTGTATTCTGGATTCTGTATAGAGGTTTGAGTGAAAGCAGGAGATTCGGCTGATTATACGCTTGATCTCAAGCTTTACACATGTGATAACAGAAGTACCATAGATACACCTAAGAAGAGGGATGCCAAGTGTCTAGAGGGATTCGTGCCCAAGAATTATGCAATTACATTCAGGACGATGAAGTAGCGTTTACCTTATATTTCACTGCTGCGTTGCCTGATTGGCATCATTCCTCAAAGAAAGGGCTGCAGCCAGTGCATCCACCGAGACGGACACCAGCGGAATGCTCTAATACAGATTGTATAGAACCGTCTCACCTACGAGCCAGTCAAACTGAAGTCGATGGTAGTGATTCCCACAACCCCCAAGCGCCAACAATGCCCATCTTCAATCCAGCGGCAATCCACAGCACCACATAGATATCCCCTGAAGCCTTGGTTATCCAACCGCCAGCAATGGCACCGACCAGAGTCAGCACAAAAGCTAGTATACGCCTGTCTCGCTTCTCGTTGCGACTGACAAACAGCTTAGGGTCCGACATCAGATCACATAGCAGACTGGTAATCACCACAGTTGGGATTTCATTGACCCCTAGGGCCCGACTAGCTACAATCTGCCCTGCCGACTGCAAACTCAAAAGCACTATCGGGGCCTCCTGGCTCCAGACCGGTTGGTAACCCTGATCCTTGGTCTGATTTGTTGAGGCCGATCGCTGGAGGCCAGGGATCACGCCTCCGTTGACGAGCCCAGCCGTCAGGATTATCATGAGCGACTGCAAAAGGAAAGAAAGCATCAATGTACCCCGACGCCGAGGGCCAAGGAGCCGGTTGAGGCGAGCGAAGGCCCAGCATCCTATGACGAAACAGCCGATGGAGGTCAGAGAACGAGCCCAGCCATATGGACGGGGGTTTTGGTTGGAGGCGCCTAAACCGACAAAGATGGTGTTTCCTGGGGTTTCCATTAGGGGATATACACTTTCTACTGAAGTACACTGAAGAATGACGGAGGAACAAACCTGTTTGCATGGACACGAAGGTGTTGTATGCTATGGATGGTTGGTTAATGAAGAGGTTGGAAGTGAGGCAGAAGAGAAGAGACGCCCACCATTGTAGAGAGTGCTGTCAACAAGCCCGGAGCTGAGGCAACACATCATCAGAAGAGCATATCCATGTTTTGCATTCAATTCAACTGCAAAGAAGGCCCTCAGCCGGCCCATTTTCTTGTCTGGCATTTCTTCTCAACTTTCTTAGTCTTTTCTTCTTGTCTTCTTATCTACTACGCAAAAAAAGAGGATGGATCAAATCACCATTTATGACCAAAACGCTCCGACATTTGTCCATGCCAAGTCAACAAGACACGGCCCGGACAATCCCAAGGGTTATGAGATAGGGAAAAATCACCAATCGGCCGATTTCTTCATAGAGACCCTACAGGCATTTCTCACGGAACGGCCCGTGTTAGGGTGTTGACGAGGCAGTCTAGACTTTAGCCAAGGGCTTGGATTCTGCACCTCATGCGCATGCTTATACGCCGTCGAACGTCCGCGCAATACTCGAACTCGGCGGCACACTTCTCGGCATGCCTTCGTCGTCGCCGCTTACATGCTTTGATTGTTGACATGGTGCCATCGAAATCATCTAAAATCTTACTGAAATGGTAATCTCGGAGCTTTCCACTGCAAGAGGGTGGAGTTCGGGGGATGTCGACTTCAGTGCATTAGAACCCTAGGACGATATCACATAGCATCAAAGGCAGCCAAGGACATACCTTGAAGATGCTATTTAGTCACGTTGGAAAATGATTGTCAGCGACTAGGAAAGGACCCTGGAGATAGGCCTATATATGCCTGAACAGGTTAAACTTCATGCAAGACACCGGTTTGCAAAGACCTCAACCATGTTGATTTCAGCCAGAGCGTGTTCTAGACACGGATGATCCTGTAATCAGACAAGAAGAATCGATGTCAGTCTCCTGGCCCGTCATGCCCGAATGGGATATCTCGGTCAGTGGACATACGCGTCGAGTGTACTCCGGACCCTCCCTGGGTCTTGTCTCGACCGTGGAGGGCTACTGTTACTCTGGAATATCTATCTCGATGTGTGTATTATTATCCCCGGGCCAATCTCCGATGGGGAGATATTGCCTCGAGGAAGTATGCGAATATATAAGGGGGTAGAAGTCTGTATAAAAAGGGTGAAATCCATCTTAGAGGCCCCCCCATTCTAACACCCATTGCTCTAGATACTGTACCTACGGGTAAAGAGCTTCTCGATATACTCTCCCTCGTTCTCTATTTTGCCTTTTTACTTCTTTCGCAGCTTCAGGATGAAGGCTACAGAAACTACCAGCTCACCAGTGAGCTCAAAGAACACCGCCACCATAACCATCACCCTCGAAAAGGACGGGTACTATGAGGTGAACGGTATCCCCCAAGAACCAACCGTCTCCTTGAACGTAGTGACTGGCGCAACCAAGCTACGTCGGTACCTACGTGAGACAGATGAGTTGATTGTGTGCCCTGGGGTATACGATGGTCTCTCAGCCAGGGTTGCCATGGAAGTAGGCTTCAAGGCCCTGTACATGGTAAGTCTAATCTCATAGCAAAGAAGAAAAGAAAACAGACCTCCTACCGAGAAATACCGAACAATGCTAAGAAGATTTGTTGGCAGACTGGAGCAGGAACAACAGCCTCACGTCTGGGAATGGCTGATCTCGGGCTAGCCCAGTTGCACGATATGCGCACCAACGCTGAAATGATTGCCAACTTGGATCCATTTGGACCTCCCTTGATCGCAGACATGGATACTGGATACGGCGGTGCGGTCTAACCATACTCGTCCAATCTGCTGCTGCTGCTGCTGTTGTTGTTGTTGTTGGAACGAAAAGCTAACAAATTCCTTATGAATAGGTCCGCTCATGGTCTCCAAATCCGTCCAACAATACATCCAGGCCGGCGTAGCAGGCTTCCACATCGAAGATCAAATCCAGAATAAGCGGTGCGGCCATTTAGCTGGCAAACGGGTTGTCTCCTTGGAAGAGTATCTTACTCGGGTCCGCGCCGCAAAGCTCACCAAGGACAGACTACACTCTGACATTGTGCTGATTGCAAGGACAGACGCGCTGCAACAGCACGGCTACGACGAGTGTATTCGACGCCTGAAAGCGGCGCGGGACCTCGGCGCAGACGTTGGTCTCCTCGAGGGCTTCACCTCCAAGGAACAAGCGAGACAGGCGGTGCAGGATCTGGCGCCGTGGCCGTTGCTACTGAACATGGTAGAGAATGGCGCGGGGCCTGTGATTCCTGTGAAGGAGGCGCGGGAAATGGGGTTCCGTATTATGATCTTTTCGTTTGCTTCGTTGGCGCCAGCGTACTTGGGGATTAAGACTGCCCTGGAAAGGCTAAAGGTTGATGGCGTTGTTGGGACGCCCGATGGCTTGGGGCCGAAGAAGTTGTTTGAGGTTTGTGGGCTGATGGATTCTGTGCGGATTGACACCGATGCTGGGGGGGATGGCTTTGCCAACGGAGTGTAGACAGTGTTGCTTTGTCTTTTTTATGACTTTGCATGTAGGGCATCTTATTGGGCCTGTTTGTGTTGTTGAAGTGTAGATAAGTCACCCCCCACTGAGTAGGCTGTGCACGAGAAGCATGTCAGGATCCGCTGTTCGAATATCGTGGAAGGAGCAATAGAACGAAAGAAGTAACCTGATAGGTTTTTCATGGCACAAGGCTTTCTCTGAGATGTAATGATTTTTTTCCTTCAAAGTATTAGGTGAGATCTTCCTCTGTTACTATTGTACGCCATTTCGACAGTCACTTCCAATTTCGGAGTTTATGAGGCTTCCGCGGAGGACTGGTGAGAATTTCCTAGTCCTAATTTCTACTACCTAGGGACGTACTAGGGTGGTCCTGACGCCAATTGGAAGAGTTTAGAGTCTTCTATCTTTTCTTGCTTTCTAGGCACTTCACTGCTTCTTCTCCTCTGGCGTTTGGAGATGAGTTGCGAGTTTGGGGGCTGTAGAGAGTCTGGTACATGGTTATACAGGGCTATGTAATTCTAAATAAGGATGCGTAAACGAAATTAAAGATTGAGAAGGGCTGTTTGTTCTCCTTTTTGAGGTCTGGCTCTCTCTTAGAGCTTCAGTATGAAGAGAAGAGAGAAGAACCAACCCTGGGGCTGGTCAGGGGGAATTCATTAAAGGATACAATGATAAAGCTATGTACAGGTGAATATTATATATATATAAGTAAATAAGATCAAGTAACTGTCCAACTCTACACCAGCAGTAACAGATGAATGTCTTCATCAACCTGCACATCCAAGTTCAGAAACCTGCTGTCCAAGAATCACCACCGCAACAGCAATCTAAGAATCATAAAAGCACATAATCAGAACCACAACTCTATCCCATCAAATCAACCAACTCACCAAAGACAAATCCACTCCCTGCGCAACTCTCACTCTCCACTTAGGCCGAAGTCGAAAAGGCGCCTTTTGCCCCTCAACCAGCTCCTCGACGTTCGTGATCCGCTCGATATAAGCCACCGCGCAATCCTCCACAACCACCACCTGCACCAGATTATCCAGATCCTGCGCCTGGACCTCGAGGACTACCGTGTCCTCATCACCACCAGCGAGGCCCAGATGATCCCCGCCATACACCACCCTCGATACCGCATTCCGAAACCTCAGGACCGCCCTCGGCGCCTGGATCGCTACACGACACTTCGCGGAGAGGAGGACCTCGTCCCCCCTGGCCCCCGGTAACTTCAACTCCAGCGTAGAGGAGTTGTACCATCGACCCCGGAGTTCGAAGAGCGGGAGGCCCGATCGATCGCGGAAGATGCGGCGTTGTCTGAGAGTCCACGGGTCGCCTTGCACGGTGAAGAGGGTCGCTCCGTTGCGGTGGTAGATGGTGTAGTCGAGGGGGTGCCAGGGTTCGGGGTTGTTGTGGATAGTGAGCATTGTTTCGCCTGGGGTGATGTTCTCGGGGCGGATTGCTATGGGCCATCTTGGTGGTGTTGGTCTTGGGAGGGGCGCCATACATGATTTTGCTGTGGTGGTAGTCTGTTAGGTATTCTGGTGTAGGTAGAAGAAGAAGAAGAAGAAGAAGAAGAAGAAGAAGAAGAAGAAGAAGAAGAAGAAGAAGAAGAAGAAGAAGAAGAAGAAGAAATATTGGGCATGTTGGAGGAGGAGTCTGGTAGGACATTGTTATTGTTATAAATAGATGGTGCTGCGGTACTGGCTAGAAAAGTAATCTATATGGAGAGCGATTTACTTGCATTTCTTTTTGGTGAGGCAGAGCGCGCTAACAGCTCTGCCTTGCTGCTAGTGTAAGGCAGCTAGTGTTCGATGCATCTAAGCTTTTGAATCAGTATATTGCTGCGTTTTTGATCCTGGCTAATCTACCTCTTAGGTTCCTATTCACTGTCATACTATAGCTACTAAGACTTCCTGCCAAGTAAACACTCGTACAATGTAAGAAGTCTACTAGGTAGTACCTAGGTAGTAATCACCAATATGTCGCCCATTGACTCTCTCCATGCACGACTTTGACAAACTCCTTCCCTATAGCTTCATCTGTTTGCTGCGATGGATGCAACTCATCAAACCACAAATAGGACGCCGAATTGGCCTGTTTCTTGCAATTGGCTCCTGTGGTGTCGCAGTGGTTCACATACCCAGTCACGTTAGCCGGGTCAGCCAGGTACTCGGATGGGTGGTAGTAAATATAAGATATCTGGAGAGCACAGAGTACACAGTCAGCACACTAATCCAAGACACGTATAGATGATACCCGGGGGAAAAAATGAAAGAAGAAAACATACCAGTCCATACATATCCATAACCGCAAACTGCGCCCCCAGGTACCGCTTCGCAACCAGCACCTCATACGGAGTCTTATAGTGATACACATCATTGGCAGTAGCCACAGTCTCCCACATCCGATAGCTGATCTCCGTAATATTCGACCCCTTATCAGGGAAGTACTCCGTGGCAGCTAACCCACCATTCTCGGGCGTACCATACTGCGGAGACAGATGCAACGGCGACACATTCATGATCACAAAGTACCGACCACCATTGGCATACACGCCGTCGAGAGCCTCATAGACACAGTCAATATAGTCCGGGATGGTGGTCCCCTTCACCTGCGAGTCCGTGAGGAAAGCGTCATTCCCCAAGTCGTTGGTACCGATCCAGATGGCGTAAACAGTCTCTTTTGGCGGGATATCCAGGAACTTCTGGCCTTGGGGGGTGATATACTTGCTGTCGGCGATGAATGCAGGGACCTCGTATTCCAGAACAGAGGGGAATGTGCCGTTGAGGACAGCATTTGTTCGTGGGGTGATATTATTCGAACACACGGCACCGCCGATGGCATAGTTGTAGCGGCTGATATTGGCGTTCTGGGCGGCGTAGTAGCCCCAAGTATAACCTCCTGATGCAGAGTCATTGCCCTGTTGATGAGGGATACATTGTTAGCACTAATCATGTTCATGTTCGATAACGATAAGGAAGGAAGAATGAGATGGTGAAATAGAGGTCAAGAGCAATTGAGCACTTACAATAGGCTGCACCCATCCCACTGGAGGAGCCTCTCCATTATGACTGGCAAAGTATTTGACCCGCGACTCATCGGTGTAGCTATCCCCAAAGGTCACAAGAGACTTCCAATTCTGCGGTCCCCAATGCTTGTAAGGTTGCGCAAACGTGGCATCCAAGCCCAGGAACAAAACAATTGCAATATGCTGGAGGTAACCCATTTTGCAATTCAGGTAGTCACTGTTTCCCAAGTCTTGAGCTATACTTCGAAGTAACGATAAGGAGGGGAAAAGAGAAAAGATTCTACAACATACATATACCTCTACTTCAACATAAGCTTTTTTCCCCGGAATTCATTTCTTTGTCCCCCAGCTTCCGTCTGCCCGGGGTAATTCTGCTCGTCTTTGGTGCTGGAAGAGGGGGTTCCTGATCCGCCAGAGGAGAAATGCGGGGATATCTCCGGCAATAGCTAAACGGCGAGATGGTGGATATTGCAACTAGAGGTGGAATTGCACTGTCGTCTCTCGTTTATGCGGGTCCCTGGCATTTGTAATTAATGAAGTTGCTCCACCTGGGGCCACCTGTCGCTGTGGTGAGCTACCGAGTCTTTGTTTGTGTGTAGAATCATGACTACACACCAAGCCTTAGGCTACACAGAACAAAGAATGCCCTTCCGATGAATCCGCTCCATGTTTCCGGGGGAACAGCCCGGAGATTAATGGTATGGCTTCGGTTGAGATGACTGTTGAGAAGAAAGGGGCTGTGATGTGGCATAACTCTCCGTGGGTGTTGTATAGGCAGGATGATGAGAGAATCAGAATTGAACACGATACGATTTTCAGAGTTCCAAGAAGATATACGACCTTTCGGGCTCTGCGAAATAGTTATGTGTTATTGCTAGAGAATCAATAAGAATAATGTCTTTGCTACCCGGTGGGGTAGTACAGGGGTAAGTGCTGTACTACTTGTAGGACGTTTTTGATGATGTGTACAAAGTGTAGCATTGTTACCTAGGTAGGTATATTCCATTCTGATGCACCTTACTACTAGCAATTTTTATGCATAGTATTTTTTCAATTGGCTGAATATACAGCTTCAGTTCAAGCCATTCCATAGGTAACTTAGCTGCTGGCAGCTTGTCTACCATCTTAGCTATAGGAGACTTCCCAACTCACTGCAGCATAACGTACTGGTAGTCATGAATCTGCCCCTCTGCCTTGGTGATGCTGGTCTCAACTCCAGCTTGCAGACGGTAACTGAAAGCATCGCCCTGAGCGATGAGGATTTTTCCCTGGATACGGAAATCGTAATCGGAGAAAGCTTAGACAAGTCTCATCCGAAGAGAAGGTTAGAGGTGAGTGAGAGCATTGCATCGATCTCTGCGGTTGGGAAGGGAAGCGTCAATCATCCAGTCCAGCGTGGGACCATGCTATAGCTTCGAGATTCCTTTGGCATGAAAGAAGTGAATGAACTCCACTTGGATGCCCTCCACGACTTCCCAGAAGGCTCTTTGGACGAAATCGCGATTGATTGGGTTGTTATTGTAAGGGATCCAGCAGCGATTAATGCGACTAATTCTCGAATTTGTTTTATCCGAGGATCTGGTTCACCGATCGCGCCGTTAACATAGACTTTAAGGGATTCTATATCGTAATTATCCACGTTGTTCGCTACTGTGTATACGTACAGGTCGCGGCCAGTTTGCTGTTTATTTCATCTTTTTTCCCAGTAACATTCGGCTACATCCAGTGTCGATATACTGGCTAGCGGCCGCCGGTATACCTTATTTATACTAGTCCAGCGCAGTCAAGGAGCTTTCCCCGCACTCGCACTGCGACAGAGTACTAGCAAAGTGTGTAGGCTGTAGTGTAGAGCACTGGTGGTACTACACTGTCCCGGCTACTTTTCTTTTTCTCACGGCCCTTAAATGAGGCTGACGATATTTTTCTTACCCTCGCCTTTCTTCTCGACTTCGGCTTTCCCTTCTCTATTCCTCCCTTCATTCATCCAATTAATCATCGCATCCTGGTCTGTCTGGTTTCTAGTGTCAGAAATCTCATAATACACCTAGGTACTATGGTATTCACATCGTCGAGCGCGGCAGGCACTCTGCCCCCCATCCCGGACAACATCCCGATCAGCGAGTTTATGCTCAGTGAAGGCCATGGACGTTATCCTTTGGCTAGCGCAAGACACCCGTTCACGTGTGGACTTACAGGGAAGACTTATTCGACTTTGGAGGTGAAGGAGAGAGTTGAACATCTATCCCGAGCGCTTGCGAAAGAACTCAGCTGGGAGCCCAACACAGGTACAGAATGGGACAAGGCTCTCGTTGTTTTCTCGATGAACACAGTAAGTCGCCAGTTTGGTCTATAAGAACTTTAGATAAATTCGTTCTCATGTTTGTCTTCCTCCTGCGCTAGATTGACACGATACCGTTGAATTGGGCGACACATGAACTGGGAGGAATTGTGTCACCCGCCAATGCCGCTTACTCGACGCCAGAACTTAAACACCAGCTGCTTGATTCTAAAGCACAGGCTCTATTTACCTGCCTTCCTCTCCTCTCCACAGCTCTAGAGGCGGCATCTTTAGCTGGTCTGCCCAAGAACCGTATCTACCTGATAGAGATACCACCACAGCTCAGCGCTGGTTTCCAGGCCGCCCCAGAATACAAGACAGTATCCCAGTTGATTGAAGAGGGGAAGTTGCTCCCAAAGTTGGAGAAAGTTAGGTGGCGCGCTGGCGAGGCTGCTCGACGAACAGCGTTTCTGTGTTACTCGAGTGGGACATCTGGCTTGCCTGTAAGTGAGGTCAACGTGAGAATAACTGACTTCGTCTAACTGTCAATGTGTTTCCAGAAAGGAGTGATGATCTCACACAGAAATGTGATTGGGAACGTCCTGCAGATTACTGCTTCAGAAAAGTCATGGCGCGATGCCCAAACCGCGTCCCCTGGTGCCCCCTACTACTCCGAGGTCTTGTTGGGACTCCTTCCTCAGAGCCATATTTTTGGCTTGGTTGTTATGTGTCATGCCGGGCCTTTCAGGGGCGACCAGCTTATAGTTCTCCCCAAGTTTGAGCTGAATAATTTTATGTCTAGTGTTCAGAACTTCAAAATAAATACTTTGTTTGTGGTGAGTCGCTCATTGGCATACTGGGGAAGATAGCATTATTGATCACATATACTCTACTGCCTAGGTTCCACCGATAATTATCACAATGCTTCGAAATCCAGACATCTGCGCCCAGTACGATTTTAGCTCAGTTATGTCACTTTACACTGGTGCAGCACCTCTTGGCAAGGAGACGGCTCTTGATTTCCAGAGAGTTTACCCTAAGGCCGTAATCCGGCAGGCATATGGTAGTATTCTGTTCTCTAAGGACAATTTTTGCAAACGCTGATAACCCCTAGGACTTACCGAGACATCGACGGTCGTTACATCGACTGGCTTCAATGACGTTTTCCTCGGATCCTCTGGCTGGCTTATCCCCGGCGTAGAGGCACGTATTGTTACTCCCGAGGGAGAAGAGGTCACTACATATGACACTCCTGGTGAAATCTGGGTGCGCAGTCCAGGTGTCGTCCTTGGCTACTTGGGTAACGAAAAGGCTACCAAGGAGACATTCAAGGATGGATGGCTGCACACCGGGGACGAGGCTGCCATTCGTAAGAGCCCTAGGGGTTTCGAACACGTGTTTATTGTCGACCGTATTAAGGAATTAATCAAAGTCAAGGTTTGTACAACCAACCCAGAGCCAGCTTCTTACCTGGGCTCTGCTCACTGATTGACGTGATCTCCCAGGGCCACCAAGTAGCTCCAGCCGAGTTGGAGGCTCATCTTCTCACCCACCCAGCCGTCGCAGATTGTGCTGTCATCGCCATCCCCGATGAATCTGCGGGCGAGGTTCCCAAGGCAATTGTAGCGAAATCGCCTGTCGCGGGATCGGACGACGACGCAACCATCAAGTCTATCTTGAAATATGTGCAGGATCATAAGGCTCGACACAAGTGGCTGAAGGGAGGTGTACGGTTCATCGACGTCGTTCCTAAAAGCCCAAGTGGCAAGATTTTGCGTCGACTTCTTCGAGACCAGGAGAAGGAGTTGCGGAGACAAGCTGGGGCTAAACTGTAGAGCATTCCGGAACTACTGTTGAAGGTGCAATTTTGGGAAGATTTGCGTGTGTTTTTGCGTATATATCACTGCAGATTAGACCCATTTTAGAATATCAGATTTACATCTTGAATTTCCAAGACGATTGCCTTCTTTTTTCCCCTTCCCCCCTTCTTTACTCGTCTTGTGAATCGGATGGACGATGTTTGCAGTGTTTGATGGAAGCGCGGGGAAGAAATGAATTTCTAAGCGGGGGTTGATTTCATCGCAGCTTTAGAAAGGCGAAAAAAATTTGCTACAGGGCTTCCACGTCTTTAAAAGGCCTATTATTTTTTTGTTCAGCTTAAGGGGCATCTATTTGAGTGAAATAACATTTCAGTTTTTCGTTGTATTTAATTTTTTTACAGCTGATTTATTTCCCCGGGGCTTCCTCTCTACAATGTCGTCCTCCGATTATCCTCGTCATGAGGGAGGGGAAGATGCGTATATTGAAGCTGATGAGGCAGAAGAAGTCTTCAATCACGACGAAGATCACCCAATGGACTCTGATCCGGAGGATGGAGACCACGACATGACATTTGAAGAGCAAGAGATTACACTACAAAATGACTCCGTCGCCCACTTTGACCTACACAACGACTCGATCTTCTGCATCGCCCAGCATCCCATCCACAATGCGATTGTCATTACAGGCTCTGGCGACGACACGGCCTACCTCTTTGATTCGACTCCGCAAACCGAACGCCCTCTCCTCCCGCAGAGCTACGAATCTAACCCGCAACCCAGACAAGAGCGAGATTCGTTGAAGCCCCTCGTGAAAATGGACGGACACACAGATACCGTCAACGCCGTCGCATTCACCGAGCCCAAGGGCGAATACGTCGTGACCGCGGGGCTGGATGGTCGACTACGCGCGTGGCGTGATACATCGCCTCAGCAGACCGGGTCTTCGTGGGCGTTTGTTGCAGAGGCACAGGAGGTAGAAGAGATCAACTGGGTTGCTGTCTGCCCCAGCGCGAACGGCGATGAGGAAAAGAATAACGTCATTGCCCTCGGTGCCAACGACGGTAGCGCCTGGGTCTTCCGCATCAACCACAATGATACCTCCGAACCCATCTCGATCATCCAAACATTCTTCCAGCACACCGGACCCTGCACAGCGGGTGCTTGGACCCCCGACGGTAACCTCCTCGCCACCGTCTCCGAAGACGGCAGCTTCTACGTATACGATGTCTTCGGCGCGGCCGCCGCAGCCGGAATCTCTTACTCTGCCGGAACCAGCGCAGTCGTTGGGCTAACATCCGAGGACCAGCGCTTCGCAGTCGAGGGGGGTCTTTACTCTGTTGCCATTGCGCCAACGGGCGGCTTTGCGGCCGTCGGTGGCGCAGAGGGCCACATCAAGATTATCGGTCTCCCCCGTCTAGGCTCCGGTGGTGGTAGTGCGGGCGCATCCAAGTCGTCGTCGTCGAAGTCGTCCAGGGGTCCTGCATCTCAGACATCCGCCGCAACCGCGGGGACTATTCTTGCTGCGCTGCAGCCACAGTCCGACAGTGTCGAGACACTCTCCTTCTCTGCGCCGCCGCTCAATCTCCTTGCCGCTGGCTCGGTGGACGGGTCGATTGCCCTGTTTGACACGGCCCATCGGTTCGCTGTGCGTCGGCATATCAGGGAGGCGCATGAGGGCGCGGTGGTTAAGGTTGAGTTCCTGCAGAGCCGTTCTGCGGCGATGACGACTCCCTTGGGTCGATCGGTTCCCTTGGCGGCTGCTGCTTCGGCTGCGGGTCAGGGTCGCTCGTATCTCCTCACCTCTGTCGGTATTGATGGTGTTGTGAGACGTTGGGATGCCCGTGGAGGAACTGCGGCTGCGGGCCAGGGTCTGACGACTGAATGGAAGGGCCATTTGGGTCTTACGGAGAACGAGGAGGGTGAGCAAGCCGGTGGGATTATGGGTTTCGTTCAAGGGTTTGATGGGAAACGGGTTGTTACGGCGGGTGACGATGGAATCTCGTTAGTATTTGAGGAATAGTCTGGTGGATCTGGTTGTGAATACACTCTATTTTTTTTAATACATAGACAAATGATGCGTGGATTTTTACGATATCAAAAGAACTCGGCATACCCCGGAAACTACAAGTTTCTTTTTTTTTTGTTTTAAACGAGGCCAGGGATTCGGTAGAAAGCAGTAGGGATATTTGGTGTACAAGTAAATCATGAAAGATTTTAATATAACAAATGACAAATGCTATGTACATACATACACCCAACAAATCAAACCCAAGCGCCGTCTGCAGAGGGCTAGCGCCCATCCATAACAATCAGACAGGTATGCTGATGAAAAACAACCCTTCTATGGTATTGCACAGGTGCACGCACCCAATGTCCTCAACACAGCATTGATTTTTCTTTTTTCTCTCAAGAACAAAATCGGATTTCTTTCCGGCGGAAATCCGGGGGTATCCGTTATCCTTTCTTGCTGCGTGTTGACCTTGGCTGTCCGCATCCAGTGACTCGACTCAACTCATATATTTTCCTTCCCGAGACGATAGGTGCTCAATCTCAATGGTGGGCCTCGTCATGGTGATGGTCGTCTTTGAGGAAGAAATGCTCATATGCGCAGTAGCCCGCAAAGGCAACGCTGGCGATTCCGAAGCCGGGGAAGATGCGCTTGAATCGGTTGAATCGGCTGAAAGGACCATTGTACCTCCAGGCCTCACTGGGACAGGAGTCAGTATCATGCATATACATATATATATATATATATAGAAATAGATTTATAGACAAGAGAATCATACTATCGAGCCCAGGGATCCCTCTTAGCGTAAACCGACCGGGGCGAGGCGGCGGCCTTGAACTCGCGGACGTCGAATCCAGTGGGGTTCTGAGAAGACATGGTGTCTAATGGATGCAATCGGCGAACTTATAAGGGTGGGTAGAACAATATTAAGGGTTCGCAGATGGTCTGGGCAGCAATTTCCACCGGATCCAAGGCACAATGAAGGGACAAACAGCGTGCGGACACTGAACTGGTGGGAGGTGAAGTTGAAGCTGGTCCGGCAATGAGAAACTCGGGTCTTGGCACACTAGGCCCAAAACAGGCCAGCAAAGCTCTCCGCCTTCCGTTTCGCTCTCGACGGCCCTCCAGCGCGAAAAAGACCGAACCACTTGGGCACTTCATCTCCCCTCCTCCCCCTCCTCCATCCCCCTCTATTGATCGCGATTTCAGATGCATGACCAGCACCCCGTGCTCCAGTCGATATTATGCCCCCTCCAGTCGGCAGATACGGGCCTACTGGTCTAACCGGTCCTTACTCGCACTTACAACAAGCCCACCTCCAACAACAACAGCAGCAGCAACCCCAGCATCATCCAGCTCACGCCCAGTCTAGCAACACAGCTCTTCCGCCTCCTTCTCTTGGTGGCCACCCCGGCTTCGCGACAGGCAATCCGAACACAAATATGAATCCATTTACATTATCAGGCGCAGGTATTGCCAATGGAATGTCTGTTGCCGGGTTTGGAGGCGCCGCGGATGGTGGAGGTACCGGGCTTGCGAGCCATGCAGCTCAGATGGGTTTTGCCAGAGGAGCTCAGATGCAACAGCAACAATTACACCAGACGCATGATGGTCGACTCACTCTCGAAAGCAAAACAAGCGGGGTGAAGACGCGCATACGAGATGTATGGAAGCATAATCTGGCTCAGGAAATGGCTGTACTAAGACAGCTGGTCGAGAAGTATCCTTATATCAGCATGGTAAGATGCCACCATGAAGGGACACGCACTCTGCATCTAGGGATCATAATTACTAAAAAAATTACGATAGGATACGGAGTTTCCCGGTATCGTGGCCCGTCCGATCGGCGCATTTACGAATAAAGCAGACTACCACTACCAGACCCTGCGGTGTAATGTTGACCTTTTGAAAATGATCCAGCTCGGGATCACCCTCTTCTCTCCCGATGGCGAAGTTCCTCCGCCCAATGCCACGGATGCAAACGGGCAGCCCCTTGGGAACAGCCTCGTCCCTGCCCCTTGTACCTGGCAGTTCAATTTCCGGTTTTCGCTTGAGGACGACATGTACGCACAAGAGTCGACTGCAATGCTAGCCAAGGCAGGTATTGACTTTGCTACACACGAAAAGAATGGCATCGACCCGTTCGAGTTTGGGGCGCTCCTCATTAGCTCTGGCCTTGTATTGTTGGATGATGTCCACTGGGTTTCGTTCCACTCCGGCTATGACTTTGGCTATCTGATGAAAATTATGCTTTGCAAGCCGCTTCCTGAAAACGAAGAGGAGTTCCACAAACTTCTCAATATCTTTTTCCCTTCTTTGTACGACATCAAGTACCTAATGAAACATGCGGGACGCAACCAGGCCGTCAATGGCTCTCCACTAACACCCGCTGCCGCTCAAATTCTCACCAATCTCGGTCAAAAGTCCGGCCTTCAAGATATTGCAGATGAACTTGGAGTGAAACGCGTTGGTATTGCCCATCAGGCAGGCTCTGACTCCCTTGTCACAGGAGAAATTTACTGGAAAATGCGACAACTTGTCTTCAATGGCACTATCGACGAGTCTAAGTACTCTGGGCAAATCTGGGGATTGAATGGGCAAATGCCAGCCATGTCGTACCACATGCAGCCCCACCAGACTCCTAACCTGAATGGTGCCACAATATACTCGGCAGCTGGTACGCCTAGTACACCAAATGCTGGCGTTCAGACACCTCAACATCAAACTGCCGGTGTGCTAACTCCTGGAGCTACAGGTGGCGTGTTAGGACAATTCCAAATGGTAAAGTCATGAGGTCTGCGGATTTCCTTGACTCTATCTTCTTTTCCCTCTGTATAGGCTCGTCCCAGTTCCCCAAGGATCATCAGTTTTCCGGTTTTCCCTTTTTGTCACTGATTCTTCGCTACTGCGGCTTTTATTGCCTCAAGCGGGGAGTTGATGCACTGATACGGCTGGACGGGTGTACATAGCATGCGATGTCCCAGTTGCGTTCCACTTGTTTTGGCGCGTTCTCGTTACTGGGGTAAGGTTTCTCTCTTCCATGGGAGGTATCTACTGAAGCACCTTCACATGGTTTGGAAGGAGGTGTTTGCGAAGGGTGTATGGTGTTGATTCTTCGGGTGGAATATGATTTGCTCTTATGGGCGTTTATACGGCTTTATATTTTTCATCTATACTTTCCATGCGTGTGTTGGCTTTCTTTTCTTATAGATTTACCGTAGGTAAAACGGGTTGGATTTTGTTTCTTCTCCTTGGCGGCCTAGCAGTAAGCCCGCAAGTAAATTACGCTCAAGTACATGGAGCAAGTATAAGATCAACAGCAAGGCATAGCCACATTGCTAATTCTTCCATGTGGATTTCCAGTAACCTTCCTGGGATATGCCAGTAGATTATTTCCATATGGTAATAAGACGGAAGATATGAAATTAGTGGCTAGTTATGACAGCGGGGGTTGGTCCCAAAAGCGGCAGAGCACTTTTTAGACTTCGATCTAGTGAATCTTCTCAAAGGGTCCCATTCCTTCCTTAGGCAGAGAGTTTGCTTTGCTTTCGCCATTTGCATGTGACGGCGAAACTCAAAGGACTCGGACCCTTTTTCTTCCCTTTTCCCTTCTTCCAACACCTTCTCGTCTTCCTCTTCCCTTGCCAGCCCTCATTGGCTTCCTGTGGTTTCTGGACCCCTTATTTGCGATAAAAAGCATCCAAACCCCACACAATCCGGATTGCTCAACCATCCCCGAGGTTAGAGTGCTGTCCCGAATCAACTCCCTTTGGATGGTTCAATTTAAGCCGCACTTTCCTTAGAGATAGCAGCATTGACAGGGTAATGGTTGCCCGCCCCTTAAGCTGATATCTTTATAGCCGTAAGAGTGTCCCTCTAGGAAGAACAAATCCCATACCTATCTGAGGCAAAATGTGGCATTATCAGAATCATCTGAGCTATATCTATAAGAGTAATAGAGAAAATTATTGAGGTCATAAACATCAGTCCGTCCCTGAAAAGACAAAAGAAAAAAAAGAAAACAAGCATCACTCTGGTCCGACTTTCTCTTCTGAATCTTTTATCAGATTGTTCTCGTCTGGGGCGTCCTCCACTTTGCACTTGGATATAGTAGTAGTATGTGAACTTTGCCCGTCTGCTTCTTCAAAGAGGGATACCAATGTTTGCATAATTATGAAGGTCCTGGAACGCTGTATACCCCTGTGCCAGCAGGTCGATGAACAGCTCGTGGACACTGTTGCAAGGGGATCTGGATCCTCTTGCTGAACAATTTCCAACATCAAACGCATAATTTTCTGTCGCCATCTGCGCAGAGTCTCCACCTCACTCTCTAGTCGCTCGTTTTCCGACTTTAAGAGGAGATTTTTTTGCTTGAGCTGACGCAGCAGCTCAGAAACTTTGTCGTTTTCCGTGCTCAGCTCCTCTAGGCGACCTAGGATTTCCGTTTTCTCCTGCTCCCGTCGTTCGCGAAAACGACGTTGAGCTGCACGGTTCTGAGATAATCTTTTGGTAACCTATGATCAATGGTCAGCCTTATTGTGTTAATTTACAATCTCTTGACATGCTCGAGTGAGCTACTAGAAAAAGAAAATTTTTTTTTGCTCTTAATACCTTGTTCGGATCCACAGGCCCACTTGAATCAGGGGATGTTTTGCTAACCTCAGGACCTCCTGGGGCAGGAGAATTTTGACTCATAATCTGAGAAAGAGACGGCGACGGCAAGGTTGGTGATAGAGAAAGTGGAAATCCATTTTCACTACCATGTACTGTTGATGAGGGATGCACGTATGAAAGAAACTGAATGCCATCATCCATAATAGGGCTGTTTGATGAACTGTGCTCCCATTGCATAGACCCCGACCGCAAATCATTTCCGAGATCTGTGGCCTGTCTGGATGCCGACTGTTCTGGCATGGAGCTCATGATGTCGCCCCCATAGTAGGACGACGAATTGGGCATGTTTTGCTGATACATTTGAGGTTTCGTATTTGCAATTGCTCACAAATGATGCTGCAAGAAGAGGGCTTCCAGAAATTTGAAACCCACGGGGAGAAAACCGACAGTTTTTTAAACAGTGTGTCTAGGAGTATACAGACGGCTCATTTTTACTTTATAAGTTTTGTAAGCAGTCCCTATAGTTAACTAACTAGCAGAATAAGGCGCGCCAGCCGTTTTGAGGTTTATGGACGATGAGCGGCTAGTCCGGATTAGGGGGGATCTCGCTTTGCTCCTATTGCTCAATCACACATGTTGGAGATAACCCAAGCCGCCAAAATCTCCCCTAGGCAGCCTCAGAAGGACCCTCTGACAAGTTTACAACCTTAACAAGGGGGGAGGGGAGAGGGGGGCAGACCAAAATAATAATGCTTAGCAAGGATAGTATTCTAAATGGGGTCATGACAAAGGCTGGGCTCCATCGTTCTAAAAATGATCAACTTCTTCAACAAGTGTCGTCGACTCCTCACTAGCGGCTGATGCCGCTAATCATCAAAAGCCAGGAGGTACTTTATTTCAACTTAGGTTTCGGCACTAACTCCATCGGGGAACTGGTCAAAGACTTCTTCCCCCGGAACAATGGAAAATGATGCGATGGCCTTCCATCATTCCATTCGAGGCTAAACTGATGGCCCCGCTTCTCAAGCCACTCACAGGCCAGACACCCAATTCCAAACACGGCTTAGCGCTGTACCGGCCTGTATTGGCTAAGCCTTATGCTCTCTAGCGCGGTATCCATCGGGCAATCTCATCAATCTTGGCCCCCAAAATATCGGGATTTCGGGTCCGACCATAGGGAAATAGTTACACTAGTAGTACTACTACTAGTACTCCAGTACTGCTGCTACGGCGTAGTTAACTTACTATAACTTACTAAGTTCACACGTGTACTCGGTAAGACAGCTTCAAGTGACTTTTTTTAGGCAACGGTCAAAGTGTAAAGTAGCATTTCCCACTTGCTGGATCCCTATTCAAACGCTCCAATTGACTAATTACAGGAGGTGGCGTCCCGGTCTGGATTCTTGGCAGTCGGTTCTGGCCCCCCCAGTCCTTACGATAACATTGGGGTCATGAGGGGAAGATTCTCTTCCACATTCCTTTACAGCGATCCTGTACAGCTGCATCCACCCAAGCGAAGGATCGAAGGAGCACCAGAAGCCTCTCCAGGGTATCCACTCCCAACTCGACACACAGGAGATGCGTATGTGGCGTCAGCCGTTCGCACTTATTTTCCAATGTAATCATAGCGACAGAAAGGCCCCATAGAAGCAGACGGCGTGAAGAGGGAACATTCTGCGCCATAAGCCACTCAATTTTAGGTACAAGGCATTTGATGATGTGCTCCCGCAGGAGCCGTGACCGCGGAATCGGGAATGTGACGTGAATGGCGTACAGCATTGCGCTCAATCGGCATGTGAGATAGATCTCTCGGGACAATATGGTCTGATCCAAGGACTGGCCTAGACATTCGAGGATGAGCTCCATAGCATCGTTCTCATCTGGTAGAGACAACAACCTGTGGTGCACTAGATTCCGGCTATCTCCCAGTAAGTCGAGAACGACTGGGCTACAAGTTTCCCCTGAGTAGTATTGCAGCACGCAGGATAGCTCGCCAAGATGGACAAAAGAAGTCACAATTTCCTCCTTTACTGGCGGGAATATGCCACGGAGTTCGCGGAAACCAGACCCGGTCGTTTCTCGGGCAAAATGACGGCTCTGCGACTGGAACAACAAAAGCGGATGCTGTAAGTCCAGGTCCAACCGCTTGCCATCGACGCTCAGCATTATTGGGTATATTGGCTTGTGCAAGTTGTGGACTGCGTTCATGAGATCGGAAATGCATAGCAACCAAGCCAATGCAAAGGCTTGCAGGGTCTCGATACCGCCGAACCTCCGAACTATACTCTGCACCACGCTCCAATGCAGGGGGTGGTAATCCCGACTACCGTAAAAGTCTAGGGCGTGTAGACTTCGAAACGGGGGGGAAAACGGACTTGAGTCCCGAGTTATCCTTGCCCTGTGGGTATCATTTACCGCTAGATAGAGGATACACATGACTATCGCGTCCGGAGATTTCAGCCTAGACATATTAGCCACTTCCTCCCGCAAGCTCTTCAGGGCTAGCCCTTTTAATTCTAACTGCTCCTTCGACTCCAGCTGCGGTTCGGAGGCACCATAGGTGATGCGAAGAATGTCCCGATGGTACGATGATGCCCATAAAACTGCATATCGAATCACCTTGTTGTCATAAGGCAGGGCCCATGCTTTATAACACTCGGCTGCGTAACTCAATGGCCGGAAATGTGGCCATATCGTGGTACACGCAAAGTGCAACAGCTCCTGTACCTTCAACCTGGAGGACTCCGCATCTAAGGGCAAGAGTGGGTCGAGAACTCCTGCCCCGAGGAACTGGATGGTGGGTGGACTAGGTGATCTCGCAGATCGCCGATAGATTGTTTGTGGCTGGGTGCCTGTCCCCAAGGGCCCGGGAGCACCACCATCGTAGCCTCTTTTCGGTTTTATTGGGCGAAATAAATTCGAGGATTCCCGCGAATCAGACCCTTGCGATGGGGGATACGTCGAGCTCGCATCCTCGTAAGCTTCGATCTCTTCTTCCCCGGCTTCCTCCAAGCCACTAGCTCCTGGGTGCTGCCCTCGTGCCAGCAGATCATTCAATTCCTCGATCGCATCCTGACGTCTCTTTGCTCGCTTTTCGAGGAGGAAGCGTCGTGCAAGGTTGGATCGAATATTGCCTGGTTGATCCTTTAGCGTTGGTGCTCCCACAAACACAAACTTCCCTTCAGAGCTATCATTCAGTTTCGGCGCCATTTTTTCCCAACCGACATGGTTATCCACCTCGCATTAGCAAGGGTTTCATACTCGGACGATGCGATTAGTCTAACAGTTTGCCGAGTGTCGTATTCGAAGATTTAGTGAGGGCCTTAACATTTAGGAACCGCATCCATAATATTATATCACGTGAGGTGTCAGAATATGTTAGTTAACTAGCCCTATTTGCTGACGTATCCAAAGATCTCACCGGCGCGGATTAACTACAATCCGCAACCAATCAATCACTTAACAGCGGGTTGATCAGCGCTGCCTCAGGCAACACATGATATATCCAGAATCATCATTATTCTAATAATTCAGTCTATACACTAAATAAAACAATTTAATTATTAGGTATATTTCAATATGAATATTCATGGCCCTGCTCAACCTCTGCCACAGATCTACTTGTCGAAGTAGATTACTCCCTAACTACACAGGGAAATCATGTACCCATCAAAGGAAATCAATGGGCTTTGAAACTTGACACTGGGTTCTGGACACTTTTTCACCCGATCAAAAGGCTGCGGTATGTAAATAGGGATGTGTCATTGAACTGGGGAAATGGCGCTCATACTATGGCTGACATCCACAGGTACGTCCTCCATACGCTATTTAATCCACCATAATCAGCTTCAAACCGAGATCAATCATAATCATTACAGACGCTAATCCAGCGTCTGGGAGATTACAAACATGGATGTCTGATATACCTAGGGATATCTGCGAATATCCATTGCGAGCGCGAAAGGTGAAAGGAATGTTATCTGTGGTGATACATGATACACATGGCACACGGCTATTCGAAACCTTTACCTCCAAAAGGCAAGTATAATATGTTGGCACGTACTTGAGGTCTACCACGAACTCGCTGTATACTTGCGTATAGCGCGAGAAAACGAGGGATGCCAGGAGACTGAATTTATGAATGCTTATTTTCATCATCATCCTCCTTGAACCACTCATGCTGCAACAACTTCCTGGCGGTTGGCCTGTCCCTCCAGTCCAGCTTCATGATCTCCATAATGAACTCTTTATCTTTCTTGCAGACCTCTTTTTCTGTTATCATAGAAAATGGCGTAGTTTCTGATTTGGGAATCTCCTGCATAATCCACCTAATAGCGTGCAAAGTCTCAGGGCCCGCAACTTCTTCATACTTGCCAGGCCACGGGCCAAAGTATCGAAATTGCTGCTTTAAAACCTCTAGGCTATACTCTTCATGGCCATAGGGTACGGTGATGGGGTCGAACAGGTTAAAATTGCCACCGTAGATAAGAGTTATGAGCTGAAAATGGCATCAGTGCTCTCTTGCAAATATCAATATCAATCAGTTCAGTTAAATAGGGGAGAAGGTTTACCACAGCCCCAAATGACCAAATGTCGGTTGGAGTGCCCCAAGGAGTTTCCATAATCATTTCCGGACTGCGCCACATAGGCTCCCCCAGCGGCGTGCCTGACTTTGCCCACTTGGAGTCAATATGGCATGCGCCACCAAGATCCCCTAGCCGGACATCTGAAAATCGCACATTACTCTCTACACCTTTCCCGGCGTAATTTACAAAGATATTATCTAGTTTCAAATCTATAAATCTGTTATCGATGGTGTTTCTGAATAAGTAGCTAGAGTATATTATATTTACCTGCATGTACATAACCGCCCTCGTGAAGGCCCTTGAGCGCTTCAAGAACACAACGTGAGACGTGTTTAAGCTCCTTTCGGTTCAAGGGGCTTGATTTCGTTGCTTGAAGGAGATCATCTTCAAAGTATTTCAAGACAATAATACTTGGCTCAGGAGGATCTTCGATTTCATCAAGGAGGGGGCGTAGGTAAGAAGTTTTGCCCTGAAAGCGCTTGAGAATATTCAGTTCATTCTTCACACGGGGATGATTTTTGACGCCCTTAATGACGACTGTCTCTTTGGCTTGGTTCCTAAGTGGAAACTGATCAGTATGTTCTCCCGATAACCAGAATTTTGCGTACTTACTTCGCCAGCCAAACGGTGTCTCGGACTTGTTTTGCAATCGTGTATTTCCCTAATCTGCCTCGAAGAATCTGTCCGACTTGAAAAAGTTGGGACATCTTCAGGGGAATATTTTTATTGTTATCACTCGTAGTGTAGACGAAGACCCGGGTTTGCTTACTATTTGGGGATGAACAACACGGGAACAGCCGCTAAGCCCGAGTGGGAAAAGGAATCCGCTTCTCTTTCCATCGACGCTTATCGGCCTCTTTATGCGCGTCCGGATCGCTATGACTTGAGCTACCTCATTGAAAGATTATAAGCCACTGTCAGTCCCCAGGTGAGGGGTATTGTTCTGTCAGTGCTCTCTTCATCCTTTCTCGTATTCTTTTCTTTTTCAACTTTCCTCTGTGTGTTTCATTAATTCTTCATTCTACGGCAACAGCTTCTCACTCTATACTTCCCGCTATCCTCCCCCGCACGAACAAACGCACGCAGACTAGGGGCGCTTTTTAGACACACTATACATTATCTACTGGGAGAAAAATGGTCCTCGATCGTCTTCAGCAACTGAGTCTTCAGGTCAATGCGACCTCGTTTCCTCCCCACCCCTTTGACCCCCTCACAACAGCTGAAATCGACACTGCTGTTGCTATCATCCATAAGGAACATGGCAAGGTAAACTTCAATGCAGTCACTCTCTATGAGCCTCGCAAGGCCGAGATGATGGCCTGGCTGGCAGATCCGGAGAATGCCCCTCGTCCCACTCGTGCTGCCGACATTGTTGCCATTGCCCCCGGCGGCAAGATCTACGACGGAGTGGTTGACCTAGAAGCCAAGAAAATCGTCGAGTGGAAGCACACTCCCTGTGTGCAACCTCTCATTACTATGGAGGATCTCCAGGAGGTGGAGCACGTTGTACGCAGGGATCCCAAAGTTATTGAGCAATGTGAGATTGTCGGTATTCCCAAGGAAGAAATGCACAAGGTTTACTGTGACCGTAAGGAATCCCAGCCCTATTTTGCGGAAATCGTCTCTGATGCCGGAGTACAGCCTGGACAATTGGGTACGATGAGCGCTTTGGCACAGATGTTCGTCTGCAACAAGCTCTCATGTACTACCGCCCTCATGTCGATGATTCCCAGTACACATTTCCCCTGGACTTCTGTCCTATCTACAATGCTGAGACAAAGGAAATTATCCATATTGATATTCCCCCTGTGAGACGGCCAATCAGCAAGGCCGCCCCTAACAACTATCATCCCGAGTCAATTGAAAAGGAGGGCGGCTACCGAACAGATCTGAAGCCAATTCATATCACCCAGCCCGAAGGTGTTTCCTTCAATGTGAATGGACGTGTCATCGACTGGCAAAATTGGAGCATCCATGTTGGCTTTAACTACCGTGAGGGCATTGTCCTTAACAACATCACCTATAATGACAAGGGCAATGTCCGTCCCGTCTTTTACCGCCTCTCCCTAGCTGAAATGGTCGTTCCCTACGGAAACCCTGAACATCCTCACCAGCGTAAGCATGCTTTTGACTTGGGCGAGTATGGTGGTGGGTACATGACCAACAGCCTTTCCCTTGGCTGTGACTGTAAGGGCGCAATTCACTATATGGATGCCGCATTCGTCAACCGTGCAGGAGCCAGCACGATTATCAAGAACGCCATTTGTATTCACGAAGAAGACGCTGGGATCCTCTTCAAGCACACCGATTTCCGTGACGAGTCCATGATCGTAACCCGTGGCCGGAAGCTGGTCATCTCCCATATCTTCACGGCCGCCAACTACGAGTACTGCGTCTACTGGGTTTTCCATCAGGATGGCACCGTGCAGCTGGATATCAAACTGACCGGTATCCTGAACACCTATGCCATGAACCCCGGCGAGGATACCTATGGTTGGGGTACAGAGGTGTATCCCGGTGTCAACGCACATAACCACCAGCACTTGTTTTGTCTGCGTGTGGACGCCAATATCGATGGTCCAAACAATACTGTCTTCCAGGTTGATGCAACCCGTGGACCAGGCGAGGTTGGAAGCGCTGAAAACAAGTACGGTAACGCCTTCTACGCCAAGAAGACCAAGTATACCACCCCCCGTGAAGCAATGTCTGATTACGATGGCTTCACCGGAAGAACTTGGGAAATGGCCAACACCAACAAGCTCAATCCGTACAGCAAGAAGCCCGTATGTTACAAGCTGGTCAGTCGCGAAGTTTCCACTCTTCTTCCCAGGGAAGGAAGTCTTGTCTGGAAGCGAGCCGGTTTCGCTAGACACGCTGTCCACGTCACAAGGTGTAAGTACCGTTCTTACACATCTATATGTATCCAGAAAAAAAAAAAGACTCTAACACATCATGAATAGACTCCGATGACCAGATCCATCCTGCAGGTCGCCACGTGCCCCAGACCTCCGGGGACCCCTCTGAAGGATTACCCGCCTGGATCGAGGCAGCCGGCCCTGACTGCTCCATTGACAATACTGACGTTGTCCTCTGGCACACATTTGGCCTCACACACTTTCCCTCTCCTGAGGATTACCCCATTATGCCTGCAGAGCCTATGACTGTTCTTCTCCGCCCGCGCAACTTCTTCACCCGCAACCCTGTTCTCGACGTCCCTCCTAGCTTTGTCCGGACACCATCCCAAGTCGCTGCTGGGACAGGGGTATGTGCATGCAAGAAGGGTGATGGTGCTAGTGTTTTGGTTTAAGTCCTTTATTGCTTTTTTGAGCCTTTCTATAATGACTTTGATGTTTCTATGATTACGGATGAGCGATTTCTTGTATATAATCCTATTTCTTGTTTTCTTCTTTATACTTGGGTCTTTGTAACTCAATGCAACCTGAGGCCTTATACCTCGTTGGGTTATCCAACTTGTTGACGCCTGGATAACGAATACATATATATATAACAGTTATATACCGTTGGATTACAATGGACAAGGTTATTCCATGACTTTTTGTTTAATACGAGGCCTTTTACTTCACTACCTAGTGTGGTCTGTTGGGTAAAATATATACTTCGGAGTATATTGCATTACGGGTCCACACAACCCCCCCAAACCACCTTGTCAATACAGGTAGCTCTAGCTAACCCGTCCCACTCACATAATGAGGAATGACGTATCACCAAGGATTGACTTGTTTAAAGGTCAAAGACAGGAATGGCAAGCATTGCGGGCCGGATTTGATTGGGTTACTTTATGTAGCGTAAAAGCTGCCAGCTATTCATCCAACATCCGATGTGGTGTAATGGTTAACATCGCCGTCTCTCACACGGCAGCTCGGGGTTCGATTCCCCGCATCGGAATTATCTTTTTTCCATTTCTATATTTTTCCTTCCTTATTTATATAGTAAGGATGTAAGTGTGGTGCATTTTTGCCTCGGTCGTCTTGTTTATTTATTATACAGTAAGACGAGATATAAAGTGGTCAACCTACCTTAAATCAATCAATCAATCAACCAATCAATCCATGCCATAACGCCATTAACCGTTAAAACAGCCCCCAGCAAGACTAACCCGGGTACTCAATCATACGCAAAATCAAGTCCATCGCAAGTTCCAGCATATCAACAGTCTGTCAATGACCCCAGCGCAATAAGTCATGAATACTAAAGAGAAACCAGTAGTCAAACATCAAGTAGCACGCTTAAGACCCTGCTCCACTTCCCCCAGCAAAGCCAACAACTCCTTCCCCCCATCCGTACCCTTCCCCTCAATCTCCAACCCACGCCCCAGGAACGCCCTGGCCTCCTCCCACCTCCCCATCTCCACCAAACACTTGCCCCCCCTCCACCAAGCCTTCACATTCCCCACAGCCTTAGCCTCCACACTCGCGCGCGCATCCAGCAACCCCTCCGGCCACGCCTGCTGTGCCATATGCGCCTGCGCACGGTTGGAATATAACCCAGCCAACTCGTCCCGCGCCAGCGTCACAGGCTCCCACCCGGGCCGCGTAAAGGCCATCTCCACAGCAAAGGTGTAAAGACGCACGGCCTCAACATAGTTCGACTTGCGGTAAGCGGTGTTGGCCGAGTCACGGAGCTTGGTGATCTGGGCGCTGCGCTTGGGGTTTATTGGGAGTGGGGGTGGGGGGATATTTGGGGGGTCGAGGGAGATGAGGGAGCGGTGCAGTTGGTTTAGGGCTTGGAGTTCCTCGGTTATGTTTGTTGTTTGGGTGGGAGCGTAGTGCGATGAGGCGGATGGGGAGAGGGAGATGGCTTTGGAGGTTGGGTCTAGCTCGAGGGGGTATTGGTTGTAGATGTCGATGGATTTGGCCATGGTTGTGAGTGTTCTTTCTTTCTGTCTGGCTTGCTTTATGAAGGTTGGGTTGTTGGTCTGGAGAGTTGTTAGGTGGTTGGATCATTATGGAGGATTTGGGCTGAGTGGTGCTTACAGATTGGGGGGGTATTCAAAAGGGCGTGCACCAGTAACTGTGCACTGGCTGTATACCTAGGTCGGGGATTGGTATTCAGCGAGGGGAATGGCGATGTATACTCCAGAGTAAGGAATCGATCCGCAAGCTGTCCAGAAGCTGACCAGGCGGTGGCAGTATTGCCGGCATTACCTTCTCGGGTCTACCGAATCTATTCTGCATCACATGATACAACCTAGTAATTAGCGATACGGTGCGAGATATACAAATTAATCATTGCATTTTGTCTATACATTCCATGAACAGCTATGGGAATCCTAATTTTGCGCACAAATCGTCCAATTCATCAATAAAACAAACAATGCAGACATACCCTGTCCGTTGAATCAATCAACCACAGCAGCCATCGCCCCGAGGCCAAAGAGAACAGATACAAAATCACATGCAGAATTTGGGAAAAAAAAATAACCCTCAAGAGAGAAAAAAGGTAATATAGCACTGAAAGCACCCGTAAACTCCGCTCCATGGTCGTTTCGAAGGTACAAAGGGGACGAGGTTATCTGGCGGACAAACGCAAACACGCCTAGCGACCGTAGCCGCTGATGGTCGAGTCATATTCAGATGGTGGCGCATAGTGCTGCCCATGTGCACCACCGTAGCTGGTGCCGTAGTCATGGAGGACGCTCCCACTTGGGGCGGTTGGATCATAGGCATCTTGCATCGCAGAGCGTCCGTTGGGGTTTCCAAGGTCATCCACTTCGCTTTGGTGCAGTAAGGCGTAGTCCTCGTCGCGGTCCCGGATAGACGAGCCCATTCCAGCGCGTCCCGAACGGAAGTCATCCTCCTCCTCAAACTCTTGTCCCGGGTTAGAGGAAAAGGCAGCCTTGCTCTGAGCAGCAAACGTCGGGTCGGAGACAGCATCAGGCAGGGTACCGGTGCGACGGAAATGCATGACATTGCGGAAGGACATGAAGGACGTTACAATGAAGAGGATACTAGACGGGGAATTGTGTGTTAGTATAAAAGTAAATATTCAGCAGGAGAATTCAAAGCGTTCCACATACAAGACAATGACACCCAGAATAACCGTGGCTGTGCTGATCTTGCATCTACTTGCGCTGCCGTATTTCCAGGCATCGCAGCCGCTTTTCTTGTCCTTGCTGTCATCATCGCTCTTACCCTCACTCTTGCCTTGCGCCACATAGCTTGCGACGCAAATCCAAGCCGAGAACCAGAGGACGGTGAAGAGGCAGTCGACCGTCGCAAAAGCGTAGACGTTTCCGAAGCGTCGGGCGCGAGGCCACATAGGCACCGCTACTAGATAAATGAGGGCAGGAATAGTGAGCCAGCACTAGAGGGGTGGAAATTTAGTTTAGCGGCGATACAATTTCAGGATCCTCGGAGCGCTGTACTTACCAAGGCGAAGTACCATCCTGATCGCCCATCAATGCCACCCTTCTTTGTGAAAACAGCGATGGTGAGCGCCCACGCCAAGAAGATCACAAACCCCTGAAATCCATGAATGATGTTCTTTGTGCGTCCGGGATTGAATGACGGTCGTCTCATCCTGCAAGACGAACGTGGGAAATTGGTAAGGCTGAAAAAAAGCCGAAAGGCAGCAGGGAAAGGGAACTAAGGGAGCTGCAGGAGGATGTGGTGATCAGCGCGCGAAGAATGCAGACCTAGGAGCCCTCTTAAAACGCGCGTTCAGCCGTAAAATATAACAGATTCAAGATATTCTTATCGCGGGAGGGAGGAGGGGAGAAGGGCCGTAAAGCGAGTTAGCGAGAACAAGGCGAGGACAGCAATTGTTTACGGGCGAAGAGTGGCTGACAGCGTGGTGGAAGTTGAACGGGGCAACCCGATACACTAAAGGAGAGAGAGAGTGAGAGGTAGAGGCTCGGCAGTCGACTTGCTCTGCGACGGGGTTATGCCACAACGAGAATACGAATAAAGTAATCTTGACTGATACGTCAACGGAAAGAAGATGAAGAGAGAAAAGAAGAGAAGAAAAAGTTGATGGACATCGAAGAAGAAGAAGGAGAAAGAGGAGAAGACGAGGACTTGGGCTGAGCGGAGTGGAGGCTGAGTGTGGCTCATGGGCAAATCTTGTCATCATCATCATCATCATCGCAATTTGCCATAAATAGCACATCTGGGGTTTCTACTTCTATGACTATGTGAGATGTATTTTTTGGCTTTATTCCTACAGTAACCAGAACACTGAATAATTTCTCCCTCTGAAATACAGCGCTGAGCCAACTTGCGACAACATTAGAATGCCTGCAATAGGAGATCACGGAAACATCTCCCCTCCCTCACGCAGAGTACCTGGTATACTCAGTGTTTAAATCTCTGCTGATGCTGCTCTGGCAACCTGACAAGGCTAACCAAATTATTTGCATTAATTATTCGCAGACTGAGTACGTACATCTGGCTTAGTGCCACTCTTTTAGGAAAAGCTGCCCCTCTGCGGTTTTTAGTGCGATCCGGCTCATTTTCAGCCTCGTCATCTCTTCCGTACAGAGTATAACTGCCTAAGCACAGAATATGCTCAAACTTCCTAGTCATCCTCCTCTTTAGGGTCATAGATATCCCCCGCCGGCGTTTTCTCAAGTCTCGTCCCATCCTCCGTCACAACCGGCAAACTGGGCACAACAACAACAAAGACTCTTGCGAGGTCATTCCCCCGATTCACCCATTCATGGTTTGTCCCCCTGCACACGATAACATCATGCTCCTTCAGTACCTTCTCCTCCCCCCCATCAGTGATAAAGCCAACTGTCCCGGAAAGGACAACAGCGTAATCCAAGCTCAACGTGCGGTGGAACCATCCAGATTTCGCTGGAGGTAGATCAAGGATACGGCACGAAGGACCCTTGGTATCAGCAAGGGGGACGAGTGTCCTGTGAGGCTCAGAAAGAGGGCGTTGGTTGTCGACGGGGAAGCCGCGCGAGCGATGTATTTGGATGACGCCGAAGCCGGCTTCTGGGCCCGGGGGGAAAAATTCAGGGGCGGTATTTGGATCGTAGGGTGTGAGAGTGTCGTCTGAGGCGAAGAAGGCAGTGCCTTGAGGGTTGTGGGCTGTAATTATTCGCCGGATGGGTACGGCCATGTTCACATTTTGGGAGGGCATGTTTGTAGTTTTGAAGAGGAGGAGAGGAGTTGATGATGGTTGCGATGGAGAAAATGAAAACAGTACATGGGGTAGAAAGCCTTTTTATATTGTTTTATTGGGGGATAACTTGGATGATGTCCGAGGATCCTGCTTCTCTACATCCTTAACTGACTTCCATACTGGGTAGTTCTACCGAGATCGCCAGAGTTACCTCGCGAAGGGGTATTGGCCATCTTAGGATGAGACCAACAGGATCTTCGACGCACATGGAGAAAGCTGAATGGGACCAATTGCTAGACGTTTGTAGAAACCCTAGATGGCACCTATTGGCATCAGAATACGGGAAGTGGTTGGTAAGCAACGTTTATAATCAGCGCTTGGTAAGCGACATTCCACTTAAGCTGCCCAAGTATATCCAAGAAGTATAGAATATCGTCTGCTATTATCTCATATTTTGTGGATCTGGTTGCTGAAGGCGCACTTTGCTTGTTGGTCCATCAACAGGGTATGCCTGGCTAAATCGAGGGAAAACACGTTATCTAGCGTTGGAACTCCCGGCAAGAAATCGATGGTATCTAAAAAAATGAGAATAATATTGGAAAGTTCGCTGACGGTGACAGTTTGATATTGATTTCGTAAACGCGTATGGTGATTGCGGTTTGTTTTACCTGAATTGAGCCCTCGCTCTGTTTCATAGTCGCGACTTGAATACAGGCCAGACCATTACACCCGTAATTGCTTGCGCTGCATCATCAGATCTAGCTCCCTCAATGGATAATAAATGTGGGCGTGCCACCACCAAGGCAGCGGGTCAGTGAGTGAGAATCGCCAGTCCTTCCAAAATAATAAGAGTCTGCTTGTCTCATATATTGCGTGACGAAGTTGTTGGGAAAATGGATACAGCGCCGGAAAGAATTTTCGAGCATGTTCATGATATCCTTTGACTGTTTGGTATAAACTTGGTCTTTGACTCAGGCCTCTGTGAATAGTGGATCTGGCGTGAGGATACGATGTACCCAATGAATTCTTCACTGTGGCACTGTTTTCCGATGACAGTATTTCTAAGTACCCTCTGACCAACGAGGGAGGAGAAGAATCCTTTAGAAGTTGTGGAACGGCAGCTGCACCTTGCGTGCAGCCCGAGATGTTGACGACATAGCGGACGGAATTCATGTCCAATTCTTCGTCCACCATTAATCGAACACAGAGGTGTCCTGTGACCTGAGGCCCTCCTCGGACTGTGAACTTGTCCATGAGCGTGTGAATCGCCATTGCGAGTCCTTCGTTTAAAGGAGAATAGCCCCAGTCAGAATTTGTATTCGCTGGGCTGATATTTAAAGCCGTGATATGTCCATGGATAACCAAGAGCTCCGCAAGGAATTCCCCCATGCGCGCATGTTGATGCATGAGCCAAGGGCTGTTCCTCGAAATTTGGATCTCACTAACTTCAGAATAAGTGAGGCTCAAGGTTCTCTTTGGTAGAACGATAACTTTATCGCCGTTTATCGCTGCACTCGTTCGATGCATATGATACACCTTGGTTGGAGATCGATGGAGGATCTTGTGTACAGAGTCTCGTGATTGCACCTGGTGGCTTTCAACAACGGGGAGGTCCTTCTCGACCAGATATTGTATAAAAGATGCTGGTCGGCTCCATTGGCTGGCGAGCTCTGTGTTCAAAGTAATACATTTACAGTGAGTCTTGTTTTCGATTGTTTCCTTTGCCATGCCATCATCGACGACAGAAGCGCTTCGTGAGCAAGGGATCCAGATATCCACCTTTTCTCTCTGAACAATGTCAAGCAACCTAGGAATATATTGCGCTTTCGGGATGCGATAGTAAGCTAGGAACACCCTGGACATGCTCTCTCCTGACGAGAGGCTGGATTCCGTGATGTCAGCACCCACGACCCGATGTCCTTCTTGATACCAGGACCGTGCCACGCTTAGTCCCTGTGGGGTATCTATACCGGTGACGAGGATGGTTTTTGGGTAAAATCCAACATTTTTCAGTGCTGCTTGACGCCGAGTTCTCGGGCTCGTACCCACAAAGGATGAAGAAAAGTATCTTGCAATCACGACCACGAAGAGGATCGCAATGTCCAGCGGCAGGAGGACCAGGGAGATGGCGATACGGAAGAGATGGAGGAATATGCGGGTATGGAGAATCCGCCGCATAAATCGGAGGATTTGTTGATTTGAAACCGGCCCAAAAGCCTGTCGCACTTCCAGAGCGGACATATTGGCGGAAGGTTACAGGGAAGTCAAAGTTGGAAGATTTAAATCTTGCTATTATTGTGTTGTTGGTGGTGGTGAGAGGCAGACCCCTCGGGAATGCGACCACGTCACCATGCATTAGGGACAACAACTTAGAAACAAAAAGCCTAAGATACTCCTAATGCCCTAGTAATTATATAAGCTTCGAAATTGAGTTGGTTTGGGTGTGTCTTTACGATGTCGGATGTCTTCAAAATAGAGCGGGTGTTTAAAGTCCAAGAACTCATACAGTGGGACCTCTCCAGAACAGCGAACTGCGAGCTAAAAGCTCTTGACAACACCAAATTATCTGCTTTAAGTCACCTTCACTAGTATTTTAGATCCCATATTACAAAATCTCGGCTGGAGACTCGTCATGATGGCACACTAAACCAGGAAGGTTCTAATGGCTAGTTCCATATTTCAAGGTGCGCAAGAATCTCAATGTACCTGGATACTTTGAGTTTGGACTTTGATTCCCCACAATTGAGCGTTAATGAGATTCATTTAAACTTAGGGATCGATGAGTTACTTGGTGTGAACTCTGGCGAAGTGGAAAACTCAACCTTTGAACTTTGAAGAGCCGAAGAAGACCGCAGGTGCCTGAAGGATGCCTGACAAGAAACCCGATTCGCTGCATGTGATATGGCGGTGGACAGCGGCAGAACTCCACGATAGGAAAGTCCGATTCGGAGATAAGCCTCATTTTCTTCCAATTTCAGTCGCATCGGCCATGATTATTCAGGAAGAGAAATAAGAATAAGTTTTTATCTATTAATTGTAAAAAATTATATCAACTGTAAGGCTGGGGGGAACCACATAAGAGCTGGTTGTAGACTCGTAAGGCCTCGTGGGGGAGAGGAGCGGCGGGGTCATCGATGAAAGATCTGCCTTTTTTCTTTTTTCGCATGCAGGTTCAAAACCACCACCACGTTTAGAGATAAAGCTTTATTCCGTGTCCATCTTCAGCATCACCACCAGCCTCCAGGACGGATATTTGCCAAACACCTAATAATAACAGCACAATCATTCCCGTCCTCCTCCACATTCCCTACTGATCGACCACATTGACCTACTCTTCCCCCCCATTCGCCCGATCAAGCGCAAGACTAATCTGATCTAGCCATGGCGCCATCTGGAGCGGAGCCCTGATTTCTAACCAGAAATTGAGGATATTTTCTTATCTATGCTGAACTTCTCTGGATATTATCTTCAAATTGAAGCAGTGAGTGTGTAGCGCGGTGCGGTTGCTTTCTCCTTCCCCTCGTTTTTACCTTTCTATTGCCCCTCTCCCTCCACGATGGACGCCCCTCGAGTTCCGCTATCGGCGACTCTCCCCCCGCTGGTAATGGGGACTGCGACCTTCAACTCCCAGTACAACGAAGATCCTTATGCCCTTCCCACGACAGAACTCGTCCTCCGCGCTTTAGCCAGCGGAATACGCGCCTTTGATACCTCTCCATATTACGGGCCAGCAGAAGAACTCCTGGGCCGTGCTCTCGCCACCGAATTCGTGCAGACAAAATTCCCCCGACACACTTACTACCTGCTCACCAAGGTGGGACGCATTGCTGGGTCGTCCTTTGACTATTCCCCGAAATGGGTGAGGAAGAGCGTGGCTCGTAGTCTTCGTCGTCTCCACACCGAGTACCTGGATGTGGTCTACTGCCACGATGTTGAGTTCGTTTCTCCCCAGGAAGTCCTGGGAGCAGTTCGGGAATTGCGCCGGATCAGGGATACAGAGGGAACAGTCCGCTACGTTGGTATTTCGGGATACCCCGTTGATGTTTTGTGCGAACTTGCAGAGATGGTCCTTCGCGAGACAGGTGAACCGCTTGATGTGGTTATGTCCTACGCCAACTTCACTCTTCAGAATACTCGCCTCTTGACGCGGGGTCTTCCCCGTCTCCTTGCCGCCGGTGTCGATGTCGTTCCTAATGCCTCACCGCTAGGCATGGGCCTATTGCGAAGGAAAGGAGTGCCGATCGGGAGCATGGGAGATTTCCACCCAGCACCTGATGGTCTCCGGCGCGCCATCCACGACGCTGCAGAATGGGCGGAAACTCAAGGGGAAAAGATCGAGGTTATTGCTATTCGTTTTGCGCTCGAGTCATGGCTGCGCAACGGGTCGAAGGCTGGCTCTCTCGGACCCCCTCTTGCCCGCGCACCTGATGCCGATCATGGGTTTCTCTCCGTCGCGAACATGGGAACCGGAGAGAGACTGGGTGTTAGCGTTATGGGAGTCAGCAATATCGACGAGTTGAATGAGACTCTACGTGTTTGGCACAGTATTGTCGATGGACTGGAGAATCGGGAGGATAACATCGAGGACGAAACGCCCACTACTAGCTCTTCCGTGCCGTCTGCCCCCGACGCACCATCTATCTTGACCCCATCGGACGGCCTTATCACGGATCATGTGTGGTCTCGAGACCGACGAAACAGGATCCTGTCTCTCGCTCAACAGGTCCAGTCGCTTCTTACTCCCACCTGGGTGGATTATGCCTGGCCGAGCCCCGACCCAGACTTTGTTAATACGCTCCCTGCCGAACACGTCTCTTCGTTGGCGGAGGAGCCCGAAGTGACTGGAAAGGGTTCCGAGACTGTCGACACCAGTGATAAACCTATGATTACACCCCCTCTGGAAGGGCTGGATTCGAAGATACCCACCGATACTGTTCCATCAAGCATTAACCTGTGAATTTAATTCATGTACATATTTCTCTCTAGGCGGTTCTTTGACATGACATATGGGTACCTTGTTCATATAATTGCAAAAAAGCATTCGCCCCCCCGAGAAGGAGACACACAAAAGCCACCCGGATATTGACTTCATGCGCCTCGTAGTCAATTTTTCAAGAAATTGCACAAATGAATAGTTTCCTGAATCTGGGATTGAATAGATCTAATTCGACTCTTTCCAGCAAGGTATTAAATAGATTGTCTGCACCTGTAGCGTCTGAGAAACTACGAAAGAAATAATTATAGTATGTATAGTTCATGTTATATATGTTGCAGTTGTTGACGTTTTTCAGAGAGCAAATCTGAGAAAGAAACCTTTTGAGCGCTTTAAGTTTGTGTGTACGATGATGACGAACAATAGGATGAGTATACCTCGATTTGCTATCTAATTGAAAAAAACTACTTTGGAAACCTGGAAACATATCAAATGGTATGAAATACCTCACACTATCTATGGCATATGTTGAGCGTCACTATTACGGATGTTTGGGGCTTTGGAGACCCGGAAACCAATTCTTATTGTAGTTGGAGAGTTGTAGAGTTGAGGGCTGGATGATTAGGGATATAGAGTCGAGAAAAATCCATCTATGATACAGGTGCAGTTTCTCTATGCCGTCCTTTTTAGAGGTCGCGTACCAGTCTTGCGCCAGCCCAGGGATAGGGATAGTTTCGTTGGTACCAATTAACACTGTAGATGTTAGCATTGGTATAGTGGAGGTATAGTTGCTACTGCGCGTAGGCTTCAGAGAACAGAGAAACTTACAAAGTCGTTCTACCCGCAATCCGAGGATGCGTTGCCCAAGAGCCACCGAGGATAATGTTATGTTTTCCATCAAAGAAATCAGCTGTTGTATGCGAGTTAGTAACTTTCTTTCTTCTCCTAATGAGCTTGTTGAGAGTTGGGACTGGGACTGACAGGTGTATCCCGGGTAAACTTCCATAGCCTTGAACCCATCATGCTCTGCCAACGGTGTGCTTGTCCATTCCCAGACACCCCCAAGCTCACCGTGTCCAGAAAGTCTATCTCCGTTCTGGATAACGGGAGTCGGGTGCCAGTTTTTAAACCCAACATTGCAGTTTGTGAGGTCGATATACACAGGAGAAGAGGATGCGGTAGGTGGCATTACTGGCTGGTTGCCCTTGGTGCCGAAAGTATTTGGCTCGTTCTTCGAATGTCCATTCGTAGAACCATTACTGTACTTTCCATTCACCTCATGAGAGCTAGTTGCGGTACATTAGCAGGGTTGAAAAATGAGTTGCGCCACGAAACAAACCTATAACCATTAAGCGGACCGTTCTGCAGAGCCTCCTTTAATCGAGCTGAATGGGCGTATATGCTTTTGGCTTCAACAAATGTCGGTAGTCTGCACTTCATCCACTTTGCGTATTGAGCTAGCTCATCATACGACGCAATGACTGGCCAGTCCTGTGCAAGCTCTAGCGGCACCGAGCCGAAAACAGTACGTATAGCAAAATTTGCCATGAAATCCTTGGTGGCTTGATGGCTACACCGAGAGGCTTCGTTAGAAGTACTAGACTTGCTTGTATCTGACTTGACTTGTGTCCAGGATGCAGGCCAATGGTGTATCTGATTAGCTTGCAAATACTGCGCAAACTCCCTGTTTGTAATAGCACGCGCCTGTGCTTCGAAGGCTTGGACAGTTACAGTCCGCGTAGGTTTCTCATTATCCCACCCGAACGATACCTCGGGAACCGTATCCTCAGCATCATGGAGTCCAATTGTGAGTGTTTGCTCTGGGATAGCGAACCACTCGTTTGGTTTTTCATTTGCTCTGGCTTCGAGAAACTGTTTCTCGAAATCGGGAATGGAGACTCCTGGAGGAGGAAGAATCCTTTCACTCTGAATGAGCATGTAAAGGAAAGTCTCCAGGTGCATAGCTTCATGTTCAAACCCAATCCAGAGAGCTTCTCCCAAGACCTTGTTTGAAGACAAGTCATGTAGTTGAAGAACAGATCTCAGCCTCCTCCTGACGCGTTCTTGATAATCTAGGATCTCCGCATGAAGTGGCCATTCATCGGGAATCTCACTATGAGAGTGACACTTTTCGGGGTCATCAACGTCTGGATCAATTCCGCGCTCAAAGATTAGCTGGTATGATTTAGGATCTGTTGGTCTGTCCCCTAGAGCGCGAGTTAAGTGAATATCTGCTCCGATGACTTGTTAGCGTCGACAATATCTTATATTGAAATTATCCAGGGATTTGTTGGCGTAGTAGTTACGCACCAGAAAATGTTGGAATATGTCCCAAATAGAATATCAACGCATTTCTAAGCTTTATCGGTTTCGACAGAAGTTCCTCTTGGGGGACCATGGCTTTAGTGGCCGTGTCCCAGGCAGTCCATAACAACTGAAACTCCTGCAAGTTTGGAATAGAGTGGGCGGCATATTGTGAAGGTGAATCTGGGAGATGTAGGGCAGCTGGATAAAGTAGATGGATGTCTTTCGTGCAAAAGGTCAAGTATTAGTCAAGTGCTCCACTTTGATATATCAGGCACAGGCTTTGCGAATATAAGCTTACGATAGTCTTCAGAGTTATGGCCAAACTCGGCGGCTTCAATTAAGCCAGCCTCACGCCATAGTTTCTCGCGTGCTCTAATATTGTACTTGTAGGCTTCCTCAAAGATGAGCCTTTCACCTTTCGGAAGTATGACATTGTCAATAATGACGTCTTGTTTTGGCGCGTAGAATGCTTGGTGACTGTTTTCAACAGCGTCATACTCGGTGATGACTTCCCATTCGTTCAATTTGAAAGCTTCATATCCAAGGACAGCATTCGCATGAGAGAGCCCGTTTTCATAGAACTTCTGCGTGATACCGGTGGCATCATTATATGCATTGTACACTTTAACGGGATCATCACAGGCATCTAAACCGATCACCATCAGATCCGAGGGGTTTAGTAGTTTGGAAAATCTTGAAAGAAACCCTGCAGCATCTGATGGACTAAAATTTCCTAAGGAGGAGCCCATTGACAAGACCACGGTTGGCCGCTTTCTATTCTCCGGGTTGCAAAGCCAGGTGAGTGCATCATCGTATGTCCCATGAAGACCGTGGAAGCCAACACTGTTGTAATTATCCAAGCAAACATTGGAGAAGGTGCGCTCAAGCTCGGACAGTGAGAGGTCCAAGGCGTAGTAGTCCACACGTTTACTAACACGTTCAAACTCACGGAGCAGGATCTCGATTTTTCGGAGATTTCTGTAGAAATGGTTAACCTTATGCTCATTACACCTCAAATTCACACATCTAATCAAGTAGTTGAAAGGGGAGAGATCGCACCCACTACCTAGTTCCAGAAGCTGTGCATTGCTGGGAATTCTTTCAACAAGCTTCTGGGAATACGTTTCCAGCACTCCGATTTCTGCGTTTGTCAGGTAGTACTCGTCCACAAACGTAATTTCCTCAAAGAGCTTGAGCCCCTTGGAATCGTATAGTAGTATTGTGGGCATTGAGCGTCTTGTTCCATCTGGAGGATTGATACCCTTCTGGATGCCATGAACCAACGAATATTCTACGTCATTTCCGCGGATATCGAGTATCTCGACAGTTTTAGAAAGTGCCAATGGGCTCATGTTGCGTATCAGGACTAGGAACAGCAAAGACGATTCGAAAAGAAATGATTCTAAGTAAGATAGAGGATGTATGCTAAGGCTAGTTAAGACATCGAGGGCGGAAGCCTGATCTTATAGAGTTTCCTGGGAAAGGCAAAGAGGGGTAAGTGAGGAGACCTGTTGCAGATTATATTAATGGAGCATGGCAGTGAACAAAAAGAAATGAAAGTTGATAGGTTTGCCTTGGAATAAGCAGGCGAGCGCGGTTGATGAAGAAAAAAAAAGAAAAGAGCAGCAGTAGCCGGGGTATGCGCGGCTGCGTAGAAATGGATCATGCTCTGATGATGGCCAAATCTAATTCCAGACTGGCCCGGCGGATGCAAACAGTTCCATGATCCCAGCGGAGGTCATTTTTAGATTGGCCGATGACTGGATCTGCCAAAGCAAGTGTGACATCAGGAGCTGCAGTTTTGGTTTTGATGTCTAATCGAATTATCAAGCCAAAATGCACTCCTCAAGTCATGCACGGCACAGGCCCTACAGGTGGAACAGGGCATTGTAAGAGGGGACCAAGGATTAGTCCGACACTTAGCCCTGGGATAGCTTTTCTAGACTCTGCCCACATCTTAGCAACAGTCCAATGAAGCTAGGGCGTGAGATGCAAGTGACGCGCGCCAGGATCGAATCCCAGGGTCGCTCCCCCACTCGACGCTGGGATTGAGGGACTCGATTTAGCTCAACAGACGACGGATGACGGACGACTCGGAGGAGTCTCGTCTCAGCTGAGGTGGGAGCCGGGAGGGGGAGTTTGGGAGTTCTGGAAGTCTGGGAATCTCAAGACTCCGGAATGCCTTTTCCTGTGACGTGTGGTTTGCATCATTTGCACGGGGACCTGTTTGCATCTGTTTGCAGTGGTTGTTCGGTTTGCAGTGTTTGCCCAGACCCACACGGGCCCGCGGTCACTGGACTGGTCACTGGACCGGTCACTGGACCATCTCTCAGACTCGCAGCCTTTCAAGGTTGCCTCCGCTGAAACTTACTCCAAATCTACCATTTACCTACTGGGTAGCAGGTAATCATGGAGCCAGGTGGAAATAGTATCCACTGCATCTGATGCGCTTATTTCTTACTCCGAGTCTCGTCCAGCTACGGGCTATCAAGCACCGACAACGCTGCCTGTTCGGATGCCTGACAACAGCTTCTCTTGAGCCTTGATAGGCTCTGATCTCTCAACAACCCTCGTATGTCTGAGTCATACTACGAGCTCGGCGGAAAGAGGGTGAGCCGAGAGACTATTGGGCTAATTAGTCCATGCTCAGTGTTCCCAGTAGGGCTCCTTACGGAGAAAGGGTGTTTGGGCCTTTTCGGGAATAGAACGTTGCTGTAGCCTGAGTACTCCGTACAATGATACACAGGCTAAATATCAACCCTTGCTTTACAATAGCCACTTATAGCTCATCGTCCCTTTAATGAGTATGACTGGGTGCAAGGGCTATACTAACTCAAGTCTACTATTCTTCCTGTGAGCTCCTTTGGCTGCAGAAGAATGGAAGAGATGAGAATGAACTCATGTAGAACATGCCCTTCAGCCAGTAAGTCAGGCCTCCAGATCTTCATACTATCATAGTCCACATAGTAATGAAGTTTTTAGAGTCCACAAAGACCTGATCATGGCAACAATGAATTAAATGGATTTCTCTAGACCTTCATATAAACTCTTTCCGGACATTCAACGCACCGTCCATTACTGGGACCGTCAAGGAAGCATATAAACATGCTGCAGTTGAACAAACAGCAGCTGCTCTGCCACAATGTCAATAAATCACGTCTGTAAAACAATTAACAAGATGCATTGTCTCAGTAAACAATGAATTCCGCCTTTGTTGATTCACCCTATCTCGGCAATCTCCGCAATGTCATTCTTTGTTCGCCCTGTATATATAGACATCTGTTTTCTCCGTCACAAGCAATCTCTTACCAATACCTTCAAGTAATAGCATTCATCCACCTGGTACAGAAAGGATGACCTCAAGAACCCCGTCCCCAATCGGCGACTCTGCAGAAGAAGTCAAAAGCAACTATCCCCAAAGCTCCGGCTCAGACTCAGATGTCAGCCTCGACATCAAATTCCCAATACAGCTCTCACCCCCTCTTCCCTCCGTCTTTAGCCAGCACAGATCCAAGAACAGTCGCTATGACTACGAACCCGTATACTCCCACCGACTGGGCCTTGACTTCGCACCGAGCACAGAACGGGACCCATCACCCTTCACGCTAGATTACAACCTTCCCCCACTGCCACCGCTGCCCCCCAAGCGATCCACAGCCAACCATGACAACATCCGCCGGCGCATGGCAGAGCACCTAGAATCCTCAAAGGAGCTCCTCGGAGCAATGGACATGCAAATACAAACACTCAACCTCACCAACGCGCTCAAGGAAGTAGAAATCCACGTATACAGGGGCGAGGACGACAAAGCACGAGAGAAGCTCTGCGACGCCTTTGAGCTCGCCAAAAACATCGGAAACCCGCAAGCCATAGAAATATGCGAGATCTGGGAAACCAACCTCAAAGAAACCCGTGAAATAAACCGGTACGCAGAGTCAGACTCCGAAGACGATCTCAACAGCCTCGACTCATCGTTATTTGGGGCCCGCGCGCAGAGAAGACCTAACCCTCGAAGACGGAGCACAGGATTCGAAAATCCTTGGGAGGAGTACGAAGGCGAATCTGACGACACTACCTACATTCCTTACGAAGTCGACGACGACGACGACGACGACGACGACGAAGAGGAGGAGGAGGAGAAGGAGGAGGGAACAGATATCGAAGCCACGGACCCCGATAATGACCCCAGCAATCCACACTCAAACTCAAATCCAAATTCAAAATACAAGTCCAAGCAAACACAAACAGAACAACCCTCATCCTCATCCTCTACCTCTAGAAGAGCACACCACAAGTCCACAAGAGCAAGAATACCATCGCTAAAGCGCCCATGGGACGAAGTAGACCAAGACCGCGTCCTCCGCATCTCACACCACATCCGCACTACTACAACCCGACAACCCAAACCCAAACCCAATCTCAAAACCGAGAGCAGGATCATGGACAGGAACATTCAAAAACCCCTCCAATCCCAAGCCAAACCCTGGCTCATCCAAGACGAAGACCTCGAAAACACCTACTCACCCCAGGAAAGCAACTTCATCCAAGAGGAGCTAATGGACTGGGATCTTGCATGGGAAAAGAAGAACACTGTGGCGCAGGGGGGGAGGTCCCGCGTTCGACCCATGCAGAGTAAGTTTACCTTTAGCATGGATGTAATGGAGATGGCGCCGCGGCCGCGCAAAACGAATCTCTTTCCTGAGCAGGACTGGGAGTTTATTGCGGATGCGGAGCAGTGGAGGGTTTTTAGGGAGAAGATGCGGGATGTACCTGTTACCTTGGATTATTTGGAATGGGAGGGGTTTATGATGGAGGAGTTGGCGAGGGAGAAGGTGAGATCTAAGATTGGGTGATTTTTTTCTTCTCCTTCTCCTTCTATTTCTATTTCTCTTTCTCTTTCTCTTTCTCTTTCTCTTTATCTGTATATTTTTTTTTGTTTGCTCTATGTATTGATTCTTTGTCAGTTGGACAGATATTTATATATGCACCCGGAAATAGAATAGATGGAATAGAGCAGCAGAGACCGTTCATTGTCTTACCTGCCTGCCAAGTCTAAAACCAAGAAGTAAGTGCGTAGAGTAGTTTGCTTAAACAAAATGGATATCCCAAATCGACACATCCCAAATAAAGCTTGCTACTCCCATAGCTCCCACACTCATCAGAAAGGCCATCAGCACATTCACAGCATTATTATCCAAAATATCCAATCCGCTTTCTACCTTGCGGCTTTCATGTCCCGCTTCATCTTCATGGACTGCCACCCCAGTAGTCCGTTTGGACTCTGTCGCTTCCACACCTCGGAGATGGACACCGTTAGACGAGTGGACAGAAAGTCCAGACGCATCCGCGGTGCCTCCGCTCTTGACCGAGGAAGGATGGATAAGGACCTGATTAATACAATCGTTAGATAGTTAACCAACCAATCAACCAACAGAAGGGGAAAGAATACCTTCTGTCCACCAGCCCCCTCAACAATCTTCCCCGTCCGCTTGTCAACCACGCTAGCCTGTAATAATCCACCTAGCACGCTATCCAGGACACTACCGAGACCACCCCACACCGTCACAGCGAGAATCCACGTGAAACGCTCCGGCAGCGTACTCGATACATCGCCCGCTTCCACGCAGAAGGGAACAAGAATAGCAGAGGTGAGAGCGATTGTGAATGCACCGAGAAGGCCAGCAAGAAGGCCAGTACCGGTTACACCTCCGTTTGTGCCGGGTGGGACAACGCGCAGCGAGAGAGAGGTGATGAGGCGGGGTTTCGACTTCGAGAGGATGCCGAGTTCAGACGAGAAGGTATCAGCTGCTACGGCGGCATAGTTACTGTTCACACATAAGCCATTGGTCGTTAGCAAGCTTGGGGAAGCTCAATTTAAATAAATTAATAAGGCCGGTCCGGGGGAAAAAGGAACGGCGGGGGGTAAATAATACGCAACAATCCCGACAGCTAGCAGGTCAACTGCAGTGTGTCTCCTCGAGAAGCATTTCTCCGTTGAGCTGGTTGGGTTTACGTTTTTGCCATTGGCAAGAACCCAAGTATGCAGAACGATGAGAACCGTAGCTACGACCGAGTTGGCGAGGACCTGGACGTGAGTCCTTGGGCCTTCGCCGCCGTGAGAGCCGGTCGCTGAGAGCGTCAGGCGTGATTTGACATCGTGCTTGACCTTTACGCTCATACATGAGAGATTAGATTGTTGAGTTACGTGTGTCAGGTAAAGACAGCTGACGGACCTTTGTAACTCTTGTTCCGGCCAGAAAAAAGACCGCCAGCAGGAACAGCGGTGCTGACCATGGATGAAGGGCATGAGCAATCGCCGTGAGAGTTGCGACGACCAGTCCTACGGGAGTAAGGGACTTTCTCGACCACGCACGGTGGACGACGGCCACGAGAATCGGGATGGCGATGTAAGGCTTCATGGATTTGGGGATAGTTAGACGATTGGGGTATACGAATAATGCGACGCGAGAGAGTAGGATCGCAGCAGCATAATGACCGGGATAAGAAAGAAAAGACAGAGAGAGAGAGAGAGAGAGAGAGAGAAAGAGAGAGAAAGAGAGAAAGACGTCGAGCTGCGGATCACGAGCTGAGATGCGGATCACTCATCGCGGCCTTGATCACAAGGCTACAAGGCCCCCAATTGGCCGAAGGTAAAGCGTCGTCCCACGTCGGTATAACTCTGGAGTCTGGACAGCGCGAAAAGCTGGAGAGTAGTAGGGAGTAAGGAATCATTGGTTGTAGATGGAAATGAAGAGAAAACCCGGTCTAAATATTGTCAAGCAAAGGTATGTCCCTCCGTTGGTTGGCCGGCGTTTATTCTATAATAGAGGAATTTCCGCTCTACAACCCGTACCTCCCAGCTCTGACGGGCTTATATATCGCAGCATCTAATTAAAATAGCCATCTCTACCCGTCAACATGGAGTAACGGAGCTGCAGGGCGGACTTTTGTGATTTTTTAGGTCTAAATTATCGAGGTAGTCGCCTGTAGGGCTTGAATGTACAATGTGTCAGTCGCTCGTACCCTCAGGATTGCCATCATCCCCAGTCCAGTCGGCCAGATCAACCGCCCAGTCTGCATACCCTGAGAAATTCAGGCTCTTGTAATGCTCGATTCGACGTCTTTTGGTCGTTCTATTCAGGTAAGAGACCCACTGAGTTTCGTTGTATACCACAATGTCTGAATCGGATCTCTCGTCGTAGAAGTGCTCGGTTACCAGCCCGTCATTGATCACCTCTTCAATTTCTGCATTTGCGAGAAGCCCAGCGGTTCCTGTGCAAAGCCCTGGCTGTGCTGTAGATTCTGGACCTTCAAAGGTGCACTGTGGCCCCGAGCAGCCCGCTTCACTCATACCAAAAGACCGCCCATAACTAGGCACACCCACGGTGATCATACTACTTGGTACCCCGGCTTTCGTAACTGTGGAGCTTAGTAGTTGTTATTCTACAATGAATGAAGGAAAGTACATACTCATTGCGAGGGCGTATTCCGTCTCGGTTAAGTTCACTATTCTATTAGATACGTATAACCAAGCGACAAGTAGGTATCGTACCGTGACTTCGCAGGCAGTTGCCTGTCTTGCAATAGAGGTCTTGGGACAATTGGTTATTGTAATCCCACTGCCCTGTATGTCAGATTCTAATTAGATGATATTCTTTCTTTGTTAATGATAAGAGGTTTCTGAGATTCTCACCATGAAGGTCGTAAGTCATGTAAACAATGTAATCGAGATGATGAGACATTGACTCGATAGGGAAGCGTTTGAGATACCAAAAGCATGCAGGTGCAGCTATGGAAATGCTTTTATGAACTGGAAAAAGCTCACTGAGCTTTTCAAGGAACCCTAGGTAATTTGGACCGTCTGACTTCAAACCCGAATGGACAGTAGGAACATCTGACGCCTGATTGTGGTTAAGTAAGGTTCCTGTACATGAACAATAGCAGAGGATAGGATACAGCGTAGACTCACTCTTGGATATTCCCAGTCAAAGTCGACACCATCCAGCTCATTATCTTCAACAAAATCCAAGATATTCTGGATGAATATGTCCACATTTTTCGGGTCCATAGCCGCGCGTAGAACATCGTAGGATGCCGAGTTGATAGAGTATCCCCAGCCCCCAAAGGAAATAATCCTTCTCACATCTTCTAGGGCTACAAACTCTTTCCATTGATTGTAGGTATCATTGACTGTGATTTTGAATTTGCTATCGATGTCAGCGAACCCCCAGTGGATGTGCGTGTACTCGCTTGAATTTATACTCGAGACACGGAGGTTGAGGCACGGTCGGTCCCAGCTCCAGGACTCATAGTATCCAATCCTCATGAAATGAGCAGGTGCATCGAAGTTGTTAGTAACGCTCACTCCGCAGTTTGAAATACACCCATTATGACCAGCGGGCGCTGTCCCGGGATTTCCAGTCGGGCCATCCTCGTAGGTGCAGTACTCTGGAGTGATACCACACCTGCCCCTGACATCACAACAAGCATTCAGAGGACAGGGATTCAGCTCACCTAGCGGTGTTCCATCAGCTGGATACTTTGTCCCTAGTACAGTCGGACCGCATACTGCATCACTCACTGAAGCAGGCATGGGTGGTTGGCCATCACTCAGGCAAATCTTAAGTCCTGGCCGTAAATCATCACAGCCCGACCACCCCCAAGTAGTTTCATCATTAAAAAAGCTAATATCGGACTCATCCAACCCATAGTCGGCGGCAATCGACAAACAAGTGTCATTGGCTTTGGTGGTATAGCTAGCACAGAAGCCATCGTCATCCATTATCGGTTTTGTAGGGGATGGTGATGCCCCAGAGCAGCATACTTCTTGACCCGGCACAAGCGAGGAGCAGAGACCATCCTCTGTATTGAACTCCATAAACTCATCTTCAGATATGGCACATTTTTCCGCTAAGGAGGCACAGGAGTCACCGAAGACGACTGTTTCAGCGGTACAATTGCTCCTTTTCAAGAGAACCTCGTGAGAGTACTGCATGCCGTGATATGGGTTCGAGTAAGGGCTCGTGATAACTAAGGCATCTCTGGGTTGGACACTATGCGCGCCATGGCGCACACACAGAGATTTGTCCCATAAGCTCATTGTGTCCTGGACTGCCGCTATATTCCCTGATGTATCCACCGCTATACCAAAGGTGTCGTCCGCATTGCGATCATCACTACAGAGCTGCAACACAGCGGACTTGAAGCCAGGACTCCTTGCAACTCGATCTCGGAATTCCCCAATTATAGAAGACGCAGTAACCGCATTGCTAATCGCTGCGCCACTATGGATACCAACGACAACCCCATTGAGGTACCAAAATAACCTTGCTGTTGCTAGATTCGAGCTTTTCAAGTAGGCCTGGACGTAACCGAGGATGGGGTCGAGAATCCTGGTATCGGAGGAGCCATCATATTCTATTATCCAATCGAGCATGTCCTCAGTGTCTCGCCCAACAGAGGTATGCTCTCGACTCGCGAAGTGTAACCGCTCGGTTGATTCTAGGTCAAGCGTGAAGGAGTTCGGTTCGCTTTCGACTCTGCAGGCAGAGACTTTGGCTGTGGCTTCAGGGCTACGGAGAGGGACATGGAGAGGTATATCTAGCAGCATAGGCTGATCACACATTTCCAGACGCTCAACGGATGCATAAGGGGTCCAGTTACTTGAGTCTCGATCGCAGAGAACAGGACAACTGTGTGGACTGGACGTGAAGCCACTCGCAATGATACTCGGAGCCATTGGAATTGCCCAAACAGCGGCGAGGGATGTGTCCTTGGAGGGCCACATCTTGTAGGAAAACTAGGAAGGTAATAATGGAAGATAAAGAGAGCAAAAATATATCATGATGCGAAAAATAGTGACAGGATGAGGATGAAGTAAGAAGAGAGGAAGCTGAAGGTGAAGTGAAGTCGAAAGAGGAGCGCTGGAGAACTGGAAACAGTAGAGACGCAGGGAAAGAATGACCAGCCAAAGCTTCTGGACGCTCTCTTTCCCTAGCATATATTTCCGTCTTTTCTAAGAGAGATGGGATTTAGAGAGAACTACATGGCTTGATTGACGTCTGAGCTATAGAAAAGCTACTTATCCAGCGCTTTTTCACGTCCCACATGGAATCGATAGATAGTAAATCGGAATACCTCGCTCCTAAAACTCCTCATACAATCACCATCCAAACGGAAGAAAAACTCTCAGCGTCCTTAATACGCGCCTAAACACGACTGGCATACACATGAAACCTGCACACAAGGTATCTATGCACATGCTCCACTCCTTCTTCCTCAACCTGAGCAGAAGTGTCGAGCTCTGGTGATGGTGTGCCCAGAGGTTCCGTCGAGTCTCGCTCATTCCGGGCAGCAGAGCTCATCAATTGCTCCTGCTTGACAATCGGACTGGTGAAGGGTGTTTCGAGAGACATAGCGTCACCAGCACCAGCACCACCGACATCCAGCTCTGGAGTCTGCATGTCGCGGGTATGATTGTTGTTATTATGCGAGATGAACATGGACAGGAGATGCTCGTGTGCAACTTCGACGTTCGCTCGTTCTGGCACTGACGTTGGCACTGATCTTTCTATTGTTGACTCGACACGGCGTTTCTTGACCTGTTAAGCTGATCAGCACCAATCGCTATGGGGAATTCGGGTTCAAGGAAAGAAAGGAATCGAACCGGAGTCGGAGCTGCAGCCTCTCGCTTTCCAACCTAGAGCACAAGCATGACCTGGTGAGTGGGATTGTAACAAAGCACAAGTTATCGTTCGTCGCAACTTACTTCTGCGTCATTGAAACCTGCGGGCGTTTCTGAGCTAGGGCAATCAGCAGCAATACCGGACTCGGACAGGAACTGGGCGAAAAGACGTCTAGGGGAAGACACTTCAGGAGCTGGTGTGGCCGTAGCCATTGCAGCAGCAGCGAGTTTCTGGAGAGGCGAAGGGCTCGCAGGCGTTGCTGTGGTTCCTGGTTCATGACGACATTTCTTCAATAGTATTAGTATTAGTATTAGTATTAGTATGAGTATGAGTATGAGTATGAGTATGAGTATGAGTCGAATTAACACAGCTGGGGAGAGGCAGAGACTGACCAGGTCCGATGATTCTCCTTCCTGCTTTCTGGCCTACACGCGTATAGTATTAGCAACTGTAAGAATATATAAATATATGCGGTGGTGCAATACCTCAGCTCCCAATTTATCTCGTCTCTTTTTATGCTGACAAGCACCAAATCGTCAGCGAAAATCCCACATTCAAGTTGACGACAGCGTACAGAAACCCTCGAGCTATTTCGACAGGGAAAGCAAAGTTTCAGTGTGCGAGCGCGGTTGTCAGAGAGAAACTGGTCTTCTGGATAGGATCTGCTGCATCTAGGACAGGTTCGAGTCGCAGTTGGTTTAGCCATGATGGGATGAAAGAGCGAGGATGAGGAGAGGAGAGGAGATCTGATCTGGTCTGGTTCTGGCTCTGGATAGGATTGTGTAGACTTATTCTGTGGATAGGTATATTGGTGAGAGTGACTGGGAGGAGCTTCGTAGCGATGGATGAGTGAATGTCTGGGATGCTTCGAGTCTCATTCACACATACTTGAGAGAATTACTGCTGCAGGGAGTATACATCAGGCGTGTTCACAGCAACCTGCAACTACGTATATGTGTATAAAGGTCTGTCTAAATCAAAGATGGAACCCCCCGTGCTCATTCACCTCGCAGAACCTCCACAGCCCAGCTTCAACCGCCGCTTCTCTCACAGAGCTCAGTTCCTCCTCTCTCACATGTCGATTAATATCGGCATATCGCACCTCTCCAGCAGCATTACTAGCAGTAGCACCAACGTCCCCCCGCCTCCCCCTTCTAGCCTTCCCAACATGCGCATCAGGATGATACTGTTCCATAATATGCACATACATATCCTTGGACACATCGCGCGCAAGCCACCGCATAATCTCCGCCCCCTCATCCTCCATCCCCGGCATAACCAAATGTCTCAGGAGCACCCCACTCTTCGCAATCCCATCCGAGGTGAAGCTCAAATCGCCGACCTGCGCATGCATCGCGCGCACGCTCTCCATCGCCGTCTCCACGTAATCCTCGGCCTTGAGCAGACGACGAGCCGAAGAGGACCTCCAAACCTTGAAGTCGGGCAGGTAGATGTCCACCAGGCCATCCAGCAGACGCAGGGAGTCGAGTGAGTCGAACGAGGAGGTGTTGTAGACGATAGGGATGCGCAGGCCCATGTCTGCGGCGGCGAGGATAGAGAGAACGACTTGGGGCACGACATGCTCTGGTGTGACGAGGTTGATGTTGTGTACGTTTCCGATGGTCTGGAGCTTCATGTACCATTCTGCTAGTTCTTCTGGGGTGAGGTCGAAGCCGCTACGTTGGTGGGCGATGTCCTTGCATTGTGGCGCGTATGATTAGACCTCTTATTGTGTGATAAAAGAAGAGTAGATAAAAGAAAAGAAAAGCAGAGGAAACAATACATGGTTTTGACAAAAGACACAGCGCAGATTACACCCGGAGAAAAACACAGAGCCACTGCCGTGGTAGCCCTGGATGCATGGTTCTTCGCCGCGATGCGGTGCGATCGTGTTGACCTTGACCGTCTCCGCGCCTATCAGACACACGCCGGTCTCCTCAAAGCGGTTGACGCCGCAGCGACGCGGACAGAGATTGCAGTTTGCCAGATGCGCGTACGCCTGGGAGCGTTTCCGGGCTGCATCGACGGACGAGAGGAGCTGGTATCGTGGGATGTAAGTGTCGAGGAGGAACTGCGGTGGAATGCCGAGGAAGCGCCGCGGGGTGAGCGGGGAGAAGAGTCGTGGGCTGCGCAGTCGGAGAGTTCTGCTGCTGCTGCTGAGGCTAGACATATTTCAGTCTGGTATGTGGATATTCATTGGGATCGATGCATTCTGCCGAAGAGATCAGGACTTCAGAAGTGATGGAGAAAGCTCAGTTGCGGAGAGCGTTGGAAGCTTTGGAGAGCTTCATCGCTTATCTCATCGGACGTCTACTCCTACAACTATAACTACAACTCTGTACACTTTCTGAACTGCTCATCACGGATATAATTAATAAAGACAAATTGATGGCAAGGATATCATCCAGCTAATCACTACCCCATTTATAACTCCCAAACCCACCAGAGGGCTGCACCCTCGCTCCCGATTAATTGCTTCGTCAGATTCGTGTCACATCGTCATATACATAGGTAGCGGGTATATAATATACAAATATTATCAAATTGTTACAGAGAGAGATCATAGCGCAAGGCCACTGCCATCACCGGTCCAGCGGTAGAGAGACAGAACTTCCCGTCGGCGTAGCTGCTGCTCACCAAAGTCTTCGGGAATACGTCCACGGACCTGGGCCAGTGCTGAGCGCATGACTTTCCTGAATGTTCGCTGTTCGTGGTTAGCCGGAAGCTCTCTTGTTTGTTGCTGTTGTTGTTGTTGTTGTTGTTGTTGTTGTTGTTGTTGCGTTCAAGGGAACGACAAAATTCAAACGTACCTGATACTCGGTGTTTAACGTTACAACACAGGCCTCATGGGCGCGAACAATCGTCTCGCAAGCTCGCACTACGCTAGGGCTTGCGTCTCCCTGCAGCTTGTCGGCTGCAAGTAGCAGTAGAAAGCTACCCTGTAACAGATAGATACCGAAGAAGAAGGGCATGAAGCTGAGATCCGGGTCGTACTCCAGAATTTCTGCCGCGGCATCTGCAGCGCCAACGGCATGGCTCATTGCTGCAATAAAAGATTCGGAGGAGATCCACATATCGCGATCCTCTAAGAGGCTTATTGGATCCCACTTACCCGCCAAAAGGATGTATAGAACATGCATGATGTGAGTTCCGTACGCCACAACCATCCTGGTGTGAAATATCGACTCGTTGACACGGGACGTAGCCGTGCTGCTCGAGTGGCCGGACGGGCTGACATGGTCGGGATGAGAGGCGGCTTCGACAGGCTCTTTCCCCCCGAACGTTAAGCTGCCGGTATGGCGGGCTTCGAACTCTTTTAAACTCTGCCCGTAAGCGTCCAGCAGTTCGGTGATGTCCATGACCTGAAATTGCTCCCATTCCGTACCAGTCCTTAATGACAGACCGTACCGGGGATGGTCTCTCGTATGTTGCAAGTCGATGATAGCCCCCAGTATGGTCATTAATGGCAAGAAATATCCAAACATACTGTGATCGCTGCACTCGAGTGGCGGGCCTGTCGCGCGGTAGTTGGACGAAGAGAAATCTCCAACCTGCCACAGATCATCATTCATGGGTTGCAGCAATCGCGAGCACTCTTTATCCAGCAGCGTCAGAGGCCGGTTATAGCACAAGGCCAAATGGCGATCGGTGGCGTATAACAGCCACCAAAGGCGCCGGCGCTCTTCACGTTCCTCTTCAGTCACATTGATTGTGGAGTTGCTTGACCCATGTGCAGAAGAAGAAACCAGTGATGACGGATTCCGTTTGGACGGGTCAACATCCGCGTCGCCTTCATGGTCGCCGTCTTGACCTGGCCCAGAGGTGTTCGCGGGCAATTCGCGGCCCAGTTTGAGTTCTCGCGCCAGTGACCACGCCGATGTCCACCAGCGCATGCTGGCGGCTTTATATTCGCTAGCAGAGACCACCGTAGCGAGATGAACGTATGTTGCGACATCATCAACAGCGCCCGTCGCGCTACTCTGGGCGCCCAACTGGTCCATTGAAACACCAAATCCTCCGAGAGCGACGCCATTTATCACCATATTGGCAGCATAATTGGGCGACGCTTCGCCTAGTGCTGGTCCGTGAATCAAAGGACGCAACAACCCGATTGTCAATTCCAAGAGTTTCTGGCAGACGCGGCCCCGCGCCGATGGTCGCGATGTCAAAAACGGGGCGTCGCTGGTTTGCGCTGCTACCCAGAGCATACTCGCTAGCAGACCTGGGCTACAAACCCGAGGTTTTGTCGGGTGGAGAAACGACTGTTTCCGGAAAATATACCCGACAACGTACGGCGATTGCGGAGAAAGATGGGAGGAGGAAGAGCTGGTGAAATAGTCATCAAGAAGGTCGCAAGCGAGGGACTGGGGAATGATCGAGGCGATGTGAGGAAGAACTGGTTGCAAAACGGGGTATCGCAAGCTGGTGGAGAACGGGCCTATGCTGAACGAGGGGAAATTTGCGGGGGATGGAGAGGGGAGTGGAAGCCAGCCCGGCGACTGTGCAGGCGGCGAGAGACCGAGAAATGGAGCGGTCGGGTTTTCGGTAGAATTTCCTAGTCTAAACTGGTTTATTGAAGACGGATTCGACTCCTGTGGATTCATCAAAGAGAATGCGCTGTCATTGTACCCGGTATTGAGGCCCTGGGGAGGCAGAACGGAGGATGGAGAACGAGAGTTATTGGAGGCAGAGTGCAAAAGCTGCAAGGATCGAAGATCGGGAACGGACATTTGTGACCGATTCGAGTCGTTCAAATTGCCAAACTGGTTCAAGTGTAATGCGCCCAGAGTAGTTCCAAGCGGCGGCTGAGAAGGTCCATTCTGAATCCCGGCCAAACCATTCGCATTATGAGGAGGCATTTGTGACTGTACCGAAGTCGAAAGATTGCGGGAAGATTCTTCCAGCGGATCGAGTCGCGCATGGGCTTCTTGCGATGGACATCTTTCTTGTCCAGAGGAAAGAGATTCCCTCACCCCAGGTTCTTGGCCACTAACAGCAGCAGCAGAAGCAGCAGCAGCAGCGAGATGTTTCTTCGAGGCCTTCCCCCGTTTCTTGCGTTCTCGGGCGTATTCACATGTCAATCCGAACTCTGGTTTAGAAGTCAGAGGAAGAGGCCTGGCTAAGACGAAAGCGAAATAAAATAAAGACGGTAGAAAAGGAGGGAGAGGGTGAGCGAGAAAAAAAAGAGCCTACCAATACAATGGGCGCAGGGATTTTGTCCATCGCACTTGGTCCGCAGCTGGTTGCATTGGTCACAGGCTCGGCTAATTCTTCGGCGGATGGGAGCTGAGGAGGAGGAAGAGGATTTTCGGATGATGGAACGAGCCTCTGCGAGGGAATCTCGAATGGAAGAAGAGCTTTTCATCCCGGGAGAAGAATTATTATGGCTGTGGTTGTGTTCGTGGTTGTAGAGCTGATCTTTGCTCTTTGACAGAGAGTGTCGGAGAGAGACAGAACCAGCCTCTCGAGACAGCTGCAATTGCTCCAGGACATACTGAGAGCCTTCAGCGAGGGTGTCCAGGCCAGGTGTCTGGGACTGAGCCATGCCGGCCGACAGAGAAAGCGAAGAGAAAGGAGAAATCGTAGTGGTGAAGGGATTGGATGGATTGAGGTGCTTGACATCCTCACCGGGTAAAGGAAGCGATAGATTTAACCGGCATCAGGGAAGGATTGGTATAAGAGAATAGAGGTATAAAGAGTTGGGAAAAGAGAGAGGATAAACGGAAAGAGAGACAAGGTGGAGAAACGAAGAAGAGACGAGAAAAGAAAAGACAGAGAAGAACCAAAGTCGACCCCAGAAAAGTTGGGGAATCAAAGCAGAGGAGGAGAAACGAGGCTAAAGATGAGGTGTTTCAGCGCCACTCTGGAGAGCAACGAACATGTTTGGATAGAGTGACAAAGAGTACAGAATAAAATAGTAATATAAGAAATAAAAGGATATAAAGTATACAATCTCAGATCAGAGTAATCTCCCACGGCAATAATCGAATGCAAAGACTTTTGCCTAAATTACCCCAGACTCTGCATGTCTCCCGACCGGATCCACTCGGCCTTCTGAATAGCTTCAAGTCTACAGAACTAAAGGCAGTCAATGTTATACATGGATATCGTGATAATGTACAAGCAATAGGTTATGTACACAACAAGCGCCCCTCCCCAGGAAAACGCCAGAAACATACAGCAACGTGGAACAGTCGATCCCCCCGTCTAATCTACAGTGACTTTTCATCCCTGAACGCCAACCTAATTATTGTTAAAAAAAAAAAAACACTGGGACTCTCCTGACCGTCGTCGTCGTCAAACCATCTCGGTCCTCATGAGAAGAAGTATTTGCTGTCTCGAATCCGTGTCAGATCCCATTCCCCCTTCTTCGGCACCTCACGGAATCGTAGTGGTAGCCAGAGCCACACGTACGACCGCACTTCCTTCTTCGTCTTCTGTTTCTTCTCGTCCATCATCAGCTCCCCTTCTTCTCCTGCATCGGCAGATCCTTCCACTGGCTCGGCTTTCGCTCCTAGTACGTCGTCAAAGCCGCCGAAGAGAGTCTCAATCGCCGGGTCAGAAGGGTCCGCTTCCATTCCAGAGATTTTCCGCTCTGCTGCAGCCAAGTTTTCTGGAACGTGTCCCACAACGGTCTCGCCGAGAGAGCTGGCGATCGCGAGGTCGTCGTCCGTGCCACCAGCCTGCTCAAATACGCTGCCTGCCGTGACCATTGCACGACCCTGCGCCTGCAATTCAGGGTCGTCCGAGTTCAGAAGATTCTGTCTCTTGTATTCCTCTAATAGCTCCTGGATTTTGTTGGATTTCTTGTTGCCTTTGCGGAACGCCTTGATCGTTTGTCCCATCCGGCTCTCAGCGGGGACCTTGGCGAAGAAAAGGTTGCGACCGTATCGAACATTGAACTCCGCGGCAAGTCGCTTGACCACATCATCCGAGTGCATGCGAACAAACGCCTCTCGGAGGATCTCATTCATCGAGTCAACGTCGCTGGCGTGAGTCCAGAAGGAATCGTGTACCGCAGAAAAGCTCAGCCCTGCCTTGTGGCATGCCGTCGCCGACATGATCATGTGCGTGGCGTCTAAGGAATGAATAAAGTTTGGGGGGAAAGCTTGCAGCTGCTTGCGCTTAGAGACAACATCGTCACAGTTGGCCTCGACAATGTTCAGAGCTTGGAGGGAGGTCATGATGCGACGGGACACACGGACTCGATATGGCTGCACAACGGGCAAGCCCAGCGGTGTGGTCCAGATCACTGTAGAGCGGAATTTTTTCGTCGGGTCCAAGGCCTTGTCTTGCGCCTTCGTAGATGTAGTGCTAGGCGCCAGGGCCTCCTTTGCAATAGCCTCGATTTGCTCGGGGGCGAGGGACTGAGTAATGCGACTAGCGCAATCTCCAAGCCAGTACTGGATATCGTGTGCTCCATTGAACATGGTACCAAGGGCCTCGAAGATTTTCCGGGCGATATACAACGCGCCCTGCTTCTTCTCTTCGTTGGAGAGGTCGGGATAGTGGTCTACAAGCTGCCTCCTGACTTGCTTCATGGCTCCCATGAAGGTCACACCGTAAACATTTGTCATGACCGTCTGTTTGACAACCTTGCGCGTGATCTTTCCCTCGAGCATCTTGGCAATCGGGTGGCCCTGCACGGCCTCTTGTGATACTACTCTTTTGACGAAATCGGCAACACCAGTGTAAACATCAGAGGGACGGTCGGAGGGTTCGAGGTTGACTTGTTGGGCACCAATGCTGTCACCACCGAGGGCGGCATAATGCTGCAGGCCGTTACATGAGCCGTCCTGATGGATGGGCAGGCGCGACATATACTCTGTAGGAACCGGATGTTGGAGAGCGTTTCGTAGCTCACAGCAAGCAGCTAAGCATTGCCAAGGATCCTCAGCTTTGAGCCACCACCGGCGCCCGTGCAGACCGTTGTTTGCCGAGTCAAGCACATCGTCTATATGATCCATCGTGAACTGCTCCCGCTCGGAGAGACTGGCCTTGTCGTATCCTGCCAGATTGGCGATTTGGATTTTCAGCCACTTCAATCCACTTTCCCCCAGCGCTTTGGCCTTACTAAAAAGCAGGAGTCCTCTGGCGTTGTCTGCCCCCATTTGGTTGAGGTAGGGAGGAAGTGGGTAGGCTCGACCACGGAAGTCCATGTTATGCGGCAGATAGAATGTCTCGTCAATATATGCGCGAGCAACTTCCATTTGGAAATTCTGGAAGCATCGCTGGGAATGAAAACCGGCCCTGCGGTTCTCGATGTCTCGCATGAGAGTATCCCATTTCTTCTCGGCTTCATATCCTTCCTCTGGGGACGGTTTGGCGGGATGAGGCAAGTCTGGCTCCACGGGTGCAATATCAGCAATTGCATCACCAGTATTCCAAGCCTCGAGCATAACGTTGAAAACATCGCGGTTGATCTTCCACCCTGTGCTCCCGAGAATATCTAATCCTTCGCGGATCTGCTCGAGTCCGTTATTCTCCAGAGCTGCCTTGACATACGTCGGCTGTAGGCTCTCGCCCGGTGTTGAACGGACAATATTATTCTTGTGCAGTAGATAGGCACCGTCTTTGAATCCAGTCCATGGCCGAGGTTTGCACACCATGGGCAGATGTCGGCCCAGCAAATCGGCTGTTGGCTCCTTGGTGACTATTTTGACAATCTCAGGGTGGATGTGTATGTATCCATTGCGCCTCCCCCAAGTGATTTGATATGAATGTTGGAATGCAGGTTGCATGACCATCTCTTTCTTCTTGTTTGTTGGATTCTCAACGGCAACCTGCACTTTGCCGGCCTCGAAAAGCAGGCTCATTAAAACAGCCCCAACCTTGGCTTTCACTCCTGCAGACCACACCGCTTCAGGTTCCTCTTTTTCCAGGCTTTGAACAATGCTCTGCCATTTGGCTCGGCCTTCGCTCTGCTTCCGCCCTGCAAGCATTTCCTTCAGAACTTGCATGCGTCGAGCACTCGCTCCAGCCTCTTTCTTCAGAGTCTTTTCCGCCATAAGTTCATCATACAGATCACTTCCAATGGCTGAAACAAGCGTGGAGACTTTGATGCCCTTCTCCATTCCTCCACGACTGAGAGAACCCATAACGGTAAGTATAGTAAGAGCTGCTAGCCGATCAGGATCAATGGATCGTAGGAACACGCCGTATTCACATCGCTCCTTTTGGTCGACTGTCCGGATGGGATTTGCTTCCGCCTCATCAACTAGTTTCAGCTCCTGCTTAATTCCCAATACAAGCTCTGAGTGCCACTGGTTAATCATGGGGCCGAGTCGTCTTCCACTGATTGCCGCACTAGGACTCAACTTGCGCATATCTTCAGTCTCTTTTCGCCAGCGGCTCAAAGCAGACTGCATGACGTCGGCTTCAAGTTGTTGCTGGCGGCGTCGCTCATAAAGTTCCTTGCTTTCTAAGTCCATGCCGTCGGCATTGGTAGGAAGTGGTGCGGTGGTGAACAGAGAGAGGGATTCCTTTAGAGACGACAGACCAAGACCTTTTTGTTCGACGGCTCTCACCTGAGGGACGTCGACTGCTGCTAAAATCGAATCATCGAGTTTCGTGGTTCTAGACTCCATACTGTCGATCGCAACACGCTGGAGATCCGAAGAGCAAATCTAAACAAACATAAACAATTAGTGCATTGCCCCGAGATACCCGCAAGAAGCTACCCTGTGACGACTGACCTCTGAAAGTTCACCAAGCTCTAGCTCCGAAAGAATGGGAACAGCGAGAACTTCTTCCTCAACCTCCGCATTCTTGGCAAAAGCCCAATACCGACGTACTGATCTATCCCTCTTGGAGCCGTGAAACATGCGCAACGCCATACGGATCATGATTGCGAATGTTGTAGCATCGGGCTCGACTCCACCATAAGGCATATCAACCTCGAACCACCTTTGCATTTGCAACACCAAGTTGTGTTGCCTTGTCAGAATGATGTGCGACACCATTGCCTCCAAGTATCGGTTATGCACAGCGAGATAGCCTGGGGACCCGATGGGGTGGTACTCTCTCAGTCGGTTAATGAGACTGGCAGCTCTATCGAACTGGTTGACTTTGAGGGATATTTCTAGGTTTGCCATCATTTCCTCCTCGTCTCCTCCAATGCCTCTCATCTTCCGCAGCACCTTCGGCTTAGTTTGGAGAAAGTCATCGACGATTATAAGAGACGACGGATCGAATTCAGTGGGAGGAGGGGGAAATAGAGAAGCCCAGTGCTGTCCCTGGCGCCTTTCCGAAGCATAGGGCTGGCTCTCGAAGGAAGCATATGATCCTTGTTCAATGGCGGAGTGGTCGGCAGCGGTGGCAAGGCCGCGATTAGACTGAAAGGACGGGCGACGACGGTGACCATCGTAGGAAACGACCTTCGAGGGAGTTTGGACAGGGTGAGTTCGGCTTGAGTGGGAATGGTGTCGCAGTCTCGTCGATGATTGCAAAAGCGAACGTCCCTTCAGCAAACGGAGATGAGATGCAGAAGTTTTCTGCCGGACAAGCTGAGCCAACATGATTGACAACGCTATTCAACTGATGGATGGAAATATTATTAGGAACAATAGTAGAGTAGAGAGAAACAGAGAGGTATATTAAAGAAAATAATGAAACAAGAAGAAAGTATGAAGAGAATTAGATGCAACAAAAATGCAGCAACAAAACCATCAGGCTAGCCAGTATGCGATGCAGGTGCAAGAAAACAAGCAGCAGCACTCTGTCAAAAGCAAACCGTCAATCCAGACTGACAAGCCGTCCTGCAGCTCTCCCCGATTCAGATGAGCGATGACAGTAAGGAAGGACAGGGGAGAGAGGTCGAGCAGAGGCGCAAAAGAGAAGGGAAAAAAAAGGCCGGAATAAAAGGAGACGCAGCGAAACGCGAGAATCCGCCGAGTGAAAAATACTCACTTTTTCCAGAAAGGGCGGCCTGTCACGTGGCCGACGTTCTGCATTTTGCGAGGGCTCCCATTGGCCCGGGGGCATGTGTTGATTTCTGGCCAGATCTACGAGTTATTTTTTTCAAAATTAACATGGAGAGAATACGAGGGAAGTGATCTTGCATAGGAATCGCTACAAGTTTAATTAGAGTGGCTAGCAATTCGGGTTGATGCTGGGAGGATGTTGGCCCGGCCCAGCGGCGACATGCTCAACTCCAAGCCATGCACGTGTAGGTCCACGGCATCATTACCTGGTAGCACATACCTCGCGGGCCTTCCTGCTGCCTCTACTTCATGCTTCGTGGAAGCTCGATTGCGGCCTGCGATGGAATACCAGGGATTGAATTTGTTGATAGCAGTCATCTGCAGACAGTGGGTGAATCATGTGTCGTAGGTAGTAGGAGGCTCATCCCTCCTCCGTGCCGCTATCTTCACCTCGCTTCTTACGATTCTGCTTCATTGCCCAGCCGGTCATCTCCGGGCGTGCTGGGTCGATGCGTGGGGCACTCATGTGGTCCAGGTAGTTCTCGCTGTCTATCGCCGACTCAAGCTGTGGGAGGCCCTCAAGCTCCTGATGCATCATATAGTTGTCATAAATTTGCCAAGATTCCTCGTTCTGTCATCCGTTAGCACATATCCAGAAGATGATTTATGAAAGAAAGAAGCTGCGAACCTCGGCGTCCACCCAATCATAGCTTTTCCACTGTTCGTCTTGCATCTTTTTCAGCAGCTCAGTATTCCCAGAGACCTGGACCTGGTTATCCTCAGCTGCCTTGATCTTGACATCAATAGCCCTAGCTTCCGGTTCTCCAGGACGGTCCTCATCAGCGTCCTTCCTCCCCTTCCCACCTCGCCCCTTGGGTATCTCATCCATGGCATCCAGATGGTGCAGTTGAGGATGCAACTGAACAACAGCAGTAACCGGAGAAAGATGCAAATTGCCTACTCCAAGTTAGCCAAACCCATCCCAGAGCAGAGCAAAACAAAACACAACACAACACAACAGCAAAGACAAGGAAATGAAATGAAAGGACAAAATAAAACATACCCCCCTTAAAAGCCGCAAGCATATAAACCGGATCCCCATCCTCCGCCTCCTTAATCCTCCCCCCCAAAGTCTGCACCCTGAGCAAAGACCCCTCCTCCCCCCCAGAAACCCCCCCCATCTCAACATCCCCCCCAAACCCAGCCTCACTCTTCACCTTCGCAACCCCAGCACCAGCACCAGCACCAGCACCACTAAACCCACCCGCCATTCCATACGCGCCCCCCTCCCTTGCACTCCGACTCTTCCTCAGCGCATCCCCATACCGAAGCCCCTTCCCCAAATCATAGTTCACCCGCGTGTTAATGGGGATGTCGACCTCCACAAGACCGGTTTTGGGCTTTAGGCGGAAGGCCGTTGGTTTTTGGCCGTTGGCGTCGTCGTACGCGGACCCCGTGGGGCGGTCTAGGTATTGGAGGACGTATCGCGAGATGTCGGATTCTGTGAGGTATATGTCGTATGAGGCGATGATTGGGTCGTCTTCGGACATGGTGATTATTTCCTTCTTTTCTTTTCTTTTCTTTTTCTTTCCTTTCTTTTGTGAGTGCGAGTGTGTGTGTTCAAGTGATTCTGGATTGTTGGAGGAGTAGGAGATTGACTTGGAGGCTTTAGTTAGATTGACTTAGAGATGCAGATGAAAGGTAGTCATATAGACTTCATGTCATTGAATTGAAAAAGTATATGGATTGAAGAGAAGGCTTTCTGAGCTTTTTTCTTTGTCTTCGATAAGATGGCAGAAATATTTTGGGTCACACCGCCTGCTATCTCTGTCAGCTCCCGCGGGGCGCCTTAGGCATAGCGTGTGCATATACCTTGATGACTAATTATGCACTACGGCGTATTACTGTTGGAGAATCTACCTGCTAAAGTAGGTACTAGAGAGCAGTTCTAAATTATAGCTACAATTCGCCAGACAGACATGTTGGATGCAAGTAGAATGATGTACTTCACTAATAATAGTTACGGAAATGCATATTTTGGTCATCAGCGGTATATCCAAACAACTCAGATCACTCATCACAAATCTAAACCGTCAAAAATATATAATTATGAAATAGGTCAACATGAGTAGGGAATAAAATCCATCGTAATTTTTTGTACTATCCTTTTGAACCTTCTACTCCTCGTCATCTTCCTCGGCAACCTAAAGCGAATGTTAGATATATGATTCAATGTTCAGGAAAGGTAGGTTAACGTACCCCGTCGTGGAAGTTTTGTCCATTAGTAGTCTCCTTAATGACACCGGCACGAATGCACCAATCTCCGAAACGCTCGGGAACCTCTCCATCGGTGTTACGCTCGAGAGCGTACCGCTTGAGAAGACCCTTCATGATATCGAGAATCTCGTCCTCCTTGATGGAAGACCGGTAGAGCTTGTTGAGACGCTGGCCGTGGTAGCCACCACCTAGGTACATGTTGTATGCACCGTAAGCCTTACCCACGAAGGCCACTTCGGCGAGCCAGGGTCTGGCGCAACCGTTGGGACAACCAGTCATACGCATGACGATGCTGTCCTGGGCGAGGCCAACTTCTTCCAGGGTTGATTCAAGCTTGGAGATGAGAACAGGGAGGTAGCGCTCGGACTCTGCCATTGCAAGACCGCAGGTAGGGAAGGCAACACAGGCCGAGGAGGAAAGACGCAGACCACTGAATGAGGTGTTGTCAAGCTTGTACTTGGCCATCAGCTCCTTCACAGCCGGGAGGTCCTCGTCCTTGATGTTGGAGATCATGACGTGCTGGTTGCCAGTGAGGCGGAACTCTCCCTTGTCAAGAGAGGCAAGTTCCCTAAGACCGGTACGCATACGGAACTCTGCAGTGTCCTCGATACGTCCATTCTCGATGAAGAAGGTGAAATGGTTCAGGCCCTTCTCATCCTTCTGCCATCCGAAAGTGTCAACGTTCGAGTCGAACTTGAATGGACGGGGCTCAGTGAAACGCAGACCCTCGGGAAGCAGGGCCTCCACCTTCGCCTTAAAGCCTTCGACAGTCATGTCGTCAATGGTATACTTGAGACGAGCGTGCTTACGGTTCTTGCGGTCACCGAAATCGCGCTGCACGAGCATGATCTTCTCAGAAACAATGTGAACCTGGTCCGCCGGCACGAAACCAAACATGCGGCCGGTCTGGGGATAGGTCTTCTTGTTGTTGTGAGTAGAGCCCATACCACCACCAGCAAGGACATTGAATCCCTCCAGGTGTCCGTCGGATCCCTTGATGGCAATCAGACCGATATCGTGAGCATAGACATCAGTGTCGTTGTGAGGGGGGATGGCGATGGTGATCTTGAACTTGCGAGGAAGATAGGTGGGTCCATACAGGGGCTCGTGGTCAACGACAGCATCACCTGCAACTTGGATCTTCTTGTCATCCTCATCCTTGAGCCAGATCTCGTGGTAGGCAGTTGTCGAGGGAAGCAGGTGGTCGCTGATCCTCTGGGACACCGCGTGTACTTCTCGGTGGTAAGAAGAAAGCTCGGGAAGGGAGCTGCACATGACGTTACGGTTAACGTCACCACAGGCGGCAATAGTAGTCATCAGGGACTTATTGATAGCGCGCATCGCAGAGCGGAGATTACGCTTGATGACACCGTGGAACTGGAAGGTCTGACGGGTAGTGAGCTTCATGGTCTCATTGCCATAGGCGCTGCTGATAGCATCCATCTGGAGCCATTGAGAAGGAGTGGCGATACCACTGGGGAGTCGGCAACGGATCATGAAGCTGTAAGCTGGCTCCAGACCCTGAGCTTTGCGCTCGTCACGAATATCACGGTCATCCTGCATGTAAGTACCGTGGAACTTGGTCAACTGCTGATCGTTTGCAGAAATAGCACCAGTGCTCTCATCAAGAAGTCCCTCAGCGATAGTTCCACGCAGATAGTTGGACTGAATCTTGATGTCTTCGTTGGTCATCGGGGCAGGCTCCTCAGGCAGACCCTCAACCTTGTCGACACCGAGGGCTTGCCACAGGCGGGGCTCCCAATCAGAATAGCCAGTCTGGAAGCCATCGGGATCCTGGTCATCACCCAAGCCAATGTCGGCGAGCTTGCGGCCGCCGAGGAAGGCAATACGGGCATCAAGATCCTTGGCTGGCTTGTTGTAGTAAATCTTGTCCTCCTTGCGTGGCCAGTAGTGACTGTCTCCGAGACCAAAGACAGAGTAGTTAACGGTAGACAGGTCCAGATCGCCAGAGTTCTTCACAAATTCCCATAGACTACGGCCGTTCTGAGGGAACTCACCCTGTCCAGCAGTACTGGTAATGAAGACAACGTTCTCCTCAGTAGCGAGATCCTCAACGGGGAAGTCATCCATGGCCATGACCATAGTCTTCAGCCCTCTGGCACGACCACGGTTGCCCAAACGGTTGGCCAGTGTAGTAGCGTTGCTGTTATCGGAGGCGTAAAGGATCGTCAGGGGAGCACCGAAGAGACCCTCCAACAGCTTCTCATAAGAGTCCTTAGCCTGGCGCTTCTGAAGAGCACGGACCTCGGTGCCGTAAGACTCGGAAAGAACAGGAGCGAACTTGGGTTGACGGTTCAGAAGCTGGGTAAGCTGGTTATCCCGATGAAGGAATTCTTCAAGCTCGCGCTTAATGCGCTCAGAATCCAGCGAGAACTTGGCCTCGCCACGGTCCTCGTTGGCGGGGTTCCAGCGGTACAGGGGCCAGTAGCCGAGATCAACAGCCTTCTTAGTCTCCTGAAGGACGGTAAGAGCCGAGTCATTCTCCTGGTGGTAGGGCAGGTAGGCGACAACAACTGAAGGTCCCTTGAACTGTTCGGCTTCGGCCATAGCCTGCAGAACCTGGGTGTAGGAGCTGTAAACAGCAACGGAAGCCACATACGCGTTACCGAAGTTCATGGCGTACAGGCCAATATCCTTCTTCCTGCGGGTAGGGTCGGCAGCAGTGCGCTCAGAGAAGGGTTGGGAGTCGATGACGAGCATGTTAACATTAGCTCCAGAAGCAAGAACGTGGTGAACACCAGAGTTTCCGAGATCGTAAGCCCAGGCGTCAGAGCCAATCAGCCACTGGGATTCGTCAAAGAAAAGCTTCTTCGACTCGAGAAGCTGTTTGGCCAACTTGGATCCGTCGTTGGAGAGACGAGCGATAACATCGGGAGCCAGCTTATTTGCTTTGGCAGAGTCGCTCGCATTCAAAGCCCAGTTCGCAAGCCACTTCTTGGGAACGTCAGTGGCGAAGCTATCGGCTTTCGAGGCTTCCTCCACCTCACGAACAAAGCGCTGACGGTGCTCTTTGCGAGCAATCAGGGAACCGAATCCATATTCGGGGGTTGCAGCGATAGTGGCTGAAACGCCGGCGTTCTTGGAGCCCAGCTGGTTTGCGATGTGCAAACGTTCGCCGAAAAGCTGGTTCAGGATCTTGAGGTAAGCATTCTCAATATGAGGTTGCTCAAGAGGAGTTGAAATTGCGGGGACCTTGGTGCTACCAATTTCGAGGTTCTGAATAGGGGCAGGAGATGTCAAGTTCTGAACGATTCCACGGAGAGCCTGAATGGCAGTCGAGGGCTCAACGTAGCCGAGTCTGTAACCAACAATCTGCGGGCTACGTCCACTAACGGCGGTGGGGCCCAGGCTTGACAAAAGATCCATGAATGAGGGACCCCATTTTGTAGTCTTGCGAACCTGCTCCAGCACAGCAATTCGCTCGACCGAGTCGGGAATCGAGTTTGCGATCTCGGAACCAACCCATGGGCGATACAAACGGGCAGTGATCAGCCCGATGTTCGAGAGTTCAGTGGGAACATCCTCCTTTCCAAGCACATCGACAAACACACCAGTCGAGCCGAAGACAAAGATAGCGGATTTCGCATCGGAGGGACCCGTGTATTCGATAGCACGGTAGTTGCGTCCCACAATTTCAGACAGCACTGCCCAGATCTGACTGGCCCAGGCAAAGATGTCGGCTGCAGTAACTGGCCTAACGGATGAGCCGTCGACTGTGGTGGCAGCTGAGCTAGACCCACGGCTATCGGTGCTGCTGTCGCGTTTCGAAGATCCCACAGAGGAAGTGTCGACGCTGATGCTCGAGGGGTTCTGAGAAGGCTGTGTCGGGGTGGCAGACCTCTCAGCTATGGTGCTTTCCAATACATCATCCGACACAGTCGCAACGCGCCCTGAATCGTTGTACAAAGTCTGAACACCGTGTCCAGCAGTATAAGAGATAGCACCTGCGGTGGAATCAAGAAGGGACCTCAAGAGATTGACGTCTTCCTGCTCAATAGCATTATCGCTAGTAGAATTGGAAGGATCGAAAAAATGGATTACGCCCTTTCCGGACTTGCGGGCCAGCGCATGTGCGGTGATGGCCATATCCTGAGCCTCCTGGAGAGTCTCTGAGTGCAAAAATGTGAAACCGCATTGCCGAATCGAGCTAATGACGGAGTAGTCTGGGAAAGGAGAGGGTTCCAGGGCAACATGCAATACAAGAGGCGAGTTTGCCAGGCGGTAGAGGTGGGGGATGGAGGAAAGCAAAGTAGAGGACCTGGTCACAGCAGAGACCAGACTACCACTCTGCAGAGGGTGGAAAGCGGAGAGAAGAGGGTCCTCATTGTATCGAACAGAGACAATCTATCGGTCTGCAGTTAGAATTGCCAGGTGAAGTATACAATGTAGCTGTCCAACCACGCAACTCACCTCGGGCACACCCTCGGGCGATACACTACGAGTATTGGCCTCCTTCAGAGTCTTGAGAGTCTTTGAGAACAAGGAATCGGCCTGGAGGGAGGGCTGGACCGAGAGAACGACGTCGCTGGCCAAGTAGGCAACTCGAGCCACTAATTAATGCGCGTCAGTCAATTACATCAAGCAAAACTAATGCAGTCGAGATCGCAATCCCAGGATTGAAAAAATGACCACAAAAAAACACAATCCAGGCCACGGGAGTTCATACCAGCTTCTCCAGCAGTTGTGATGGGGGCCATGGTGGCAATTGCTGGCCACGCCACACAAAACCACAGATAGAAGGAAGAGGTCGAGGAGGGGATATCACCGCAAACGGTGACTCCAAGGAGAGAATGAGGTCAATGCAGGGAAGACAACAAGGTATAGAAGAGAAAGAGGGAAGAAGAAGAAGAAGAAAATCAGACGATCAAGATGGTAGGAATTTTTTTTTAATATTAGTTTTCTCCTCAACCTTCTTCGTCAACTCCAACCCACTACTCACCGTGCGGGACAGACTTCGATGCACTTTTCTTCTCCGCCGTCGGCGATTGGATCACCAGCGCTTTGATTGGCCTTCGATCACGACATCGATGCAAACAGCAGCTCGTCAGAAGTGCAAACACGCCCGATCCGGCAAGGCGTGGTGACCCCGTGACCGTCCGGCGTTTGGTCAGGTGACCTCCACGGCGTTCAGCAGAATCACAGCAGGATAGTGGTAGGATAGAGAAGTAGGATCGAGAGTAGCAGAATAGAGTAGAAGCCTTTGATTCCAGAGAGCTACATCCTCAACGCCAAACAAAAGAAACCAACCCATATCAATATCATATAGCACTCCGTGTATGTACATGTCCCAGACGCCGGGGCTTCGCCTGACAGCAAATGAGTTTCCTCTTCCGACCTCCGCTCGAATTCGACAAACCAACGCCTCCACCTTCCCAAGCAAGGCAACCGTGAAAAAGCAGGATAAGGTCCGTACAGAGACATGTATAGTCGTCTCTCGGATCCCCTCGTTCTGTCTGATTCATAACCAGGGTATGTATATCATCTCGGCGTATAGAAGTATCAGTAATCTCGCAGATCAAGCATGCAGTAGTATAATCGGTGTGAAGCGAAGAGAAAAAAAAATAAGGAGTAGAAAGGTGGTAGATGTCCAGTTTCACCCATGCAAGATGTCCCATATATTATCAACAAGAAAGCACACACATCCCCGTACTTAGGGAATAAATGATAGAGATACCATCGGCTATCGGCCCTCTGCCCAGTCATGAACCTTAACACTCAGTCCCGGAGTTGGCTCTCGAGCGGGCTGCTGCAGGGAGGCGGCTTGAACAGCAGACTGTGAAGGGACAGGAGGGCCCGTACCTGACCGACGTCTTCTCTCGCGTTCAAGGGCCCCAGGAAGCTCAGTGGCCTCCCCACGAGCACGGAATCGGCTACCAAGGTTGGTCATCCAGGTTCCCTCCTCGTCCTCCTCTTCGCGTAGCCAGTAGTTCCGGCCCACACTAATCATCGCGCGACCAAGCTTTCCCTTCCAGCCTTGGCCATCAGGACTATACGGCGAGAAAGGCTCGCGATCGATATCCGCGACACTGGCCATGCTGGCAACCGAGGTATTGCGACTGTGTGTCGGGAGCTGGGTGTGACGTGGCACGGCAGCATAGAGTCGCAGGGCCTGCCGAGCAAATGCAAGCATGACAAAGACGAAATATGCGCGAATCATCCACAACATGCAGATGAAGATAATGCTTTGGAAGCTTTCGGGCTGGGTGACGGCGTTACCGAGAGCATCGGAACCTCTCGCAACCCAGTTGCTACGCGCGTCCACGGATGATGTATCGTACTCGGGGCTGGTGAACCCTGCAGTCTGTGCCATCGTCTCAGCACCGGGGCCAGAAGCCTTTCCATTGTCGTAGCGTTGGGAAACGACGAGGAACCACGAAACTCCAAAGGCTGCGGTATAGGCAGCGTTAATTAGACTGTCGAAGACGTAGAGCCACGCGAGAGAAAGACATTGCAGCGGAGATTGTTTGCGGATATGTGGGAAGAGCAGCGCCGTGATACCAAGAGCGACCAGCGAGTAGAGGTACATGGAAAGCTGAACGGGGGAAAGGTCGTAGCCGGTCAACAGGGCGAGCAAGCCATATAGACCACTAATTTTGTTGAGTAATAAGGAGAGAGTGATTAGGGAAGCGCCTGTTTGTAGACTCATGACATAGAGAAACGTCTGTTGTTGCAAGCTCCCCGTCGCCGGGGAGATAAACGATTAGCGACCGACCGGGGCAATGCTGACTTTGGAGTGAGGGGGAAGCTGGAACTTATCCAAACATACCTCTGGCCGCGGGATGCGGAGGAAACGTGTTGACAAACCCATGCTGAATATCGCCAGAAGGGATATCAGATGTGTGTGGGTTTGAAAATAGCGCGAAGAGAGTGAAGGGAATGGAAGAAAACGAAGAGGAAGAAGACGAGGAAGAAAAAAGAGGCTGGAGCCCAATGATGACCAGCGCTGACTGACAGGGGCGGCGTTCCGGTTACTCCGCCTGGGGCGATCGTTACCTGTTTTCCTTTGCTTCGTCACAGTTCGAACTGCGAACTGCTCGAGGATCTTCTGATCGCGTGTGAGGAAGATGAGTCTCTGTTGCTAGGCTTTTTTTTTTTTTTCTTTTTTTCTGATCTCTTCGCTCAGATAAAGCTTTGTCTTGTCCGTCTTGGTCGGGAATGTAAGGAGGTCTCGACGTCTTCGACAGCCCGTAACGCCTTTGTCACCGAGAAAATCATGGAACACTTTCACCTCAGCTCACGGTCTCACATCACCTCGTCAGTGGGTCGTCTCACCAAGCCAGTAGTCCCAGCAAAGATCATGCGCTAAGAAGTCGCCAAACCACAACTTCTTCCGCTGAGGATCCTATTCCAGCGGTGTTGGGACTATTGAGAAGCTGGCTTGGCAGGAGCAACACCAAACAGGCCTTGACTTTTACTGCTGTCATTGTTTCAATGGCCATTATGAGACGAAGCAGGGAGCGCTCACGGCGAATTTTGCATTGTTTCACTTACTTGGGAGCGAACTAATCATAATTGCTTGTAAGAAAACACAACAGACTGGATTACAAGCCGAAGAGGCGGGCGAGAAACACCCAGAAGGAAGTTGGATTCATCTTACACACCAAGAGACACATCACATAGTTACTGCTGGTAGTAGTTGATGCGAAGGAGGATACAGAATTTAGTATCGCACATGCTACGACGCATAGCTCTGGCGGGATGTAAGTTTAAATTAAGGTTACAGGGTCCAAAAAGAACTTCCAGAACATCATCGTAATCGCTTCAAGGACGCTCGACCCCAGGAAACTTCTTGAGATGTTCCTCAAGATCTAGCCAAAAAAAAATAGGCAAAAGCAAAAGAGAAATAGGTTTGATCTAGACACGCTAGTCGACTGACAACAACCAAACAAGGGAAAATGTACATCTTAAGAATACCAAATATTATAAACAATCCCAAATATCATGATTGAGATCCAGGTAGGCGGGTTACGGTCAGGGTGATGAACTTCCAGGCAACATCAGCAAGCACATCCATCGTTGTTCGTGGTCTCTTTAGGGCTGATATTAACATCAATCACTACAGAATCGCAGTCAGTGACTCCGTCCAATTACACCAGCTTAAAAGGGGGAGAGGGGACAAACTCTGGCTTTCTCCTCTGTTGGCTTCTCCCTCCATTCCTGGCAAAGCCTGAGCTATCCTCCTAAATAGCTGCTTCACATTATGTCCGACCTTTGCACTGGTCTCGATGAACATCAGACCATTTTTCTTTGCTTCTTCTTCACCCTGTGCTGTCGTCACTTCCCGCTTGTCGCTCAAATCGGTCTTGTTGCCCACTAGCACAATGATCACATCGTTTCCACGCTCGCCCCGCACGTCGTCAATCCATTTGCGGGTATTTTGGAAGGACTTTGCGTTTGAGATATCGTAAACAACGACGGCGACGCTCGAATCTCGAATGTAGGAGGGAATCAGAGACCGGAATCGTTCCTGGCCAGCGGTATCCCAGAGCTGAAGTCGGACGGTTCGATCCTCCAGGTACATAGTCTACAGATTCATTCTCTTAGCGTTCATCCATGACTAATGGCTGGATATAGGGGACGATAGAACAACAAGCGCGATCTGTGCTGGTCGGATAGTAAATCACTGTGACGCGCTCACCTTTGACAAAAAGTCAATGCCGATGGTTGCCTGATATGTGTTGTCGAACGAGTCGTACATGAACCTGGTGATCAACGATGTTTTCCCCACTGTATCTCGGATATCAGAACAATGGGCAACTGGTTATTCAGGCAACGAGCGAGAGCATGTCCGTACCGCTTTGTTCGCCCAAAAATACTAACCTACGATCATGTTAGCCATCAATTGAGTGGGGGATGGGGGATGGGGGAAGTAGGGGCGATTCTCGTTCAGATAGGCGTACTTAAACTTCTTCAACGGGTTCGAATACGACCCTACTCCAGAGTTTGAGGCCATGGCGACAGGAGAGAGGAATGGAGAATCAGGGGTAGTGGGCGCACACGGCGGAAACAGTACTTAAGTCGTAGTTAGGGCGGGTAGGAGAGAGCCGAACAGGAGGAGAGAGATTAAAGGAGTAAGTTCGTAGAAAACCGCGAAGTCAAAGAATTGGGGGAGGATGTATGGGGGGCAGTTTCAGTTTAGAGTTGAATGTGATGTGACCAGCGTAGTGCAAGGTGTTCGAAAGGTTGGATTGGAGCAACAACAGTAGCTCAAGTAGTATGGGGAATCTGGAACTGTGTATTGGCATCCACTATTATTGAAGTCTCTCAGTCTCTCAGTCGCCGCCCCACGGATTAAAGGCGGCCCGAACCTCCACCCGCGGGTTGTTGGTTTCCCAGCTCATCCTCGTTCATCACAGAGAGAGAGAGAGACAGAGGAAGAGAAAGAGACAGACAGAGCTCTGACTAGTGGACAGTTCTTCCCCATTCCTTCAAAGTCCGCCTCAAGTGTCTGTCTCGAGGCCTTTGCAGCTTGATTTTGGTATTCTCCGCCGTGGTGGTTGTTTTACAAGTTGGGGGTCATCATGGGTCTCGCATATCCCGCCGGTGCTGCAACCGTGTCACTCCTGGTGATAGGAGGATGTAAGTGGGCTTCCGTCTCGAACCCGGGGGGATGTATGTGCTAATTGTCATTATAGACATGCTTTTCCATGGAGATGGTGAAGCTTTCAATGTATGATCCAGGTGTTTTCATCGATCCAGTAACTCTACGGAGTTCCCTAACCCATTCTAGGTCGGCCAATTTCTCGAGTCTGTGTCTCCATATGCCTGGGCGAATATCGGTATTGCAATGTGCATCGGGTTGTCGGCTGTTGGCGCTTCATGGTACAGTACCCCTCGTCTAGATTAGGTGGTTGCGGCGGAGACGTTCCTAACAAGCTACTTTTAGGGGTATCTTCCTCACAGGCTCGTCGATTGTTGGCGGCGGTGTCAAGGCTCCCAGAATCCGGACGAAGAATCTGATCTCGATTATTTTCTGCGAAGTCGTCGCCATTTACGGCGTTATCATAGCCATTATCTTTTCCTCGAAGCTCAACCTGGTGGACATGGATGAGATCCATTCAGGCAGCAGCTACTACACTGGGTTTGCGCTCTTCTGGGGAGGTATCACTGTGGGCGCATGCAACTTGATCTGCGGTATCTCTGTTGGCATCAACGGTAGCGGTGCAGCACTCGCCGATGCCGCCGACCCAAGCCTGTTCGTCTTCCGCAGTTTCCATTCTCTTTCCCTTCCCCCGAACCCGTTGCTGATTTAGATATGTACAGGTTCGTGAAGATTCTTGTCATTGAGATTTTCAGCTCAGTCCTCGGTCTTTTCGGTCTCATTGTCGGCTTGTTGGTTGGAGGAAAGGCGACTGATTTTGGAGCATAACTGTCTTCTCCGTGAGAAGAGCCTGGGATCGGGAAGTGTGGGGTATCCGATTTGTACGACTTCTATATGTTTCTTTTCTTGGCTTCTTTCTTCTATCTTTCCCCCCTTATATACCGCATTGAGGCGTATGGATCCGATTTGGTTGTTGAGCCCTTGGTGTCTACATGAAATTGCATGGAACAATCCCGCTGGTTTGGCGCGACGACGACGAGATTGAAGCAGGTGGTGATGTATGTGTGTATGTACAGTATAGGGCGCCGGGAATCATGGGAGCTTTTCTTTCCTATACCATAGATTACTAAATGAAGTTTTTCACCACCACTTCTCCTGCTCCTCCTCCTCCTCCTGTATCAAAAAGCCACTCTTCTAACAGAATACTCTTCATAAAACCGGCCTCTTCTTCACAAAAACCACCCCCGCCCTCGTACACTCCACCCCCCTCTCATCCCTAAGAACCGCCTCAACAAACACCTTCCTCCCATCCACCTTCTTCACCCGGTCCGTCGCAAAGATCACCCCAGGCACAACCACCGGGACCAAATACCACATCTTCAACTCCACAGTAAACATCCCAAACCCCCCATCCAGCTTCATCGACCCAATCAACGTCCCTAACACCTCATCCATAACCGTCGCCAGGAACCCGCCGTGTGCGATCCCGGACTGTCCGCATACCCCGTCTCCGAGCTGGAGGAGTAAATGGCCTTCCTTTTCTTCCTTCTCTCCCTCCTCCGGCGCTGGCGCTGCGGATCGACGGTAGAAGAAGATGGAGCGGAGGATGTCCGTTGTTTCTTCGGGAGGTTCTGTAGAAGGGGTCGTATGAGGGTAGTTCTGGGTATGGGAGGATTTGATATTGTGGGTTTTGAATGAGGGGGGCGAGGATTGGGATTGAGGAGATGAAGGTTAGGGAGTCGGATGTCATTTCTTTTCTTCTCTTCGTTTCTTCTCGTTCGATGTCTGGTTTAGTGAGCGTGTCTGTACTAAGGTAAGTAGTAGTAGTAGTACTTGGTTCGTGTTGTTGATATGATGCGGCTGTGTTCTAAAAGGTATAGATATAAATATGTACAAGTCTAGAGATCGACGACTTGGACTTGGGGAAGTGATGGTGATGTAACTCGAGGTGTATAGGTATATTGCAGAATATATGGATAAAGCATTTATAAAGTTGGGAGCTCTTGAATGGAATAATCTATGCAAGTCTAGGTTTGTAAGAAGAAGACACTCTCGTACTCCGCAACTGAGGATTTCCCCTCATTTCAGTTGCCGCAGTCTATACCGAGATTCCGGAGCCGAGACAGCCTTGATTGAGATGCTACGGATGTTCTCGATTAGAAAAGAGAAATTTAGCTGAGATGAACGTTTAGGGTAAGCTTGAATGTAATATAAACAGGCACTGGATGCTGAATACGGTATGTCTCATGATATAGGCTCCAAACTCCAAACTCAAAGACAACATTCGTCTGGGCAGTATTTGGAATTTGTCTGCAATTTGATTAACAGTCATGGTTTCCTTTGATCTTCCTGTCATTGTTGCATGCTGATGAGTGCGTGATTGTCTGGGTAATTTTGCAGATAGAGCGAAATAGGAGGCAAAGGCATCAATATAGTTAGTGTACATACAACAGTCTTAGGTACTGGTCCTGCTAGTTACTGTCTAGACTACTCTGTATAGAACTCATATAAGATATCGTAAAGATAGCAGTTCAAAAGAGATCCAAGATATTCTCGAGCTAGATGGGTATCAACTCAAAATAATCAGCAAATCAATCCAAACACACCATTAACCTTTATATATAGTGTCTAGCCCTTATGATACTTCCACCCCTTCTTTTTCTCCGCGCGAAACGCCGGGAGTGTGGCCTCTCGACTTTGTTTGCGAGCTACTTCAATAACAAGAAAACGCACAAAATCAGCCAGGGTCCAGTAGCTGCTATGGGCACTCAGCATGTTGAGGTATTGGATGTTCAACGGGCCACTGCCACCGGAAATGAAATAGTCGATTTGGCCATTGTCGTTGAGAAGAAACATCCGCTTTTCTGCGATTTCCTCCCTTGTGAAATCATGGGTCTCCATCTCGACATTGGACGGGAGCTTTGCAATAACGCTCGGCCGGACAGGCCTGGAAGTAGTGGAGGAAATCATGCCTGGATGTGAGCTCCAGCGGAAAACTCCACCAAAGGACTGCCAAAGCGATGCTGAGGAACTAGGGATAGAGGCTGGTTTCAGCGAATTAGCCAGATCGTTGTCAACGGCGGCATTGACACGGTACGCGATGGCTGCACAGGGTCAGTAATGAGGAACATTTGGGCGACAGTAAGTAAAAGAAAAATGTGGACATACGGTCTGTAGTGTGCATGATGTTGTAAAGATTATCCACGGCCAGACAGCCGTACGTATCTGCCTCGCCTGCTACTCCGCGCAAATGATCATCGCCCTCGCAACCCGGCTTATCACGACCCCTTCGCGGCAAGATGTTCGCTATAGTGACAAGAGCGTTAGCCTCAACTCGATTAATTTTGAATAAGACGAGGCCCAAACCTTTGTTGATAAACAGGAACAATCCGACTGGACTTCCGCAAATAAACAGATTTTTCGTATCGAATTCGAATATGTCCTTGTGGATGGTAGTCTTGGAGAAATCAAGATTTGGGATTTTCGTTGGCTGGTGACTTAGAATGTCAACCGCCATGGCGCTTCCAAGAGAATGTGCGAGTAGATGCACTCGGCCGTTCTGCTGAAATCCTGGGTTGTTTTTACACCAGAGGCGAAACACTCGATTGGCCTCTTTGACAACAGCTTCAATCATTTTAGGCTTGTGGTGTGACAGGTAGTAAGGAATATCGAGTATGACATCGCTGATCAAAGATCTGACAGCTGGTATGGTTTCTGGGGTAATGTCTTTTAGAGTGAAGTGATTTGCAGCTGGGTCCTCGGTCACTTGAGACTCGAGATTCGTATCCTCTAGAGACAAAGTAGAGCGCCAGTTTATGGGAAGCACCATAATGCCGCCATGTCCATCGCGCACATGGGGCCACACAGGCTCACTGTTCAGCTCCAAGTTGACTTGTCTTCGAAAGGCATTGATCGCATGTGTGAAGTGAAAGCTCTCCATGCGTTCTGAAAGTTTCTGACCGATTCCGTGAATGACAAACACGAGGTCAGTCGGCGTAGGTCGAGACTCCTCCATTGCACAGGCATAGCAAACCTCTCCCTCTGCAGAGGGCACCGCTGTGGATTGAGCTCCTCTCAGATAGTTTCTGACATCCACGGGACTGGGCTTGGATGGGTGCAGCTGCTCCCATGCACGTCTACTGAAGCCACGAACGACGGGTATGCCAATCTGCCGTCCCTTCCGAATGGCACTCAGTGGTTTCCGTCCCCTAGACACCGAGGGTAGTAGACTGGGACGAAGAACCTGTGCGTTTTGGCCATCAGCGTAGATGACACTCGAGGTCATATAAGGTTTAACAGCTGCAGCATGTGCAGCAGAGCCCCCAGCTGCCTGATTATCCGTGAAGCTTATAGGGCCAAATTCATTATCTTCGGATTCCTGCTGGTGATCTGTGGTCGCCGTCGAGGGTGGCCCGTCCTCTTTTGGCCATAAAAGATGCACAATCTTCATCTCCGCATCGGCCCCATTCTCGACACAGCTATTGAGTTCATCCTGCCATGTTTCCGTCCACGGCTTCAGGTACATGTAGCCATCCTCTAGTTTATTGGCAAGTTCCGTTTCCACCGGTAACATAGTATTCTTGTAAAACCATGTCGCGCGAAGAACATTTGAGATATCATGGAGCGGGCTCCAATATATAGGTTTCATCTACAGCATGTGAGCTTCGCCAGATATACGATAATGCGTGAAGACGAAGCTTTACCTTGAGGTTTGGCAGCTCCACCAGGTGAAGTCGCGACACGCCTACGGGGATCACCGACTCGACATCATCCTCAACTTCGGTCTCTTCATCGGTGTCCTCGCGCAAAACATCTGACGACTGGTCTTGATAAAGACTTGTTCTCAGGCCGGACGGTTTTGGCGCGCCATGAATTTGCGCGACATTTTGGTGATCTGGCTGAGCCTCCTGGTTCCCACTTAATGAAACAGACTCGACTGACCGTGCCAATGGACTAGATGACTGGGTCATGGGGGCTCTTATGAACGGCGATCCACTAATGCTCGCATCCCGAGAGTGATAGCCGTGGGAACCTACGCTCTCTCCCCCATCAAGGCCAGTATCCTCGTTCCTGAGAGACAAACTAGTCTTGCGTCTTACGGTTTTAACGTTGTCGCTTGGGGACATTTCTCTCTTGCGGTGAGTTTCGCTGGCCAGTGTATGGCTATCTTCCATGCTGTTGCGAAGCGACGAAGGATCGAGATTGCTTTCCCAAGATCCACCGCCCATCTTGCCCTTTGCATTGCCTGATCCAGAGTTAGGTCGAGTGTCGGATCTTTCGAGTTCCGGGGTATCAAGAGAAAATGGTAAAGCTCGATGACTTCGCCGGCTCCCAGTCCTTCTCGCAGCTCCACTGCTACCTGTGTGGTCTTCATTCCCCTCTACTGTCACTGTCTCTCTCCCAGGTACCGCTATTCCAGAGCTCCGGTTCGCCGCATCGGTTCTCTGAACTTTCAACATCTTGCTCATTTTCTGCTTCTTTTCTCGCTGTATAGCTAGCCATGCCTCTTCCAGTGCGATATTATCTCTTACTGAGAAGGGTTGGGGTGGAGCCCGTTCGTTCCCACCTCCTTGACCGCTAGATGGAGGTGGTAGAGCGCTCAAGGGATCATCTATTGGCAGCGCAGAGGTATAGAAGAACTGTGGACGAGTTTTTGGAGGGATATCTAAAGGGTACCACGTTGAAGGATCTGGATCGTCATCAGTCAGAAGACAGGTCGATCCGTAGGTATGAAGAGGGCCGGCCATGGTGTGTGTGCGAAGCTTCAACAAGCACGGGAAAGGAAAAAAAAATCTGGATAACTGCAGAGAACCACAGTTGGGAGCGAGTTAGTCACGATAAGAAGCTCATGGCGAAGAATAGCCAGTGATGAAAAGACTTGAATCGCTAGAGGCTTGGGTCCTGTCGAATGTGTGTAGGTAAAGGTGTATCGGGCTCAGCAAGGGGCACAGGCACGAAGAGAGAGGCTGTCACAGAGCTCAAAATACTCCGAGAGAGCAAATGCTTTTCGTCCGGCGCCAAACAGAAGACCAGACGCCTTGCAGAACAGCGAGAGCCAAAGCACTCGGAATCTCTCCAGTGACGAAGCCCTCGAAAACAGCCATAATTGTCTGGAGCTCAAGGATTCCGAGCGCGAGCCTATGACGTCGGCCCACGTGCTTTGCGCGATCCGCTAAACAAACAACGCTCTCTTCCCAATCGCACCGCAACATCTGGCTGCTGCAGTCTGCAGAGCTAGCTGAGGTCTCGCCGGTTACTCGCTATATGAGAGACTACTACGGTACTGCATGCGGTTGAAGAGATGGAGAGCTTTGTTCTTGGGTACGTAAAGATAAGCCCAATTGACACAAACTTGGCATAGTTGCCTCAGGAACAGAGAAGGAAAGGACGAAAGAAAAGGAATCGCAGGCCCAATGCCTGATGGATGGATACAGATACACAGATAATCATGACAGGATCATTTTTTTTTTCATAGCACAGCCTCCGGCATGCTTGTGTGTCACCAACTTATTGTGATTTCCGAATCGACGCTGAGGACATGCTCCGCCCGCATTCAGCACGATGGCTTTTTGCCCGGTTTTCCTTCATGGATACTAGTGTTCGGAGCTGGAGCTCTTCAAAAGCTAGAAAGGTGGCCACCGGTGCCCCCAGCATGTCTAGAAGCTTCTGGATGTCGTGCAAGTGCTTCCGGATGACGCTGTCAGGGGCGCAGAATGTACGGACGCTCATCTCCTTGACGATTGCTTTCCAGTTTTGCAAATTCGAATTCAAAAGCACTGGATTGGTCGAGCTCTCTCCGTTGAAGTTCAAGGTCCGGATATTGGACAGAATCAGCTGGCGCTGCGTGGCTTGGTCGAACTGGAACTCCACAACCTGGGGCCGGTTCTTCGATCCCCAGAAGTTGGTGACCCTTTTGATCGAGTCCTTGGATATGCGACCTTCGTAAAATTGCTGAATGAGGAATTTGTTCGCGCTGACGCAGATCATGACTTCCATTTCCGAATACAGCTTGGCTTGTGCGGTGGGATCCAACGAAATTGGGATGGCTGACCCAGGCGCTACTCTCGGCTGATATGATCCATTGAATGGATTTGGGTATGCCTTTGCCAAGTCGCCGGCCTAACTGATGTGAGCATACGAGAGGAGTCAACAAGCACGAGGGAAAGCAAACTTACGATCTCCTCCACTTGCTGTTTAATCCTCTTTCCCAGCCCTTTGAGGCTCGTGTACGTGTACTTCGGCTTGCGGCTCGGTGGAGATTCCAATTCCGCAATACACCCAAGCCAGCCATTTTCTCCAAAGAGCTTCTTGTGCGAAGACTGGGTGCGTTCAAGAGCGGCGTCCTCGGCAGGATCAAGCACCAAGTTTTCCGGTTCGCTGGGATTGACAGGTTCACCTACGGTGGTTAATGGCTTTTTGGACAGTTCTTCGACTTCAAGAACTGCCACCTGGCTACTATCCAGGCCATGATACTCGTCATAAGTAGGCTTGCGCTGACTGCAATTACGCCAGGCCGCTTGGGCGCTTTCATGAACAGGACTTGGTGGATGATGATGATCGACACGAAATGAAGGAGACGATGCCACTTCGAAGGGAATAGCCGAATGATTTGATTGCAGCGAGGAATCACTTGACAACCCATCCGAAGAGAATGAGGTATCACCAGTTACTGGAGACTTGCTCCAGAACGCTCTATACTCTTCATAGAATGGGTTCAGTTTGGCAATGTCCTCGTATGTGAGATTGCTACTTACTCCGTTAGTGCTAAGATGATGGCTCATTAGGGCTAGACTTACTCTGGACTAAGCATGATAGGGACTTCGTAAGTTTTGTCGCTCATCTTGGAGGCTTGCTGCTGCTAGATTAGGGTTGATGTTGGTTGCTCTTCTAGGTCAATTTGAGTATGCGAGAGGTCAAAGATGAAGAATGCAAGTTTGTAGATATACGGGGGTACAGGAGTGTTTTTCTACTAAAATATACAACAGCAAGCTTGAAGCCTAAGAGCTGATACCTTTTATTGTTGACTGAAATGCTCTGACTATATTCAAGACAATGGATCGCATTGTCGCTATTGACCAACTGAGCTCGGATGATCGAATATCAATTCATCGAGTACTTTCTGCACAGACAAGTCACTAGGACATATACTGAAGAGTAGGAGAGGTGAACCTTTTATTCTTTTGTATATTCACATCAGCGAGGACACAATAGACAGGATACAATCATCCTGCGCATATTGACCACAGCTTTGATTACTCGAATTGAGAATAAAAGAGGGACCTGGAGACAATAGAACAGATTTTGTATTCAATTCAACTATTTTGAATACATGCTATAGAGCGTAAATAGAAGTCAAAACCATTGTGAGGACTGAAAAATTTCACTCTCAGATAACAATAAGAAATAGCTGTCCAACAATGGTCCCTTGGAATCAATTGAGTCCTATTATACCCATGTATGCACCATGACATATCAGTCAGAAATAATTGCCATAATTGCTATCGATGGAGGCTACCTAACTAGCAGTACCTGTATTAGGATTCTTATAGTAAAGTCTACTGCACACCAGACATTGAGGTCGAAAGTCTTTTCTTCGCATGAGGACGTGGACTCGGTCTGCAAGCGTATGGAACTTGAACCATACGGAGATAATGTTCTAACTAACATTCCATTCTCGAAGACGGGAGTCGATTTCACAGCCAGCTTCGAAGTTCATTCATTGTCAAGGACATGCGACCTACGATAACCACGCCTACTCCATTCGTCGACTTACAATGCTGACGAAGGTTCTCTTGCACTCTATGCACCTCATCCTATACAGACGGACAGCCTCAATCGAGTAAAAAACACACTTCATGGCAACATGCGGTTGCTGGTCACTAATGGGTAGTCCAGAAGCCTTTTGCCAACGCGCGACTGCCTACAGGAATGCCAGGACTGGGCTGGATCCGTGCGCGACCAATTCATCTGAACGCAAGGGTTGAGGATGCTGTGTCTCGGATACCTATACGTGAACCAGAATCGCGGGAACGTCCCACCGTAAGAATCCTAGGAGTCCTATGAGTCCCAGAGGTAGAAAATAATGGCAGAGGAATCGGCATAACAAGCAGCCAATCTGTCGTATTAATGAGTGCTGCCGGTGCTGGGGGGTCACGTGGGCCCTCCACTTGCCGAGTCACGAGCCGCGCGATCTCAGAGGTCCGGAAAAAGCAACGGCAAAAAAGGTTCCCAGTCCGTCTCCCCGCAGAATGCCCCAAGGAACTAGTTACAAACTTACAATTTACAGGTCCTATGGCGGTTGATGCATTGTGCAGTTTGGACCTGTTGACCGAACCTGTAAGACAGTCTTTGTCTTTCTCCGCGATCCAGCCGAAATGACTGCCGTCGTGGCCCTCCACTGGGCCCTTTACACCTCGCTGGTTCAGGCGTCCCCAGCTCCCAGCAAATATTATATATGGGCGCCCTAACCTAGTTAAAAAATGATCAATATTCTCTTTTGTGATATTTGCCAATTTTACTTCCAGCCTCCCTCTTGACGCGGGTGGTTGTCTGAATCTAGAGTACGTCATTTTATCCTATCACTGTTATAAGCGGGAACTTGCCCATCCCCTTCAGATCTGGCTTCCACAATGCCGAACGAAAACTACCCTAAGAAATATGACATTGTCATCGTGGGCGCTGGCCCCGTTGGTATCCTCCTGTCCCTGTGTATGTCCCGATGGGGCTACAAGGTGAAACACATTGACAACCGCCCCGTGCCTACGGCGACTGGCCGTGCCGATGGTATTCAGCCTCGTTCAACTGAAATCCTCCGCAACTTGGGCTTGAAGCGGAATATTATGGCCTATGATCCTGCCAAAGTGTACGATGTTGCTTTCTGGGACCCCCGTCCTGATGGAAGCGGCATTCACCGCACGGGAAGCTGGCCCAGTTGTCCTCGCTTCATCGACACAAGATATCCTTTCACTACCCTTGTTCACCAGGGCAAGATCGAAAAGGTCTTCCTGGACGAGATCAACAAGGCTGGTACGACTGTCGAGAGACCGTGGACCATCGCTGGATTCAAAAACGATGGCTTAGATAAGGTCTACCCCGTTCAAGTACAGCTCAAATGCCTGGACACCAATGTCATCGAGACTGTTCGCGCCAAGTACCTGTTCAGTGGTGAGGGTGCTCGTAGCTTCGTCAGACAGGAGCTTGGTATTCAGATCCATCACAAGGATCCCATCTCATATGTATGGGGTGTCATGGATGGTGTCGTGAGGACGAATTTCCCTGACATTGAGGTAGGAATTGCTTTGTCCTGTCTTCAACTGCACTTGCTCTCTTTCTCTCGTATCCTGCTAACCTTTGCCGACAAATACAGACCAAGTGTACTATCCACTCTGATGCTGGTTCTATCATGGTCATTCCTCGTGAGGACAACATGGTCCGCCTCTACGTTCAGATTGCCTCTTCCACCGATCCCGACTTCAACCCAAGGAAGACGGCCACTGCTGAGGAAGTCCAGAACATCGCCAAGAAAATTCTTGCCCCATACACTCTGGAGTGGGATCGTGTAGAGTGGTATTCGGTATACCCTATTGGACAGGGAATTTCCGAGAAATACACGCTGGATGAGCGCGTTTTCATGGGTGGCGATGCCTGTCATACACACAGCGTATGCCCTACTCTACTCTTGTTCATATGCGCCACTTGGACTTCTTCACTAACATATCTATAGCCCAAAGCCGGCCAGGGTATGAACACGGCTTTCCACGATGCCTTGAACATGGCCTGGAAGATTCACCTCGTCGAGTCTGGGTTGGCTAAGCGCTCCATATTGAGCACCTATGAGTCTGAGCGTAAATACATCGCCGAGACCTTGCTTGATTTCGACAATAAGTATGCTGCCCTGTTCTCGAAGCGCCGCCCTACTGCAGGCGAAGTTGGCTCCGCAAGTCACACCGCTACAGTTGTCGGAGGCGAAGAGGATGAATTTGTGAAAACCTTCAAGTCCTCTTGTGAATTTACTAGCGGATATGGAGTTGCCTATCTACCCAATATCTTCAACTGGGATGCCAGCCACCCTGCCCAGTCTCCTTTGTTTGGTGTCCCTGGTGTGAAATTGATCACTGGAAAGGCCTTTACTCCCTCGACTGTCACCCGCCTTGCAGATTCGAACTTTGTGCATTTGGAGCAAGAGGTTCCTGCCAATGGTGCATTTCGCATCTTCATCTTCGCCGGAAAACAGGCAGCCAGCAAGAAGGCTATTGTGGATCTCGCTGCGAACTTGGAAAAGGAGCGCTCATTCCTTTCTGCATACCGCAGATCTGACATCGGCGACGTTTCATACTTTGAGCGCCATCTTCCTCACTCGAAGCTGTTTACGATCTGCCTCATCTACGCCGAAAAGAAGAACGATGTTGACATGGAGGCTATACCTCAGATCTTTCGCGATTACCACCACCACATCTATGCCGATGACATACCCGACATCAGAGTCCCCTATGCTCAGTATGCCGCTCACGAGAAGCTTGGATTCGATCCCGAGAAGGGCGGTATCGTGGTTACTCGTCCAGATAGCCACGTTGCTTGCACTGTGCAGCTTGCCGAGGGTAGTGGCACTGTGGATGCTCTCAACGACTACTTTGGTTCTTTCTCGACTAAAGCCCTAGGCCAGGACCAACAGCAGAGTCGCCTGTAATCTAGAGCGCTAATTAAGATGATATTGTATTCTGATGGTGTTTGATGCCATGTATATACTCCATTTGCATTTCTTTTTCTTTACCAGTTTGATCGATGACGACATAGCATTGTTGGCGTTGTATAATACTACCTAGAAATTCAAAGATTTCCATTATTAAATAATTATTTCCAGTGGAAATTAGGTCTGTATGTCTTCTTTTGCAAAGCATTATTCACCCCTTTCTGAAAAGGTGAATTCAATCCTAAGCCCTGAATGTTGCGTGCGGCGAAGTCAACTAAAAAAAGGTCACATTTATCACCTGCCCCGCTCAAACACTCTCCGTGAACACCTCACCAACAAACAAAGACAGTGGCAACAGGAAGCCATCAATCAACATGCTCTCTCTCATCCTTTCAGCTGAGCTTTCAGGGTAAGTTCCTTTTTCTCTTAGCGACCGGAAAAAGAAAAGGAGACCTTCCACCAACTGGCACCTGAATCATGCAGCACCAGCCAGTAATCTCCCCGCAGCCCAGACAAAGTTGCTTCTAGATACATATGTCACAATATCAGTCCAACCCCCAACTAATGCAAGAAACTGAACAGGGTAACCGAGCTTCGTCCTAGCGACACCGCTGATGAGCCTTACTTCTACACGTTCAAGGTCCAATGTACCTCGTGTCGCGAGACGCATCCGAACTGGGTGAGCTTCAACCGCTTTGTAAGTGCCGCGCTTTTTCTCCTCCTATCCCCGGAGATGGGAGTGTCATATAAGGTGCAAGTACTAGGTAGTAACCAGGTTTATATAGGAGCAACATGAAATCCCAGGGAGCAGGGGGGAGGCGAATTTCGTGTGGAAATGCAAGCTTTGCCAGGTTAGTTTTTAGTTGCTGGGGACCTTTGTGGTTCCGTTTCCTCTCTTGTGTGTCTGAGCTATCTGAACTAATGGTTGGGGGGTAAAAAAATAAAAAAAAGAGGACTCATTCTGCGTCGATTCTAGCTGGTCCAAACGCCTACGAGGCTGAGGAGAAGCGCAAAGGTCAGAAGGTGATTGACATCGAGTGTCGTGGGTTGGAGTTTACGGAATTCAAGCCTGATGTTTGTCTCTCTTGGTTTCTATGGTGGGCTACCTCGAGTTTATGCTAACGATGGGGTATAGGGAGACTGGGAGGCCAAGGGAGCTGAGTCGTCTACGCCCTTTACGAGCATTGATTTGTCTGAAGGCGAATGGTATGATTATGACGAGAAGGCTGGTGATGAGGTTTCCATCAAGGAAATCAGCTGGTCGTTGGGGAGAGTCTGATTTATTTCACCAGGGGGGCCACCAACGGGGGTAGCGAGTGTCCTTATAGCATTCTGACTTGTCTAAGTAATCTACTCAATGAAAAAGCCTTATCCAATTCTATTCCAGTTCTATTCCAATCGATCCCCAATTAATAGGTACCTTAAAAGGTTGTGTTGTAGATTTTGGCTGGCGGAAAGGCGGTGATTCAGCGCTTAACCTGATTGGGCTGCAGACAACCGCGTCGATTTTCGGCGGACGACGAAAGAGCAACTCGGACCAGGCTTTCAGCAGACCGACCAGACCAACATCTTCTTTTCGCTGCGTGAAAATAGGTAGCTGCAAGAGGATTGACTCTCTGCTGTCAATTCGACCATTTGTGGAACGGACTGGATCCATCCCCTTGTTTCGCACAGCTCTTGACCTTGATCTCTGAATCCGCGACCTCCATCAGAACCTTTCCACGATGAGTGTCAGTTTAACTACCTTCCTCTTGTCCTTGACTCACTGGTCTTTGTTCTGTTTTTCCACACACACACATATATATATATATATATATACACTCAAGTATTCTGACATCTGGCGACAGCTTCAACCCGTGAATCCTCGGCCGTTTCTGCAGGCTAGGTGCGCAACTCCCCCCGTCTTTCGCTTGGAACACCTCCCTCTCATCAGGCGCGATTAAACATGCGATATCGTAAGAGTTTTATCTCTAATGTATGCTATATAGGGTCGGCACCGAGGTCATAGTGCGCCTTAAATGGGGCCAGACAGAGTACAAAGGGAGACTCGAGAGCATCGATTCGTACATGAACGTCTTGTTGAGGGATACAGAGGAATTCATCGATGGAAAGAACACAGGAACTTTGGGGCTCGTGCTTATCAGGTGCGTTCTTACCCGCAGCTTGTTTATATGTCGCTTTACTTGCCCGGTCGCCACGGGAAGTTTGGTGGAAGAAGGAAACTGAAACTAACTTGACTTTGGAACAGGTGTAACAATATTCTTTGGATGGGATCGGCGGAAAATGTTGAAATGACAGATCTAGGATTACGATAGAGAGGCAGACTGCTCGAACGTCGAGTGAGGACCAGCATCAATACATCAGTTCTTTCGTTTCCTTCGCTTGGGTAAAGGCGCGCAGGGGAGAGACAATCAAGGTCGGATCACCTGGGGCGGGCGATATTCAGCTTCATCTTATCGTCAATACTTCTCTACCTGGCGCACGATGTTCATTCTCATGACGGCTTTGAATAATACTGATATGAGGCAATGGGATGCGGATGGAATCGGGCGTTCTGAAAAGTTTGGACGTGCATTTCGCCAATCTATAATAATTGACAGAGGGGAAAATATTCCATGGGTTCGTTCTTCGACTTAGATATGACTGTGGGTGACCGAAGTTCTGTTCGTGTATGCGTGTATGTGTGTGGCATTGACGTACCTTTGACAATGCTCTTCCATGATCTAGCCATCTATACCAATTAGACACAGTGAAAGCCATACCTCTCCATTTATCCATAGATAGCTACCTATGTAGTAGTAAATGTACTATTTCTATGGCTGTAGTTCTGACGTGCTCGCCGTCGTGGCTCACCCGACGTTGTTGTTGCTGTCATGCAACCAGATGGAATCGCCCAAGGAACCCCACACTGCAATCTATCCAACTAGGAAGTATTTATTCTTTAACATCCATCCATCTGCTCGCAGCCCCTCAACAGCCACTATGGTAACTGTGACCACCTTATGAGCCAAGGAACCTCCTGCACCAATTCTCTAGTACAGTCAAGATGACTTTCCACAGTCAGTCCTCGGAGAGCACCATCGTTGGAGACGACTACTACAACCTCGGCGCTTTTCATCGCCCAGTGACCGCTGCGAATCCCCAAGCGCAGACGTGGTTCGACAGAGGCCTCGTGTGGTCGTACGCTTTCAACCATGAAGAAGCTGCAAACTGTTTTCAACAAGCCATTTCCCACGATCGGGAGTGTGCTATGGCGTACTGGGGACTAGCCTACACGCTGGGTCCCAACTACAACAAACCATGGCAGTTCTTCGATGAGACTGAATTACAGACAACAGTTGAGCACGCGCACGAAGCTGCGAACAATGCGAAGAAATACGCATCATCCGCGCAGTCGGTGGAGTCAGCTCTCGCTGCCGCTGTTCTGCATCGATATCCGCACGGTCAGCCTGGAGCGGACTGCTCTGCGTGGAACCAGGGGTATGCCGATGCAATGAGCACCGTCTACCAGAGTTTCCCCGATGACCTGGACGTGGCGGCTTTGTATGCAGATGCACTGATGAACCTGACGCCGTGGGGCCTTTGGGACTTGCGGACAGGCGAACCAGCGCCCGGCGCCCGGACGCTGGAGATCAAGCGAGTTCTTGACCACACGCTCGCGCTGGAGGGGGCTCTTCAGCATCCCGGGCTGCTACATTTGTACATCCATTTAATGGAGATGTCTGGCGCGCCGGAGAAGGCCTTGACGGTCGCTGACCACCTGCGCGGGTTGGTCCCCGATGCGGGCCACCTCAACCATATGCCCAGTCATCTGGATATCCTCTGCGGTGATTATCGACGAGCGATGGCGTCAAATCTGGAGGCCATCAGAGCGGATGAGAAATTCGTGGCTCGTGTAGGCCCCGTCAACTTTTATACCCTTTACCGTTCACACGACTACCATTTCCGTGTCTATGCGGCTATGTTCGCCGGGCATTCGAAGGTTGCCCTGGACACGGCTTCAGAGTTGGAAGGGTCAATCCCCGAAGAGCTCCTCCGCATCGAGTCTCCGCCTATGGCGGATTGGTTGGAAGGGTTCCTAGCCATGAGAGTGCATGTTCTCATTCGATTTGGAAGATGGGAGGAGATACTCGGGCTCGACCTACCGCGGGATATGGATCTATACTGTGTAACTACGGCTATGATTCACTACGGCAGGGGAGTTGCCTTCGCTGCGACAGGGGCAGTGGAGGAGGCAGCGCAGGAGCGGGACTTGTTCGAGAAAGCCCTGAAAAGAGTCCCGAGCACCCGAATGCTATTCAACAACACCTGTGTTGACATACTGGCGATTGCGAGTGCCATGTTAGATGGCGAACTGGAATACCGCCGTGGAAACATTGAGATCGCCTTCCAGCATCTACGGAGATCTATTGAACTAGACGATGGTCTTCCTTACGATGAGCCCTGGGGCTGGATGCAGCCAACCCGCCATGCATACGGCGCACTCCTCCTGGAGCAAGGACGGGTTGAAAAAGCTGCGGCAGTGTATAGTGCCGACCTGGGCGTGGACGACACCCTGCCGCGTGCCCTGCAGCATCCGAACAATGTCTGGTCGTTGCACGGCTATTATGAATGTCTCTCCAAGCTTGGACGAACAGCTGAGGCGCGAATAGTGAAGAGCCAGTTGAAGTTTGCGGCCGCAACGGCTGATACTCCGATCATATCTTCTTGTTTCTGTCGTCGGAACACTGTGGCTGAGGATATAGTTAGGTAGTTAACCGTAATTCTGAAATATCCTCTTCTTCTTTACTTATGTAGGCGCTACACACAGTGGGGCTTTCGAGTAGCAGAGTAGACATCATGGATGTAGTAATACAACTGAGCCACTATTATACGCGAGACAAGTTTGTCATATTTCAGAGCTATTGGTGAATTTCTTGACGTGCTGATCTGCAGACCGCCAGACCGTGTTTTCTCAACCATCTCGTTCATCGACCTGGACGAGTCTGCTTGCTTACGATCTCTCCAGATGGCAATCCCTTTCGGTTGGTTAATGACTCTAGGGATCCTAAAGGGTTTGGGGGCGATTGCAACAGACTTTGCACAGAAATGCAGCCATTTTCAGCCCACAGACTACTTCCCAAACGCCTCTGTTCAGCTGACCGAGTACGTCCCAGCAGGATCCATCCTGACGTTCAACGACACAGCATGCTCTCCATCGCCCCAGGTCGTATCAACGGATCTATGTCGGTTGTCTCTGTCTGTCCCAACCTCAGATGACTCTGGGATAATAATGGAGCTGTGGCTCCCACGCGCATGGACTGGTCGATACATGGCCACAGGGAATGGCGGCCTCAGTGGATGTAAGTGGCCTCTGTCCCCAGATTGACTGGCTTATAATACCTTTCTAACTATCCACAAGGCATCAAATACCCGGATATCGAATATGGGGCCTCGCGAGGATTCGCTGTCACCGGGTCTAATAATGGACACGACGGAAACTCGGGGGAATCATTCTACCACCACCCAGAGGTGGTCATTGACTTTGCATGGAGAGCGTATGCGGGCCTCTGTTCATATTGTTTCTTTCGCTATGGACCAGGTATAAACCGATATCTAACGTGATTCTAGGCTCCACACTAGCGTGAGTATAGGCAAGATGCTCACGAATGCCTTCTACGGCTCACCACACCGAAAATCATACTATGTAGGATGCTCTTTTGGTGGGCTTCAAGGAATACGTTCTGCAGAGTCGTTTCCGGATGCATTTGACGGTATCATCGCGGGCTCGCTTGCTGTTGATTTCAATGACCTTATATCCTGGAGAGCGCGCTTCTTCCCGATCACTGGGTCTCTCGATTCGTCTGATTTCATCACAACGGATCAGTGGGTGAATCTGATCCATCCCGAGATTTTATTGCAGTGCGACGGCAATGACGGCGTCAGAGACGGAATCATCGAAGACCCAACGCTCTGCAATTTCCAGCCGAGTACTTTGCTTTGCGATGAGAGACAAGCAGAGGGGTGTTTAACGGTTCAGCAGGTTGATATTGTGCGTGCGATTTTCAGTCCGCTCGAAGATGAGGATGGACGTTTGATATTTCCTGCAATGCAGCTAGGAAGCGAGATAGAAGCTGCTACAGAGTTATACACAGGGAGGCCATATCCTTACTCCGAGGTCAGTGCTTATCTTTCTTCATTTGTACTGATGCTGTCTCTTGGACTTATAGCTTATATATTTGTCTTGATGCCCTTAGGATTGGTTCCGGTACGTTGTTTACAGTCCATCGTGGGACCCGTCGAGTTTCAATATCCACGACGCCCAAGTCGCAGACGCCTTAAACCCAGCAGGTATTCGGACGTGGCCTGGAAACTTATCAGCCTTCAAGCAGGCAGGCGGGAAGTTGATAGCCTTCCACGGACAACAGGACGGAAAGATCACCAGTTTCAACAGCGCGAGATTCTACGAGCATCTTTTGAACAGCACACACGCATCACCCCTGGAACTGGATGACTTCTTCCGACTTTTCCGCATCTCCGGCATGTTGCATTGTCAGTCCGGCCCCGGTGCTTGGGTGTTTGGGCAGCTCGGAGGACCCCCGGCCTCTGGTATTCCATTTGAAAAGGAGAGGAATATCCTAGCTGCATTGATAGCATGGGTGGAGGACGGAGAACCGCCGGATACCATTCAAGGCACAAAGTTTGTTGATGACAATCCAGAGGAGGGAGAGTTGTTTCGGCGGAATCACTGTCGGTATGTCCACTTGTTCTCCCATGCTAGCGTCCACAAAGTAGGTAGTAAGCTGACGATCGTAGATATCCACTGCGGAATATCTTCGTTGGAGGCGATCCATCGGACCCTGACAGTTGGACGTGCCGGGCGAGTTGAGTCAGGGCTGTTCCTTTATATACTTCACCAAAATATCCCGACACTCCATTTCTTGAGAATCAGTCTACAAGACTATGTGACCCAAGTTGATTTTCTCTGCGCACTACTACTTCTATTGATATCGTGATTCAACTCGTGGACTTCGATGGGTCCTTTGTGAAGATTTTGCAGCGGCAGATCCACCCCGAATGGCAAATGGAATCCACTGTGGAATCCAGCGACCGAGCATTTCGTTCTCTGCATTTTAGACGCAGCTTAGATGCACCTTAAATAGCTTGAGTGTGTCGAAAGCACCGAATCTATTGGATGATAGTGGCAGCCTCTTCGCTTTGCCTTCCTCAAAGAGTCATCATTTATCCGACAAAGGATGATTTTCGAAATTTTCCAGTCGTGTCTTTGCCCCCCTCTATATGTATTCCCACAGGCCTATCATTGTTCACACGCGAACTTCTACAAATCCATCGCTTGATAATCCTGCGTGGGATTCACGCCATCCTCAACGAATTCTCTTATCGCTGTCGACAGTCCTTCCTATCTGGTCCGGAGTTGCAGAGGCTCACCACTCACCATGTAGTATAGAGTCGTGTCGCCGAGAACCATGGACTAAATCAGTCAAGCTGCCGTTAAAAATCAGAAAGCTTCCGCCGGTTCCCGTCTGCGGTCTCTGTCTCATTGGTCTATAGCGGTCGATCTGGTGTGGTCCTGGCTGTGGATCTGTGTGAAAGCTCCGAGAAAAGAGAAAAAGAGACGAGAAAAAATAGATATTAATTATTAGCCGCTGCCTTCAAATACCGGTCGGTACCTGTGCCTGGCTTTTACTACTACTACTACTCCTCCTAGGCAGTCATCGCCATGTTAGCTCTCCCTGATGATATACTTGCCCTGGTTGGCGACTTTGTGGAAGACCACTGGGACTGCTACAATCTGATCTTCGTGTGTCGCCGCTTTCACGACTTGTTTTTGCGTGCGCTCTACAGATCCGCAGCCTTGAAGAGCAGTTCTCAGACGCAGTCATTTCTAAGCGCTGTTTTATTGCGACCCCAGCTGGCTCTGGCAGTACGATCGTTGACTTTTGATAATTGGCGACCCAATATCCCATCTATTCCCTTCTCTACGTCCGACAATCTCGCACTTTTCAGCCAATGGGCCAGACTGCTTAGTAGTTCGGAAGAAGAACATGCACAATGGGAGCAGGATCTCCTAGGCGGAGTAGACGAGGCGTGGATGGCGCTTCTCTTGCCCTTGGTGAATAACATTCGACAGCTCCACCTGCTATACCCCAGAGAAAACCAGTATCTGGACCGCGTATTGCAGAGGACTATTGACGGGGAGATGCGCTTCCACGAACAGCCGGCATTCCACGCATTACAGCAAGTGTCTTTGAGCCATATAACGGAGGACGAACACACGAAAGGCAGCTATCTTCCCTCGCAGATCATGCCTTTCTTTCGACTACCCTCTCTGCGGTCATTCTCGGCAGATTCAGTGATTGAATGTCGTGCGTCACAAGAAAATGAACAAACCCAGTCCCCGCAAGCGCCCGCCATAACCACCTCCTCCCCGATTTCAGAGATCACCCTTAACTCGAGCAACGGTTCGCAGGGAATGCAGACCCTGATAGCCGCGTGTCCATCCCTCAAGTCGTTCAAATACCAACACTCTGACGCTCACCTCCTGGCCGAGGGGTACCAGCCTACAGCGTTCTACCGGTCCCTCGCAACAAGCCAGACTACTCTCCAGACACTATGGCTCGATAACTGCGGCGAACACCTCCCATTCACAATCACCGGTCTCAACGAGTCCCACGACGAATGGTTCGGCCCACTAACACACTTCACAGTCTTGAAGGACCTGCGCATCCGTCTACCGAACCTCCTCGACGTGCGCTACCAACCAGACCCGCCAACCCCCCTCACAGAAATCCTACCCCCGTCTCTGGAGTCGCTCTACGTCCAAGGCTGCAAGGAGAACTCGCTATCCATGCTCCTCCACCAGCTCGAGCTGCTCCTCCGCGAGCGCAAGAAACGGGTTCCCCTTCTCCAACGCCTGGACATCGAAGGCTTCTTCCACGACGACGAAGACGACGAGGGCGGTTCTGGGCCTGCTGGTTCAGGCGAGAGACAGGAAAGTGTCATCAAGCCACGGGTTTATGCGATGGTGGAGTCTTTGCGCGGTGTCTGCGCTGTTGTCGATGTCCAGTTCTTTCTACGCGATCGGGCGTGTTTGCAGACGATGGTGGGTGGGTGATGAACTCTTGAACTCTATGTTATATGAGCGCTCTGATTCTTCCTTTCTTCCTTTCTTCTCTTTTCTGCCTTCTAAGCGTTGAGCAATACCCTTTCCTACTCCATATCCATATCCATAAATAGACTTCCTTAAATAGACTTGCTTTTATCATCACACACAAATTTCATAGAAAACGGATTCTATCGTCTTCGCGGTACTTCCTGTACTTCCTGTACTTCTTCCAAGACGACTGACCGGTCGCGGGTGGCGTGGTTTCTGACATGGATGTGTCTGACTCTGACTCTGTCTGACTCTTGATGTTATATTGAGTGTCGGGTTAAATCGGAGATGGATGAGTTGGCTGTACCGTATGACTTTCTACGTACTTCTTTCAGGGAAATATTGTATAGAAGAGGGGAGTTGGATTCGTCGCCGTGAGTACAGGTTTTCGACGATGGTTTTGCATAGGAGATATGGTAGTAGTTGAAAGATTACAGGCACTGTCTCTACGGAAATGGATTGTTGAAAGTGAAGTGATCGCTGAATTCTTGGTTTGTCATAGCCAGGACATAGCCAGGATATATATAGTAATATATCATAATATCAAAATAAGTGGAAAAGAGAAAGAAGAAAGAAAGAAAGAAAGAAAGAAAGAAAAGTCATGATTTACCGCACAGTGTATCCGCCGTCAATGCGGATATCAGCGCCGGTAGTGTAAGAACTGGCATCACTGCACAGATACACATAAGCTCCCTTGAGCTCCTTTGCGTCTCCATTGCGACCCATGGGGATCATCGAGAGCCACAGATCCTGAACCTTCCTGTCCACAAAGTCCGACAGTCCAGTGTCAATGTAGCCAGGCGAGATGCTGTTGACACGAGCAAAGTCCCTCCACTCGTTGGCCAGCGACCTCGCCAGATGAATACACCCAGCCTTGGCGACGTTGTAGGAAGTCTGCTCCTGCGGGAAGTTGGCGATGTGGCCGGACATACTGGCCGTGATGACGAGACTGCCCGAGCCGCGCTCCTTGAAGTGTGGGCCAACGGCTTTGGCGCAGTGGAAGGTACCGGTCAGATCAGTCTGGACGACCTCCTCCCAGTCCTTGACGGAGCCGTCGAGGATACCGCTGTTTGCTGTGCGGCCGGCGTTGGCGATGAAGGCGTCGATGCGACCGAAGTCGGCCAGGACGTCCTTGACCAGGGTCTCGACGCTCTCGAAGTTGCCGACGTCGCACTTGTAGGCCTTGACCTTGACGCCGAAGGTCTCAGTGAGGTCCTTGACGTTCTTCTCGGCACCGTGGGGTCGCGAAGCGTAGGTAATGGCGACGTCGGCGCCCATCTCGGCACATCCCCGTGCGGCTTCGATGCCCATACCGCGGGGTCCGGAGGCGCCAGTGATGACGACGACCTTGCCCTTGAGGCTGAAAAGGTCCTTGAGGTTCTGAGCTGCGGGGATTGGCTGAGGCATTGTTTCCGTTTTTCTGACTCTGACTCTGATATTGATAAGAGAAGTTGAAGAAAGAGATGGTATTAAGGGTTAATAATGATTGAGACGGATGGACTGAGGACGATGGGATGATGAGATGGGATGATGGGATGATGGAACGGATGATGCGGATGTCTTTGCTGCTATATATACAGCCCAGCTCGTTCGCGGCCGTGGTGACATCACCATTCTCCCAACACTAATTAGTGCTTTAGTTCCCAGTTCCAGAGCAATGAAATCTGAACCATAATCTTCAAGTAATATTCATGTAATCAGTAGTGCATTGCGGAGAAGAAGACGCACCCGGACATTCGGAGGCACAAACCGCTTGGTTCATGACGACACAGCAGCGTAGAAAGCATCGCATTTTCAAGAGTATAGAAACTCGCAATGAAACAGCGACTGTTTGGATAGCCACTTATTCACAATTTGTCAAGGATTTGTTAAGCATGAGCCAGAACGAAGCCAACCTTGGCGATAAGCCGGATGAGCTGCGCCGCTCGTCGACGGTCCACACTAACGATTTCGACGACTCGTTTCTCGCCAGGTAAGTTCCCCTCCGTCGAAGCCCGCAGTGAGGGGGTTGGAGACTCTGTTGGGACTAATCAGAGCTGCAGGTTGAGGTCGTTCTTTCACCGTGATAGCCACATTGGGGTTGTCAGCAAACATCGCTTGCGTGACAGTCTTGATATTGAGATTCATACGTGGGATGGGAAGGAAGATCCGGACAATCCGTGTGTTGTTCTTTTCTCTCTTGGAGCTTGCACTGACTGTTTGGGCGCAGGTTTAACTGGAGCAAGCGATACAAATGGATCCTCACCATTACAGTCTGCGTAATGTAGGTAGCACCACCTCCCAGGCTCCAGCTGGATAGCCTCATGTATGCCTATTCCGGAAGTTAGCTCACGTCTGCCCCAACAACAGATCTATTCTCACGGGAATCCCTGCCGGTTCCTACGGTGCAGGCAATGAATGGATGGCCCAGCAATTCCATGTTCAAAATGTGCCCTTTCCTAATCTTGCCTGGGCCACGACGTCCTGGAACATGGGCGCTGCCTTTTGGCCGCTCATATTCGTGCCTCTGACGGAGTCCTCTGGTCGCATGCCCGGCTACTTCGTCGCGTACTTCATACTCGTCATATCGCTGTTCCCCTCTGCCTTTGCGCAAAACTTTGCGACGCTGGTTGTCACCCGTTTCTTTGGCGGCGGCGCTTCCTCTGTCGCAATCAACATCGTCGGAGGGAGTATCAGCGATGTCTGGCAAGGAGACCGGGCGCGAAGTGTCCCGATGTCCCTGTTTGGGCTGACCAGTGTCATTGGGATAGCGCTAGGTCCGTTTGTTGGGTCTGCGATTCAGTCTATTCACAAACAGAGTCCTTGGCGATGGTACGCACTCCTTTGTTGGAAGAAGAAGAAGAAGAAGAACTTACCAGAACAACAGGATCTTCTATATCCAGATCATCTACAACGCAGGCCTCATCCCCGTCTTCTGGTTCCTGCTGAAAGAAACCCGCGCGGACGTCATCCTGGCCACACGAGCCAGGCGCATCCGTAGAGAAACCGGTCGTCCAGTATACGCCATCAACGAGCTCAACCACGAGAGCGTCTGGCGTCTGCTCCAGGTGTCCTTCGAGCGTCCGACTCGCATGCTCCTCACCGAGCCCGTCGTCTCCTTCTTCACACTCTGGATCAGCTTCGCCTGGGGGATCCTCTTCCTCTTCTTCTCCAGCGTCGTCCAGACCTTCTCCGCCAACTATGGCATGAACACCCTCCAGACGGGGACGATCCAACTGGCCATCAGCGTCGGAGCCCTCATCGGCACCCTCGTCAACCCGCTGCAGGACTTCATCTACCAGCGGTCTGCGCAACGCAACAAGGAGAACCCAGGCCATCCCATCCCAGAGGCCCGACTGTACACCTCCATCCCAGGCAGCATTCTCTTCACAGCCGGCTTATTCTGGTACGGCTGGGCGAGCGTCCCGCCGACCCATTGGATCGTGCCGACAATCGGCATCGGAGCCACGGGGCTGGGCATTTATTCCATATACATGGCGGTGGTGAACTATCTGACCGACGCGTACGAAAAGTATGCGGCCTCGGCGCTGTCGGCTGCGTCGCTGGGTAGGAATACCTTTGGCGCCTTTCTGCCCCTGGCCTCGTACCAACTCTTTGAAAATCTGGGGTATGGATGGGCTGGATCGCTGCTGGGATTCATTGGACTGGCGTTGTCTGTTGTGCCGGTTGTGTTGGTGATGAAAGGACCGGAGATTCGTCGTCGCAGTCCGTTTATGCGAGAGTCAACCTTTGGCTCGGACGCAGGGGAGTAGGAAAGTGAAGAGAGAAAGAACTGCCTAGACTTCGATCCAAAGTACGATGCAGGTCTATTAGAGAGCAAAGGGAGAACTGAATGGCATCATCTCTTGGAGGGAGGCCCGATGGAGAGGTGTTTGGCGTCGCGATCGATCGATCGAGCGTTGTGATGTCGCATAATTGACTCTGACAGCCTATGATCTATCTGAGCTGAGCAAGTATAAGAATAACAAATATCACGGAATTCCTCTCTCCTCCTTTTGTTTCCAGTTTTCGACTCTAGAGAAGCTTCTTCTGATAGCGCTTATTGTTCTGAGCCAAAAAAAAAAGAAAAAAAAAAAAGAAATGGACGGATACACCAGCTTCGACTCGGAGTCGCTGCGCTCGTGTTCGGCGACTGTGAATAGCGTCAGTCTCGACCAAAGCGGTAATTATCCTCTCCTGGCGCAACGCGAGAGCGACAGAGATAGACACAGGAACAGTGACAGAGAAGAGCAGTTCCTGCATCACTTCCCCTCTCCCCCCTCTGTCAAAATGCTGCGTCGCAATTACATCGTTCACGAACTGCCTCTGCTGCAGGAGCTCAACCCCCACGATGGCTCTGAACAGTTCCACCCCGTTCACCATGACCAGAGTCTCTCGTATGATCTCATTGCCCCAGGTCCAGGCGACGATAGTGATGCGCCACGGTTCCCCCTCGAGCGCCATGCAGAGCGCATGTTCTCTCACGCCCACATGCGCATCATCCTCAACACCCCGCGCTTCCTCGCCCACTTCCGCGAGTTTCTCCTCGAAGAACGACCACGTTCTCTATCGACGCTCACATACTATCTGAATGCCGTCAAGGCCCTCAAGGCACTCGACTACGCCAATGCGCTCATGCGCAAGTTGCCTCCGCCGCCACCGTCGTCGTCGTCGTCGTCCTCTTCCTCCTCTAGCTCCTCCCACTCTTCCGGAAACACAGACACGTCCATGATCCACATGGCGCTTGAGCGTCGCGTCGACGATGCCATTGACGCCCTCACAGCAGAGGAACTCCCTGCGTTCATCACATCCACCTGCATCCGCATCACAAGCACCATCGTCGAGGAGCGTGTGCGCGGAACCCTCCCAGCCAAGTTCCAGGGCACCTCAGATGCGCTGGCAGAGGTCTTTTGTCTGACGGACCCGTCGCGCAGAGACAATCCCATCATCTTTGCTTCAGAGGGTTCTCTCTCCACTACTAATGACACTCTGCTTTGTATATAATGAATGCTGACTCCGTTCAGAATTCCACCGAACAACGCAGTACGGAATGGACTACGTCCTCGGACGAAACTGTCGCTTTCTCCAGGGACCACACACGAATCGCAACAGCGTGCGGCGTATCAAAGAGGCCATCGAGACTGGGAGACATCACTCTGAGTTATTCCTCAACTAGTGCGTCCTCTTTTCTTCTTCTACTTCTCCGTCTTAGTTCACCCAAAGACCAGACCAGAGAGAGAACTAACAGAAGACGCAGTCGCCGTGACGGCTCCCCATTCATGAACCTCCTCCAATGCGCCCCCCTCTGCGATAGCAACGGCAAAGTGCGCTACTTCATCGGTGCCCAGATCGATGTCTCGGGGTTGGCAATGGAGGGGATACACATGGACTCATTGCGTGTCCTGCAACGACACCACAGCGAAACCGAGACGCAGGCTCACGAACAGCAGCAGCAACAGCAGCAAAAAGACGACGAGAATGAGGAAGAAGAAGAAGAAGAAGAAGAACCCCCCAAAACCGAATTCCACTCCTTCTGCGAACTCTTCTCCCCTCAAGAACTCTCAACCGTCCACCACCACGGCGGCCACCTCTTCCACCCAAATGCCTCCGCAACGCTTCCAAGACCCAGTTCATCTCTGCGCCATGCCACAGAAGCTGAAGAGGATATTGAAACCGCCATTCGTGTGAGGGATCTCAAAGCTGCGTTGTCGTTGACGGGGGCGTATGAAAATGTATTTTCCCCTTCCCTTCTCTTCCCTTCTCTCTTTTCTTCCGGATAATATATACATATATATATATATATATATGTTATATGTGTGTGTGTGTGAGTAAGCTAATATAACTAGTACCTCCTCGTCCGACCATACCCATCCCTAAGAATCCTATTCACGTCTCCCTCGCTGCAAATCCCCGGGATGTTGCAGTCGTCGTTTCTCTCGCGCATCGGGAGCTCGAACGGGGTGCGAGAGGAACTGATCCAGGCGCTGATGAGGGGGCGCAGTGTCACGGCTAGGATTAGGTGGTTGACGAGGTTTAATATGGAGGGGCGGAGTCGCTGGGTGCATTGCACGCCGTTGTTGGCGAGTAATGGGGAGGTTGGCGTTTGGATGGTGATTATTGTTGATGACGATTGATTTGGAGATGATCTAGATGGGTTTGTAATATATATGGCACTTTAGCAAAGCAATGTTTTCTACGGAGCAAGTCACTACATATATACGGGGTTATTCTATCCGTACGATTCTTCCATGCTAAGGACGATTTAATAAAGATAGATCAACGCAGTAAACCCTCTCCCTCCTCGCCTGAACGTGAATAATCTGCCATTGATACCGCATCGTGGCGACCTCGCGCTGCATTCACCATCCACACCAGCGGCATCGGCAGCACAATGAGCACTGCTATAAATATAAACCCAGACCGCACCGAGCCCGTCGCATCAATCAGCATTCCAACAATCGCCGGTCCTACAAACGAGCTTCCCTTGTCCGTAGCCGCATACAATGCGTAGAAGGCTGCCTCGCTACCGGGGGGGATCAACTCTCCAAACAGAGATCGACAGTAAGAGGAAAGTCCTCCCGAGACAATCCCATGGATCACGCCCAGCGGGAAAATCTCCCACGGTTGTTGTAGACCCAGAACGCCCCATTTCTGTACCATGGGAATATAAGCTAGCATCCCGTACAATGGGATTATCTCGAATAGTGCTAAACACAACAAGATCGTATGGTTGGATGCTAGGCCAAACCGCCGCGACACCACCGGCCACAAGAACGCACCCGCCATTCCCGAGGTTGTGGCTGTGATCGACAGGAGGCCCACCAAAGTTGTACTTAGATGCAGCTCTGTCCTTGCAAAAAGGATTGCTGTTGCAGAAACTGTGGCCATGGCGTCTGACAGCAAAAACCATGCCGCCAGGAACACAACCACCTCGCGGAGACGAACGGCTACCCTGACCGTTTTCCATAGCGATTTCCATGCAAACCCCACAAGCCGCAGCCTCGCACGCCATTTCTGGCGGTAGCCAGATCCAGGGGAGACGTCTTCTAGTGGTGGGCCTGGGCGGTTACGTAGCCACCGCTTGGAAACCAAAGTGAAGCCGCACCACCACACGCCAACCAGCAGCAGCACTAGCCGAAGAGGTAGAGTTGGGAAAGACTTGGAGATGGACGTCTTGGACAACGTGAATAGAAGCAAGATACTCAAAATCTGTACAAAAACCGCCGCACTGTAGCCCAATCCTACACCTCGGGACGAAATGCGCGTTGAGAGCTGGAGCTCAGCCGAAGTTGAAGTAGGCGAACTGCCTAGTTTGGAGGAACTAGGATGAAAACTGGGTTCCTCCTCATCCACCCAAGACCGCAGAGACGCATCTTCTGCCTCAGCATGCAAGCCGTGAAGCTCCTCTTCCGCTTCTTTGGAGGAAGAGGTTTGGATAGTCGGGTCATTAGCGACGAGAATGGGCAAGAAGGAATTCAACAACACAAACGACGACCCAAGACAGGTGACTCCGATGATCACCAAAAGCGCTCCGAGGACATACACCGGTGGTTCAATTAGCATGAAGAGCATAGACGTCGCGGACCCAATGTATCCAAAGGACAGCAGGAGGGTTTTCCGATTATTTTCTATTCCAGAACAAAGTACTCCGAATAAGCAGAGAGAAAACTAGACATAGAGCTTGCTTTGAGCCAGCAGCTCCACGAAGGCGACGCTGGCTTACCGTAATCCGCAAGTGCGCTGAATGACACCAGGGTCAATGCCTGGATGAGCACAGCCAGGGAGAAAGTATACATGGCAAAACTCGCCGTGTTGATCTCCAAGCCCATCAATGGCACAACGCAGGCCTCGTTCGTGGGCGCCGTTCCATTGCCAGGATTTGCGGGAGGCGCGCGCGGACCAACGCATGGCAAATGGCTGGAGTGGAAGTAGCCCTGCTCGCGAGCTGATTGCTCTAGAGTTATAGGGAGGAATGAGCCTGTGGGGGAAATTTCTCAGTATAAAAAAACCTTCCAAAAGCGATTAGAAGGTGAACAGACCGACACCGCAGACGGCAAAAACTTCAGCAGCAATTCCATAGGCATACCAGCCCAATATTTCTCGCTTGGAGGTGGGGGTTGTGTCTTCGCCCGGATAGCGCGGAGCTCGCTGACGATCAGTGTCTGTTGCGTCTTCGGGTGACGATGCCAGCTGGGAGAAGGCCATTGGGGATTTATTCAGAGGGAATCAGATCAACGACTGAAGACTCTACATAGGACCATGGCCGGAACGAGCGGACAGTGGAGCTTCTTCCACTCTATCTTCCTTCGATGTACTCCGGGAAGAGGAAGAAGAAGAAGAAGAAACTCCAGAACTACTAATCATTAATAAGACGACGAAGAGAAAGCGATGACGGAAGGCGCCGGATAGGTAGCGTCTCGCCGCTTCTGCTTTCGGCATTCTGACGGCAGAAGTTCTGGCTTGGTAGGCGGTGAGCATTCTCCTCATGCACTGCTGTGATTGGCCCATTCAGATCTATACGCGGATAGCTTCATTCTGCAGGCAACTGGCAGCCACTAGTCAGTAACTCTAGGTACCTAAGTAGTGTCCAGTCTGACTTTACGGTAAATACAAGGCTCCCCAGTCATCAGAAAAAGCCACAGTATACAGCGGTCTGGAGCAATTGCATAATGCTGTTCCTGTGTCTGGGAAAACTGCAGCCGGTACCGGGCCGGCCTTGTGCTCCTTCCCTTTCCTGTGTTATGCTGGGATCTCCCACAGCACTGAATTTCTTTCTGCTCTCTGGGCGCTTCCTCCCTCATCCTCTTCCTCCTTTCACCCATCTCCATTCTGCTTCCTCTCTCATCTTTTTCCAACTGCTTGGATCCTGCTATCCAGTGCTGCCCTCGTTATTTTTCTCTGAATATCACTCACTCTTGGAGACTGATCCCAGCCCCCAAACACCATGGCAATCATTGCTCACTACCTCGCGTATGGCCTAAGCAAGCTCTTCTACTGCGTCCGTGGCCATGACTCCAGACAGATCATCAATAGCGTTGCTTTTAAACATCACCCAGACCCTAATATGACTCTCGAAGCCCCAGAGTGTGGCCCATCAGGATCTACCTTGCAGCCTCAGCACACCTGTCTCGCTGAGGATGGCATAGGAAAGCTTCCGGAACTTCGCTGGACAGGGCCTGTCAACACTGAGGTCAAGCAATATGTACTTCTTTGCGAAGACCTCGATGCTCCTATTCCTTTCTGCGTCATTACCCATGGCCTCTTCTTTGGCATTCCAGCTTCTGTCACCAAGGTCTTTCACGACGACATCGAACAGGAAAAGGACTCTGCTGGCCACGTCACTCTTTCCGGTTGGGGATTTGTTCCTAACATGCTCAGATCGTCATACATCGGCGCTGCTGCTCCCTTGGGTCACGGTGCCCACCGCTATGTCTTCACCATCATCGCTCTCAATGAGCCTCTTAATTTCGAGAATCCCGAGCACGTCACCAGGAACCAGATCAAGACCGCTATTGTTGGCAAGGTGGCTGGCTGGGGCCAGTGGATTGGAAACTTTGAGCGTCCCTGGCCTCGCTAAACAGAATCATTTCTTGCTGTGCCATGCCGCTTGTCGATAGAATAGATTGCTTCGCTATCAGACATGCATTGCGTGACAAATAAGACACTGGGAATTGTCAGTCGAGTGGAGGATGGTAAATAAACAGCCAAGAGGTTTTCTATTGTTTCCCTTCTTTCTGTACACTTTTCTAATTGTATCCCTCCCCATTGGCTTTCCCCTACGCTCCTCATGCGCTTCTTATTTTTTTTTTTTTCAAAAAAGCAGCAAAAAAAAACTCAAAAAAAAAGAGATCTTTCCAATTAACTTAACATGACTTCTCTCTACTATTTCACATAGGATACCCTCGTTTCCCACCTTTCCTTCCAACTCGCTCCGCCTAGCCCACTTCACGCCGTCATCAGCCCAGATCGTCCTAATTGGAAAGCGAGCACTGTACTTACCCGATTCCAAGTCCATTTGTTCCATGAAATCTGCCAGTCGGTGAGTTGTGGATTCGACAGCCGCGTTAAATCCCCTTAATGTTGTTCCTCCGCCGCCAATCCGATGTGACTGTCCCCCTTCCTTCGATAGCGACCGCAGCGCCTCCAAAAGCTCGAGAAGTTTCATCAAGTTCTTCTCCAAAAGCATACGTACTAGCATCCCCGTTTCCCCTTCGTCTAGTTCCATCTGACCGAGCTGCATCTTACTTCGAATACATAAAAACTGGGGGAGAGGTTGTTCGAACGCTAGGACCGCCGGGTCAAAAAGTGTGTTCTTTCGGGTAATATTGTACGCCAGGCATGCTGCTTCGAAGAGGGAAAGGCATCGGTCTGCGAGTGTGGGAAGAATCATGAGAGATGATCCTGGGTTGGCCCGACAGTCTTTACATTTCAGCATGGCTTGACCTTGGTTTTGAATGCGCTCCACCAGGTCGAGGATCGTTTCTAGTTCCACCACCGTGTGAACACTGCGGAGCTCATTCATTATCTGCAAAGCCCCCATAGAACACTGACAGCCTTTCGGTGGCTCCATGACTGCAGGGAGAAATTGGCAGAGTATGCGCTCGGATGCTTTGACAGATAGATAAGTATGACCTATTTCTATGTCTCTTATGTCGTACTTTGACATTGTTAATGATTATGATTCAATCACAATAGCCCCTGAACATACACTTACCAAGTCTGTTAGAATGGGAAAGCCTAATATGAATGTTGCAGCGGCCTCCATACCGTTGTCTATATTCACATGCACGATGGCAGTCCTCGTTCCAATCACATACGAATACAACCTCGGATTTGTGATGGAGAGTCATTCTAACAGCCTCACATTGTTTCCCTACTAGGAATGTAAGCTCTGCTGGCCTGTCCCTTAACAGAACCAGATTATCGTGGAACCTACATACACCTCCCACCCGCTAAGGGTCGCACAGATATCTAAGATCAGACGTGACTCAGGTATGGCCGTTACGCTCTGCAGTCAAATACAGAAACATTAAGTTTCATCCTAGAAAATTTCTCGGGAGTTGGTGAGCTGACATCTGTGACATTCAAGGGCAGATATATGTTCAGAACACCAAGGCAAGAAATACCATTCACACCAATCACTACTGCAAAAATATTCAAGGAAAAAAAGTCCATGCACTCAGGGCCCGGAATTTACAACCTATTATCGAGAAGTTCTATCTACACATAGGTAGAATGGAAGCTTCTTGAATCAAATCGCCGGATTATCATACTCCAAACCCCCATTACATCATGCCCTAGACAACATTTTCAACTTCATCATAATCAACTGCAACCTTCGGTCAGTCTCCATCATCATGACCAATCTACCCCGGGACGCTGACACTGCGAGGACCTCCTGAGTGCAGAGCCGAATCCGACGGACTGTTCCCAGCAGACCTGACAAGCGAGTATGTAGGATTCTTTTCACAAATGAAATTTTCTCTTCAGGGGGCACAAAGAAGCCTCCAATTATCAATGGACATGCCTCCAGCCGCGCTTTGAACTGGAGACTTATATTCCCTTTGTTTCGCCGAACATGGTTGGCGAAATTTGCGTCTTGCCTATAATCCTGAAGTAACGGGTTATGGTACTCGGGAAAAAGTCTATCTACAAGATCACTTTCGGCGGATGTAACGGCATCAAGCGTGGTTATCAAGCTGTCGATACTGACGATGACAACCATCAGGAGGTTCACTCTTGCACGGGAGCATATCTGGCACTGAAGTATCGTTTCGGCTAGTTGCTGCAACACTCTTTGGCAAGTCAATATTGAGTCAATAGCTATCGAAGGGCCAGTACGCGAGGCGCATATATTAACCCGAATGAGGTCTCGAATTGCCTGTTCGTGGGTCTGACACTGGCACGGATCTTGGCTGGCATCGTTGAAACTCATACCAAAATCATCGTCGGAAAAGCCGACTTCGTAGGCTCGCTTGGAAGCCTTTGTTTGCGAGAACATATCTTCTGGATCTGCTTGGAAATTGTCTGACATATTCGCCAGCGTTTGCGACCACGCAAACGTGTCTGTCTCCAGGTATTCCGGCAAGGGATCATTGCCTTGTAGTATTCCTTGTGTGCTCCCAGTATGGGATTCATTTTGAGCCATGCAGCTACCAGCCATGGACAAGTAATTTAATGCAGATGGTGCATCTTTTGCCTCAATAGTCACATCGGAGAAGGTCTCACAATGAGTGAGCAATACCTTCTGTTCTGTCAACGTGCTTGCAACTTCACCCTCAAGGTCTGTTGGCTGAATCTGGAGAGGGTCTAAAAAGCAGTTCTCTTGTGCGGAGTCGGTGAATGGGTTTGACATGAACTCTTGCAGCCAGCTATCTGACGTCAAATCGATATTTTCTGCCACTACTTGGTATTCGAATGTCAATTATGTGGATGCAGTGAGTTATTTTGCAAAAGGGAAGGGGCGACTGACAGGAAATTGGTGCAGTAGTAACAATGTCCATAAAGGTTGGGGTTGTTAAGCTTGCATCCTCAGCGGACATGTCGTCGATGTGGTTGGTGTCAAATCGCATGCTGCCAAATGAAATATTCTCTTCTAGACATTCGGAGGAGCTGGATTTATCTTCACTCTCGTGAAGCACAGGCTCTGTTTTCAGCTTCTTCTTCTTTGGGCAGCGGATCTTTTTATTGCTCAGGCCCCCAATACTATCCTTTTGTTCCTGTCCAATGGGTGAACTATCAAGAGTTGGGTCTTTCTTTTTGGCTGGTCTCCCCAGACGGCGAGATATGCTATAGACACACTCAATGCTATGCTTCTGGCACCGTCGACAAGAGGGTCTTTCATGGCTGCAACGAATCTTAGCTTGTTGGCAAGCATTGCACGTTGAGCGAACCTTGACGCTCTTGGGAAGCTTGTCAGGCGATATTAGGAATTCGCTGTCTTGATCCATAATGGACTTGAAATTAGTAGCCATAGGACTGAATGTTCTAGTGGCAACTTGTGTCAGTTCCAAGCCATCTACACAAGAGCTTGTATATATGGGGACAGGCATTTTGCCATAGGGTACCCGGTTTGTCCCATTACCACCGTCTGCCAGCCTCTCCCAGGCTGGAGAGCACAATGGCGAGATGGAACCGAGGTCGCAATGACACCTCATCTTCTCTCTTCCTTCCAGGTTACATGTCCCGTGTACCACATGGTGGCAGTAAGACCTCTGGGTCTTGGGAGTTCGGCCTATCGCTAGGGAGAGGCAGACAGGGTTTGCATCGTCCCATTCCCTGTGTTATGGATGGGAAATGCTTAATACTGATGGTGTAACACAATATCACTGCTTCATTTGGTCGAGTTCTGCAGGCTCATCACCTTGAACTGGACGCCAACCTCGGACTCACTATCACAGGGAAAAAGGAGGTACAGCTGGCGAATCATCATATGTGTATTTTCTACCAACAGACTCCTGAAGTGCCCTGAGAAATTCATGTGTGTTACACGATGACTTTGCCTAATAACTGACTACGGAAATACGGAACCAGTGTGATCCATCCAAGCCTCCCCTCCCGGACAGTACCCTCTCGCAGGTCCTCCCAAACGCCTGTCCTACATGACGACCTGTCGCTTTCCATCCACCTCACATGCTCCCGAATCCACTGGGCCCGTGGGTGTTGCAGTCACCCCCTGGCTACAGGGCGCCGACCTTAGCCACGTTGTCGTTGGGCTTGTGCGAGACGTCGTGCTTGTCCCCGTCCCCGTTAGGGGTCCATTGTTTTTTACAAAGAAGTAGTTCCCAGCTACCGGCGGGCTCAGTCCAGCCACCTCGATAAACTGGTGGGCGTCGAACCCCGCCCTAGCTTCCCCTGTCTTGGGGAAGATATACCCAAAGCACTCAGGGAATTCGTAGCCCTCCCTCTGTTCGAACAAGAAGTATACATATCGGTGATTGGTATTTGGTGGAGGTTGAGGAGCGATGTACTCAGCCCCAAAGGTTATATTCACCAGGGCGTCTCTGTGTCCATTTTCTCCATATCCGAGCAAATACAAGCGTTCATTCAACTGACGAGACATCATGTCCGGTTGGTACCAGTGGAGTATAACAGTGGACTTTGACGATTCCCAAATGACGTCCAGGTCGATGAAAAGGAGAATATATGTCAGGTTCTGGTTGAAACCTCGACTGCTAATCTGGGGAACTGGCTGGGTATCTGGGGGTGACTCTTCTAGTTAGGGAAATTTATCCTGCACACACACACCCCCTTTGAAACTCCGAGTCCGTACCTCTCATCAGAAGCGTGTCGCCGGGAGATACCCACGGCGTGTTGGGATATCGAAGTTGAAGAACCGGTAGATCAGGAGGGAGCGGCCCACGCTGGCCGGCCGAGAGCGAGCAGCTCAGCAGGAGATAGAGAAGAACACGGAGGATCATGTCTAGGCCTGTTTTCCCCTTTTTTTTCCCCTTTATTCCGCTAATCTCTTTTCTTTAGTCCATAAAGGTAGGTAGGCAGGTATGTACTCTATCTACTTTCTGAGGAGCAAGCCTCACTTTATAGAGCCCGTAATATCTCCACAAACTTCACGTGTAACTTCACGCAGTCGGAACCATCATCCTCCGCCTCGGTGACTATTATCAAAACCGGCGGGTTAAAGAGAGCGAACAAGTTATCTTTTCTCTCATTCTACACCTGAATAATCCATCCCCTTCGCAATCAAGAACACCTCATCCTCTGCACCCTCCACTCAGCCCCCTTCGCATACACAACCCCCAGCAACGGGCAAACCCCCAAGATCACCCCCGCCACAATCGTATACGTGACCCCATTCCCCAACCTGACAATCATCGGATGCACAAGCGCCGTTGCAGCGGCCCCGAGAAAACACCGAACGAGGTTATTCGCCGCCATGGCTGTGGCAGGCGTCGCGTAGTACAGGTCCACGACGAGGACGTTCATGACATTGTAGGCGGCCGTGATGCAGAATGAGACGGCGAAGATCAGCGCCAGTGCAACGGGTAGGGGTGGGTGTAGGTCTATACAGAAGCCATAGAGGAGGACTGTTCCTGCTGAGGCGATCTAGTTTTATTGTATGTTAATTGCATTAGTTATTATTAGTTTGGTCTCTTCGTTTGTTTCCGCTGTGTAACTCCTCTACTACACTGTACTGTGTTGTGTTGTGTTGTTCTATTTATTGTTTCTGGTATACTAGGAGAAGGGAAACGGAAACGTACCGTCATCGGGCCACCGATTTGAAGTCTCGCGCGTTCTATAGGAAAAGCCACCTCTTCTTCTTCCTCTTCTTCTCCATGGTCGCCTCCCTCCGTCTCATTAACCCGAATAGATCTGCTCATATTCCAGTGCTTCGGTTGCGCTACGTAGTGAACGCCTATTTCATCTCTGATACGACGATAATTCCAGTCCACGACCGTGCCATTGAAGGTCGCGCTGACGAGGGAGCCCACACCCGCGGGGATGAAGCTGAATCCGATACCCAGGTCGGTGAGGTTATAGACTTCTTTGAATTGCGAGGGGATTCCGGCGGACACGGCGTAGTAGCTTGCGAATATGATGCCGTTGGCGAGGAGGATGAGGTTTGTGGGGAAGTGGGTGAGGATGCGGAGGGCGGCTAGGGGGTTTGGGAGGGCGAGGCCGAGGCCGGACCGTTTACTGGATTCTTGTTTGGATTGCGGGGTATCGGGTGTCTGTGTCTCTTGTGAATTGTGTGTGGTAGATGGTGTATGCCATTCCCACTGGGATATGATGGGTTTGTTCCAGGTGTGCGGGGCCGCGATGGAGCCGTCCCTGACTAAGGAGCGGCAGGTCTCGGGGAAGAAGAGGAGGAGGGGGATGAAGAATGCAGAGGCGGATACGGCGAGAAACCAGAATATGGCCTGCCAGCCTAGGTATTCGCTGAGGATGCCGCCTAGGATAGGGCCGAGCGATGGAGCGAGGATGTTTCCGAGAGAGGTGAAGCCCATGTAGAGGCCTCGTTCGGCGGAGGTTATGATATCTGCGGCAACGGCAGAGGCCAGCGCTACGGTGCCGCTGCTGCCGCAGCTTTGGACTGCGCGGAGGATTAGGAGCGCTGGGTAGCTGTGTTGGAGGGCGAGAGCGATGTTGCCGGCAATGTAGATGAGGAAACACAGGATGTATGCAGGGCGACGGCCGGCTTGGTCCGCGAAGGAGCCCATGAAGGCTGGAGCGACACCTTGGCATATCTATTGTGGCCGTTAGTATGTTCATCATAAGGGAGGGGGGGGGGGGAGGGAGAGATTGGAAATGCACCATGTAGGTGGTGATAGTTAGATTGATTTGGGAGCTGGAGACGTGTAAATCCGCAGCCAGCGCATTGAGTGCCGGGTAGTAGATGTTGGCTGAGAAGGGTGAAAAGCTCGACGCCAGAGCTGCAGTTAGGATTATCAGCCGTTTCTGTGTAGGGGTGAACACTGAGTACGGCTTCTGGACAGTAGATGCCAACAGAGGAGTAGCCTCAGTCGCAGCAGATCTGCCAGGAGATTCCTGTCTCGCCATGGCCCTTCTCGCTGCTCCAGGGTGGAGGCAAGAACACTTTCACTACTGAATACGTGACTGACATGCAATACTGCGAATGTGATGCAATGTAGCTCAATGGTACTTAGATGCGATTAGGAACATGCACGACAATCAGGTCAAATTTCTAAGCCGGGCCGATGGAATGCCATCTCAATGTCATGCAAAGTCCTTAAATAGGACGATTGCATAAGGTTAGTCCCATAAACAGCAACCAGAAACTCAGATTTTGGGTAGGACTATGCTCTCTCGTACATCCCCCGTGTAGAGGTGAGAAGGTCGAAACAATTTACCGCGTGTCACTAGGCTTTGTTAGAAATACCCGGTATGTCGCCGTGGTATGGCCTCCGACTTACACATATACTCCCTCCAATGCGCCATGATTCCTATGATTCGCTGGGACAGCATGGCTGCCGGTAGAATATCCAACTCGAATCCTCTGTTAAAATCAGATAATCAGCCATTCTTCCCGGTATCCTTTCGATGCTGAAGAACAGGGTACTGGAGGATAGCCAGCTTACATGCTTGTGAAGACAAAGTTTCCGTAGAAGTCAGCGTTAGGATAAAGACCTCGGCTCCGGAAGTAGTCATCCTTTGAAGCCCGTTGTTCAATTTCTTTGGCTAGCCCGTAAAGACTGTTGGACGATAGGTCCAGGTCTTCTAGGATCGACTGTATTGGGCCGACTCTCGGATCGACCCCTTTGTAAGAGCGATGACCATACCCAAATAGCTTCTTCTGCCCCTTTTTCACTTCAGAAAGGAATTCTGGGATCTTGTCCGGAGTTCCAATATCCCTGAGAGCGCGTTGGGCGGATTCAGTTGCACCAAAATGGAGTGGCCCCCATGCCGCTCCTACAGAGGTGATCAAGCATGAGATAGGGTCAGACAAAGACGATGCGGTCACAAGGGCAGAAAACACCGCGAGGGCCATGCCATGGTCAGCATTGAGCATGGTAAATCGCCGGAAGCAAGATAGTTTGACTGGGTCTGGTTGGTTGGTGCTAGAGTCTACCAAACCGGCCATAGTAAACAGGTTTTCGCAGTAAGTCTTCTCCAAGGATGGAGGAGAGAACTTGATCCCTTTTCGATGGCTAGCAACAATCCCAAACACTACCGCATACCCTGCAATTGTGCGTAGGACTGCACGGTCTACATTGTCTGGATTTCCTTGATACGAAATGCCATTGGTTGACGTCGGGATTGTGTCAGGCATACAGGCTAAGTACGCAGAGAGACCGGTAATCATGAGTGGTAAGGGGGACGCAGTTGCTCTACCAAGTGTTTGTTAGCTATGGTGCCAAATCCTGCAGGTAAGAATAGAGCTTACGGCATGGCCTGTATAACTTTCTGAACGCTCTCTGGCACCGCAAGCATGTGTTCCACTAATTGTCGCCGAAGGGCTTCCTTTTGCACCCCAGTTGGATATGTTCCCCATACTAGTAAATGCAGCATATCTTCAAAGTCGCTCTGCCATAGCTCCTCCAGGCTATAGCCGCGGAAAAGGAGCAGCCCTCTCTCGTGGTCTCTAACCATGGTTAGTTCGGGGGAATCTCTGTCTCAGTTCGGATGGGGCTTCATTCGGGGATCATACGAGAAACTTACTGCTGTTTCCGCAACAGTCGTATTCTGTAGTCCCGGATCATGTACTCTGAGACCGCCAGAGACCTGGTCTGCGCGATTGGTGCCGATTCCTGGCGCTTTGATCTTTTTGAAATCCCGTGCAAATACAGCATTTTTTCTAATGGGAACCTCGTATTGCAAACCAGTTCGCGAGTCTCTGATGTAGAGAGTTCCTGAAGACATCTTCGCAGCGCCACTGTGGGTATTCAAAACCAAGTCGCGTTCATAGATCAGGTATGCAAATCGAGCTTCGGTGGGAGCAGCAAGCTTTTGTATCCGATGCCGACTTGAATTGGCCGGTAAATATCGTTGGTCAAGAACAATCGTACAAGTACGCTGTGAGTTTTAGAATATCTGTCCGTAAAGCATGTCTCAGCTTGTTGCATTCGGTGGTTTTCCTTCTCGCTCTGCGGTCTGCCAGCTCGAGTTTGAGGTCAAATTACAAACCGAGTCTAGATACTCCCTAGGTAAGATGTCAGTTCTTCAAAAATTAATCAAGCTGCCCTTTAAAGAAATCAACGACTTGCGACGTCTTACCTCTTAAGCGTGTTTCGCCTAACCCAAATATAGATCCCAGCCAGTCGAGTACAGGGCAGTTCAATTCCGAGACCAAAAAAATACAAGACCAAAAGAACTTCATTTATTTTAATTATATGGTAGCTACTTTATATATCGTCATTCACATCATAAGATAATTCGTCTCTCGATCCACTTTGTTGATTTACTCAGGCATGAACTTGAAGGGCTTCTCCAAATGCTCCTGGCAGAAAGGAAGCTTGCTAACGGTCCAGATTTCAGTGTCCTAATCAAAAACTCGCAGGTCAGTAAAATAATGGTAGTCAGTCCTGCAGTTGGGGACACCATACAGGCTTCAAGTTCTTCTTGATCTCGGTATCCAAGGTACCAGCCTTCAGAGCGATGATTTCGGGAGCAGCATCGGGGTCGTGAGCAATGGGGGAACCGCATTCAGAGCAGAAGACCCGGTGAACGTCCAAGCCGGAGCTTCCCTTCTTTGCGAAGCTCTTGGTTGGGCCCTTGATGGTCAACAATGCCTTGGGGACGACAGCAACGAGTGCTAAAAGGGCCAACGGTTAGCATTGCCCAGACATTGTATCGATGGCGACAATAAAACCCTGTATAGGATATGAACCAATCGAAGGGAAAGAGTAAGGAAACCGTACAGTAAGTTGAGCCACTTTGGCGCTGGCAGTCATCACAGTGGTCGTAACCCACCAGAAGGGGCTTATCGGCGTCCACGCTGTAAGTGACAGCGCCGCACAGGCAGTGACCAGTCAAAGGCATCGTGGCGAGGATAAAAGAAATGTAGTGGCTCTGTAAGGAAAAGAGAACTGCGAGAATACGTGTCTGATTGGAGGGGAAGCTGAAAAGAAGCGATCAAGGTGCTCACGGATTGAGGACCTTTGAGAAGACCGTCTGGATGGGATGGTTATATTTATACCATAACCTCTGTCGAAGCCAGACATTCATTCGTTTTCACCTCCCAGTCTCGACTCCTCGACCAGCACAATTCCATGGTCCTGGTTCGATAGCATCTCCAGAGAGAGAGAGAGACTAAGACAGGAATTTGTCATGACGGAGGGGAACAGGAAGAGGGGCAGCAGCGGGCGTTGCGTCAGAGGCGAACTCTGATTCCTTCATTCTTCCTCCGTATCTCCATCAACGCTGTCTCACTAGTGCTCGTTCCGTTTATTACTTCATCACCAGACTCGCATTGACGAACCGGAATTATTCTTCTTTCATCATCAAAGGCGCAGTCGGCCCCTCCTAGACGCCTTTCTCCATCGGGCTAAGCGACTGCTTCCTACGGGGTCGAAGGGTCGGTCGCAAAACCTTGTCCTGCAGCTTACAATCTCAAATTACACTTCCTTGCCACAAGTATTTGTCAACCTTGGATGATTCCGGGCGTGACCGGCGAGAGAAGAAATGTCTGGATGCTGCTTGTGGTGATAAGCGCAAATGCGGTCGATCTGCAGATCTGCCTTGGACCTTATTCTAGAGTTTCGGGGGTATACGCTGGCAGCTTACGGTGCATACAATTCATTATTGACATTTACCAGGCGCAGCAGATTGAGCATTCATTTCAGCATTCTAACTGAGCTTGACAGAGGGAAAAATCGGCTTCGATTCCTTCTTTTAGAGAGGCTGACCAAAGACTTACCAATTTGCTATCAACCCAGACCCTGGGCTTCTCCTTTTTCCCACCAAAGCAGACACCGGCTCTCCCAACACACTAACCATGTGGCTCCCCAGCCCCGTCTTCTAATTATGCGCGACTGTCAGCATCGTCATATCATCTTACACATGCAGCGTGATTACGGATGGTCTCCATTGTTGCCGATTTTAACACGCATGTCTACTTCGGAGAAGGCTCTTCAAGGAGATTGGTGAAGTGCACACGGATCATGGGTATATTGATCAGGCCTCGAATATTCAACAGGGAAATATGACCATAGCATCCAGGTTTATCCTATCGAGGACAATGATAATTCCTTGTCAATTATCCCAAGTCGGGTCACCCCAGACTGTCCCTTTACGGCGTGGCCCGCGACGATCAGGCCTCAAACCATGCGTCCAAACTCTTTATTACTCCAATCGAGACCCGTCGATACAGAGCGTTTCCCGCAGAATTTGGAATTCTTTCCGGCTAACTATCTTTTCATTATTAAGTAACAAACACGAAACACTCTACTTCCGAGAAAGGCCCAGTACTTTGGTTACCCCGCCGGCATGCTAAATTTTATCCGCCGCAATCTTTTCACAATGTAGAGTCAGTCTACTCTGCAGACCAGGACCAAAGTAGCCCAATCTGCATTGGACTCCGCCTCTTGGGTTTTGGCCTCCGTAGTCCGTAATCCATAGATGTGATTCCACATGTTGAGCTCTGCTTGCATCCTCGTTTGTCACATAGTCTGAGTACATCATTTAGCAACTGATCTAACTGGGCAGATAAGAAACTAGCACCAGGCGGGTGATTGAAGGCTCGATACTTGCCGACAGCCCAGTCAATAAAGCCACACAAATGTGAATAAGAGAAGGAAATAGGATACGCTTGAATTAACTGCTGTTTTTCTGTATTTTCCCTGCATATTCCATGGCGATATCACTGCGGGTTCTTCGAGGTCTTGCCCGGTTCGATCAAAGCTCATCTCCGGCAGGATCGCTACCAAATCAGCCTTGTATTCATTCAATTGCTCTTTAGATCTCGTCTAATACATACCTGAAGGGATCCCTTCCTCGATCGAGCAAACACACATCGTGCCTCATATCAAACCCATATTCGTGATTTGTTAACCACTTTCCACCATAAGCTTCTGTTCATAAGCTTAAATTATTCTTATTTAACTACCCTTGACGGCAATCATTGTCCATAGTTGACTCCGCAGCGAGGAGATCAGTTGCATCATACCAAAGGCAAGGAATACAGTTTACACTCACTACTTCCAGCTGAGATGAAGAAGCAATGCAAAGACCCTCATAAAGAACTACAACTCCATTACCTCGATTCGCTTGGATACTACCCTAGCATTTGTATGTACCACAATCCCAAGTCAAGTGGTCGACAAAGGAAATACCCAACATTGTTGGTGAACTGGCGATCCAGAGCCCGCAGAAAAATGGCACAGTCGCTGTGAAACCGCATTCAGCTGTCAGCTGTTAGTCAGGAACACAAGCCAAGCATTAAGGATTATGGGGATAAGCGAACCTAGTAACTGTAGAATCCAAACTACTCTGTACACTGGCTAGCGATCTGCCAATATCCATGGACATAGGTATCCCTCGCCTTCCCCTGCAGATCAAGTTAAAGTGCATGATAGACTTTGATGCTGTATCCTAATCATGCGGGATGAGTTGTCAGTTACCTTTCTAGTATCTTAGTGGTGGTAGTTATACCAAAGGAACCATCCTATGCTACCTGTCACCAAGGACAGAGGTAACCTCTACCCCAATTGTGACACTGTAGCATTGCATTGGTGATGTACCAGTCCAAGGAGCATGCCGATGTCTTCCCGGTGAAAGGGTTGACTGGACAAGGGCTTGAGCGTTCTGTAGACTCATCTTGGGATACTACTAAGGTAGTGGGTGGTAGTATGATAGCATGGACTAGACAGTAATTCATTCATTGGTTTCTGCTTGTTCCCGGCTCCAACGTCGCCAGTCTGTTCTGTGTCCGAGGACAAGCAAGATAGTCAGAAGTTGTGTTACTGTTGATAGTGAGTAGTCCTGGTATGTGACTGTGATAGTAATTTGCTACAGTTATAAAGACTGTATAGTAATACTACTTGTATTAGAAGTAGTAGTAGTAGTAGTAGTAGTAGTAGTAGTAGTAGTAGTAGTAGTAGTAGTAGTAGTATTTAGTGAATGTACTTATCAGTATAGAGAAGGTGAATGCATCATATAAAGTAATTTTCATCTTTTTGTTTGTACCTGCTACTAAAGTAAGCATCAGTGAATGTAGACCCAGTATTAAGTAAATAATGAATGTTCTTTTCTTTTCTCTCTTTTCTGCGTGTGCTTTTAGATGATATGGAAACCAAATTATCCTCGAGGCCACAGCTAAGTATATAGAAAATCCACGAGAACATAAGAGCAACGGATTATTTCTGCTAGTCCGAACCACAAATTTAGCTTTATAATGTGCTATATCTGCAGACTCAGTCGCTTATATCTTCTTCCTAGTAATATCTCAAGGGGATTACGAGGTAGAGACAGAAGATGCCCTCAGCTGGCGCCTGGACAGGAGTAACGAAACCGGGACCGGGAAACGGGCGAATCATATCGATTCTGGGCCCGCTATTGAGGGGCCGTTACCGGGTTTACAGCACATCTACATATCGATATCGCTACGCTGCTCTGTTCTGTTTCTATTCTAATAATGCCGTCTGTTCTCAAGAAAGCATCTGTGAAGGTCCAGTCCGGGTACTACATCAGTGTGTATGTGGGATTTAGACCGTTGGAAGGGGAATTAAAAATAGCATTATTGTTTACTTCGATTTGTTCGCTACTCAGTAGAGGTTCGGGGAGAATTGCGACGAAAATAACGCCATAGCGACTGGAAGAATGCGACCGGCGAGTGACATCTCCAAACATCCATGGATAGAATGATCCGAGTTACTATCTACATTGGGGGCCCCACTATGCCAGTTTTCTTATAATCCTTTTGAGGTTAAATGCACCTAACTCCCTGGGCCTAGTACTTCGCTTCGTTCACATTCATGTTGGGATTGTTCTTTTACCCATCAGAGAGACCAGACGAGTATGATAGGAGTCGGGAGCTAACTGTTTCCCACTGCAGTGAGTAGATGTATACTTCCATCGGACAGCTGGTTGTTGTATCTCTGTATACTGCGAAGGGGTTCCGTGGGAGCGACCTGGAGAAGCATGTTCCTTCCTCGCCCATGGTCCTTGAGAGGGTGTCATATCTCCCATATAGCGATTTCGCATGGCGCTTTTGCAATCTGCATCCTAATCCTGTAGTTAAATCATCTTCGTGAGTCATGGGACAGAAAGGAGCTGGGATTTCTGGATACATACACTGTTAGCATTGCGGAATGGATGCGAAATACAGCCACCCAGAATTCCACATGTCGTCTACCAAGTGCTTCTTAACCTGCAGCGGACTGTCTACCAAGTATGAGAATAGTAGATTCATAATCTTAGTGCGATGTGACAGTCAATCAGGTGCTGACATGGAGCCTCCACCAGGATATTAATCTAGGCCAATCGTGCTTATAATAAGGTCGCTGCTGTGACCAGTAGCTAAAAAAGCTTGTTCCTCTTTGCTGGATCACAGTCACTGTGCAAAGAGACGTCAGTTGTTTTTATTTCCATCCAGTTACTGTAGCATAGCTTCTGGAGATGCGTGAATTTTGATCTGGGAATCCAAACTCACCAAATAATGCTTCGGAGATAACTGCTGCTGTATTTCCGAGCCCTCTTCCTTCACCACCGCCACCCCTAAAGCTTTTCTTTGCCTTCACAAACTCGCAGCTGCACTTGAACTGACCTTCTCTCGAGATGAGTTCTTCAAGTGTAAGCACCTCGTTGTAAGTTTCATTCTCTACTCCACCAAATCAGGTCGCAGCTTTATATTTCATAACATCATCTGATGGTTGACTAACGCCGTGTCCTCTTCCAGGCCGCCGAAGAAGAGGGGGAAGAAAGCATGCACTGAGTGCCGCCAGCAGAAGGTAGGCAAAGCTTCCGATGTTTGGCACGCCTCGAAGAGGATGGCTCCTCTCACTAGAGTGCTTTTATCTGGTATCGTCAGCTACTTTTACTGAGCTCGTTGACATCTAGGCACGCTGTGACGCTTACTTGAGTCCTGGAAAAGCATGCAGTCGTTGTCAGAAGATGGGAACTAAATGTGTGATATCTGACCCCTTTCGTAGGGAGAACAAACGCCAGTAAGTTCTTCAGTTCTGACTTCCTAGTTCTTGCTTTCTCGGTAATGACAATGGAAATAGACGATTATCGGAACTCCAAAACGAAACCAGTGAGTTGAAAAGACAGCTGGAAATCTCAAAGGCAGCAGCAGAGCCTCCAAAACGTGTACAAGCAATACCCATCATGTCAATGCTCACCACTCCTGCAGAGGAAAGCAGAAGCTGGGGCGGTGCCGGTGCTACTGGTGGCGGGGTTTGCTCGAGTTTGCCCTCGAACACAAATACGCCCTCACCATTCACTGCAACTGCTACAGCAACTACCTCTAGCGTGTCCCCTACTTCAACTCCTCCATCCCTCAAACCCACTGTTCTGAATTCTTTTTCCAACCTCTTCTCACCCGCAAACACCCCTCTTGGCTTGCTACCCCCAAGTGCAACCTTTGTTCCTTCGACATACTCGCTGATTGATGGTACTTCCTTGAAGCCACCCGTTGGCCTAGATACTTTGTATCCTAGGAGAATGGACCCGGACGTCGAACAGCGCGGCGTGGTCCCCACGAAGCCGCGTAGCTTGAACGGTGTCAACTTGACTGCAGAGGAAGTCGATGAGATTTTCCATATGTAAGTTGCATAATGGCTCTAATCCTGAACTACCAGCTAACACTACTCCTTGAAAGCTTCTTCCGTGACTATGCACAGTTTGTTCCCATCCTGGACGCCAATATCTCACCCGACAAATATTATCAGAGGTCGCCCTTTCTCTTTTGGAGTGTGATTGGCGTGGCATGCAGAACTTACTGGAAGAACCCCACTTTGTTTGAGGCACTCCCCAAGAGCATTTCTGAAATGGCATTGCTTTCTGCCGTTTCGTCTTCCTCCACCCCTTGGCACAGCATCCAGGGTATTATCCTCATACTCATGTGGCCATTTCCGAAGGATAGTGAAAGGCATGAATTGATATTCCCTTTGAGTGGATTGCTTTTGCACATTGCAATGCAGTATGGTCTCCACATCCCACTTTCTCTCATGGAGTTCCACAAGACCAAACTCCCGGCTCCTAATGAGGCAGACGTCACGCGCCGTTCTGTGCTGTGGACGTACTGTATGATTGCGTACCAGCAGTAAGTCTTTCTTCGAACTAGGGCATACTGGCAAGTCCTGTGTTGCTAACAGTGGGAAGGTCTTGTACCTCTAAGGGACAAGTACCTCGCTCTCTCGGGGAATTAGCAAATGATTTGTTGGTACATGATTTTCTCATGCAGAATATCCCAGAATCGCTTGCTTTCGAAATGAGATCTCATGAAATTGTTTCTCGGTTCAGCTCAACCGCTTATACGTTTGAGCTCCGTAAATCCATGACTAACCTCGTTGAAGCCCGCCTGGATGCACTCATCAGGTCCTTTGAGGCTGAGGCTACCGACCTTGAGAATAGTGAACGCACTGGTAGGTTCCTCCTTCCACTCCTTTGATTAAATCAGAACACTGACTGTCTCGTAGTCAAGGATCACTTCCACGTCAACTACTGTCACATGTGCATCATAGTTTTCCATTTCTTCAAAGTCCAGACACTTTACTCGTGTGGGGCTCTTGGAAAAATCGTTGACCGGTCCGGGAAGCTCCTCTCTGCGGTTAAGGCCCTTGGTAGAGCGGTTAATGGCCTGGCCATCTGCACCAACCAGGTGAGCTTTGCAGTACTGCTAGCGGGTGTTTCCCTGCTCCGCATTCTCAAGGGACCTAAGTGCAAGGGTGTCGATTTCAATCATGCCAAAGCCTTATTCTTCTTATCGATCAACTTGGCTCGTGAGATGTCGGTGGCCAGCAATGACTTACCGGCGAAGATCCACACGGTGTTGACACAGCTTTGGAACAGTTCCAAGTCGTTCCGCAAGCCCGACGGCAGCGTTCAGACGGTGCTTAGAATCAGAAGCCGGCTTGTGCTCAGTCCTGTTGTCGATACAATGTGGTGGTGGAGAGATGAATTCGGTGACCAGATCCACGGTGTCGGCAATGTCCATGCGAACCAGGCAGAAGGTGAGCGCCTTTTTCTTCTTCTTCTTCTTCTTCTTCTTCTTCTTCTTCTTCCCTTCTACCGATTTTGTTTTCTCTTTTCTTTTCTGTTTACAACCTGCTCACGACCCGCATTCTAGGTGCAAATCCCAACAACAAAAACGATGAGAACACTGGTATGACCGAGGGAGCAGATGTTGATGACGAGGTATCGTCCTATTTCTGGGCCGACGACCATTTTTTCAATGATTTCGAGTGGGCATTGTCGGATGAGGTTCTTGCAATGGCGAGCCCTCCTGAGCAGAACCCAAATGTTTAGTTTCGCACTATGGTCGTTCAAGATGATGTGATCAAGGGGGAGAAGGGAGCATTGTTCGCTGCAAGGACCTACCCGATTCTCTTTAGCAGCGAGATAGTATTGATGATGTCTTACGTGAGGGCGGATAGCTGCGGGGCGGCAAAAACTGGCTTCTTGTTCGACTATCGAGAACATCGCGTGGAGAGGAATCACGGGCTTGGTTTACCTTAGTTGAACAGTTGGTGAGAACAAGATGGTAATGTCAGAATGCAGGATAATTGGATGGCTGTTGTGGGCAGGCCTTACATGGCGAATGTGGCGTCTTCTAGAGCTAAACAGTACAGAGTGGCGTGTTGCAGACAACGGGGCATAGTCTGTCTTGGACTGAAACTAGCGATAGTAATGTCAATCTAATCCTTTATTCTCGAGACCTGCATGGCTTCTATGTATAGAAGGGGGGAAATAAATTAAAAAAGATAGGGCGTGAGAGAGCGGAGGAGCACGGGACACCTCGAGTCGAGATTAGCGAGACAGGGACGGAGAGAGAGAACAACATCGGGCCACAACAACATCAACTAAACTGGTAGGTCAATAGATGATATCTCTATCTCTCTATCTCTCTATCTATTCAACACTCGAATAATCGTGCTAATCCCATAGGTACTCCTACGTGACAATAATAGACCCCCCTCCAACGCCAACGCTTGCTGTCAGACGTCCTCATGGCAGGGTTGACCACCACCACACAACTAATGAACAACAAATAAGTTATATGGAGTTAGAAACAAGATCAGCCACACGACATGCTACTACTACTATTACCTACAGAATACTGCGGATCAGATCTCACCCCGGAGATGAGATGGACGCAAGAAACTCCGACGGTCTACGTCTCTACGGTATTATGCACTTACGCAGACAACGACTGATAATAAGGTTATAATTTCTATACTATTACTCCTGCTCGAGGATGGATCGACATTCTACATGCCCTAGCGGACGCTGGACCACGGCCGACTGAATTAGTCGTCTTCGCAGCGTTACCTCTACTAAGATGAAGCGGGAAGGAGGATATCGATGGGCGACCATTCACGTTGTCTCGAAGCTGCTGGCGCTGGGACCCACGCGGAGACTAAAGCTTTTTTTCTCGAACGGTGCTTCGCTAGCTTATCGAGAACAAGCATATGTGCCTTAGCGTGTGTTGCGTTCACCTGTTTTCTCTCCCTCTCTCTTTATGTCAAGTCTCGATTCTTGACCATCGATGGTTTCCTCCTTGATTAACCGAGCCTGCAGACTTATCTCGCCACTCAGCAACGAGGATATGAGACCGTGCTGCTTGTGGTCCTTTTCGTTGCAATCAATTTTAACTGGGTTTCCAATGAGAGTCGTGGGTCGTGAAGAATGAAGAGACACTCTCCTCCGCTTGGAGCGCGCCGGTACCCCAGATAAGGATTCAAGACGCTGAAAGTTAGGCCTGCGTGCAGGATCATTAACACTTCCATAGCGGGACGCGTATGGGACTGATGGACACGTAACTACCAGGGCTGGGGAGGGAGGGAATTCTTCGTGGGAGGGAGACAACGGATGGGAGTTGGATTCAATGATGGCTGTTGTATGTCGGAATATTAGCAAAAAGACGCCACGCATTGGCTCGCAGGCATATTTTCCAGCCTTGGACCATGTCCGGGGAACGAGCTGAATCGAGTCCACTACGACTAGAGATAGAAGACGGTCTATTCCCACATGTCATTTCTTCATTTCTGTCCGGCCGCAGACGATGGGCCTTGGATGATACCCAGCAAACCCAACTCTCCCCTTGTTCCCCCCAATGAAGACGCCATCTCGACCTGTTGTTTGAGCAAAGGGTTACATCGTCCGCAGTTGGACTGATAGATAGCGGTGGCTTAATCTTGTCTTGATGGCGCTCGTTCTTACGACTCAGTACATCCTATATTACTGTGTCTGATTAGTAGTAGCAGTTATCGCCATTATTGTCATTCTAAAAGCGCTCTGGGTGATAAGCACAGTGAATTAGCTGCAGCTGTTATTGGCCATGATGCCAATTGAGAGGATGAGAGGAGGGGCTTCTTTGTTGTTGTTTCACCAGGTTCCCTCGAGCTTCTGTCGCTGTTCGCTGCATGAGAGTTTCTCTCGCTTGTTGACGTCTTCCTCGTCCAAGCGCTGAGGTTGTGTTTCTCCCCCCTACATAAACCTCTCCTCTTCCCTTGCCCATTCTCTCTCTCTCCCCCTTGCCTTCTCTGGCTCTTCTGTCCATCTTTCTCTACCTCTGTTACTATCCTCTCATCCTTCTTACCATTGGACTGCCCTCCTGCATGTCACAATGAGCGAGAAGGAGTCCAAACCCCCCATCGCGGTCCCTGTGGCGGACGAGAATGCCCCTCAGGATGCCACCAACCAGCTTAAGCTACTGAAGGAACACCATCATTGGGATCCTAATCTTCCTGATGAGGTCGCAGACGAGATCGACGATGCTCTGGAAACTACCGACAAGGGTACCCGCGAGGGAATCGCCCATGAGCTGCTCGAAAACTCTCCTTACCCTGAGGTGCGCGCTGCGGTGCCCAACTACGATGAAGGAGGACATGCCAATACCATCCGTGCCTGGGTTATTGGTCTTTTACTTGCCACTATCGGATCTGCATTGAACATGTTGTTCTCAATGCGCCAGCCCTACATTGTCATCCCCTCTTACGTCGCCCAGGTTGTTGCCTTCCCCATCGGCCTCGCCTGGGCCAAGGTGATGCCCAACAAGAAGTACAAGGTGTTTGGAGTAGAGTTCAATCTCAACCCGGGTCCATACAGCAAGAAGGAGCATGCCCTTTCTGTGATCATGGCCAATGCCACCTTTGGTGGTGGTGCAGCCTATGCAACTGATGTCCTGCTCGCCCAGCGTGCATTCTACAAACAACGTTTCGACTGGGCCTTTGAGATATTCATGTGTATCTCGACCCAGATGCTTGGCTTTGGCATGGCAGGGTTCTTCCATCGCTTCCTTGTGACCCCGGCGGCAATGATCTGGCCTGCTAACCTGATCAATACTTCCCTATTCACTGCGCTGCATGACCGCAGCAAGCCTGATCCGCGCAAGGTTTCGGGCTGGACCCTGGGCAAATACCGCATGTTTCTTTACTGCATGATTGGATCCTTTGTCTGGTACTGGTTCCCCGGATACATTGCTCCTTTCCTCAGTGTTTTCGCCTGGGTCACCTGGATCAAGCCCCAGAACGCCGTCATCAACCAGCTGTTCGGTGGATGGACCGGTCTATCCCTTATCCCCATTACCTTTGACTGGACTCAGATTTCGGGATTCAACTTCAGTCCGCTCATTGCACCCTGGCACGGCATCGCTAACACCTTGATCGGCATGGTGATCTTCTTCTGGATCGTCACCCCTGCTCTACACTACACAAACTCATACTATGCAAAGTTCCTGCCCATCAGCGACTCCAGCAGTTACAACAACGTGGGGCAACCCTACAATGTGTCTCGTATCCTGACTCCAGAGATGACATTTGACCTTGCGAGTTACAAAGAATACTCGCCCCTCTTCCTGTCAACAACATTTGCTCTTTGTTACGGCCTGTCATTCGCAACAATCATCGCTGTCCTGGTGCATGCCGCCCTGTTCCACGGTAAGGATATCTGGGCTCGTTTCCGCAAGGTTGGCCGGGAGGAGGAAGATGTCCACGGACGCCTCATGGCCCGATTCAAGCCGGTGCCCATCTGGTGGTATGGTGCAGTCACCCTTATCATGATCGGAATGGGTCTTGGTGTCACTCTGGGATACCCAACCCATCTCAGCTGGTGGGCTTTCTTCATTGCCCTTATCATGGGGGCGGTTTGGTTCGTGCCTTGCGGTATTATCCAAGCCTCTACCAACATCCAGATCGGCCTCAACGTTATTACTGAGTTCGTCATCGGATATATGCAGCCAGGCAAGCCAATGGCGATGATGCTGTTCAAGACCTATGGCTATATTAGCATGTACCAGGGCCTTTTCTTCTGCCAGGACATGAAACTCGGTATGTACCTTTTCCTCCGCCTCTTTTTCTTTTTCCTCCTCCTCGCTTGTCCTAATCAAGTCAAGGTCACTACATGAAAATCCCTCCTCGTGTCACCTTCGCGGCCCAGATGATCTCCTGTCTCTGGTCCTCCCTCGTCCAGATTAGTGTTATGAACTGGGCTCTCGGCGCCATTAAGGATGTCTGCCAAGAAACCCAAGCAAACCGCTATACATGTCCTAATGGACGTGTCTTCTTCAACGCTTCTGTGATCTGGGGTGCCATTGGACCATCCCGCATTTTCTCCCCAGGCCAACTCTACTCAGGGTTGATGTGGTTCTGGCTTGCAGGCTTCCTCCTCCCCATTGCAATCTACTTTGGCGCTCGTATGTTCCCTCGCAGCCAGATCCGCTTCCTCAACGCACCCATCATCTTCGGTGGTTCTTCCCTCATCCCTCCCGCGACCCCACTCAACTACCTCTCCTGGGGTATTGTCGGGCTCATCTTCAACAAGTACATCCGCGACCGCTGGCGCGGCTGGTGGATGCAGTACAACTACGTCCTCTCGGCAGGTCTAGATGTCGGCCTTGCCCTCTGCACGATCCTAATCTTCCTCACCCTTCAACTGACCAACACCCCCTTCCCATCTTGGTGGGGTACAAATATCGCAGCAGATACAATGGATGCCGCCGGAAGTGCGGTCCAAGTCACGGGAGTGAAGTTTGGGCCTGACTCCTGGTAAATCCTCCACTACGGTTGAGTAACCTCGGCTTCCTTTATCAAGTGAAGTGGGGGGATTCAATTTCTTTTTTTATATTCTCTTATTATCCCAGTGTAAAGACATGAGGGAGGTTGAGTTTGTGTTCTGTCGTGGGTTATGTCATTTAAGATGTGATGTAATGCTGGTAATAATCGAACGATGTTATGAATATGTCTGCAGGTTAGTTATCCTCCTGTAGCTAGGTAGTTATGCTTATGGGCCTTGCAAGGCATAATAATACTCTTCTCCTCTACTCTTCTCCTTACTCGATATGATCGACTTCTACTCCAAATTACACCAAACCAACAGCTCTCACATGATTCAACATCAATCCCAATCCCTGAATCTGCAAATCAAATGCTCAGGCATCCAATAGTTCATAAGCAGGATTTAATAGTTACATTTCACCTCCCTTCGTCTAGAAAACGCGTTTTCTACTCTCCCCCCCTCTTAAATTCCCGTTGAGATTGTTTTTGGTTCTTGTACCATGTACATCACCTGCACGCTATAGATTACGATTCCGTTGAGGACGGACTCCCGTTAGATCCCTGGCGATTGAGATAGTTAGTCGAGGACTTGAATGGTGGATTTTGGGTGGAACTCATTGGTTTTGATTTTGCGGTTTTGTTCGGTTGGTACCTAACATCGTACAAAAAAAAAGAAAAGAAAAGGAAAAGGAAAAAGTAAAAAGAGGGAGAAGCTGGTTTGGGGTGGGAAAGGGGGGGGTTGGGAGACGTCAGTGTAGCAACGGACTGTGTTTCGTTTGCAAGCAATAAATATAGTGGAGATCACAATCCCCAGTCGTGTTTATGGTGTATCGTGTAGCGTGCGTTTTTGGAGGTATCGCCTGGTTAGGAGCTGGATTCTGATTAAGAATGGATGTGGGAAATGGAAGAAGAGGGGAAGGGTGGTTCAATACATACATAGGCGCTCGCTGGGATCTCTAGGTAGTGCGCTTGACCTATTTATATTCCGAGGAATAGAAAGGAATACAAAATATGATGACTTGGGATAGCATACATAGTTTGATAATCTGGAAGGAAATCTCAGGCGCAATGCAATCTGCACAATTGTCATTCATTCTCATGGGCTAACAGCCGGTCAATTCACCATAACTCTGTCATCACACTACATAGTACCTACTACGCCTTCCTGCTTTTCTTCAGGGGGTTTCTCCCGGACTCCGTGTTCATAAGACAGTCTGATTACTGGCTAAGAGAAACAGAAAGAAAGATAGAAACTAAGTAAAATGTCTAAATAATTGTCCTGCGTTTAATACCGACAATCAGCCCAAGAGGCTTGCGCAAGAAACCCTCACGGGTCTCCATAGGTCTGTCCTGCTGCAGCTGGATCTCGAATAGACGGAAGAAAGTCGCGCAGATAACGAGAAGTTCCATCTCCGCGACGTTACGCCCCACGCACGCACGAGGACCCGTACTGAAGGGGATAAAGGCTGCCTTTTGGCGCGCTGTAAGGCGCGCGGGATTCCAGCGCTCGGGGACGAATTCCTCGGCGTCTGGCCCCCAGGTCTCTATGGAGCGGTGAATTGTGTAGCTGGGGACGGAGAGAACGTCACCGGGCTTGAAGAGGTGCCCGCAGATCTCGATGGGGGGGTTGCCACTAGGAATCTCACGGGGCAGTCCCATGGCCGAAGTGCTGTGGATGCGCATGGTCTCCCAGATGACCCATTGGAGACTAAGAATGTCGGTTAGCTGCATGGACAACGCAAGGACTGATAAAGCGACGCAAGGGACAGAGAGTGAGTGAGTAGTAAAAAGGAGGGGTAGCGCTTACTAAGGGATCTCCTTCACCATAGCGTGAGTGGGCACATCGATATCACTGGGTATAGCTTCATCTAAAACCTCGCGGAGCTTTTCAATGACTCCTGGAGTACGTATAACCCAGTAGAGAATGGCGCAAGAGGTGTTGGAGGTGGTATCAGAGCCAGCGATCAACTGAGTCAGGGCCTCGGCAGTAAGTTCCTCACGTCCAAGCTTGTTGCCATTCTCATCTTTACCTTCCATCAGACGAGCTAGAAGATCGACGCGGGTATTGTTGGCCATAACCTCGGGCTGGAGACGCTCATTCACACGAGCGACAGCAATACCAGCCAGGTTCTCAACGGCCTCAAGACCTTCCTTGAAGAAGCGGTCGGGAATGTACTTAGCGTAAGGCTTCAGAGCAGGGTGGCAGCCAAGAGTTGCAGACACCTCACCACGGCGGTTAAGAACCTCAACAGCCTGGACATACGATGGGGGAGAGTCAGGGGTCTTTCGCATCTCAGCAATGTCCTTGCCCTTATCGAGCATGCCAAAGGGGGCGCCGAAAGCTAAATCACCGATGACATCAAAGGCCAAATAATTGAACCAATTGAGGGCATTGATTGTAGCGTAGCCGGTCTTAGGATTGCTTTGAGTGTCGGAGATGCGGTTCCATTGCTTCACAAAGTTCTCGACATTGCCGTGGATATACTGCTCAAATTGGCCGATCGACTTCGTCGAGAAGGTGTGTGAGACCGTCTTCCGCTTGCGAGTATGCTCAGCACGGTCCCGAGTGTTGAACAGACCGCGGCGGATAGAGACGAACGCATCGTAGAAATCACTGACCCGAATTGGTCAGTATAAGGGCCGATCCGCAGGTCAGGGCCGGTAGATAATCATCACTTACGCCTTGAGGAAACCATTTCCGTGGCCATACACCACCTGAATGGCCGCGTCATCGGCAATAGAGATATGTTTGGGTGCAATGCGGACAAGCTTGCCGTACTTCTTATGGGCTTCATGGACGGCAATGTAGCGAGAACCCTTGCGAGCTTGCGCCAGAAGCCAGAAGTTCGTCCAGGGAGCGAGACCAGGAGCAGGGATGTCCCTGAGACGCCATAGCTGTATATAAGGGACGATATAGTACGTAGCCAGCAGACCCAGGAGGAGATAGGACAACCCTGCAGGAGAGAGTAGATCGGATATCATAACGGAAACAAATTCCGTCTATACTACTTGATCTAAAAACAACGAACAGACGTTAGCGAGGACCCAGCGACCTGGATGGTGAAAGAGCCGAGTTCAAGTGCCGGGCGCAGAAATTGCGCAATAAGCAACCTGTGGAGGAGTTTGACAGGTGAACGCACTAACCAAGTTTGGCAGTAGTCTGATATATCTGATGAGGAAGTAGATCACTGTCTGAGACTACTGGATAAATGGACAATAGAGATCCAAAAAAAGACAAGTCCCGCAATGGGTGAAGGTGCTGAAGAGACTGTATCAAGACAAAAAAGAGAAAAAAGGTAACCAATACTTCAGTCGCAATAATGGATAGAAATCTAAATACCCTTAGCCCATGATGCTTGACTGGATAGACAGGAACAAGCAAATACCATCAGCAACACATCTTCTACAGACTTATTTATGATGGGCAATCATCAAGAGCTTTTCCGAGGCAATACAAAACAACGGAAGTTGATGTCGGGAGTCTGCAGTTTAACTCACAGTCAATGCCAGCCGATTTACAACCCCGACCTTTACTTCCCCGCCTCTCGGTAAGGAACTTGTTTTTATGCAGTAGGTGCTGGAGCGATTCTCGAGGGCACTCTCGCTGGTTATTCGAGAACCAGAGTGGGCGTCCAAGTGGATAAGCGAATTGTGAGCGGTCGCCAAGTGAGGCTATACCCAGTGCCGTCTAGTCGCAGAAGCTTGCTCCAAAAGACGAATAAAAAGAGGGATAATAGGAACTGGGTCATAGACGAGTGGACATCTTCCCTGCCTCTTCTCGAGATGACCTTTTGGATTGCTGAAGAACTTGAGAGACAAGAGTTGCGAAGTCCTGGAGTCTCATCGTTTGTTTCGCGGGCCTCGTGATTGCTCGAGGTCATGTGGCGGAGTCCTTAGGCTCCCCGGCAGCAAGGCAGCAAGGCAATCCGTCGCGACCGCATAGTGACTAAGCAGTGCTTATCCAGTTATGCATCCGGCTACTCTTCGTCTCCAGAACGCTGCCACCGGCTGTTGTCACGGCTTTTTCTGAGGCTCTGGGTTTCTGAGTTTCTCTGCACTACGCCAGTCAATCATAGGAATTATAGGTGTCTTCGCGGCGTCGCGGGCTGATCGCAATGACAGTCTATATACTGCGGGCGGGACCCCGCTTGGACGTGTATTTCCATGCGCAGTTCTACAATAGAGTGTGCAATACATCATTGGTAGTTTTCTGAAGATTCCTAATGTGCGTATATTGGGGTGCATGTAAATCGTAACAGTCGTGTTTATGTACATATATGTAAATTAAGATCACCACTCATCCCCCTCCACCCTATACAGCCCATTCTTTCGTTTCTCAGCCTCCCACCTCTCAAACCAGGCTTTCATTCGCTCACGGCTTTTCTGGCTGCCGACATTCACCGTCGGTATGATGCGTCCAATGCGCAATGCGCAGCAGAACATCGTCAGCTCCCGAAAGGAGCTATGCTCACTATACGGCACCCCGAAGCAAGCACTTTCCCGCGTGCTCCCGCGCTGCGGCGTTAGATCACTAGCCGAGAACGGGGTTTTCCAGTGTGATGAGTGTAGCACTGTTGACACCGGTGGATTCCCCAGCGTCCTACCCGCAGGAGGGCGGTATGTCCACCCCGTTGGTCGGAATCCGACCACCCGCGAGAAGTGCGGCCTCATTGAGTCTAGGTATTCTGTCAAGGTCTCTGCGCGGATCTCAAAGAGTGTCTGCATGTGTACCTGGGCCTCCTGGGGATTGTCTGTTAATAATGAGGACAATTCAGAGTCCTCCAGGCAGGCACACACGCGTTGTTTGGCTGGCGTTGCGTATATTTTGCTCTTTAATGCCCGTGCTATAGCTAGGCACAGTCGCTCCTTTCCGATGCTGTAGGTTCCAATAACCACGAGCAACCGGCCTTGTGGTCGAGGCTCCGCAGCTGGTGCCTTGTGTGAGCGCGAACCAAAGGAGAGAAATTGGCTGATGGCGGCTTTGGATTTGTTGTTCGAAGTTCCCGTCGACCAGGGCATTTGGGCGAGGCCATCCGATTGACCCTGATTGAAGCGCACACAGAGATCAGCACATGCACTAATGACATCTCCCTGGTAAGGAAATGCATATTTTGGACTGAGGTATGTAGTATCCAGATAGCAAATATCGATTTTTTGCTGTCGACTCAGACCAGAGCCAGCGTCAACTGTTTCAGGACGCAAAAGAGCATGCTGTACATGTCGCGGAGAAGCTCGAAAGTCGCCGCAATGTAAAACTCTCTGAACCCTTTTGGACGCAATGGAGCCAAAGGCTTTCTCAAAGAGAAATATAGCACTACCTGGGCAGTGGTTGGCCTCGATCATAGTCACTTGTACACCTCCGGTTCCAGGTACCTCTGTTTGCTTCTCGAACTCGAGGTCAACTACCCACTTTGGATCAACTTTGAGTTGTTGACGGACGAGGTTCCCTGTCGGTTTGCTGCAGTAAATCGGACCATGGCACCAGGAGCGGGAAAGTCCGATATAGTGATCGCTATGGAAATGGCTGAGAAAGTAGGCGTTGCATCCTTCAACGGCACCATAACGGAATGCGTCTACTGAAATCGAGAAGCCCGTGATAATCTTGTAAAACGGACAAGTTCTTTGATAAGCTTGTTTACCTCGGGATGCGACATCGCTTGCTGCCGCCGCTGCCCATGCTGTATCTTCGGCATTACCAGCCATAATCTTAGAAAAAGCCGACATCGTTCTAGTGTCGCCTGAATGTAATGGATCCTGCTGAGCTGGTTTCGCTATAGCGGCGAGCTCTATCCTTGTGAGCCTCGTTTCTGATATCTTGAGGCTTTCTTTTGGAGAGATTGTACTAGGTTTCCCATCAAGACAGTCGTTGACATGGGTGGAGATATCCTATTCAATGAAGTTAGATCATGGAAAGCAGCCAAGGAATGGTAGCATACAATCTCACTTAGGCCTTCTATGCTGCCCTGACATATCGGACACACGGGCGATTCGTCGGAGAGATCAACATCATCTTCGCCGAAAATTGAAGAACAAGTCGCGTTAAAATCAACACTCTCTTCTATCGTCACCTCCTCTTCGTCATTGGCATCTAAGAAACAGTCCTCCCCTTGGAATTCATCCTCTTCAGGGTCGTCAAAAATCGAACAATCATCATCTTGGATATGACTCGTGGCTTCTCTTACCGGCGGGGGTGTGTCGGCGGTCGAAACTCGTTCATTTCTCATCCGATCATCTTCGACGGGCGTAACTCTTTCGTCTCGACCCGTCTCCATCCGCTTCACCTCGATAGACTCCTCTCCAATCCCCTGATATGCATCTAGTTCACCTTCACTATCTGACTCGTCAATAAAAGGACCACTAACTTTCCGAGACTTTGCAGCGGTTTTCGTTCCTCTTTCAGTATCTGCGTGTGATGGAGCAGTGTCGACTTTTCGCCTTTTAACCGAAGTCTCGAGTTCATTATATTTTTCTGCCTGCGAGCCCCGTGTGGCCTCTAAATCCTCTCCCCAGATATCATCCGGTGTTTGTGATCTCTCCCTCATCGAGCCTCCAGCCACATTGGCATTGGAGTTCGTCGCTGATGGCGTTCCACCTTTAGTTTCCAGAAACAATCCTCCCGCCCCATTACTCGCAGAGCTTTCCTCTCTTTTCACAGGACGCGGTCGAGGAGTAGTGCTCCCCCGCTTCAGACGTTCCCCCTGCGTCGTAAACTGCGTGATGCGGGACTGCCGAGAGGTGGGTTTCGGCGGGCCATCTGCCTTCTGGAAGAAGCTCAAGAGGCTAGTGTTGCGCTTCGTAGAGGAACGCGGCTTGGCACCGAGTGAAGGTCTGACAGGTGTAGAGGGCGTCGAGCCTTTCCTGAGCGATCCGGCCATTTTCAACAGTTGTGTGAAGCTGTCGTTGAATCAGGCAGGGGAAATCTATGCATTGAGGTTGGGCTTTTGTTGTACTGTTCCAGGTTGTCGTGGAATATATACAGTCATTTCGTGTCGACTCGTCCCCAATACAAAATCTTCAATTGTGATAAACGGGTATGTAACAACAAGAATATCAGCCCCGTGGGTGCTGGAAGAAGGCCGTCTCGAGCGCGGCGAAGTTCGCTTTTTCCGCGACGCGAGGCCACGTGACCGCGTTACCAAAAGGCTTGGCCTACAATTGGGGAAATATTACCAGCGTCGGGTCTACCAGGTGGAATATGGAGAAGCCATTATTGTTTGTTTATTTTAGGCACTGTCACAGAAAAATAAGAAAAAGGAAAAGCGGCGTTTTAAATACCCCATGACGCCTCGTAATGGGCACTCCTAAACTAGGAGGGAAAGAAAAAAGCAATAGGTAGTCTAGCCTTGGAGCAAGAGACTTTCAACATTTTCTGTCTCCTTGGGTATTTTCCATACAACAGCCCTTTTGCTAAATATAGGCCATTGTCCATCATTGTGCAGATTTCTCGAAAATTCAAGTTCGGGAGAGATTGCGTCAGGAAACGCAGTGGCGACATCACATCGTGAAAAAGCAGATTAAGTAGTTAGAAAGAGCTTCATCTCAGGCCAAATCACCGAGCTTTGCCTGCCTGGTTTGCAGCTTCTACAAGCAAAATAAAAGTCAGCATATTGTCATTTATACTCAGGGCACAGACAGCGCAGGACTGTGCAAGCCCTATAATTACGTATGCGAAAGGAAGGGCAGGCGGAAATTACCTCTCCGTGTGGCATCCTCCAGAAGACCAATATCAACTTCGGATCGCGGCAGCACCACGTATCGCACAACGCTGCCACGAATAAACATATTCTTCACCGAAGAGAGATGGGGGTATTTGTCTAGATCTAGTACATCGATATCGTCGAGTTTAATGTTGAGATACTGGTCGACCGATTTCAGGGTTCCGCGGATACGGATGTCATTCTTGAGCTCGATGGTGACGACTTGGTTGGTAAGGGTCTTGAAGAAGCTGCTCCGGAGACATTATATCAGCCTAACTGTCCTCTCTCTTTAATTCCTTCTTAGGATAGCTGACGAACCTGAAGAAAAGCATGTTTCTGGTGGTTGCGACGATGGAGGGGTATTTTGCGGATTTGCGGACGACGATATGCGCAACTGAAGAGCTGGGCCGCACGTGACCCGAATCTCGACTGCCCCGAACGCTGCCTGAGATGTGGTGGTTGTGAGCGTTGAAGGCCAGAAAATAGAATACAAATTTCAGAGGATAGTAAATCAGCTTGTGCTGGACACTTGGTGGTCGAGGACCTGACTATAGGCTGACATCCCTACTATTTCTCGAGGCCTTACGGTTCAATAGCAACTTCTATGATACTCTGTTTCATTTCACTATGGGTTTCACAATCTCATATCGTCGTATATCTTCGAGCAGCACTCTGGCTGCCAGCTAAGTTGTTCTCCATCAATCATCCACATAAACAGCGGCAAGTAAACCGCAAGTAATCGAAATTAGAAAATCAGTAATCCAATACCGCGTACATTAATGCCGCCAGGGCTATAACATGAGCTTGGGGGGAGGGGAAAACGAAAGAACAAAAGTTCGCACCACCAGGGCGCTGAACAATTAAGCAAAATAAAGGAGAGAAAGAAGGGACAAAAATGCAAGGCAACAATAAACTTAGGCTCCAACCGTACCGTCTTTTCGTGGACTACGCTGCTTCTTTGACCTGGGTTTCATTGCCCAGCCTGAGAGGCAGGTCCAACCCGACCCATTCTTGCGACCTTCATCAAACACACTTCCAATACCTTCGAGTAACTTGCTCTCATCTCGACCCATCTCAACTTGTAGCTTGAGAAGCCATTGCTCCCAAATCCAGCCTCCAAGGAGACCAGTGATGGAAGCAATATCTGCAGTACTACCGACAGGGCCCTGAACAGCCTCATATCCTTCAATAAGACTCTTGACTCTAGGGTCGGGAGTCTCCCTTGGAACTTGTGGCTTTGCAGGCTCTGTGCCCATGGGTAGGTACATCCAACCCCGTTTGATTTCCACGAAAGCTTGCTTTCGCAGACGGCTGAGGAATTGCTTAGTTGGCATAGGATCATAGCCCCGAACCTTGAGATTGAATGAAAATTCAATGGATGTCGCCGAGGCATAAGGTCCAGCGCGTGATATTTCGGCATCCATAACAAAGAATTCCAAATATCCTCCAGGCTTGAGGCAACGAAAGCATTCCTTCAGGCACAGGTCATACTCGTCTTGACCCTCACCAGGCGGGCGTTCCGTCTTGAGCAAAGCAGGAAGAGATCGAGCTGAAATCACATCGAACTTGTTGTCGGAGAAGGGCAGTTTCCACAAATGCGGGACTTGAACCTGACGGTGATTTGACGGGCCCTTGATACCATGGTTGACTGCTTGGTGCTCGGTATAGACCGTATAGACAGTGACATTGGGGTAATCGTGTGCAACATGCCACGCCCACTCGCAAGAGACATGGCCGCCCAAGTCCAAAACCCTCACCTGACGGCGCTTGGGGCTTTTCTTAGATGCCATACCCGTAGGAGACCAGGAAAGGTGCTTCAGGGCAGGACTGACGATCAATTTACCCCCATTCAGATACTTCAATGCTTCCATAGCCCAGATTGGTTCACTGATCTGAGAAAGCACCAGTTGCTCTTTCTCAATCATCGAAAACTGTGCCTTTTCAGCCAATACGGAGGCAATCACCGAGTTGCGGGGCGCCTGCGAAAACGGGCCACTGTACGAGGGACGTTCAGGGCGCGTCAACTCATAATTTCCCGACAAGCACTTGATGTGTAGACCAGTCAGCCCAAGTCGGGTTGATTGAACAGCGTCAAATCGAGTGCTGCGATACACAAAGACATCAGAGTTCCGAATGTGCTCTAAGATGAAACGAAATCCTCGCCAGTAGATCGAATCTTTGCTAGCTTCAGCAGAGGGGGGAGAGCTGGGTGCTGCAGGAACTGTCTCAGAGAAACGGACTGACTTCTTCCGCTCAATTTTGGTCGTGGCGGCTTGCAGTGCACTCTGGTAGTCGCCAATATCCTGAGACTCGCCTTCGCCTTCAAGAGCATTGACTGGATTGGTTTCGCGAAGTGCTGCAAGATATGACGCCTGCGCTGCCAGCCAGACACTTGTCCTATCCATGCTAGCCAACGCCTTTTTCTGCAGTTCCTCTGCGTATAATTCATCTTGCTCATCAGAATTACAGGCAGAGATAGGCCTCGAGATATCTTGCACACATTCAGTAACCGGGCTCCCCGACGACTCTGACGGGCTAAGGCCGATGTCTACCGGGATTTTAATCGCAGTTGGGGGATTGTATATCGCAGTCAAAAGCTCATCATTCGATCTCTCTGGGAAATCAATGACTTGCTCAATAATCTCCCCTTCACTCCGGGAGAATGGCAGGTTGTAAAACCTCTCGGCAGTAGCGGACGTAGGTGGTTGGTGTGCCTTCGGGAGCGACCAAGTATGGCGAGCCCGAGGGCCCAATGAGTTAAAAAACCCACCAGGAGAGGGTATACTGAGACCACTGAAACTATACTCAGACAACTCTGACACTGGCGTTGCATCATCAATGCGACGTTGGCGTGCCGGTACTGTGTCAAGCTGCCACATCTCCTCATTTTGTTCCGACGTCTCTGACCAAGGTTCTGGAGTTCCATCTAGTGGAATAAAACTCAGGGTTGCTAGAGCACCTTCAGGAAGAAAAACACCCGGATCAGATGGCGTATCCTCTCTAGTAGGTCCGACTTCCCAACGAGTGGAGGTTGGCGTTGACTGCCCTGGAATTCGCGGGAATTCGCCAATGAAGCGTTGCCAGTCTTCATCGACACCCTCGATAGCTATCTCGATGTTTTGGATATCTGCCACCGCTTCGGGGTCTGCCATGTCTGCCTCCTGGTCGTCTTCCTCGGGGTCTGGAAGAAAATGAACCTCTCGATGGCTCCAATCAGTATCAGGCAAAGACTGCAAGTCTGGAGTAGACGGAGTACTGATATTCGAGATCTGGTCGGACGAGACACTGCCATCCAACGATGGGGGAGCATGCATGGCTGGTACGGAGCGGGTAAGCATCGATAAAGCAGCTGGGGAAACTGGGATCTTTTGCGGAGGCGTTGGTGGAATCGGTGAGCTCTTTGCAGCGCCGTGAAGCGAAGGCCAGATGGTCGATGACGGGATAGTGAGAGTCGGATAACGCTTGCGGTTACTTGGTGACGTTAATGAGTCTCTCCTCGTGGTAGGCGTTGACAGACTTGTTGGTCGAGTGCTAGATAAAGATATGCACTCATCGCTGAAATCAGAATCATCATCGGTAGCGTCATATAAATCATCGAAGTTCTTTGTTTGACACTGCCAATCTACATCGGAGCATGATGAAACAGATCCAGCCGACAGGGGTGAAAGGAAACGCCTGTATCTGGTCGAGGGTGATGAAAGACCGCTGGTCTTTAACTTCAACTGTGGTGTTGGAGCCTTTTCAGCACTGTTGTTTGCACCGTGCTCCGCCTTGTCTGTAAATTGCGTCTCGCGCGAGTCTTCGATTATAGTATTAAGCCTCGTCCCTCGGACCTGCCGAGAGGGAGGGAATCTTGCAGTTGCAGGACGATATGGCTCGGCCATCGTGCCTCGTAAACTGCTAGATTGATTATAATATGTGAGTGGTGCAACGGGCAGAAAGCATTGAACAAAACTTCTAGGGGTATCTCGACGGCATTCGACTCCGGTCAACGGGTGGTCGAGAAACAAAGACGAGAACGAACAATAGAACGAAGGACGGCCTATCTAGCTACCAGAGCCAAAAGGCACGACAAATGAACAAACAATAGAAAGGAAAAGAAAACACACAAAAGGGAGTAAACTGCACACCAGAAAGAACAAAACAAAGATCACTATCCATCAGTAGCGCAAGACTCTGATAAATAGATCTCTAGCGAGGGGAGGAGGGGAGATCTGACGAAGGCGCCCTGCCCCTCCGGCATCAACCGTGCAGAAACTACTGCAACACAGTGCACGCATGGGCAGAGATTACTTCGAAGAATTGTCTTGGTATCGCTACCATTGGCCACACCTGAGTAGGCGCTTCGAAAGGGAGGGTCTCTCACGGTTCTGACAGGCAGGACTGGGAAGGCAAAAAGCCAATCGAGTAAGTGGTCACACCAATCAAGATGAACAAGAGCTATTTGTGACTGCAATAAACCGCCCAGTATAAAAAGATCCCCTGTCACGGGGGAGAAGGTTGTGTGATTGGTGTGATGGGAGACCTGCAAGCGCCGGCTGAACTATCTTTAGAACTTGGGGAGTGGGAAGAACTCTTTCAGATACTCGCAGTGGGAAGAGGGGAAGTCGATATTTTAGTCTAACAAAGATCAGCAAACAAAGTCCACGACAGCCTGACACTCGGTCAAGCACTACCTACCAGTTATTCATAGATTAATAGGGCAGTCGAAAACGCAAACATCACTAATTAGCAAATATTCTCCTTCGTCTTACTTCATAGTCCTGTATGAAGGGAAGAGAAAGAGGATATTTCATTGCGGGAAACCGGATGATAGTCGTACAAGGATCACCCGACCTGCATTTTGAGCTGGGAGCGCAATTTGATTAAATTGGGTTGAAATGACGCTAAATTGCCCACCATCGCCCACGATAATATCCAATGATTAATCCATCATTCCGTTGGGGAAGAAAAACGCTGGTTCCCGTGACCTGCCCGTCACCGCCTGAGTCTCGGCCCATTCAGGCAGCAAGGCCATTTACTCCCCCGCCATCTCTTCCACGTGAAAGCCATGACCCTAGCCCTTATCAGCCCATGGGCCCTTCCTGATCGGGTTTTTCGGAGTGACGTCGACCGGGAATTCGTGGGGATACAATTATTACTACTAATTAGTTAACTATTTTTTATTTATAACCGTCATCATCTTTAAAATAATTACCTCACCCCAGCTTCGGATTCCCCTCCCTTGCGCTGTCGACTGCCCCGGCCCTGTCCTCGCTTTCACTACCTGCTCCTGTTGCTCTGGACATATATACAATATTGCATACCACCAATCAAGCAGGCGCTTATCATCATGTGTCCACCAGCTATTATCGCACCGTCGATCCTGAGCGCGGATTTCGCGACATTAGGCAGTGAATGCTCAACAAAAATCGAGCAGGGGGCGGACTGGCTCCATGTTGATATCATGGATGGCCATTTCGTTCCCAACATCACCTTTGGAGCTCCTGTTGTCACTATGATCCGGCCCCACGTCGCGCGTCCCACCGAAGCCCATGGCAAAGGTACATTTGATTGCCATATGATGATTATGGAGGTAAGGCCCCTGCCGTCACTGATTATATAGCACTACGTGCTGTAAAAGAAATTGTGCTTCCAGTCTACTTGTTCCAGAGGTCAATTGGTAACCAAGTGATTTATTTCGCGGTAGCCCCATAAATGGGTCAAAGATTTCAAAGACGCCGGATGTGATCTTTACTGCTTTCACTATGAAGCGGCTGTCTCGTCCGTCGCAGCTACAAGCCCAGCTGATAAAACAACAACCCGGAAAACAAGCCCGAAGGAATTGATCCGATATATCCACGACGAGGGAATGCAAGCTGGTATTGCTATTAAGCCAGACACCCCCGTAGATGTGCTGTGGGATATTCTGGAAAATGAGGATGACAAGGAGCGACCAGATGTGAGTCAACTTGCATTTCCCTGATACGATGTGCCTCTGAATTATCTATACTAACGCACTCCATTCCACCTTGGAACAGATGGTTCTCGTTATGACTGTGCACCCCGGCTTCGGAGGCCAAAAGTTCATGGCCTCGGAGCTCCCCAAAGTCCGCGCCCTTCGTGAGCGATACCCGAACCTGAACATTGAAGTTGATGGAGGACTGGGAGTAGGGACAATAGACCAGGCCGCGGAAGCAGGTGCCAATGTCATCGTCGCTGGTTCGGCTGTCTTTGGTGCTCAAGACCCCGCAGACGTCATTGAGAAACTGCGCCAGGCAGTGAACAAACATAGAAAAGAGTGAACAAGTCCATTTATTAGATCTTGAGTTATTATTTCATCATACTATATATGCCTGTGATTGCAGTGTTTCTCTCTTGTTTTCCCCTTTGCTATAATGGCAAGAATACTTAGGTACATTTTCCTCACCGTATGACAAGTCAGTGACTTCTAATATTCGATGCTTGAATACATATTTTGCAGAGATACTAGCACTTAATGAACACAAATAACTATTAATTAAACCTCGATAAAATCCCCGAAAATACAGTCCTTAGATTATGAAGCGAATAACAAATACAAGAGAGAAAAGAGGAGAAGTTGGAATTATCCTTTGAAAGACCAGACGCTTGGTATCTGTACAAACGAAACAAATATATCGAAGACCTCATTACCCGCAAAAATCCCGTACGGACAACCAGATAGGGTTTAGCTTAACGCCATGTAAGTTATGAATCCGGACTCGAAAGCAATGGTTCCATTTTTCTTGATATGACCGGGAGGGAGGGACGAGGGGGGAGGGAGGTTCGCATTCCGTTTTTGTTGATTATCTAGTGCGCTTCTTCGCTCGTCTCCTGCGGCCTGACTGTCTCCATCGGGTAGACCTTCAGCAAACTGTGAGATCTCTTACTGTTCCCCGGAGATGGACTTGCGCAACTCTAAAGCCATCTTCTTTGCCTCCTCCGTTGACTCGGCCGCGATATTGGAACAACGATGGTGTTCAATCAGGCCTAAAGCTTCAGCGTTATCAGCATGAAAATTGGCGGATGACACCGCAGCAACCTCGGGTACCAGAGGCGGCCTGTGGGGGGTACTCTCTGCGATTTCAGGAGCCACCGATAACCGACGTACAGTATCTTCGACACTTCCTCCCTTTGTGTCTTCGTTGGGTCCAGGAGTTTGCTGCTGCTCCGTGACAACAGCTGGCGTGTCTGCTTTCTTACTCTCCGTCTGGGTATTCTCTTTGGCTTTAGCAGCGGCTTGCTCTCCAGCCCGACGTAATGCGACCGTGATGGAATCGTCCTTCTGGTTTTCCTTTGCGGGGGGGTTCTGGATCTTAATTGTGCTCGGCTTTGGTGTTGTGGCCTCAGGCTGGGGGGTGGGTGCAGAGGATGTGGTGTCAGGCTGTGTGGGTGTGCTGGTGGCAGGAATGCTGTCGAAATCTTCCACGTTGTTAACCTGCATTCTCAGCTCACCGTATTCATTCCATTCCTCGATTTGCTCTAGATCCTGTAGTTTTTTTTTATCATTGCATTAGCTATGAAAATCATTATGTCTTCAGGGGTTTCATTAGATGTAACGTCTCCTCTCCTTCTCCCCCTACCCCCTCACTTGCGAAAAGAAAAAAGAATAAACAAAAGGCGCATAGAGAAAAAGACATACACCGACGACAGTTCCGTATTTTACTAATCCAGGCAATTTCTTGCCCTTCGAGCGACGGCCCCAAAGCTTTCTAGCTGCATCATCAGTGGCCACGTCAATTGCGCGGAATGGGAGCTTGTTGGCTTTGAGAATCGTCTCCAAACGTGCGGTGGCGGTGACGATATGGGAGGACCCCGCAGTGAGGGAAGTGTAGAGATAAAGGGTCGGGTCCGACATGAGTATGTATCAATCTTGGCGAAGAAAATATTCAGGGAGTTAACTGAGAGGAAAAAATTCGCATAAGCCCGACGATGCAGAGAGGAGTTAATCATCTAAGTTGGAATAGGAAATTGGAATAACGGATTCAGGGGATGTGTGGGGGGATGGAGTAGGTATTATTATTATTGTGCCTATGCAGTATTATTGCTACTATTGCTGAAGCTCCCCTTCTTATGACGTGGCTGGGTCACGTGGTCCTGCGCCAGCGTTTGTTTATCGGTCTTGCCATCGATGTCATCGATGACCGCATCCGATCAGTCGTTCCCAGCTCGCGGTCTGAATAAACGAAGTCCTTTTCTGTGGATAGTGAAGATGGAAAATGTTCTTTGGGTCTATGAACTGAGAACTCCACAAGACACTCGAACCCTTGCTGAAGTAGGAGAGAATGAACCCCGCCATGTTAATCCTGCATACTAGATTACTAGGAACTACTACCTATAATTAGGTAGAAACAACCTTGTGAATCTTGCGCCCGGGCCCTTATTCCCTCACCAATGAGAAGGATTTAGAGTAAACCTTCTGAACAGTCCTTGGTGGCAAAATGCAACTCGCAAGGATGGCCACGCTCACCCTACAGAGATACTTAGGTAGCAGGTACTCGCCTATATTTGGCATATCAGATTCTCAATATCTGTATAGATCCTTAACTTCCTGGTATATAAATCAATTAAATGAAGTGCAAACCAGCAGCATGTCTCACAAGTTACTTCCGCATTATCCAGCTTCATAAACATTCAATCGAAGTTCAGCCCTTGAAACGCTGAAACCAGATACTGTCATAACATACTAGTAGGATATCCCTGACATGCTAACCACAGCACTCACGTTGGCTCTGGTGGATTTTGACATACCATTCTGGTAATATGCAACACAATAAGAAATATGGTAAATTATGAAGCACTAGCTCTATTGAAGAACCTATTTGATTCTGAGACTGTAAATTCCAATACCAGGTAGATATAACTTCTGAGATATAAAATGTATTTAGGGATTGCTCAAATGACTGGACTTATGGAGTCAAACTATTCGACTTCAAAACCACTGGCAACTTCCTCTATATTCGTCCTCAGCCTGTAATGGACTGGTTTTTCAAACATAAATCCTCGAAAGGCACCATCCAGTGGAATATGACCTGCTTCTTCATGAAGTTTAAAGCCCTGAAATCACATTCACGACAATCTACCTCGCCCGGCCCAAAGCTGCTCATTAGGTACACATCCCAGAAATCCTAGAACTACATACTATATCGCAAGTAGGGGTAGTACCTAGTGTTGACACAATCTACCTAGACTGAACTTATGCAACCACCTCAAACAGGGAATGCAAGTCCTTCCAAGCAAGGTATCCCATGATAATCTGGGGCGAGGTCCAAGTGTAATCACTCGCAGCTGTATACACACGATGAGGGAGAGGGATCACCAGCGCATAGTCTTCCCCAGCAGTCTAAGATAGAGTACTAATGATAAGACTTGTGCTGATGGATGATATCTTGAATGGAGGCTTCTTCCCTCGTGATGAATTCAAGCTCAGTAAATGTCTAGCCCTTTTTTTTACTGTACTTAACCTACACATTCGGTGACCCAAGACAGGCTGTGCCATCATCAATGCGCATTCTTAAATTAGCATCATTACACCTGACCAGCTGGACAGCCAGAAATCTCATGAAGGTCGAGGAGTCTAAATGCCCTCCCTATTGGCTTGAATACCGGAGAGACAGAGGGGAGAAGAGGGAGCGAATCTGTGGGGAGTAAACGGTCGCGTGGGTGAACGCGTCATCGAAGAACCTCAGTTCATTCAAGGTAGGGAGGTACCCAGTACTTGTTTTTGATGAGGATTTGTTTGGGCGATATCTTTGGGCTTTGGGCTGTAAGGTATGCACTCAAGAGAGGTATGGCGAGTAGAGCATCGCCCGAGTAAATGAACGCTTGGAATGAAATCTCTGGAGCCCTGAAAAGCAGGTAGCTGTACCTAGTACTAGTAGGTACCTAGGTAGTAACTGGCAGTGGTAACTGGTCAAGTAATCAAATTAACATTAACTTGCCAATGCTGTTGCCCGTTGCAAGCCTACCTAGGTAGGCTATGAGACACATGTTTCTAACGCGGGTCATCTCATTTCATTTCTCCGACTTTGCCTTCCTTGTGACAGCTATGACTTCTGAAGAGTGCCTAGAGAGTAGTAGTAGTCGTAGTAGTGTCTTTTTCTTCCCCCTCCCCAGGTTGTATTATCCCGGAAATGGTGGTCAGAATGGGGCACCAATGCGGAAGGGTGCTGGGCAGATATAGCATTCTACCTACCTACTTACCTAGGACCTACCTAGGTACTACCTAGAGAAGAGCCCTCGCTAGAACACCTACTACGGTAGTAGTTACTTTGCCCGCTTCGGAGCGCTTTGTTGTGTTCAGCCAATGATAGACTCTTGATCTCCAGTCTCAGGATGAGGCGTTAGTTGTTTGATTTCGCAGGGGTGGTGGTAAGGCACAAAATGTGATGACGGAATCTGAACTGGGCTTTAGGCAGTCGATATGATTTTCTAGGGTCGGGCGCAGGAGATTGTAGAGCAACGGAGACACCGACCTACACCAGCTAAGTCTGAGAATGATGGATTTACAAATCGGTCACTGAATAGTGCCTAGGTACTAGGTACTCTATAGGTAGTTTGAAGGACGTCCTGATAGGTCTCTTTATAGCTGATGTCGCGGTACCTTTCGTTGAAGTGTTGGAGATAAGAAACTGAGGGTACCTAACTACTAATCATGGATCATTCTACAGGGTTAGTGAAGCATCCATCCAGGGCTTGTTGGATACTTGGGAGGAGATAGAGGTACGGATCAAATGCGAGCACGAATCAGCACGGCCCCCTGGACCAGGTCAGAGGATCTCTAGACTCCCTAATCCATACCTAGGTATTCACAAGATTGGATTTTTTACCTTTTCTCCCCTGCCTCAACCAAAGGATCTCTTCTAAAATCAGTCCAATGTATGTACTGCATAGAATCACAGCGGCTAGCAGGTGTCGGGAATAGCGCGCCAGGCTTTGACACTTTCGCAGCCTATCGTTCTCCATTTGCAGGAAAAGAAGGCAGCGATCAGTGCTCTCGATGATCCTCCAACCGTCAAAATGGAGACATGTCCTTGTTTGAACTTTGATGATGTCGTCGGTACTTTCTAATGAAAGTTTTTTTTCTTGAATAGCGCCATATATTCTATTTTTGTCGGGGGTTTGGAGCGCTGTGTTTGCACTTGAACTTTCCACGAATGATTTGTTGGTTTCTCTTGATTGGGCTGCCAGAAGTGGTGAGAGATTGATACGCAATGTTCTCGAGTTCCAGCGTCTTTGCTTCCTGGTCCATCGATAACCAGTCGGGCAAAGATGACACACTACCTACTACTGTAATATGTTGTTTTTACCTCTTATTTTTCTCCTCCTAAGGCTCCTACGCATCGGACCCGTACCCAGATACGGAGCCGCTAAATTGGCAAACGGGATGACAGTCGGGCGATTCTAGTCGTACACATCCGTGTAATCCGGAGATGATTGTTTGTGTCGTCGTCTCAGGGAACAGGGTCTACTCCATATACGCTCCGCACTGATATTCAGGATATCCTGCATGTGAGAGGAATGCTACCACCATAGACTATGGGCCTCTTCTTGAGGTTGGCAGAAAGCAAGCATGTCTGCCATACAGTGCCTGCTGGAAACACCGTGACCATGAACATCGGGGCTTGAACTGACAATAGAAAAGGCGGTGAGGGTTGGCGGTGAAGGTTATGAAGTGAGCCGTTGGGGTCCATGTGGGTCGTCTCCTGTTAAACGGGTCCGGACACTCCTCCATGAAACTTCAACTTCCTACTTGGTCCGCATCTCCGTAGGTATTTTGTCCGGCGACTATTAGGACAACGGATGCCAGTTCGTAACTCCGGGCTCTTAGGTGTTAATAATCGAGGGAAAGGCCTCAGCATTAGATTTCATCAGATTAAGCCGTGGTAGTTTCACGTGACATATATGCCACGTGATGCCAAGCAGCCCAATTTGGGCGTCATTATTTGGTGGCGCTGTGCCCGGCCCACAGGCCCCCAATGTATGATGGAGCGTATGAATCGTTAGTCTGGAATATCGAGATCGTCAAGCCGCAGGAGTAGGAGGAGTTGACGAGGAAGTATTATCAGAGTAGGCCCGGAGACTTTGAGGAGCAGTTCTCGGAGGCTCGAGTCATATACAACATGAAGGAAAAGCTTCATAGGGACATAGGCTTTGGAAGGTTAGAACAAGACCTTCCTTCCTTCCTTACACAGACGTCAGCGGGTTCGTTCAGGTTTCGCGAACCCCGGGGCGGCCACGCGCAGAGAAAACAGAACCTTGGGAATCTTCCGCATGGTACCGCCAGTTCGTTCCAGGAAGTGGATTATGTTGCGACCCGCCAATGCAATAATGACCGACATTTATTCTTCAACAATAATATAGAGGCTTTGAACCCTCCAATTATCCAATATAGATGAATCTCCAGGACCCAAAACCAGACGAGACTCCAAACTAGTGGTTGGCGTGGGCGCCGGATCCTCTGCCTTCTCACTCCCTCAATTGTTCGTCTGTCGCGACCAGCTTGTTTAATGGTGGGCGACAAGCTTACAAACCTCGAAGCCCTTGATCATCGGCTAGCTCGTCAACCGTAAAAGAATTAACGGTTACTATCGAGGTTAGGCCGGTAAAGCGCGATGAAATGATTACTTGAAGAGAGAATGCTCCTGTGATGATGGAGGCCTAGGGAACCCGAACGGGTGTAGCCCAAACGACGTGGCAGCCGAAGAGTCGAAGGGGGAAAGAGTTAGTAGAGTCCCGACTGGTCTGCAAGCTGGCGCAGATGGTCAGTTGAGGGCCACTCACACGCAGAATTATTATTATTCTGAGTAGGCGTACAGAGTACAGACGGAAGAAATACTTACGATTAGGAGTAGTCCACTGTACGTACCGCAGTAGGCGCCTCCTAGGCTCAGCCTATGAGTCCACCAAAATCAAAAGAAATATGTTGTCGAATGAATAGACACGAGGATGAGAGAGATCAAACCAGACGAAGTACTGTGTATGAGAACCGCTCCAGGTGACTGGTCATCACGACCACTCAACAACAGAAGGTTCCAAGTTGTGTTGTTTTCCTGGTGGTCGGGGTTTGAGGATCTTCAATCCGTTTGGGCGCCTCACTTTGGTCTTGGTCTTGTTGGTCAGTACGTACTATAGTACAGAGCAGGTATTATTAGTATTTTCATCTCCAGAACATCCGGGGCTGCAAGCTGGCCATTGGAGTCGAAAGCGAATGGTAATGGTCAGAAATAAAATAGTACCTAAGTATAATTTTTCATTTATCATTAGGTATTATTGGTATCCAAGGTTGTCCAACTGACACAGACATCATCTTACCTACCTAGAATCTGTCTTGTTGGACCAGTCAGCGTCCACAGTGTCACTTCACCCTCCCCTTTTCTCTCGTACGGTATCATCTTCTCTTCCAGGTATAGTTGAATACTTACTACTATCATGCATGGATTGTCTTCCACGTCCTACTCTCGGTCTGAGTTCTCTCTCTCCCCCTCTGTGGAATGAGACGAGGTCCTTTTTTTCCCTTCTTTTTCGGCTGGCCCTTCCTGACACTAGCGTTCTGATCACCACCAAGAATACTCACTATAGAGCACTCCTTCTCCTCCTACTTAGTACTAACTCCTCACCACAGCATTTATTCCATCGCTAACTTTGTACCATCCAAGAAATTAGACCAACACCAAATAAACCCTCCTTTAATTTATTTCTTTTTTTCCCTTTCAAGGAAAAACCTGCCCATCCTTCAAAGGTTCCTGAGTCCAGACCCTCCTGGCGACATCCAATCCCCGGCCCAGTTTCATCTTTCTATGAACTCCTACTACCTATCTGAGGTACTACGAAGTCGTACCTCTGCTTGTCTTCTGCCAAATCGTTCACTTTGGCTTCTCCTGCTACAACTAGGTCTTCCCACCCTCCTTTCTTTTCTGATTCTTCTTCTTCTCCTTCTTTTTTTTCTTCTCCTATTCTATTATTCCTCATTCCCAGCCCAAACTGTCTCTTGGGTATTCTCATCTTCTCCTCCTCTCATGTCTTTTTGGCTAGTCCTAACGTGGGGGATACTGCATTGATTTGCTATTAAATTGATATTCCCTCCCACCCCTACAGAATCCTCATCGTCATCCCAATCATCCATCCATTCCTACTACCACTACCCTCACGGCTCCTCTTTTGTCTTTGCTTTTCCTCATAATCTTCTCTTCCTCCTTAATTCTTCAATTGCTCTTCAGAAGGCGTTCTCGCCTTTAACTCTTTTCCCTCTCCCCCTCTCTCTTCGTTTCCGCCTTTCTCGTACCTAGTGCTCATTGCGGATCCCCTCTATACTTCCAGTCTGTCTCTCCTACACAACGCTTGTCGAAAGTCTCTTATTCTCAACAAACACTAATTTGATTCTTTCAGAATTCCAATATACAGCCCCCCAATAGTCTCTTGGCACTGACAGCAGCTCTTCCATCTCACCTCCTGAAACCAAGGAGGACATTCCGCCCAATTCTCGTCATGCCTGTCACCATGGCCGACGACGCACTGTTCACCAGGGCCATCTCTGGGTATCGGGATGCTTTCTTGGATCAGCACTCCCACCTTCCGGAATCGGAACGAAATCAGCTTTGGAGTCAACGACTAAGTCAGTTTATACCTCAAACGGTCTCTCCCACCACCGCCACATCCATCTACCGCCCAGTGTCCGACTCTGGCATCCTGGACCGCGGTAACTCTTCTGTTGGAAAATCTGGGAAACGGACACGACAGGATACTCCCCGGACCCTACCTGGTTCTGGTCTTCCTCCGACAAAGCGACGAGTCACCGTATGTGATCTATCTTGGTCTTCTACTCCCGTCCCGCCTCCTCTGCATCTCTAGCTCCTGCCCATCCTTTTCACTTCTGAGCTATCCTATTCTCTTCCTCATTCTTTTACTCTCTCGCCAACAGTCCCTGGATTGACAATTGGCAGACTCCGGAGCCCCCAGAGAACGTTGAACTGAAACGCGAGCTATCTCATGCCTCCTCCCCAGCAGCAACGGAAGCGACATTGCAGCTATCGAGAACGATGTCACAAACTGACAAGTCGACTACCTTCTCCGGCCCTGGATCTACCTCCCAACTAACAGCCATGGTTCGTTCGCACAGTCAACAAGTACCAGTGTCACATCAGCATCCTCTGGTATCCATGGCACCGTACCGACACTCCTTTGGACCTCAGCGGCGTCATATCCAGAATGTGAGCGAATTCAGTCCTTCCGAATATACAAAGCAGTACCTGGGCGACAGTCAAGGGCAACCAAACGCGTCCGAGCTCTCTCTGGCGTTTTCGACAGGCACAGCACAAACTGGATTGCATCACAGGGCCTCCTTGCCTGGGCAATACCTACCAGGACACCACGAGCTGCTGGGGGCTCTGAATGGTCTAAAAGACACCTCTTTGGCGGATCCCCACGCTCAACCAAACCTGGCTGCAGTTGAAATGAGCCGGAGCACAACTACTGAATCTTTGTGTGGAAATATGGGAATGATGCGATTCGACTCCTCAGGACCAAATATTGACCCCAACTATTCTTTTGGTTTACATCCCTCTTCCTTCACCTCCTCCACATCCCCCATGAACATCCCCATCCCCCATGTCTTCACGTCTTCCCAGCAACAGCAAGCGTTGGGTCATCGTGGCCCATATCCCTTTGTTCAACCATCTAACAACTTTCCGCTATCTTGTTCTGCCCCATGTTCAACCTCGATGTCTCTGATGCCCCCCTCACTAGAAACTGAAATGAAGCACTCTCTGTCTACTGGAAGCGAGGACTCTTCTGTTTCCCCGCCTTCGAGGGCCGCACGAAGAACCCAAGAACAGATCGTGCAGGGCGCAAGACCTATCGCTCCCAAGTCCGAGTTTCAAAGCAACTCTCCGCCAAAAGTGGCAGAGCATAAAATGATTCGCATCTCATCATCAGATGGGACTTCGAAAGAAGTCGCAGCTATTCCAAAGGCTTCAATCCAGCGCCCCCCTCGTCAAAAGACGTACTGCACTTTGTGCAACGATCAGCCCGATGGTTTCCACGGAGAGCACGAGCTGCGTCGACACATTGAACGTGTTCATGCCGTAGTTCGAAAAGTCTGGATCTGTGTGGATATTTCTCCAGACAAGTCATTTCTTGCAAACTGCAAAGCTTGCCGTAATGGCAAGCGGTATGGCGCTAACTACAACGCTGCTGCTCACCTTCGTCGAACCCACTTCAACCCGTGTCAACGTGGCCGCGGTGGACGTGGGAAAGACAGTGAGAAGCGAGGCGGGAAAGGAGGAGGAACACATCCGCCGATGGATGTCCTGAAGCACTGGATGGTTCAGAAAGAGGAATTTGTCTTTGAGAACGCTAAGAACCTGACTATTGACCAAGATCTACTAGTTGACGATACGGCTTCTGTGCCGATCAGCTCGGCAGAAGATTCTTCGTTCTCCGATGGTGTAGTGACGGCTGAGAGTCTCTCTGCACAGGGGATGGAACATGCCCGCATGAATGGCTATGATCCATTTACCACATTGCCAACGATGAGTATGGAAGCCTCGTTTGACCACCCTAGCTTCTTCGATTCTCAGCCTCTGGTGCCCGAGATTGGTTCGTATGTTTGATCATTTCATCCCTTGAAATGTTATCAAACATTTTCTGGAGGTTTTGTGAATATTTTCTTTTTAATTCTTTTGGAATTTGCTTTCTGTGGGACTGTTTCTTGAACCTTCTTAGTTGGATTTGTGAAATCTCCCCTCTGAGTGGTGTTTATTTTGACTGTCTTCGTTTCTTTTGGGTGTCTCTTCTCCACAGGTTTGGGATGGGGACCTTGACTGCTTGTTGACAAACTTCCTGTCCTGTATATTCTTTACCTTTCTACTTCTTCCTCTTGTTACTTTTCTTTCTTCTTATCCTTCCCTTTTCTTTTTCTCTTTTTTCTTCGATTATCTTGTGATTCTTATTCTATACTTTTAACCCCCTTCGAAATTGAGGCGCACTTCGCGCCCTTGATGCCATGCCTCGAAGAGGTGACACGACATAATGTGTGATGATGAGAAAGCAGTCAATCAGGCCACGAGACCCTATCTCCTGAATATATTGATTTGGTGAACGTCGTGCTCGAAAGCCACATCCATCCCGTTGATGTTCCCCTGACGGGGGAAGGTAGACGAGATGTGCTCTCCCCAAGTGCTGTTATTGTGGCGTCAGTGGTAACACCCATCCAGCAGCTGCAGACTAGATGCACCGTATTATTTTTGTTGCTAAGTGTTCAGGAAACCTGATCTGATGATGCTGATGAGAAAGAGTGACAAAGAGGTGTGCTGTCATCTACACACAAAGATGTCGATGATTGGATGCCAGCGAGGGCGCTGATGAGACTGATGAGCAGGCAGTGGGCCTGCGGAGACTTATGAAAGCCACTCATGACGCAGGGAGTCGGGATAACTTGACATCTTGTTGGCTAGCCAGCAGCCACGGCCCACTACTACTACTCTCTTATAGTACTACCTACCTAATTACTAACTCTCTGACCAGCACCAGCCATGGGAAGATGTGCAATCAAGCAGCACCCATGACTGGATGGTGGACAACCAACAGCCAATAATGAAGCCCACCAGCGCCTTACCACAGGCAGATGCCGTGGCTGGTGGACTGTAGGGCTGGGCGTATGTGTGTGGCTGAGACTTGGGCTGTGCCAACACTGTTTGTAATTATTACATTTATTCTTTGGTTTTCGGGGCCACCGTAATAATAAACATGTTTCTTTCATCTAAAAATATCATTCCAGGCAGCTGTTTTCGATGCTGAGTTGTAGTTAGGAATCAGCAGCAGTAGCGGGCGGTTGAGGAGTCAGCGTCAAGGCCAACTTTCTTACGAGTCACGAAGTCACGGGAAAGTTCCGGCTCGTGGCTGTACGAGGAATGAGAGCATCGTGGACGAAGACAACCACGACAACGACAACGACGCAGGGGTTTATGACGTTGGGAAACGAGGCGCGTCACCTTCTAATGAAAGAAGGGAAATGAAATGAAAGAGGGAAAAGAAGAATGCACATCGTCTCCCAAATAGTCTCATCAAACTATTAATATCTGTCCATCTTTAGCGCCGTCATCTCTGAATCCCGGCGACCCTTTTTCCTCCCCTTCTCCACCCTTTTCTCCCCTTCGCTTCCCAAACCATCCTCCCCGATCGCTGAGCTGCATTTCTCCTGCTTCTTCGTCTTCTCACTTTCCTTCTGACCTCCAAATCCTCTTCTTCTCGTCGACCCGTTCGGAACTTGGCATTCTCTTAGGTATGGGATTTCCCCCCAAATTCATTGTTATTGGCTCTTCCTCTCTCTCGCAGAGTCTTTTCTTACGCTATGATCTATGTTGAATTCTGTTTTTCTCATCGCCCTTTCTGCACCACTGACTTATTCTTCTATCGCTTCATCGCCAGTTCTCTCTGACAGCTTCTTTCGTTTCGCGCAGCCATGAGCTCCCAACAGTACTACAGTGGACCTCCTCCCCCTCCTCAGGCGTAAGCATCCTTTTACCCCCGTTATCTACAGTCCTCAGCCACATTTTCACCGACTTCGCGACTGGGTCTCAATGGCATCGTGAGAGGTTGGGTTGATACCTACTTCCAGGTCGCTACTGAGTGCTCAAAAGTGACCCACACTCGCCTGGATTTTTTTTTTATCTTCCGCGCACTTCGTCCGTTGCGCAAAGCTTGCTGACTCGCCTCCATAGCTATCCTCAGGGCGGCTACCCTCCGCCTCAACAGGGTTATCCTCCCCAAGGCTACGGCCAGCAGCCCTACCCTCCACCGGTATGGCAAACTCCGCCGACCTATTTGAACCCGACCAATACAACTGATCCATTATTTTGTCCTCTAGATGCAATACCAGCAACAGCCTCCCCCACAGAAGAAGGATCGAGGATGTCTCGGAGCTTGGTAAGATTCTCTCAATTTACCGCCTGGGGTTTCCCTTACTAATTGCTTTTTCCCCTTTCTTTTTTTTAATAGTCTGGCCACCCTGTGCTGCTGCTTCCTGTGCGAGGAAACCTGCGAGTGCTGTTTCGATTGCATTGAGTGCTGCGAGATGTGTTAAGCTTTCATGATCAATCGATATGACCCCAACGAAACTATAAAATTGCTCCCGCCTAGCTCTTCGTGCGCCGCTGGATTGGTCTGGGTTGGATGCGGCGCTCCCCCATCTATTTTTCGATATTTTTTCCCTTTGTCTCTGCTACCTGTCTGGAATCTGGTTTTGAGTTCTGGTTGTGATATTGAGTATAGGGGACATGTTTTTTTAGGCTGCCATGAGCGGATTCTCTTGCACTGGGATGTTTTGAATCAAATCACGCCTTTTACTACTTAGGCACCTACTGTTGCTTCATTGCGCCACGCTAATTATCGATTTGCTACATACCATAACTGAATCATTTTCCAGTATGCACCATAGCTGAATACAGAGGTCTCTGCCAACACTAGATCGGTAATACAGCACACACAGATGGGCAAATTTCGGGAAACCAGGACCGCCACGAAATTGCTATCCGTCCACTGGAATCGTCCCCGTCCTCATACCCCGCTGATGATCGATCGACCAACTGATGAATTCATATGGGAAGCCGAGGTCGAGTCCGGCGTTCGACTTCTGACCCTTCGGCCACAGCAATCTCCGAGTCCTCAAGAGGAGGTGGAATCTTTCTTTCTCTCTGTTAGCCATGAATGAGCTGCTAACTATTGTATCATTTATTCATCCAGCATTCAGCCACTGCTAATGAATGCAGTGCTGTCCATGATTTTGACGTAAATGTAAACATGCAGTTGTACCAAATAGTATGTGCAAATTGAAGCTTTCACCGGAGAATAATCCCTGCATATTCTCTATTCTAAATCTTTGCCTTCTGTTTCTATAAATGTATTGTAGGTTGATGTTATAGGTAAGGTATTATTGTACAGAACTACCATGGTAGTAGCTTTCTTTTACCTAGTATAACGCATATTCCCCCATGATGCATCTATACCGCACCCTTGGTCTGACACGGGGAAAAACTATGGATAATAGTGGGAATGTCACTTCCTAAGTAACATAAGACCGTCAATTATGATCCTCCTTTCAGGCAAGGGAATTTCAGCATCTTTTTGAGTCGCTGTGAGGAGTGCTTGCGGCCTCAGGCTATGATGAGCTGATTAAGCCACCCGTGACGAGTAAATAAAGACCAGACAGAGAAGAAGACGATGCCATCTCCAACAGCTCTGTTACTTTACTTCGATGCCTTGGAAGTCGGGACTCTCCACATCAACGCCGATTATCAGCCTAAACGAGGCGGGGGTGACAGACAGCGTTAGCACAGGCCACGGAATCGGCGAGATCACAGACCCGTGTAGCCAAACCCTGGCTGAAGAAGCAGGTGCAGTGTATATATTAATTAGCGTTAGTTGTTGGTCCTCTTGTCGGTGGCGTTTTCTCCGACACCAGGATATGGAGGTGATGAAGGTATCTTGCAATCTACTCGCCATTGGACCTAAACTAACGATCAATCATAGGCTTCGACATCAACCTACCCATTCGTGGTGTTGTAGTCGGGATTATTATTTTGTTCTTCCCCACCCATTGCCTTTGGTTTCTGGGAGGATTAGCAGGGTAAGCAGACGGCGCTGGTGCTGTGCTTGATTAGCCACTGCTATTCTACGGAGCGCCGCATACATGGCGCCTTTTGTGGGCGCTTTATATGTTGTTTACCAACTCCCTATCTACTTTTGATGGCACCGACAACGTCAGTCCTTTCTTTGGGCCATATCTTAAGAGCTTAGATGGACTAGTAATTTGGCACATCGGCTGGCTCCTGATAGAATCCCTTTCTAACAGAAATATATATCATTTCAAGCGTAAGTTATTGGGGTCTTGTGGATACGCTGGATACGCTGCGTATTCGAGGTGATAGGTATGTATATATGGTGAAAATCAGGCATTATTACCAACTCCCCCACCTCGACCTTCATTTCATCTCGTCTTCTAATTTACGCAAATGAATTCCTTCAAGCCACCTCGTCTGGGACCAGCTAGCCCATTTACGCTGGTAATATTTATCCAAGAAGAATTAATCCTGCTGGAAACCAGGCTGATCCGATTTCCCCGAGAAAAGGGCTAAAAGTCGCTTGGACTATGCTCCATCCCACCGGCCATTCGGCACACTGCCAGGGATGAGCTTTTATCCTTAGTAAGTTTTAGATCGGCGCTTGCATCTGCTTTTTCTGGCTTTAACGGACAGTAAATGACATATAGATTTATTAGAAAGCGACGGCGTCAAATTAAAAAGCGCGGGGTACGATGCCCCATCCCCCGACTTTCTCTCATTTCTCAGCACTATCCGCAAATGCACCGGAGAAACCAGTGAGGTCAATGTGGCTCTCAACGGAGAAATAAAACCTTTGGTGAATCGTCCTGCATCGATCTAATGTACGGATACCATTTCCTGACGTCCTAATATCCAGTCAATGCAGGAAAACAAACAGGGGTGATCTTCCCCTGGCGATCCACTCCAGTGTTGGGGTCGTCGTCCCTGTTCCCCCTCAAGGGCTTTTGCCCGAAGAAGTACATTCTCGATATTGTACCCTGGTCTTTTGTACGAGATGGCATGATGCCCCGCCGGAAACCCCTCGTGTGAAAATTGGAGTCCCTCCGTTGCATATTGCGGGGGAGAAAGGGGGAAGAAGGAAGGGGTCTATATAAGCTGGGGGACACGCAGCAATCCATGGTGCAATTGACCAGGAGCGCATATCAAACTCTGCACTGTCAACAGAACTGCTTCGATACTGTGGAGACGCGATGCTCCTTCATAAGGGCTTTATACTGCCGCTGCTGGCCGTCTGCGGTGCTGCAGTCGAGATCTCCGTGAAGTCCTCCGGGGGCAATTTCACCAGCAACTTGCAATATGGCATCATGGAAGAGGTATGTAAACACCTATACCTCGGAATATGCACTACTGCCTTGTACTTGAGAGAATCATGGAGACCAACGCTTGTTTAATTTTGCTTTCGTTTTAGGAAATCAACCACTGTGGTGAGGGAGGTCTCTACGCAGAATTGATTCGCAACCGAGCCTTCCAAGGAGGCTCGACGTATCCGTCCAACTTGGATGCGTGGGTCCCAGTCGATGGGACCACGCTGTCCCTGAAGAACCTCAGTCTTCCTCTATCGTCTGCTCTGCCCACGTCAGTGAACGTGAAGGGGAAGACGAAAAAGACTGGGCTCACGAACCTGGGTTGGTGGGGTATTGATGTTGTGAAGCAGAAGTATACCGGCTCCTTCTACGTGAAGGGCTCATATAAGGGAGTCTTCACGGCTTCGCTTGAGTCCCTGACGAGCGGGGAGGTGCTTGCCAGCACCAATATTGCCTCACACAGCGTGGCCAATGGATGGGTGCAGCACACCTTCACGCTCAATCCGAAGAAGGACGCCTCTAACACAAATAACACATTCTCCATCACCTTTGATGCCTCGGTAGAATCTAGCCCAATGCCAAGTTACGAATATTAAAAGAAAAAAACTAACCAGCTACCAGAAAACGGCAGACGGCTCTCTTGACTTCAACCTCATCAGCTTGTTCCCTCCCACCTGGAACGACCGTCCTAATGGACTCCGCAAGGACCTGATGCAGGCCATGAAGAACTTTGGGCCGGTAGGCCGCTCGTCTCTCCTCTGGATTAGATCGGTCGGTCACTGACTCACTAGATAGAAATTTCTTCGTTTTCCTGGAGGCAACAACATGGAAGGCGACACTATTGAGGGCCGCTGGAAGTGGAACGAGACTATCGGACCACTCAAGGACCGACCCGGACGCGCAACCACCTGGGGATACCAGGAAACTAGCGGGCTGGGTCTAGTCGAGTACATGGAATGGTGTGACGATCTAGAAATTGAACCGAGTACGTCTCCTCCTCTTTCACCACCCAACCTTCATCCGCTAGTCAGCAAGCCAAGCACCTCTCGCTAACAAAACGAACTTACAGTCCTCGCCGTCTGGGCTGGCCACGCGCTCAACGGTGACTCTGTCGCCGAAGCCGACCTAGACTTCTACGTCCAAGACGCCCTTGATGAGTTGGAATTTCTCACGGGCTCCACCGACACAGCCGGTGGCGCTCTGCGCGCTTCTGTTGGCCATCCGGAGCCCTGGACCATCAACTTCGTCGAAGTCGGCAACGAGGATAACCTCAGCGATGGGCTAGACTCGTACCAGAGTTACCGGTTCCAAGCCTTCTACGATGCTATCAAGGCCAAATACCCCCACATCACTATCATCGCGTCCACCGTGAATGTCGATTTGCCTAGTGGCGCGGGCGGCGACTATCACTTATACGATATCCCGGATAACTTTGTTGCCAGCTTTAACTTCTTCGATCAGTATAGTCCGGAAAATCCGATTCTCCTAGGTACATTTCTCTCTCTCTCTCTGTCTCGTACCCCCTTCTTTGTTCTTAAGCAGCAAGTAGATTAACGGAGCGCAGGTGAAATCGCCGTAACGGAATTCAACAACGGTGTAGGCATCGACTGGTCGGATACCAATTTCTCTTTGTACCCCTGGTGGATTGGTACCGTGGCCGAGGCGGTCTTCCTCCTCGGTGCAGAGAGGAACGCAGACAAGATCCTCGGAGCGACATACGTAAGACCCCCATCCCCCCTATGAACTAGACGAAGATGAGTTCAATGGAAAGTAACACCATATAGGCCCCATTCTTCTTGAACCTAAATAGCTACCAATGGTCCCCAACCTTCATCGCATTTAACGCAGATCAATCTGAGACAGCCCTGTCGACAAGCTGGCATCTTTACCAGCTCTTCTCTAAGAGCCATATAACAAACACCCTCCCTACAACCTCCAACACCTCCTTCGGACCTCTCTACTACGCCGCGGGTCTCGACAACACCACATCCTCGCACATCTTCAAGGCGGCCGTGTATAACAGCACGGCTGACGTACCGGTCTCTCTATCCTTCGAGGGGGTCACAGGCGCCGCGAAGGCGCAGTTGACCGTTCTGACTGCCCCGGACGCGCTGGCAATGAATGTAGTTGGTGGAGCGAATATCGTGAAAGAGACTGTTTCGACGGTTGTGGCTAGTGGTGGGGTGTTTAGTTTTAGTCTGCCGAATTTGAGTGTGGCTGTTTTGGAGACGGAGTAGATTTCTTGATTTGTGGGGGAAAAAGGGGAGGTGGGGAATATGGTTTTGGGTATGAGTGTTGGTTGTTGGATGGTGAAGTATCTGTATGGGTTGGATAGTAGGTTAGGACTGGTGTATTAGTCTTCATGAGAATCGTCAAATCTGGAGTGTTATTTTGGAGATGTAGAGGATACAGTTTGATTAAGCTACCTAGGTCGATTTACTTTGGGGCCATGTGAGGTCGGGTCTCCAGCTTGGTTGCTAGACACAGTAGATACAGAGGAGATAATGCATGTAATCCTCCGAGGCCCTTAATTCCGGGCTTTTACATTAGTTACTACTGTAGGTGCCAGTACATGCTAACCTGGGAAGAGTTAATGCTGTTAATACAGTATCCCATGATCAAACATCTGATCATTACGGCAATACGACAATACGCGCCCAACCAGCAGCCATAGTAATCCACGTATTTCGTATTTACTGGTATTTTAGTATGGTGATTCTGTCATGATTAGTACCTGTATTTTATTATATCGATATTCAATGATCATTTATTATGGCTTTGTACTCTGCACAACTCACTTGGATAAATGCCTTCCTGATGAATTCTCTACAGTCTTTTATAATCCTATACAATCTAGATCTAGCGCTGTGGATAACTTGGACTAGTTACTACTACCCCAGTTACTAACTACTAGTATTCCGTACTAGTACTAGTATCCACTTGATTCCACTTGATCCGGGGTCATCGCCATCAGCGCCCTCGGTATTCTGTACTCTGTAGGTAGTAAGAACTTAATCCTCCTCCTATCAAGTCGTCTGATCTGCCAAGAATCAATCTTTTCGAAACAAGTGACACATTTAATGCTGGTGGTGAGGCATTACGAGTAGTAGTGCTTTATTATTGCATTGTCTGTTGTTGTTGTGGCCCTGACGTACCAATTTCAGCGTCGCCATCATCGGCTCGGCTTCGTTGCTTTCCATCTTGTGTATGAGACAATCTCTCTTTTTCGGATGTGCTGTTTTCCGTGATCCGCCCAAAGTCTGTCTTTTTCTTTCTGCTCTTCTATACTTAAGGTCCTGGCAGGTGTACAAATCTCCTACTGCTACTGCTGCTACTGCTGCTATCAATGCTACCTGCTCCTTCCTATTTGGTAGCTCTCCGTGACATCGACATTTCCCCTCTTCTCTCTTTTTCTTCTTCTTCTCCTCCCCCCCGGGCATGAATAGCACAACCCCAATATAACACACCTCCCCCGTGCGATGTCTTCTCATCCAACGCCTCCTCCGCCGTTCGGGGCCGCATCTGTCTTGGCCTCAGCGGGGCAGGAAACTGTCTCCACAACCAACAAGAAGCTTGTCGACGAGGCGGATACCGGTTGTAGCTCTAGCCCTGCAAAGGAGAAAACAGATAGCTCTGATATCACCTATGGCGAATTTGAGAACGACATAAGTCATGAAGACCAGACGAGGATCACTGCGCTCGCCCGCAGTCTTTCACATTTTTCTCAGAAAAGTGTTGCTGTAGATGGCACCAATACCTTTCTCAATCCCACCAGCGATCCAGAGCTAGACCCCTCTTCCGATCAGTTTAGTGCACGCAAATGGACCAAAAACTTCCTCTCTATTGCATCCCGTGATCCAGAGCGGTATCCACGTCGCTCTGTCGGCGTCTCCTTTCGCAATCTAAATGCCTTCGGGTATGGGACGGCGGCGGATTACCAGGCAGATGTTGCAAACATGTGGCTCAAAGGTTTTGGTTGGATTCGCAGAAAGCTGGGCTTTGGAAATAGAGTCAGAATTGATATTCTGCGCGACTTTGAAGGCTTTGTTCGGAGTGGTGAGATGCTGGTAGTTCTTGGTCGACCTGGAAGGTAAAATTTCTTCTTCTTCTTCTTCTTCTTCTTCTTCTTCTTGTTGCTCTATGCTTACCCTCTATTCTCCGCTCTCAGTGGCTGTTCCACCTTCTTGAAGACAATCGCTGGTGAGACCCATGGCTTATGGCTGGACGGAGGAACCGATATCCAATACCAAGGCATCTCCTGGGACCAGATGCACAGCCGCTTTCGTGGGGAGGTAATCTACCAGGCCGAAACCGAGATCCATTTCCCGCAACTCACTGCTGGCGAAACACTACTCTTCGCAGCACATGCCCGTGCCCCGGCCAACCGCTTTCCAGGTGTGACTAGAGATCAATATGCTCGCCATATGCGCGATGTTGTCATGGCGATGCTAGGACTGAGCCACACAATGAACACCTTGGTTGGAAATGAATTCATTCGTGGAGTATCGGGAGGAGGTAAATTTCCCTTGCTACTCTTTCTTCTTTCAGGCATTTATGGAGCAGTACTAAAAGTCTTGTAGAAAGAAAACGAGTCAGCATCGCTGAGACAACTCTCTGTGGCAGTCCCCTCCAGTGTTGGGATAATAGTACCCGTGGCCTCGACAGTTCTACAGCCCTTGAATTCGTCAGGAATCTACGCCTCTCCACAGAGTACACCGGTTCCACTGCAGTTGTTGCGATTTACCAAGCAAGTCAGGCAATTTATGATGTATTCGACAAAGCCATTGTCCTGTACGAAGGTCGACAGATATACTTCGGAAGTGCTCCAGATGCAAGACGATTTTTCATTGAGATGGGATTTGAATGCCCTGACAGGCAGACTACAGCTGATTTCCTAACCTCTTTGACCAGCCCCACGGAGCGGATAGTAAGAAAGGGCTTTGAGAACCGGGTTCCCCGCACCCCGGACGAATTTGCAGCTCGGTGGAAGGAAAGCGCAGAACGCAAGCAACTTCTTGCCGACATTGAGTCTTTCCAGAATGAGTTCCCCATCGGTGGTAACAAGCTAGAGGAGTTCAACCGTTCGCGTGCTGCAGAAAAGGCCAAGGGTACACGGGCTACATCCCCTTATACCTTATCATACCCAATGCAGATTCGCATTTGTCTTTCCAGGGGCTTCCTCCGTCTGAAGGGTGACATGAGTATGACTCTTGCTACTGTAATTGGTAACAGCATCATGGCCTTGATAATCTCTAGCGTTTTTTATAACTTAGGCCCCACAACTTCCGACTTCTTCTCACGAGGTGCCTTGTTGTTCTTTGCCATCCTCCTGAATGCCTTCTCTAGCTCCCTGGAAATTTTGACCCTCTGGCAGCAACGGCCGATTGTGGAGAAGCACTACAAGTATGCGCTATACCACCCATCCGCAGAAGCCATCAGTTCCATGATCGTCGACTTGCCAGCCAAGGTCCTTGTCTCAATAGTCTTCAACCTTATCCTTTATTTCATGACCAACCTACGGCGCACTCCCGGCCACTTCTTCGTTTTCTATCTGTTTTCAGTCACGACAACCCTGACAATGTCCAACATCTTTCGCTGGATTGGAGCCATTTCCAGGTCCATGGCTCAGGCTATGGTTCCTTCATCCATATTCATGATGATTCTCGTGATTTACACTGGGTTCACCATTCCTGTGAGAAACATGCATCCATGGTTTCGATGGCTGAATTATCTTAACCCCATCGCTGTAAGTATCAAACTTCCCTCCTACACGCTCCCATCTTAATGTTACTGGATCGTTGCTAATCCAAGAAAGTATGCATTTGAGTCCCTGATGATCAACGAGTTCAGTGAGCGACACTTCCCTTGCGCGCTATACTTGCCCGCCGGGCCAGGGTATCAAGATGCTCCTCTTTCATCCAAAATATGTTCTGGTGCCGGAGCTGTTGCTGGTGAAAACTACATTGATGGGGACCGATATCTCAATACCTCATTCCAATATTATAGGTCCCACCTGTGGCGTAATTACGGTATTATCCTGGGCTTCATGTTCTTCTTCCTGGCGGCGTACATCATCAGCAGTGAATTTGTTCGGGCTAAACCCTCCAAGGGAGAGATTTTAGTCTTCCCAAAAGGGAAAATTCCTGCGTTCGCGAGGAAAGTCCACCGTGACGAAGAAGATTTGCCTTCATCGGAGAAACAACAACTTGGCCAAGAAGAACCCGATCACACCGCGGCGCTCGCCAAGCAAACAGCAGTATTCCACTGGCAAGATGTGTGCTACGATATAAAAATCAAAGGCGAGAACCGTCGTATATTAGATCAAGTTGACGGATGGGTGAAGCCAGGGACTTTAACGGCCTTGATGGGAGTGACGGGCGCTGGCAAGACCTCTCTTCTAGATGTTTTGGCTGACCGTGTCACTATGGGCGTAGTAACTGGCGAGATGTTAGTGGATGGGCGCATTCGTGACGACTCATTCCAGCGCAAGACTGGCTATGTCCAACAGCAAGACTTACACCTCGAAACAAGTACTGTGCGTGAGGCGCTTAAATTCAGCGCGTTGCTTCGTCAGCCAGCTAGCATTCCACGCAAAGATAAGATCGCGTATGTGGAAGAGGTTATCAAGATGCTTGGAATGGAAGAATACGCCGAGGCCGTTGTTGGTGTGTTAGGTGAAGGCTTGAATGTCGAGCAAAGGAAACGCTTGACTATCGGTGTCGAGATGGCTGCTAAGCCCGACCTCCTGTTGTTCTTTGACGAGCCTACATCCGGTCTCGATAGCCAAACTGCATGGTCCATCTGCTCTCTCATGAGAAAGCTGGCAGACCATGGTCAGGCAATTCTATGCACAATTCACCAGCCTTCAGCCATTCTCATGCAACAGTTCGACCGACTACTGTTCCTTGCCAGGGGAGGCAGGACTGTATACTTTGGGGAGCTTGGAACAAACATGGAAACATTGATTAAGTATTTCGAAAATAAAGGTTCCGCGCCTTGTCCCAAGAATGCCAATCCTGCTGAGTGGATGCTAGAGGTGATCGGTGCCGCTCCGGGGTCTCACGCAGACCGGGACTGGGCTGGTGTCTGGACCCAAAGCCCTGAACGCACTCAAATACGTCAGGAACTTGCTCAAATGAAAGAAGAGCTTTCTCAAAGGCCAGAGGCTCCGAAGACGGTTGAATACGGAGAGTTTGCGGTACCTATCTGGTCTCAGTTCCTGATCTGCCTTAAACGGATGTTTGAACAATACTGGCGCAGTCCTTCATACATATATTCTAAGGCTGCAATGTGCACTATTCCTGTAAGTTCCTCCTTCTCTGCTTTTTGCCTCGAAATGAATACCGGGCTCATAATGCCAAACCAGCCCTTGTTTATTGGGTTTACGTTCTGGAGAGAACCAACCAGCCTTCAGGGCATGCAGAACCAAATGTTTGCCATCTTCATGTTGCTCGTCATTTTCCCGAATCTAGTCCAACAAATGATGCCGTACTTTGTGACGCAGCGTTCGCTGTATGAAGTTCGAGAACGACCCTCAAAGGCCTACTCGTGGAAAGCCTTCATGATGGCGAGCATCTGTGTAGAACTTCCATGGAATATTTTAATGGCGGTTCCGGCATACTTCACCTGGTATTATCCGATTGGGCTCTATCGCAATGCAGGACCAGGCGAAGCCACTGAGCGAGGCGGCACGATGTTCTTGCTGATCCTGATCTTCATGCTATTCACGTCAACTTTCAGCTCTATGATTATTGCCGGAATCGAGCATCCCGACACTGGCAGCAATATTGCTCAGCTATTGTTCTCGCTATGTCTTGTTTTCAATGGGTATGTCCTCAACGTCTGTGAAAGTGGTGCAGATATTGATATCACTGACCTTGATGTAGTGTATTGGCATCTCCAAGCGCTCTTCCAGGATTCTGGATTTTCATGTACCGAGTATCGCCTTTCACTTACCTAGTCTCTTCTGTCTTAACGACAGGCTTATCTGGAGCAGAGGCGCATTGTTCGGATATTGAACTGCTACACATACCACCCCCTTCCGGTCAGAACTGCTCAAGCTACCTTGGTCCCTATGCCGATACTACTCAAGGAACACTACTCAACCCTAGCGATATGAGTGACTGCAGGCTGTGCACGATCTCAACCACTGATCAGTACTTACAGCAGCTCGGTATGAACCCCAACGATCTCTGGCGCAACGTGGGGCTTCTGTTTGTGTATGTGGTGTTCAACGCTTTTGCGGCGGTATTTCTGTACTGGCTGATCCGAGTGCCGAAGAGGAAGTCCTACAAGGTAAAGAAGGATTGAGAGGGCGATTGGTAGGAAGATAGAATCGATTGCATATTTAAGCCATCTCGATTGTGTAGAGTATATTATAGGTGGGATTTCTTTTTCTATTTTGTTTTTTAGGCCGCACTCGGCATGGCTTCCTACACTCATATCATGGATGATAGACCTGATCTCACAGTAATGATTAGTTTTACTTTTTACAGAGTAGCGTAAGGAGTAGATGGAAAGTAGACTCAATCTACATGATAAAGGACCAACTGATCCAGATGGAGGTAGAGGGGGATGCTCTCTTTTATTTATATATAAAGATATTTGCATTAATTCTGATTTAGTACGAAGATATTGTCCACTTCTGGAGGCCAGAAACTACAAGGACTTACTTACTGCACGAAAAAACAATGACTAGACCCCTCCTCCTTGCTTCATTCACCCTCTTCCCTCGTCCTCCACAGACCAAAGAAAGAAAGCCTCTAGACGCGACCACGGATCCCAGCCAGTGCCCTCGCGCAGTATCTATCTACATACCTTTTTCAGCATCAGTTCTACCAACGATGTTGCAAATACGATGGATCGGGAATTACGTGTGTATTTACGGGACTTCTTGACCATATCTGGGATTGGGATAAGCCAGGTGAAGTTTGGGTCGTTGTATACGTCTAAACATGGGGTGAATAAGGAGAGGGGAGGTAACTAACTAATCTTTTGAGAGTCAGGTCTGGGATAGGTTTTTTTCTTTATTAAAAGAAGAAGAGGGCTGTGATGAGAAGACAAGTACTTCAACCATCCAAGTTCAACGCGACTCAAAGCAGACACCTTAAGCGCCAGAATCCGGGGCTTGGGACAGCCACACTACAACTGTTCGACGTGGAATCTGGGATCTGGACTCACGGTCCATCGAGCTAGATGGGAGTTCGTCTTTCTTGACTCGGGCAGTGCATGTCAAGCGGGTTGCTAACTTGCTAGTACGTAGTACACAGTTAGATGGTTTGGATTAGCCTCGCGAGACTGACTCCGGTAGAGAGAATGACATGACGGACGCATGGACTTGGCTTGGTTGTCCTGACGCTAGGGTAGGGACAAAGTCATGGTTTCTTTTCGTTTTCTTTTTCTTTTTATTTTTTCTTTTTTTATTTAGGTTTGCGTCTATCGTAGAGAATACGACGGTGGAGATAATATTCACAGACACATCAGAGTATAACCCAACATAGTACCTAGGTAGACTACTACTACTCTGTAGAAGGATAATCTCCAGCTGAGCCAGATGCTGTGCAACTCGAGAGAGACAGACAGGGTCAAGAGCAAGGCAGATAGGTTCTTTTTTTTTTCTTTGTTCGATGAAAGAATGGATCTATAACAAAGGTTGATATTAATTTGCTCCGTAATTGTTTAACCCGCGGTTTACCCGGATGGGTTCGTCGCGAATCCTCGGCCATCCACTATCTTGGACCTCTAGTAAGTTACCATCTGTAGACTGTATGTACTCTGCATGTACTGTGTACTGTGTACTGTGTACTCTGTACTCTGTACGCTGTATAGCCGGAGATCCGCAGTGCTAATGGATGGACAAGAGATAGTGCAGCTGATCGGCGGGAATGTGCCTTGTCTGAGCACGTTCTGTCTGTCCACAACCTAGTATCCTCCCGAGTCCCAACGGAGGGAGGGTGTTTGTGTGTTGGACCAGGGATAACGATAGAGAAGGATTGGACAGTATTGACTACCGGGTGAAAAGGCGAAGTGGATTGGAGGCTTGGACCAGAGCGACTTGCAGTGCAGCGGTTAGACCCGTTGCGAGACAGACCTATCGCGAGAGCTAAGAGTTAGAGTCATATTTTAAAATAAGATAGCGAAAACTCGTACCTGGTCGTCGACAACTCGTACGGAATCATGGATGGTCTATCCAGTGATTCTCATCCCGACCGGTAATGATTCCAGAAGCCACAATCCAGAAGCCACAACGATAATAAATCATCACGAGTCCAGACTTCATCCAGACTCCATCCAGACGGAGCGCTAAAAATAACCCGCAGAATCGGGAATTTGGGGGCCATTTCGTCCTCTATCATCGACTCTCTCTCTCTCTTTTCATACTAAAGCATACTCTGCTGGCTTTTGCTTTTTCCAACGCATCCATGATTGGGCTTCGTGGCCATCGCCAAGCAACTGCTGCGCTTCTAGCAGGAATAAAACGAGCCTCGCGTACTGGACATGCCGTACAAGGAGGGTGAGAGGGTGATGGTGACGATGATCCCAGACACACCAGTCGAGGCGTCAAGAGACCAACACAGCCTCCCAAATCACAACCACAACCATAACCACAATCACAATCACAACCTCCACGAACGGTGCCTGAGTGTACGAAGCATCGGGCGGTAAATGACGAAAAAAGAATCTCCTCCGGCGACAGGAAAAAGCAGCCATCTTCAGTGCGTCAGACATGATTGGATCGTCGCAGGATGCCAGGACACGGACAAATGACGAAAACAGGTCCTAAGTCCGACTTGGTGTGGAAATTAGTCTTGTCGTGGTTCATTTTGAGGCTCTTTGATGGCCTTTTTTTCGCTGTGATTGCGAGTCTTCTGGGTGTGGATGTCGCTCTATCTCGGACTGCGGCACTACTTACCCCTCAACATTACTACAATTCTAATGAATCTTTTCAAGGGGAAAACTAATAATCAAATAAATTGAATACTCGCAAAATGGCAGTAAAAAAAGAAAAGGGGACAGGAAAAAAGAAATGAGATGCTCTGACACTTTGTGTATGCGCTAAGAGAGAGGCCCAGGGGTGGCTTAATTTCTCTCGACAACGGAGCAGCTCATGGAGGGGGAGATTGAGGCTCAAACTCCCAGATCGCCAGAACTGCTCGTTGGTTCTTTCACTGCGTTGCGCCGCCCGTGGAATCGATCCTGTCCAAGAGATAAATGCGCCCATAAGTCCGCTCTTCAAAGATGGACGAGAATTTACTTCTTTCTCTCCTCCCAGGCATTGTTGATACTTCAAGTCTACCTTAGTTTCCCCCTCCCCCTCCCCTCGCCCCAGATCAACTATGGATCCTCATTATCCGTATCGTGATTATCTTCCCTTTTCCTCTGCCATGATGCATGATGACCAATTCTTCTCTCATGATGATCATAATGGCATGATGGCGTGTGTCCCAATTGCTTCATCGCCGCAGGACATCAATGCTGTCAAGGGTGGAGCTGCCTACTTTCCTTCTCTCATCTCCTGGCAATATCCCCCTCAACCCCCCGTTCAAGACATCTCTTACTGCAACCCCCCGTCCCCTTGGGATGGAAGTTTCCGGGCTATCTCGCCCTCGACGGACAGTCAGAGCAGCCATGGCATGTCTGGTTCGACTGGGAGCTACGAAGATGGGATTTCCTCTGCCTCCAGCTTTGTTAGCTCCCCCTCGCCCTCATACCCGGATCCCCCTCTACCGGGGACACACCATCTCGAACAGCAACCTGTGAACACGATCATGGTCCAGGCTGGTGTCCACTCCCCGAGCACGCCCAACGCAAGCGCCTTGACCTTCGGTTGTCTGTATCCAAGCCCTCCTATCGAGTACGCTTCCACCCAGAAATTAGATAGCCGGCTATCCAAGCCCTCATCGCGTAAGACACCTGTCTCAAAGAAAGAACCCAAGCGCTCCAATAATCGCGTCCAAAAACCTGTCAAATTGCAGAAGAAGCTACCCGTCCGGTCCAAGTCCAAGCCTCACTCGGGGCCGCGAACAACCGGCTCAAAGACAACCAGTAGAAAGCATACTGGTCGTGTTTTCGAGTGCTGCTTCTCCCGCTACGGATGTCAAAGCATCTTCCCCTCGAAAAATGAGTGGAAGCGGCACGTGGGCTCTCAGCATATTCAATCCGGGTTCTACCGTTGCGACATGGGCCGTTGCAGATTGAACAATTTCAAGAGCCGTGATCGCAACCAGGCCTCCGAGACGCTCCTCGTCAACGACTTCAACCGCAAGGACCTTTTCATCCAGCACCAACGCCGAATGCATGCCCCGTGGACTTCATCCTCCCGCAAGGACGCTGTGACCGACGAAGAAAGACAACAATTCGAGTCGAGCCTGGAAGCTGTGTGGAAGCGTTGCTGGTGCCAGCAGCGTTCTCTCCCTACTCACAGCCATTGTGGTTTCTGCTCTGAAGAATTCAAGGGCCAGAACGCCTGGAAAGAGCGCATGGAGCATGTTGCAAGACATTTTGAAAGGGCTGATCCCGGTCCTGAAGCTGAAGACATCCCACTCCGCGAATGGGCAATTCAAGAGGGGATCATAGTTTCTGTCGGGGGACAGTGGAAATTGGCTTCCCTTTGTAGGAAGTAAAGCTTTCTACTCTCCATTTTTCTTCTTTCCTTCTTTCTTTCCTTCTACAATTGCCTACGGTTTAATTGTCGGGCTTTAATGGTTGGGTGTATTAAATGGCACGATTAACGATATTGATACCTTATTCTGTACTCGATATACTGGGTGTGTTTCTAGGCTTCCTCTTTGTACCTTGCTTCTGTGGTTTACTCTTCTTACGAACAAAACGACTAAATGATATGATATCCAATATACCTTCAGTAGCAAAAATTAGCACTCGAACACTTGCATACTACCTACATACGACCGGTAATCTTTACAGACTATTAGAAACGGGAATCCACCTACCTAATAATTCTCACACAGCTCAACCGTAAACAAACACTACACTCTCATTCGAGAAGTACAAGCAAATAGATCTCACACTGTTAAACTTACTACTGCCCCGTATGTAGGAAGGATATCTGCCTCTTCAGGGAGAGACATAAGCGCGGATGTAGATAAAATGGGGCCGATCACTTTTGGCATCTTCTAGGCATCCTTACAAGTACCTGTTCCAGTTCCAGTTCCAACTTCTGCAGGTGGAGGCCTAATTGGGAGAGGAAGGAAGAATTGGCGTCTTATCCGTAGATTTGACCTCCTAGTACTCTTGGACTTTTCTCTTCCTTCTGGTTCCTGGTGGTTTGGGGGGTTGCTTATCTTAGTTGAGTTAAATGTAGATTTTCCTGTCTGTCCTGTCTGTCCTGCATGTCCTGATGGTGTTTGTGTGATTTGTTCTTTAGAGGTCTATTAATATTGGATTATTGCTAGAAGTAGTAGTCGAGTCTGTTTGACAATACAGTAGGTGTATGAGGTTATTCAGGTCTGAGATGCCCAGATATATATACTGATGCCAGAGGTGATTAGATTACCCTATCATCAACAATAACCACGCTATATTTACTCCATTTATATCCTATACTCTGTATACTAGCTAGAGATAGAATCACGCTGCTATGTAACTACGTAGATAGAAAGCATTAGAGTATACTCCGTACTCTGCTCTGTCGAAGAGCAAACCTTGGCGGGTGCGGAATAGACGCCGCCAACAACCTCCGCATTCGCGATCCAGCTTTGGCTTCCACGAACAACCCCAGAGATACAACTCTCCTCATTCAAGCACAGAAGCAGGAAAACCCACTTTCTCCAGCTCAACAAAGTTCAACTAGTGATGCTCCATCCAGTATAACATTGGATTTCCCCCCCATCAACTGAATACCTACCCAACCAACCCAGTTCTGCCATCTAACACCATGTACGCCGTCGCCCCCCCCCTCCCCCCTCATAAAAGGAACTAGAAAATACTAAGAACAAAATGGAATACCAACAGGCCCGTTTTCTCGCTCATCATCATCAATAAAGCCGGCGGCCTGGTCTACCAGCGCGAATTCCAGCCTGGCCTACACAAGCTCTCCACGAACGATTACCTCGTGCTCGCGGGGACATTTCACGGGTATTCGACCCTCCACGCCACAAGAAGAGAACATAGAAAAAGAGAAAGGCTAATCAATTCCCAGCGTCCACGCCATAACCCGCTCAATCACCCCCAAACTCCCCCTCTCGGCGATATCAACATCAACAACATCAGCAGCAACAGCAAACACAACTACAGCGATACCCTCATCCTCATCCTCAGGCACATCAACCCCAACCCCAACAGCACCAACATCAGTACCAACACCAACACCAACGTCAGCATCAGCGTCAGCGTCAGCATATACATACACATACCCAAACCCAGGCGTCCCCGCAACAGGCCTCGACACCCTAGAAACCGATAAATTCCGGTTAACCTGTTTCCAGACGCTGACGGGGACCAAGTTCCTCTTGTTCACGGATCCGGCGATGGTGAATATCGAGGCGGTGATGAAGCAGGTCTATGAGCTTTATGCGGATTACGTGATGAAGAATCCGTTTTATCAGTTGGAGATGCCGGTGCGATGTGAGGCGTTTGATCGGCATTTGGGCGGTTGGTTGAGGGGGAGGACGTGATGATATGTATGCATATTATTTGATTTGATCTGGGTCAATATCGAATTGGGTTGGGAGGTAATGATGGCTTTGATGAATTTGATTCTAATGTAATTCCCCCATTTTTCTTTTCAATTATTTATTTATTTATTTACGATGAAGCATACGGCTATGATGGCAGATAGACGACCCCATAGGAAAAAAAGGAAGATGACTGGATTCCTTCAAAAGCGTCCCCGGTTCAGATCGCTTTCTAGAATTACAACATATCGTCAAGTTACAGTAGAAACGCCGGGTATGCATCAGAAAAAAAAAGATCCCTTCCTCGTGAAACCAAAACCAGAATTGGAGTCCATTACGCGGTGTCCATCTTGTCGGGATCTTCCTTGCTGTCTTTGCCGCCACTCGACTCCCCAGATGGCTGTCCCTCTTCGGGGATGCCTTCTAGGTTCGCCTTACGCTCTTGTTCCTCACGTTCTTTCCTCTCCTTTTCCTGTCGGTTCTTCTCCTCCTCCAGCGAAAGACGTAGAGCAAACGCCAGTTCCGGATCGTTCTCGGCTGCGTCATCCAGCCCAAAGCCACCAGCATCACCACCTTCAGCGCCCACGCCGCCGGCTCCGGAGCCATCGCCGCCCAGAATAGGTGTGACCTGGAGTTCCTCGCTCAGCAGGTTCGGGCCGGGAGGGATGATAGCTAGGTTGGATCCGTCGCCGCCCTTGACGTTCTCTACGAATGCTTCCAGCTTCTTGGTTTGGTCGGACTCAAGGTCTCCGAAGGCAATCACGTCGATCGAAACGTTGTTCTTCTTCATCTTCTTCGCGAGCTTCACCAACGTCTTCTCGTCTTCCTCGATCGGGGAACACGAGAACACAATGATGCGCTGTCGCTGGGACTTTTCAGACCGGTGCTTGAGGGCAAGCTATATATTACATCCGCACCGTTCAATTAGCAAACCTAAAGAAAAAGAGAAAAAGAAAACACAAATTAAACATAGACATGGTTTCACGTACACCGGCCACTTGTATACTCGAGCTGAGATGGGCAGTCCCATAAATCTTCGTGCGGTGCAGACCAGCCAAGATACCGCCAAAATCGGAGGTAAATGTGGAAAGGACCTCGGGGCCCTTGCCGCCCATGCTCATCAGTCCGACGGCCGACTGAGGATGTACGCGCATTTTGGCGGTGTGGATGACGCTGACGGCGTCGATCTGAGCTTGCCATCGTGTCGAGCTGGGTGGGAGAGCTGGTCAGACCGAGGGGACGCTGCCACCGGAGGTTAAGCGTGTTGGGAGGAACTTACGTGTAGTCGCCATTTCTGCTGCTTTCGCTGTTGTCGACACTTGAGACAGGGTTAGTAAGTCTGAATCGAGCTTGGAATAGAATAGAGGTTGGTTAGAAGAGACGAACATGATCATCGTAGCTTCGAGTGACATCTTGGCTACGGTCTAGGGATCGGAACCCACAAAGGAAGTTGGAGATTTTGGGGGGTGGGTATCTGGGGAGATGATATAGGAGGATGTGATATGGAGCCTTTCAGTAGAGAGGATCGAGATGGAGATGGAGATGGAGATGGAGATGAAGATGAAGACAGAGAGAGAGAGCGAGATGTCACACTCGCAGCAGTTGCAGTTCCCGCCGGGCGGAGCTAAACCTGGGAAGGGCGAATTAAGTCAGCGCTTGTTTATCCCCCCAGAAATCATCTCGTCTCAACCACAACACTTGTTTCTTCATCCCTTCGCCCCTCTCCATATCAACGCAACACCACTCCCCTCCCGTCTGGCTCGGTTTTATTTCAGTTATAAGCATAGAATTGCTTTCTTACTTGCTCAAGACGGAATTGCTGCTTTCATAATGGCTTCTCACGCGACAAAACGTAAGTCTCGCGACCTCGACGACGCGTACCCAGAGGACACCACGCCTACAAATAGTCCTCCCAGAAAGAAGATGCGTATTACTCGCAGCCAGAAACAGGCTCTGATGGACAATCTACAGCTTGAAAGTATGCTATCTCTCGCGTCTGATACTCTGAATTGGGCTTATGCTCACTGTTGCAGTCACTGAACGCGCTCGCAAACTTCGCGCTCAATATGCTCTCCAGGCAAACGATCTCCGAGCCCGGATCGAGCGACGCATTAATCGAATCCCCGTGGCACTTCGGAAGGCTAATATGGGCGAATTGCTGGAAAAACACAACGCCTCGCTACGAGCTCAGCATGAGAACCCCTCACCCAAGAAATACCGTAGTCCGGCTAAGGTATCCCGCAACTTCACAACGATCTCCCGCACCTCGGGCATGAAAAAAGCTCCAACTGTCAGCCCGAGTCCTCGGAGAGTGAGGAAGCACAGGTACCAAACCTCCAAATGCGTATTATTAACTAAACCTATCTAACTCAGCCCTCTACAGTGCTACCGGAATTTACTCTGATAAAGAAAACGCCCCCGCGTCAGGCGAGCAACTCGATGTCCTGAAAAACCCCAAGAGGCGCGCCAAACCGGGCGCTGCTGCCGGTACTTCACGCGTAGTGTCCCAAGAGGTGCGTGGGGCGGACTATCGGATACTATCACCCAAGTCCTCGAATTCCAGGACATATCCGCAGTCACCCTTGCGCGCGTCGCCAGAGAAATCCCAGCCCTCTTCCTATCTCTCTCGGCCTATGTCCCCCCTAAAGCCATCAAGCCCGCTAAAGTCAACGTCCGCGAACATCGGAGGCTCCATGCACATTACTCGCCCCGGATCAGCAATGAGCACCACCACCTCATCGCGGGACAATCGCCCGCCTTCCCAAGCTCAAATTAGACGGCCCGCAAGCAGAGCTACTACCGCACCCAGATCCATCCGTTCGCCCTTATCCCGGCCAGCTACTCGCCAGGCCGAACGTAGAGGCAGCGCCTCATCCTCCACGTCCTCTGGGACAACAATCGCAAACTCGACCAAAGTAGGCACAGGCTCCAGAAAGGCAACCACTGCATCAGCTACAGCTAGTACAACCAAGAAAACAGCCATTGCAAGAAACCACGCCCCTTCTGTAACTGCGAAACGGAGCGCCGCTTCAGGAACAAGGAAGGCCACTGCGCCTGCAGGAGGTGAAACCACGTCGACAGGACGAAGGGTCCTGCGTAAACGAGCCTAAATGAAAGTATGCTTACTTGTGTATGTATATGTTACATCACACTGGGTATTATTATTATTGGACCAGCGCGGAGTCAATTGGTTACTAGCATCTTTGTTAAGAGGGATTTACATTAAAGAAAGCAACAACGGCTTGTTCAAATGGATCGGAGTCATGTGCATTTGCTTGTTTTTCTGTTTTCTTCTTTGCTGTTGAGGTCATCTTCCGTCTATTCTGTCTTATATGGACTACTTTTTCCTGGATTAATTCGTCTACTTCATCGATCCATTGTTGTCCGCAGTCGTCATAAATCGCTTTCATCGGACTCAGCATCATGCCGCTTTTCGAATACAATAAGCTCCAACTCGAAACAGTGCTTGAGTTAAAGAGTCTAATACATTCCTACAAAAGAAGAATCGATTGGCACTATGGAATTTCCATTCGCGGCTGTAAATTACACCACTTGTTCTAGCAAAGCAACATCACATGAAGACATGGATGCAATGTAAAAAGGAACCACCAAACACATACAAATCGATGACACCCGTTCAAGGGGAATGGGGGAATAAGTGTAAATTATTGAAGTAGAAGAAGGGGTGGAAGAAGAAGAAAAAAAAAAAAAAAAGCTTAACTCGTAATAGGTATCTTTGCCGTCGTTTCGACTGGCGAGGGAAATAAAGCAAACCAAACAGTGATCAACGCTCTCGAACGACAACAGAGAGCAAGGGAAACTCACATCACAATAGTGTAGAGGAAAACGAAAAAGAAAAGGTAAAAAGGGAAGGAAAGGTGAAGACGGAGAGGGAACATTACTAGAGTTTGAAGCAATGTCCATAGCTGGCTGTCAAATGCGATGCAATAGAAAGGAGCAAAATGAGGGATAGAAAACAGCACCCAAAGTCCAGAAAAGTGCATGATAAGCCATGACAGAATAGAAACATCTGTAAACAAAAGGGGAAGAAGAAAATCTGTGGCCTTAAACCAGATGGTGGGAAAGGATTAGTTGAACTGAACCTTGAGGCCTAATGCAATGCACTTTTGATAGCTCAAATGAAAAGAGACGATGGAACGTTTCATCCCTAAGAGAAGTAAGATAAGGTGAAGAAATGAATCTCGAGTAGAAGGAAGAAAAAGCCCCATTCAACCTGCGGCGAAGACAAAAAGGAGGTTTTGAATGAGCAATGATATGTCAAACAACGTTCACTTTGACGCCCCGACCATGAAAGTAGGTATTTGTCAAATATGCGCCCCAAGCCATGTGCGAAAATACGAAAAAGGAGACGCCCGTCAAAGATTAGGATGCAAGACGAGAATTAGCCGGCAACCCCCATGGGTCCAGCGTTGGCGCGAGCTCTGTATGACAATTGTTGGGGCTGTCCTTCGGGAGACATTGGATTTTGTTGGCTGCCAGTGCTCGTGCTGCGCTCACGATAGTCATTTGCAGCCCCAGGACCGAGTTCCATGCCACCATGAGGATTGACACTATTTGAATGGATGTGTCCGCTGGGCCCTGGAACATGACGGACTGAGGTCTGTGTCTGTGATGCAGCTTCCATGGAAGGGTCTGTTTCAATGCGGGCAGAAGTAGGCATATTGGCTCCGCGATTAGAATTAGTAATAGTGAAGGTTTCACCACCGTTGCTTGGTTTCTGAGAGAAGCTACCCCTTGCAATGTCCCCGTACTTCTTCAGAATCTCTTTTGTGGTCACTTCTGAATTCTCTTTGAAGAAGCTGCTGTCAGTGAGGACTGACTGAAGATCTTCTGGGATCTAATAGTTTGGTCAGCAAGTATTCGATCAGGCCACAAGGGTGACTTTATCTCGGTTCAGTTCAAAAATACCTCACACATGGTGTCATTGTACGTGATAAGTGCATTGACTGCCTCGATTGCGAGGAAACTCTCATCCACAGTGCTGTTCTTGGTATTGGGATAGAGAATGTTAGGTGTCATAACAGTTGCCAAGTTGTGGATGTCCATCTTGCTTCCAGTCTCTTCATCAACATGAGAGAAAGAGGAAGTCCAGTTAAGGAAGGCAAAGAGTACTTCCATCGTATCGCGGTGCGGCTTAGGGAGCAGACAGCATGTAAGATGAAGGACACGCTTTTGCTTTTCTGGATCGGAGATTTCTGAAAAAAAGAGAAGAATATTAGCAACTAGGCGAAACATATCACAGAAGGCAAAGAAAAAAAACACTCACTTTGGGAAGCAACAAACACGCGATGGAGTTTGAAAGTGAGAAGAGGGTCGGGCATTTCTCGGAGGAACTTCTTGAGAAGGGCTGCGATTTGAACAGGATTCTCCTTTGCCAAATCTACCTGCTCATACTTGTTGTCGATCAACTCCGAGATCTCCTTTAGGCGTCTGATGTTGCCATTCTTTCGAAAGACACCTTCGACGGACATGTCCATCTGACGCATCGCTGATACCGCGTCATCAACCAGAGCTGGGATACGAAGAGCACCAGGACCAACGCCGTGAGTCGACTCGGTACCTTCCTTGTCAACAAGGAAATCTAGACTAACGCCAAATACGCCTTTCTTTTTGCCGCCCTTTTTGGCATCTTTGTTAAAAGCGCGCCCGAATATATTCCAGATTGTTGGCTTTCGCGATTCAATCAATGAGAGGAGCTCTTCCAGCGTGAACGCGCCATCCAATAGAGGCTCCATGGACAGGACCGCAACATGTCTGACAATGAAGTATTCTAAGGCAGAAAGCTCTGAGAAATACTTTTTAGTTCTTCCATTTTGCTCAATGTAAATTTGCTCCAGGCCAGCATCAGACACGCCGCGTTGATGTCCGCGGTTGTACTTGGGGAGTGGCTCGGTGGTACCGACTAGTTTGGTGCCAGCATGCTTATAAGCGTTGGGGCGCTGCTCCTTGGCATGCTCAGCTGCAACGATTCTTGGGATGTCATCCAAAGTCAATGCGTCCTGATTTCCAAAAGTCAGGTCTGTGACAGTCTCCCCATTGGCATCCTTTTCTTCGACGATTTGGAACCCATGGCCTCTGGAATCTGGGCCTTCGCCACCGGAGGACCCAGGCCGGACGCTCCGTCCTTCTGGGCCATCGATAATTCGCGATGCCCGAGCCTTCTTGTAAGTTGTTGATAGTGTCCGCTCGTTCCGAATCGAGCGGAGGCGTCGCATTTCACCCACAGTCTGCTCAAGCGATGAACCATCGATTCCATCCTTTCTAGACCTGGTGGCAGAGCGGCGAATTTCGCCTCCTGGGGGAATTTGATTACTTCCAGAGCCATATGGCTTATTAGGGTCGTCTATAAGAAGAAAGTTAGTTTTCGACTTTTAGGGGGAAGTAGTAATCCGATAAGCCAAAAACATACCAGACGAAGGTAAAGTTCCTCCAGACCGAAGGACAGCGAGAAGACGTGCAAGAGCAACTCTAAGCAGGAAGACAAATTGCTGGAGTTTGGTAACATGTATGAATCCCTTATGTGTATCGTGTACGAGACCTTTGTGCGCAACGCAGTTGGTGCAAAAAGGCTGCTTGTCCTTCGAACTCCACAAGGCATCTTTGAGAGTAGATGTCAAGTCTCTCTGACAGGAAGCACAAATCAAATGTGGGGGTTTGCTATGCCATCTATTGTCACCCAACATGACACACTCGTCATCAATAGGCTCTTTGCATGCTGCGCAGCAATCTGAAAGCTGGTCGGCCAGAGTATCCACGCCAGCCATCAGATTTGCGGTTGTCTCTTCTTCCTCTTGGGGTCCCAGCGCATCAAGACCCCCTAGGCGATCTAAAAAGTGATGGAGACCTTCAGGAGTATTTCTCTCTCGCTCAAGCTTGAGGGCGCCTTGGAGGCCAATACGAATGAGAAGTTTGAGGTAATGAGCAAGACCAGTCACTAATGACAAAAGCTCCTGGGTGACGCCTAGCTTCCGGACCCCAGTTTCCTGTGTTTTGGATAGCAATGCGAAGAACGCCACGATCTTCTTGCAAAGAAGTTTGGCTTCGCGACCAAAGGCAAGGTCTAGTCAGAGCACTTAGCGGACTGTTGAAGGGCTGTTTATAAAGGAGAAGAAGCTTACCTTTCATGTCCTGGGTTTTGATAAATGCCGCTAGATTGTCGATAGCAGAGAAAAGGATTTCAACATGGCCTATGAATCTCTTTGCAACAAGAACCCCATCCAGGTAGGCGCCGTTGCTAACATGAAGCAGCATATCGGAAATGCAGGCGGCAGAGGATTCTTCAAAACTAGAGAGAATGCTCCATATTTTATACACCTTCTCCTCCATAATGTCCTCCTCTTCCCGTATCCTGTTTCGCTCTTCATCAGTAGCATCTGCTTCCACCTGGGGATATTCTAGTGGCTGACCCGTTGGAGCAAGGCGGACATTCCAAAATTTATGGATCATGTAGCATTCAGGGTGCCAGTGCTGGTTCTGACCATTACGGAAGATCTCGACAAATTGCTTCAGAATAGCAGTATGACAACCATGGCACCGCTGAGCAAATTGTGTCGAGTAATGGAAATGGCAATATACCTTGCCCTCATGCTCATAGTAAGAGTCTTGTGCACCAAAGACTGTGGGGCAAACCGAACAAGTAAAATGTTCAATGTGATACTTGCGATCTAGAGCAGTGATATACGAGCCACGCAAAGCACCACCACACTCATGACACAAAAGATCCAACCTCCGAAAATAATCGATTTCGCAAAGTGGATATTGTCCACTTCCATCTTCTGCATCGACCGGGAAGAACTTGGAGGCCACAATTTGGCCGCAGTCCTATCAAATCAGTCAGTGGGGTAACGGAAAGGCATTGGAGGAGCCAGTAACTCACTTCACACTTAAAACACTCCAGGTGATATGTTGCTTGTAAAGCGCGTACAAACTGTCCAGTAAGCGGCTCACCGCACTTCTTGCAAATCCTCGATGTGGTACCGGGAGACTTGGTCGGTGGTCGGCCGTTTGGTCTAGATCTATCGGTTGGTGTTGGCACTTCCCAGTTGCCAGTTCGGTCTTGGGGTGTTGATGGATCTCTCGAGTCAGGGTGACTAGACTCTAACCGTCGACCAACACGACCGTCTGGATTTTGTGCGCCATCGAGGCTGGCATTAGCAGACCCATTCCAACCGCCAGTCCTCGTGCGAGGGGAGTCGTATGGAATATTACTATCCGCAGGTGAGGTGGGCGTTTGTGATTGAAAACTGCCGCTAGCACCACCATAGCCACTCGTATTTAGGGTGGGACGGACAGCCCCGTTGCCCGGCACGAGGCTGTCCGGTAATGGAACGTCGCCGGGAGGCATGTCCGTAAAGAACTATGCCCTGCTAGTCGCAATCCAATGTTCGTTCTCAATAGGCGGTACAAGAAGCTCTTGTTTTCTGTTAAATTTATCCCCTCTCTTTGTTGCGTATAGATAACTCAGGGTTGGATGTGTAGGATCGGCAGGGTTGACGCCAAGGTCAGGGAGGATCGACTCTCGGACACAAGCAATTGTAAATATTATCGGAGATTGTGAATCACAAGTCGTGAAGACTGCACATTCAAGGGGTGTAACGAGATCTAAGAGGGTTGACTTATGTCAGACAGCTTTTTATCATGTTCGCGCGGGGTTGGTATGAAAGCAGATTGAGGGCGGTTTCAGTTGGCACTCACCTCATGCCATGGAAGTGGAACTTGCGGGGAAATTAGAATGATAGCAGGAGCGCGTGACGCGTGGATAGGCCAAGTATCTTGCTGTATACGTACTTGAGTAGTAAGAAGACTTCGAAAGGACAGCGTGTAATAGCGTAGACGCCCGTGGAAACAGAAGAGGTGTGTGTAAGGGTCGGAGCTCAGAGTGAGACCAACAAGCGGCGAAGGATGCTAGTCAAGGTCACCACCATTCCTGATCCCTTTCAACAGAGGGAATCTATCTCCGTAGTCTAGGACTAGAGACCCATGCAAGGGGATGGCAGAATAAAGAAGGAATATTCAAATTAAGGTGAAAGATGTAATAACTGAAGAGAAATAGACTGAACAGTAACAGAACTGTTGTATTTGGGGTAGAGTGCGTGCTGCTGTCAGTTGTTGCGCTGCCCCCCTATGCTTCATGTTGGGTGGTTGCCCGCTAGAGGCCATCACGTGTGGGCTTCACCGCCTGTACCACCGCCTGAAGAGAAGAGTTGTCTGTTTATGTTTGTCTGAGACAGTGACTGTTCCTGAATATCCACAATTCTGCCGTTGCAAAGAATCCGCCAAAAAGGAAGACTCTAGAGAAGGGGGGAAATAATGAGTTGGCTGGGATCGAGCCTTACCTAGTAGAACATCGAGGGCTGCTTAGAGGCTTTGGAAAGTAATTCTTTACTTTTCCTTTTTAATATCCGTATGGAAATACAGGGATGGGAAGACACGTGATCGTCAGGGATACTGTGTTTGCCCAGGCTTGAGCGTATTTCTATTATTATGTGCTACTAGTAGTTATTATTTTTCTTGTGGAGCCAATTTAGATTAAATACCCCCATCCCCACGAGGAGTGCGGCCCGACATTGGTCTTTCAGGGTCTCCCTGAGTCGCCATCGGTTCACAGAGAACAGTAGTAGAAATATCGATTTTACTGTATATTTAAGTGGCGCTGGAGAGAGCGGTGGAAAGTGGTTTTACTGCTGCTGGTGCTGGTGCTGATGCTGCTGCGTACGTTCGTATCCCCGCGGTCCAGGAACACAACGCCAACACAGCCTATTTCAGGCACCAGTAGCCTCTGGATAATGGAAGGCTCACAATTAAAAGATTGGCTAGTTCGGGTCAGCCTTTGGATGAAATCGGTAATATATTAAGTCCTATTGTAAATAATTGTAATTTAAGTTGAATTTCGGGTTCCAGACTTGGAGATAACTGTTAGTCGAAAACAAGGAATATACTCGACAAGTATTTCGAGTGTACTACAAGGAAAGCTTTGAGAGTGTCTATAGTACTAGCAGGTTTAATAGTTATTGCTCTATTATCGCTAGAAACTTGATAATTATCATGAGGTGTTATGAATGCTTCTTGAATTATCTTAGGGAAATACTAAATGCTGGCTGCTGTATGTATGTATCCATGATGTATGTATGTGTATCAGCTTGTTTGTATCTTAGCTACAGTAAGTAGCCTTCACCTTCAAGGTTTGCTCTTTAACAGCCTGGAAGGCATACTTCCTCACACTTACATCTCTGCCTTGTCTCTGCCAGAAGTTTTCTCATTTATCTTCTCTAATCCTGAAATAACTCTCTTTCTACTCTCACCCTTTATAGATGCCGAAACCTTCTTCCTATATTTCCTACCTTCCCCGCCAGACCCGTGTAGTGTTTCTACCACTACAGTCTCAGCCCGCTAAGCTCCTTTTCCTATTCATCACCAGCATTCTACGACACCAATAAACCGTCTCTAGTACCCAGTCTCTCATCACCTCTTGCGATCGACCAGTCAGTTACATCTGCCGGCCCTTTTGCGAACATGTCTGATCAGGCGATCCTCCGGATCACAAGGGTACTACAGCTTTCTCTAATTCTTCCCCGCAATGCTGTGGCTATACTAACAAAGACTCGGCGTTTAGGAGATAAAACAGATACAACAGAATGCCGACCTTTGTAGGTGCATTGCATCCTTGAAACAGAAAAAAGAAAAAGAAAAAGAAAAAGAACCCGTTTTCGTTATTGAACAACTGGCTCGAATCACCGTTGTTTCCGCTTTTCTAATGTAGGCTAGCTCTCACTGTGAACTACGAGGATTCTGATATTCGCAATGTCCGCGCTGTCATTCTTGGGCCCCCTGATACTCCTTACCAGTTTGGGCTTTTTGAGGTTTGTCGTCTTCAGCTTATTGGAACACTGGTATTAACCGTTATTGAAAAAGTTCACAATCAAATTCCCAAAAGGTAAGGCTATCTTTTCTGGAACCTAGATTTAGCACTTCGATTACCTGGGTAAGGACACTGATTGTATCTACTCTTAGATTATCCTGCGTGTCCACCATATGTGCGTGCTATAACAACTAACAGAGGGACGTGCCGGTTTAATCCCAACATTTACGCTGGGGGGAAAGTTTGCTTGTAAGTCGGCTAAAGACTGTTATAACTTGCTGTTGATTTGCTAATGAGACCCCCAAATATGAAGGTCGATTCTCGGGTAAAGAGATATATATTGAATCTTCCCCCAAGATGGCTTTAGCTGATATGTACCTGCAGCACCTGGACTGGTGAAAGCGGCGAACAGTGGTCATCGGCACAGGGACTGGAGTCGGTCTTGCTTTCCATTCAAAGCCTGATGTCATCAAACCCCTACGAAAATGAACCCGGATATGAGAACGCAAAGTCCGACTCTGACAAGGAAAATATGGAGGCTTATCTATATAAGGTAAATATTTCCCCCAAAGAAAGTAAGGAAGTGGAGAAGTAATGCTCACCAGACCTTAGATCCGGCACGAAACCCTTCGAATCGCAGTTATCGAACCGTTAGAAATGTCGCTCGACATATTGCCTGATGGGAGCACCAAATCTCCTATAAAATCACAGGAGGAGGATGATGATGACGAATCTTTGTCTGAGTACGAATCTCTAGACTCTGACAACCCGTTTACCGATTTTCGAAAGCGGCGTTTCCTGTGGTATTACGAATCTTACATGCAGCTTATTGATACAGAAGGGGAGGCTGCCCTAGCATCACGCAACCGCAAGTTTCAGCGAATGCCCTTTGAAAGCAGTGGCAATACCATGGATGGCCATTTTGACTATCCCGAGTTGAAACGGCGTCTAATCGGCATAAGAGAAAAAGTTCTAGAGGAGACAGATAGCTGGCAAACGCAAGGCCTGCATGCCAAACAGCAGGATCTAGGAATTGCTGTGAATCTGCAGCGTCAGTATGAGCAAATCGTTGAAGACCTTAGGCACCATAAGAACTTCACAATTGAGCTGAACCTTGTTAATGCAAACCCTTTCTTGTGGATACTGACATATTTTGGCCGGCCAACGACGCCCTTGGAAGGCGGTATTTTCAAGATTAAAATTCATTTGAGCCCTCGCTTTCCAGAGGAGCAACCCCGAGTCTTCATGGAGACGCCGATTTTCCATATTCGCGTGTCGAAAGAGAGGGTCATTTGTTATTTACCGAGAAAAACGGAGGAAATGCGCCATCATGTCGAAGCTATTATAGCTGCCTTGGAAGAAGAATCTCCACCCTATGACCCACGGACTACAGTCAACCCGGAAGCATCAAAGATGTTTTGGGGTTCTCCAGAAGAACGCAAGAAGTACAAGCGGAGACTACGGAGCGATATCGAGAGGTCTATCGAGTAGGCTATTGGGCTCTACCCATTGAAATAATGAGATGCTAATGAATTAACTCAACCATGTTCTAGAGACACATTTGAATGAGATACTAAGGGTATTCAAACACCGGCTATTAGAGAACAGCCTTCCGCATTTAAAGTGACCTAAGGTTCAAATGACAACTAACTCTGACGAGCTTCATTTCCTTAATATCAGACCCAGACTGTCATTCTCTTTACGTTTCTTTGCCCCGTTTGAAGATAAATATTATGACCCTATGACCTTGGAAGCAAAAGCACCTGACATGTCGTAGTACGCCTACTTGTTATCAAGGCGCAAACCCCTTTTCAGGCACTCTAGTTATGAAGCATTTCAGAGTACACGGTTATCGCCAGTCATTTCTTATGCTGTCTCACTCTTTCACTATTATACAAAGTCACTTCTGTTTAGAAGATAATATCCGGGAAGCACCACTGTGTAGCCACATAAAACCGCACTTCTTTACTTATCTGCAAGTAGCACGGAAGCAAAACTACGCCCTGTACCTGATCAAGAGAATGGCATTCATTGCTCGGTGGAAACAATCTTCCTCCTTTGGATGATGTAGTAGGAACCTCCCCACCTATCACGTGTTGGCACACCGAGGTGGCCCAAGCTTTATACGTGGTGCGGTGCGGCAGTAGATCTCCCCCCGAAATTAGACTGATCCCACCCACACCCCCTTACTCACAAGTCACGACCTGCTCTCATTCTTACATTTTCTCGTCCATACCTCACCATAGACGTTAGATTTCACTAGTTGACCGCTTTAATGGCTGCCAAACGACCTGCTCTGGAATTGGGCACCGTCCTGGTGGTTGGTGGCTGCGGTTTTCTTGGCTGGCACATCGTTGATCAATTGCTTAATTTTCCCTCCGAAACCGATCCCAGTGTTGTACTCCCGAAGCCGCAAGGAGATAGTCGGTTCGATTACCCTCAGTTAGGTGGACGATACCCGAAGTGTATCGCAAAAGTGGCTGTGGTTGACCTCCGGACCACCCACAACCGATTGCCCGGAGCGGATTATTATGAAGGAGACATAACCTCGACGGAGTCGATGCTCGACATCTTCCGCAAGGTCAAGCCGGACGTAGTCATTCACACTGCGACTGCAAACGTGCTGGAGGGCAACAAGGCCCTTCTCTACAAGGTCAATGTTGAGGGAACTAAGACATTACTGGAAGTCGCAGGAGGTGATCATGGGGATTGGGGCGGAAAGTGCAGGGCCTTCGTGTACACAAGCTCAAGCTCTGTGGTGCACGACACGCAGAGCGACCTGATCCATGTGAATGAGGATTGGCCCCTTGTTAGGGGAAAACTACAATTGGAGTACTATTCAGAGACAAAGGTGTGTTGAACTGCAGTTTCGATTATCGAGATTATTACTAACGAAGGATTGTCTTGTTTAGGCGGATGCCGAAGAGCTAGTCTTGAAATATAACCGCGCCTCACCCACCTCGATGTTGACATGTGCGCTTCGTCCCGCCGGCATATATGGCGAAAGGGATACCAGTATTACCTTTAAACTTTGTGAACATGCATCCAAAGCCTCTCCTACCGTACTACGAATGCAGCTGGGTGACAACAACAATTTGTTTGACTTCACCTACGTTGGAAATGTAGCCTATGCACATACACTTGCTGCGTTCCGTCTGCTTGCGTCTCAAAAACGCTATGAGTCCGGTCAGGGTGAGCCTCTGGATTACGAGCGAGTCGACGGGGAGGCCTTCAACGTCACCAACGACTCACCTGTCTACTTCTGGGATATGACACACGCTACCTGGGCACTGGCAGACAAGATAGTTGAGCCACAGCAAGTGTGGGCGCTGCCAGAATGGCTTCTTGGCCCGGTTGGCGGCCTCGCTGAATCGGTACTGGGTCTTTTCGGTAAACAGCCACGTCTGACCAGGCGGATGGTGCGGTACTCGTGCATGGCGCGGTACTTCTCGTGTGAGAAGGCTAAGCTGCGACTGGGGTACACACCAATTGTCCCCCTTGACGAGGGCCTCGCCCGTGCAGTTGGCTATATCGTCGAGCGCCAGCGACTCGAAAATGAGAAGAAGGGACTGTAATAGACGAGAAGCTGACTAAATTTATATTACCACTTTAATGTACCATATTTAATTTGAGACCATTTGTATGGTGTTCCTAGCACGGATACTCTAGAAATAAGACATCATCGGACGAGCATTTGGGATGTAAACTAGCACAAGTATGTAGTAGAACCCCAAGCCATACGAATTCGATGACTAGACCACTGAAAACGATACCGATATATTGCTCTGGATCAGACACACACAGTTCAAGGGACAAATAGACATCAGCACTACTATTACCTCCTACCTAGGTACGTCCCAAAAAAATGCCAGGTTAATCTCCAACCTGACAAATAAATAAACACACCTACCATCTACCTAACTACCACCTACCTACCTATCACCTACCAGAAATACACCTATACCCCAGGACACTTACGCCATGCATGGACTCTCTGAGAACCTCCCAGGCTCCTAAGTACTAGGTAGTGAAGAGTAGATGCAATAGTAAATCCGAGGTGTACTGACACAGACATAAGGAGTAACTCATCTCCTGCAAGGACAGCATGGAACGTCGGGTGGAGTTGTGGAACATAGATGAACCCTTCCTGTGACGACTTCGGTATGATGTTACAGTAATGCAAGAAACCGAGTCTTGTCTTGACTCTTGACTTAGAAACTTGGGGTTCAGGTAGTTAGATGTGTGGGTATTACGCATCGGATGGGTGTCAGTGTCTTTACTGGATTCTGTGGGTTCCGGGGGGCGCTGATGGTATGAGCATGAAGAGTACATACTACTACTACTACTACTACTTACCTAGGACTAGTATGTAGTGGTAGGAGGGGTTCTAGTAGTACCAGTCTAGATTTGCTTTTCTCTCACCTCCTCTCTCAATAATATAATGATATCTTGCCATCGCTAACCAGTTTCAAATCTGAAAAACGAAACCCCTTCTTTTCTCTCTCCAAGGTTTCTTGCCCCGATTACTGCCTAGTCTAGTAGAAACACTTTCAAACACATCGAGAGCCGAAGCCAAGAGTCAAGATGAGGGAACCTAACTGAGTAGACTCCTAGGTAGTACTAGTAAAACTAGGGGATGGAGACTTCATTCTATAGGTCTACGGTTCGTTAGATTCCTTCTGCACTCTTCTATCGATTACTCTGCCGGTTCTTCATTGGAGACATTTTATTTTCCTTTCAGAAAGTAGAGTTTAAGTTACCTGATAGTCTTGTGCCAGACGGAGGCGAGGTTACATGGGTACCCAAGCAGGAGCAAGACATATCTTGAGATTCCGAGGCCTTAGGTAGACGCAGTGTAGGTGATTATCCCCCGCAAAGAGGACGACGATCATCGCCTTCTCCTCTCCCCATCTGCAGTCCCCTCTGAGGTAATGACTGACAAATTGGGGTCAGATCGTTGATTGAGGAGCTTGTTTATTGGGGAGATAATCTGTCCCATCGGATTGCACGGGACATTCCTGAACTTAATATGTAATCCTGCGGAGGGAATTCCGATGAGAAGGGAAAAGAAAAAGTAAAAAGCGAAAAGTAATAAAATTATCAAAGGATGGGGAAATGAATATCTCAATTGGATCATCTCATAGTATCAAGACGTGCAATGGACCTAACCAAGGACGTCGGTTAACCCCAACATCAGGATATCCTAGCACATCAAACCCCAGAGTTGCAATTCCCATGTAGAAGGCTCCGATCTCGATAGGTAGTGTGTGAATCATATTAGCAGGCCCAGCACCAAGGAGGAGGAGAGCGTTGAGTTCCCAAAAACAGACCGTTTGCGGTAGTTGTGGTCATCCACCAGGCGATCTCCTCCCCACCTTTTTCTACCCCGCAGTCCAGCAACGCTTGGTTCACGTCCTTCTGCGCTGCACTTGTTTCCCAGGCTATTATTATTGTTCAATATTAATTGTTAGACTAAATCATAATTATTAGCGAATATTCAGCCGTGTTCTAGTCTGGCCATATTGCATAGTAGATCTCTGAGAGGGGGAGGACACAAAAGTACCAGAAATACGTAACCATGCTCCCGGATATCCTAGCAAGCCGGCAGTCGTTGGCAGAAACTCACGATAGTAACACCCACTAACCAAGGGATATCCTGGCTATCTTACGCGGTTTGTCCTGGTCTCCCTGATACAATCCCAAAACGAAACAAGGGCTTTTAAAGAAGATGCCTGAATATATCCATGAATTAAGAATTCTCCCCGCCAGGTCCGCCAGGGATTACAGCCTGGTACTACGCCTCTACAGAACCAATGGAAGACAAAGACACTTATTCCACTACTAGTAGTAGGTAATAGGTGCCGAGTCTTACAATCTGCTTATAGACGCAGTCTGGCCTGTACCCCCTGTTTTGCAAGATAAGGCCGTCATTCCAACCCAGTCAGTTGTCTTTTCTGGAATCCCCCTACTATTACGTAGTTGCTACGGCGGATAACCAATAACCCAATAATTAGGTAGGTCAAGTGGACTGACTGCTCTCTGGTTCTGGATGCAGTCTTCCATGGGACAACTGAGCACCTGATGCTGTTACCAGAAGTGGCGCTCTTGTGGCTACGACGGAAGAAACAATAATAATCCGTGGAGCATATGCAGTCGTATGCAATATCATCGGTGGATATAGATACTAAGAACTTGGGCGGGGGTGTGTTTGGGTGAGCTAGAGGCGAGGGTAGAATGAGAGACTTCATCATAACTATATTACTCTACTGGTATGAAATAATAACAAAAGGCCGAAAGTCAAGGGATTTAGTGGTGTCGCTGACTGGCTACGTGGAACTGCATGGTTTGGCATTTTTTAAAGGATATGAAACCAGGAAGGAAAAGTGCGTAGTAATAATAGTAAGACTATTAATATATGGCAATACCAATAATAATGTCCTTTGAAACCACTGGGTCATCGATGACAGCGTTGTTTTTTCGGCGTGATTCAAAATTATACGAGTAAATCATGTTGTCCACAGGAACGTGCCGTGTCCAGCAAAGACGGAGAATATACTCAGAACAGTCACAGGTATATTAAGGAATTTAAGGAATTTAAGAGCCAGCGTGGGAGTGAATGGTGTCAGTCATTTAGTCAACTAACTAGATACAAGTTGGTTAGTTTTGGACTTTGAGTCAGGCAACACCAGAGCTGGCTGAGTCTACAAAGTGAAACTTTTAAGCAGTTGAGGTATAATTGGTTTCTCTTGTTTACTTACCGACAAGACAAGATGGAGAGGAATGACTTATGAGGTATTGTCGAATCTTATGGATTAATAGCCATGGGGACTGGAAAATTGAGAGGTAATTTTGTAGTGTGGTGTTGGCTCTGGACAGTTAGAGAAATGCAGTGGTTATCAGAAGTGGAGAAGCCGATCATCCACTGCACTGAGCATAAATAACACATCACAATCCAGCCTGGATAGAGACTCCAACTCAAAATCTAACGTAGTTCTAAGTGTAACCCTCGCACTTCAGTATCTTCCTGCAGAGAAATGTGTGCTGAGTAGAAATTAGCTGTCTGCCTAGATTTAGAGTCAAAATGACTGTTTAGAGAGAGGCAGAAGGACGACACCTAAAAATAAAGGGTTCGACAGCCAAGTCCCACGTGATCCACCAGAAGCGTTGGCCGTTTTTCCCGCTACGGCGCCCTCTTATTGGCCGCTGCCTCTGCCGCTACTTAGGTATTCATCAGCAGTTACCGTACCGTATCATTACCATCTTCGCCGCCTGCTGTTCGCTGTATTTTCTGCACTTTCTGCAGCAGGTCGTCATGCGGTACCAACCCGGTACGGCTCCTGCCACGCTCAATACAGGCTCACTGCCAACTTGAAGTACTCCCGACTACTCCTCATTCATCTCTTTTATTATTCCTTTCGTCCCTCCTCTTCGCCCTGTCTTTCCCCCCAAATGCGCTCCTCATCTTCCCTTACTCATCCTTTTATATACGCCGTCTAGTTAGATATCTGCAGAGCCACCTCCCCCCTTTTTTGTTCTGTCAACCTCGCTCGGGGGTTGGACTGTGTCGATCATCCTGGCCTCGCGTTGACAGTCGCGCCTTTTCCTTCTTCAAACCCCCCCGCATAGCCGCTCTCTCGCTTTCTCTGTTTCAATTCTTACCTACTTCTTACACGATCACCTTCTTTTTTTTTTCTCCTGGGGCAAGACAGCTTCTTCATATACGTCCATTTTTATTGAGTAATTTCGTCAAGGCTTTTATTTCGCGGCAGGGTTGTTTTTACAATTTCCCTACTTCCCCCGCGATTTAGCCATGGCCAGTGGATGCTGCGAATGAATTCATAGTCAACAGCCAAGGGCACCCGCTCTGCCCGGCAGACGGTCCTGCTCGGTCCTGCTCGTATCCATTATTCTTTTCTCCGACTTCGGCTCGTGCTCCTTCCTTGACTCGTCCTTCTCGATCGGAGAACTTTCGAAGTTCAATAGCGGTATTGCCTCACCAGCATGGCGGGCAATGACAAAGAAAATGCACAGTTCCTTACTCCCCCCGCCGTGACTGCCTTGAGGCAGGAGTCTCGGAGTGTCGACCCAAAATTTTCTTCCCCGATTCGTACTTTGAGCGATGATGATATGCGGGAAGAACGTGAAGACTTGAGGCAAGCGGCGGAACAGACTTTGAATGTCATTGTTGATCTGGACCTGGACGGCCGTGTCAAATGGGTTAGCCCGTCATGGAGACAGGTTGTGGGGACGGCTCCGGAGTCGATAGAGGGCCGAATGATCTCGGAAGCTCTGGTGGACAGTAAGAATGCCTTTCACGACGCGATAGAGTCTCTCAAAGAGGATGACTCGCGAAGTCGTTTCATTCGTGTCGCAGTACATATGGGGCCGGATTCCGCCCTGAAATACTCGCCAGAACCACGACCGCTAAAACAGGAGGAGTCAAGTATTGATGAGACAGAGGAGACGGGAAATCAAGAAGAGCCATCGGACAGGCCGGACGAGGATGGCCATGATATTCTCAACTTGGAGGGCCAAGGCATCATGGTTTTTGACCGCACAGCAGATGGGATAGGCCATGTATGTTTTCAAATTGAAAAACTAAAGATGCTTGAAGTGAAGCTGACTTGATCCGAAATCATAGACTATGTGGATGTTGCGACCCTTTACTGAGCCGCGAGAAGTCACTATTGACCTTCCTCCTTTACTGGTAGAGTCTTTAGGCGTTGGGGCTGAAGTTTTAGCAAATTATTTGACCTTGCTAGCTGAGGCTGCTGCAAATGAGCCCGATCCCTCTAAACATCCTGCCCCGAAGCCGGTATTGTGTCGCATCTGTGAGCGGGAGATCACACCTTGGTGGTTTGAGAAGCACTCGGACCTTTGTCTTCAGGAACATCAGGCTGAGATGGATGTCCAAATTGCCCAAGAAAATCTGAACGAGCACCGACACGCTATTGTGAGAGTTCTCGATGCTTTGGAGGCAAGACAGGGTAGACCCACGACACTTCGTGACGGCAATTCCCCCGTTTTACCCCAACCAGAATACAAAGGACTGCCTATCGGACCTTCCCCCGTGGCTTCAATATCTTCTTCGGGGTCCGCGTCTAACGCTAGCTCTGCTCCTGGTACCCCTCCTCGGTCCAGGGACCAGTCAGTCTCGGGAATTGGTCACTCGCGTGCCCGATCGTTTGCAGTTCGGCGACCACTTGCTCGAGTAGTTGAGTTGATCCTTGACCTTTGCGACACGGCTTCAGAAATCAACATGCCTGTGATAAGAGAAGCCCGTGGCGATAATGCAGATGACTTTCGAACTATGTCCCCACAGTCCGAATCTCGCATTTCGCAAGTTCTTCAGTGGCAGTCGCCCAGCTCTAATACCCTGGAACAGGAGCAAGGTCTGGCCGCGCTTTGTATGGATACTGAGCAGGTGGCTAGGGCAAAGGTGGACGCGGTTGTTCGTCACCGTAAAATCGTGGAGTATGCAGAAAGAATCCGGATAGAGTACACGGTGTTGGTGGAGGAGTGCATCACCGCTGCCCTCAGGAAAGCTGAGCGTATAGCAGCTGGTCAATTGAGCGATTCCAGTTCATCTGAGGACGACCAACTGCAAGAAATCACTGCTTTCGATAACACAACTTCTCCTTCCATTCCGCCTCCTAGTGCAGGTCGAAAGCCAATGGCACCACTGCCATCAGTCTCTGCCTTGACCATGTCAATGCGTAATTCTCCTGATCGTTTACAGTCGGGCCACTCCTCTGAAGGGAAAAGTTCTTCTGTTGCCGTGTCGACTGGATCAAGCAGTCCCATGGAATGCCCTACTCCCCGCTCTCATAAAAGTGCTGTTGGATTGTTGGGAACCTCGCAACCGTCTCGACGCGGCCTTTCATTAGTAGACATTGATGCGGGCGACCAAAGTGACAGCAGCGTTCTTTCATCCACCCTTCCTGGAGCCATGAGAACAGACTCTCCGTCATCTGATCGAAGTATAGATCGTAAACGCAGAAGTTTGGTGCTTCCAGGCCTGTCCGGCTCTCCCCGTCGACAGCATTCACCAGCCAGAGTGTCTGGACCCCATTCCCCCCTCCGAATGCCCAAACCACGCCTTTCTACCGGCGCTGAAAGTCTACCGTCGCCTATTATGTCGCCCTCAACAAATTCCATTGAGCTCTCTCTCCACCACTATCGTCACCACCGCCGTCAATCTTCAGCAACATCATCTGATATCCCTAGGCCACCTGTCTCCCCCCATCTAACCAGCGCCAGTCAACCCCAACCACGGCCAGCTCCGCCATCTATCAAAGACTTTGAAATCATCAAACCCATTAGCAAGGGCGCCTTTGGGAGCGTTTACTTGTCCAAGAAAAAGACAACCGGGGAGTACTTTGCAATCAAGGTACTAAAAAAGGCAGACATGGTCGCCAAAAATCAGGTCACCAATGTCAAGGCAGAGCGAGCAATCATGATGTGGCAAGGCGAGAGTGATTTTGTTGCGAAACTCTACTGGACATTTTCCAGTAAGGACTATCTTTACCTAGTTATGGAGTATTTGAACGGGGGAGACTGTGCATCTCTCGTTAAGATTCTAGGGGGCCTCCCTGAGGACTGGGCGAAGAAATACATTGCTGAAGTCGTGCTTGGTGTGGAGCATCTTCACAGCAGAGGCATTGTCCATCGTGATCTTAAGCCAGACAATCTTCTGATAGACCAGACGGGCCACCTAAAGCTCACTGACTTTGGATTGTCTCGTATGGGGCTTGTCGGACGTCAGAAACGCGTTCTGAAGAGTCTAAATGAACCAGCCGTCGACTTCTTCAAACAAAGCCCGTTTCCTCGAGCAACTTCAATTGCTTCCTCTCGATCAGCCTCCTTTGATTTCCAGGGCAGCGGCTCACCGGGATCCACTCCGCTTATAACGCCAGATGTTGGTGGAAGCATGCCTCAGCCGTCCTACTTTAATCTAAACCAAAACGGATTTGGCAGACAGACCTCACGTCGAGCATCAGGATACCGCAGTGACAGCGGCGGTAGCGAGAATTTAAATGCCATCTTTCGTACATTGTCCTTGAACGAAGGAAATGAAACACTCGGCTCACTCCCAGTTCCAGTTCCTCCCTCTGATAGTGTGCACGAGGAAGAGGGTCAGAGCGAGGCTGGTGAGTCTCCATACTTGTACCCCCTCCACCAAACGTACAGTAATTCACTCCCAATGGGTACACCACCCCAACAAACGATGATGCCGCCGTTGATGGCTCTTTTCGATCCGGACGACCACAACAGACGCTTTGTGGGTACACCAGATTATCTAGCTCCAGAGACAATTAACGGCGTCGGTCAGGACGAGATGAGTGACTGGTGGTCTTTGGGCTGTATTATGTTCGAATTTCTGTTTGGTTATCCGCCATTCAACGCCGCAACCCCGGATGAAGTGTTCGAGAACATTCTTCACCGCAAAATCAACTGGCCGGAGGATATCGAAGAGCTAGCATCACCAGAATCCATCGACCTCATCAACAAGCTCATGACCATTAACCCTCGTGAGCGGATTGGGTCGAACACTGATGAGAAATTTCCAAATGGAGGAGCTGAAATTCGGAGCCACCCTTGGTTTTCAGATATCAATTGGGATACTTTGCTAGAAGATAAAGCCCAGTTTGTGCCAAATCTGGAAAATCCTGAAGATACTGAATACTTCGATGCTCGTGGTGCGACACTTCAGGCGTTTGCTGAAGAGCTTGAGGACGAAAGCTCCCCTCAACCCCTTCTGACAGCTGGCACATACGACCGACCACACGATGCGCTTTTCAAGGTCCGGTCACAGGTCAATTCAATGAAGCGGCCACTGATGCCTTTGCACATTCCTCCTCATGTGCGCGAGTCACGTAGTAGGAGATTGAGTGAGCCCTCCTTGGCAGATGACTTTGGCAGCTTCTCATTTAAAAATCTCCCCATGCTTGAAAAGGCAAATAAAGATGTGATTCAAAAACTTCGACAGGAGGCAATGCAAGCACAACAACGCCAATTTGCTACCTCAGGGCCTCAGCAACAGCCACAGGCTCAGGGCCCTACACCACCCTCCTCGGGTCCTTCGTTAGAAGGCAGCCCATTGCCAATGCCGCTACAGCGGACCATGTCTCACTCAAAGGGCAGTAACCGACCTGCATCTCCATCCAGTCTCAGCCAGGCAAACTCGTCTCCCAGTCGTCCATCACAGCCATCGTCTCCGCTCCTCGTTCAATTTAGCACTGGACATAACCATGAGCGCAGAAAGACCTCAGGGTCGTCCTCGGCCAATTCCCATCAATCTAGTGGGTCATATCAACCTGCAGCTGCGGATCAAAGTCGGATGAGCAGCATAAAGTTCGGTTCTACGGCATCGTCTCCCATCAAAACCAGCCGAGCTGCAACACACTCTCCCGACAAAGCAGTGTCAGGTCAACAACTTCATGGCAGCGTCCCAATAACAAGAGCGAGGTCTCAGACAATCGGATCTCAGGATGGCGATTTGTCTTCCTCCCTGGCAAAGGAGTCGTACGTCTCTGGGCATTACAAACGACGCAGCCAACTGTTTGATGTATCGCCGTCTTCTTCAGATAACGAGGACCCACGTACTAAGGCTTTACTCAAGGTGCAACGTCGCCGTCAAAGCTCGAGGCGTCTTTCCCAGATCAATGTCAACGAGGGTCCCTTTTTCCGACCGTTGGATATACTTATCTGTGAAGACCATCCAATTTCCCGGCTGGTTATGGAGCGTTTATGCGAGAAGCTTCGTTGTCGTACTATCACCGCTGCTAATGGCGCGGAAGCTGTGCGATATGCTCTTAGTGAGGTGCAATTTGATATTATCATGACGGAGTTTAAACTTCCCCAGGTTAATGGAGCAGATGTTGCGCGTATGATCCGAGAAACGCGCAGTGCCAATCGACATACGCCCATAATTGCTGTGACTGGCTATCTCAAGGATCTTCCAGAAACCCATCATTTTGATGCCCTCATAGAAAAGCCTCCGACGCTGACAAAGCTAACCGAAGCACTGTGTAAGTTTTGTCAGTGGAAGCCTCCTCCAAAAGACTATAGTCTTCCAAACCCCTCAGCTCTCAACTCATCGGCCCTACGACATACTCCCACTCAAGCTGAGCAAAGTCCGAGCTCAACAGTGTCATCCGGCTTTGTGCCGATACCATCGAGCTCCTACCGAGGTTCTAGTCGAGAGGATTCTGTTGGTAGCAGCTACTTTGGTGACTTGGATTCAATCAAGGCCGAAGATATACCTGTCATTGTGAGCCGCCAAACTGATGACTGGGGCCAGAGCCAAAGCGGGTTATGCATATCCGAAGACTCGACAGCTTCACAAGAACCTATGGACTCCAACCGCAAGACTCCAAATACGATTCCATTCCCTCCATTGCTGCATACCACTTCAGCGCCACCAGCTCTTAGTCCTTCTGGCATGCTCACCCCGCGCAAACAGCGCTCTAGCGAAGCGATCCGAGCGAAACGAGAATCTCTAGAGCGTAAACGTTATGAATGTGCGGAGTCTGGAGATGATGAAGACGAAGAGCTCGGCAATCTGCAATCAAGAGTGCAAAGCCCACGAAATCGCCCGCATCGACCTGGCTCTAAGTTGGGTATCGAAATGATGAGAACTAACAGCAGAGGTAGTGTGGTTAGTACGAGTGAAGAAGCTTTCAGGAAAGAAAAAGATGTCCAAGAAAGACGCCGGAGCGGGGGCTCCGATGATAATGGTGAATATGGCGAGGACATGATAAAATCTCAACGGACCTCACTGGAAAGCAAGTTTGGAGAGCTCAATATTTCCCCGGAGGCTATTGTGCCGTCAATTGAAGAAGAATTCAGTCCGAGACAATCCCCTTCTCCTCTTGAAAGAGGCTCAACGCCAAATATCTCGACAGCTTATTCCAATCTGGCGTTTCCTCATTACGACACGGCGCTTTTGAGAAAGGCAGACACAGGAGCGGGCACCCCTTCCACAATGAAGGGACAAGTAACTCCTCCAATTGTATTTTCTAGAGAACCTATCCCGGCCCCCGTTGGGGGTTATCCAAAAACGCCATCCATAAATCTGCTAGACAGCGACGCGAACGTGAGCGATGAGCTCTGCGTTCCTGACCAGGTCCCTGATTCCGATGCAACTCCTCGGCCACTACATACACCTTCCCCCAATTTGGACCTTGATATCACACCTCGCCGACCCAGAAGATATTGAAAAATGATAGAACTTGTGGCTGTATTTTAGGACTATTTAGAGTTGGACATCCTGTGCATGTGCTTTCCTCACCTTGATTGATTCATTGACACCATACTTCTTTGTGGTTTATTTGACTTCAACTCCTCTTCTTCAGGGCTTCTTATAGTCTATTACCTTTATGCTGTGATTTTCCTTTTTTTTTTGTGTGTCTCACAATCCCCTTGACAAAATACTTTCTTTCTTTCTCTTCTCCTTTTGTCTTGTTAGGTTGAGCGGGTGTTTAGGCGTGATATCTACACTCAACCAGGTTGTCTGAGTTGCATTCCTTTTTTTTTTCTTTTACAGTTTCAGACTCATCTCTATCCTTGATTCTTATGGGACTTCTTTTCCTTTGTGTTTATTTTATTTACTTAGCTGAGCTCTAAGACTGCTGTGTATGTATGAGATACAAAATTCTAAGATGGACAAAGTCATGAGAGACTCTGGAGGCATTTCGGTGACTTACCACTTTTTAGCACCAATATTGTCTCCAATGTACTTGCATATAGTTTTACCATGATTTCGTACTTGGGTATCTAGTAGGTACTCCTGTCATTTCCTGACAAGTATCTTGACAATGTAACCTTGGAATAATACACTGTAGAACCAGGGCTATAGCAAAATATATAGACCGGCTAGTTATCAGTAGTACTAGTAAGGGAGAGTTAGCTACTACTAAATCACATCTAATAATAGTATGAGAAACTTGAAATACACAGTATATACATACTCCTTTAGCATCTAGATTTCACCTATCCTGTATCCTTACTTTTCTTTTTTTCCTAGCTTCCTAGTTCTGTTAATGAAACCAATGAGACCTTGCCATGTCCCAGGCTACCAAGGGCAAAAAGCGCACTGCGGGGTTCTATCTTACCTAGGTACTTTCCTATCCCTCTGGCTAATCTCACTACGGTTCATATTCTTGCACTTTATAGTAAGTCCCAACTGAAAATCGGGCTGTCCTTTTATAGCTTTCTGCATGCACATTGCCTCTAAATTCCCAATGCAGTATCAAGAGAGTGGGTGGGTGGGATATTTAGGCGAAGATATTGAAAATATGGACATAACGGAACAAGTCAACAAAGTGAAAAAAGTGAAAGAAAAGTAATGGTAGGTCTAGAATTAGGTATATGTAAATGGTAAATATGCATAAGTGAATTGTGTTCAAAAAAAGGGTGACCCAACGTTATCTTAATGCGTGAGCCTAATGACATCAAGATATGTATATATATATATATATATATATATGAGAAGGGAAGAAAATTCCAAATTTAGAGGTTATATCATGGTTCAGTCTTTCTTTTCGTCTACAGGGGATGTTGGCGAGACAGGACGGATCGGAGCGGGATTTGAAGAGGAGGCTTGTTCGTATCGACCTTGCTCCATCAAGTCATCTTTCCTAGTGCTGTTTGTGCGGTGGCGGAAAAATCGATTGCGACTCACGGATGACAAGCTATGAGCACCTTGGGAATCAGTTGAGCGACGGCCTTCGCTAGGATTGGCCGGGATACTCAGGTTAGATCGAGAGTGGGAGGATCGTCGACGGGCAGACTCGAGGCTAAGTCGTTCTGCTTCCTCTTCTTGGATTCGACGTTCAGCGATGACTTGCCGAACAACAGATTCCGCTTGGGGACTGCGGGCTTCGAATACATCTCCCATAACATCTTCTGCGGACACGTCACGCATACCGAGAGAGAAGTCGACATGCTTCCGAGATAGCATTGAGTCGCCCCGGGCACGAGCAGTGGCTGTATTTATGCCCTTGCGGAGAATAGAGTGACGGCGGGTAGAGCCACCGACTCCTGGTACATGGTGTTCCTCGCCTGTAGCTGCACCTGCGTGATTGTCTTCGTCGTGAGCCGGACCAGCCTGCGCATGATATGGTGGAGGGTAACCCGAGAGATGGAAGGGGAAGTCGACGCTTGCGCCCTGGAGGTTCATGCGTGGTCCCTCTATACCAATCTCCTGCAAAGCAATCATGAGCATGCAAATGAATTTGTTGCGGCGTTGGAGACGCAGTCCTTCGTTCTGCCAGTTGGATTTGTAGAAGAAGACGATATTGAGCGTGACAGAGAAATTCTCGGTTACAGCACGCATTTCGGTCAGAATGTTGGTTTGGAATTCACGGCGCTCGCTCCGAACAAATTCGAGCAAGCGTTGGCGAAGTGCATCAATCTGTTCTAAAGTTGTGCCGTACTTGATAACGATGGGAACGGCCTCCGCAAGTGCGCCGGACCTCCGCTGATTGAGGACGAAAAGGGTATTCAGGTAGCTGTTGGGAGCCTGGACGATGTGGCCTTGCATTTTCTTGAACTCTGTATAAAGAAGGGAGATTTGTTTGACGTAGTAATCGTCACCCATTCCAGAGTCGCCAGAATTTCCGTAAATTGTTACACGATCACCGACATCGAATGGATGCTTAACGAAAACGAAAATGACAGATTGGAGAAATTCCTGCGCGGTAGCAGAGAACAACCAAGACAAAGCGAGAATAGTAGAACCGGCAGATGTAAGTACACCAGCAGCCGAGGTTGATATTAAAGTCAAGAGGACAATCACGGTGATGAGAAGGACAAAGAACTCGAAAACATTGCCGAGTCTGGAGACAACCGAGTCAAGGTCCTTCAAAGAAGCGGTGATAGCCTTGCGTTCACGTCCAATTTCCACACAGACTGCCTCCAATTCTTCCATGGAGATATCACCATTCATATCCTTGTCAAACATAGTGAAGGCTGCCTCGGCTTCTTCATTGTCGTCGAAAGCCTCTTTCAGGTCACCGGGAAACACGGTGTCAAATCCGTCTCGCACAAAGGTTCGGTAGAGTCGTCGAGCCAGAACCTGACAGCCTGATGTTGTTCTCAAAAGGGTCAGAACCACTTGATACGGTTGGTTGCTGTTGGTAGCCTTTCGGCCGGTGAAGTCTGCCGCAACTGCTCCTGCCATGTCTCCAACCTTGTTCAAGGCCCCTATAGCTACCCGCTGTGCCTTTCCAGCGTAGTGCAAAGGAGTCTTGGTACCGCTGCCACCATTTTCCTGCTTCTCTTTAAAGGCTTCATCCGTTTCAGTAATCCGGGACCGCGAGAAAGCGTAGAGTTTAGTCAGACTACCGATTTGGAATTTGTTTATTTCGATTCGATCGGAGTAAGTGCGCCTGTGGAAGCTTATTGCTATCAATTGGGTGATGAACTTTTCGATTAGGTTCAAAATGGTCCAGACGAAAACGGAGATGATAATCTTGTTGACTGTGTTCTCCCAATTGCGAGTACGCTTACTGCCATCTACATGATGGTTTTTCATGGTGGGCAGGAAGGAGATTTCCACACCTAGCCACCAGAAGAAGAGAGTACCAGGTAGTTCCAGTTGCTTTGCGACGTCACGCCATTTCTTTGCGTTGTTGGTGAAGATACTGGCAATCAACCCGACTGGGGTAGGAAGACATTTAGCAACAATCTAGCACACGAGCATATTATTAGCCTTGGGAGTCGGCAAGTTGAAGCCTGTATATCTTGTAGGGGGGCTGGAGGAGGAGAAAGGAAAAAAAAACATACCCTACCAGCCCACAAAGTCAACCAAACGATTTCCAACCAGACGGAGAACCAGAGCAATTTAACACCACCAACACTTGCGTCTGGGTAGGCCAGGGCACCGACGAGCAAGGGAATCAACAGGACTAGCACGAGGGGCACAATGTATGTGAAATAACGAACAATAAAACTTGATTCATGAATTCTCTTGACGAACCTAGAGACACTGGTAGTGGGATTCTCAGGAGGGTTATAGACAGCGGCCTTCTCGTGTAAAGGATTTGTGGCCTCGTCAAACTCATCAATATCTTCAGCCCTACGAGAACGTGAGACAGATAGAGAGTGTTCGCTTTTACCCTCTTTCTCGCCGTCATGGGTCGAACGCGATGCTACTCGCTCTGCTTCAAGAACCGCCAGATCATCTTCTAGTCGCATGGCTTCCTCTCGGGCAGTGGAGGGAGAACGCGCACTGTGCTTATCAAAGTCCTCATACGAAGTATCTACCCGGAGGAAATTCCCATTTTCGTTCCCGTTATGCGAGCTGTCTTGGACATAGGTATCGTCGTCGGAGGTTGGAGAGCCGTCATTTGATTTGTCATTTTTCCCATCCTCGGGGTACTTGAGAGGGGGATACTCCTTTACGGGAGTTGACATGGTGGCACCAGGCCAGTTGGGAGGTTTTAGAAGGGGATCAAAAAAATTCTATTGCGATGGGGGTGAAACTGGGGAAAATTGGTTAGTGCCCAGAACTATAGCTAGCGAGCGACTAAAGGTCGAGATAAGGATAACAAGAGAAGAAGCAACGAAGAAGAGGAGGAAAGGGATAAGGAATGACGAGAAGAAAAAGGAGAGACAGCACTAGACGACGAACGACAAACAGACAGGGAAATAAAAGAGAGAGAGAGTGAGAGAAACAGGAATCGGAGTGGAAGAGGGAGCGAAAGAGCACGGGCTCCAGGAGAAACAAACCAAGATCCTAGTGGGGAAGCTGTGTGAGATGCATCCAAGCGGGTCAACCGCCGTCGAAAAGCGAGGGATTTGTACAGGAGAAGGAAGAGTGTGTAATAAGAAGAAAAACAGATGTGATGTTAAGGGATGAGATGAGATTAGGGAGTAGTAAAGAGAGGAAGAGGGTGAAAAAGCCAGAAGAAGGAGAGGAGGAGGAGGAGAACTAATAATGGATGGACGCCGCTGATCGAGCGGGAAAGCAACGACTCGGTGGAGACGACGACGACGACGTCGATGCCGAGAATTTCAGTCCAGAACGATCGTTGGAAGTCTCTAGTTGAGGGAGTTGACGTTTACTTGAAGGCTGTGATGTCTTGATTGTACATTTCTACATTTCTTGCTGTCTTCGAGGGCCTCATGGGTCCCTGTACATAGTGCATATATGGATAGTACTTTAGGGACTCAGGAGTCCGCAATAGTAAGAAGTAGCTACTGGTTAACAGTCACAGACTCCAACTCCCAAGTCCAAAAGAATGTGAGAATAATTGTATTCAATAGTTGGGTATAAGAAAAGAAACGAAAAATTAATGTGGCCACCAGTGGGCCTCTTCCAAGTTTCCACTAATTCCCCCCGGAACTGCTCCAGTCTTTCGCCATCATCCTCGATGCTTCCACTCGCAGCCATGGATCTCGATTCTCAAAGTTCGGCTTGATCCAGTTCCTTGCTGATGATTCCTTGCTCCTGTTTGACACCATTTATTATTAGGTTATTGGTCCACTGGCACTGAGAAGTAGCAGTAAGCACCCTCCTCGGACTCCCATGAGCAATGACTCCATGAGTCTCCACTCGAAACTTAGAGAGAACGGGGTCCTTTGGCGTTATCATCTAGTTCAATGATCAATCCACCGACGTAACTGCGTTGGTCAAGACGCCAATCATACGCCGCATCCGCAGCGATCAGAGCTGGTCAGCGCCGTCGGTCGTGGTAAATTTCATCGAGGAGAGTTGAGTGGCCACCGCCAAGGAACGCCACCTCAGGCACTCCCGGCTTCTCTTGACCTCTCCCAGAAGAACCAGGTGTCAACCTGATCCCGAGAATAAATTAAAGGGAGTTACTTTTAGTTAGACTTTAATATAGAGAATACAGAATACTTTAAAATATACTACAACTCTAGAGTTAATAGTTTGTCAAATAAGAGTACCTAAATACCCCGACAAGTCTGCCTGTCCTGTGGTGCATTATTGCATAATGTACCCGAGGGTCAGACGGCCCGTGATTAGTAAGCACTAGTATTATCCTTGCATAAATCACATGAATTGACACTGCTCTCTGTGGATAGATTTTCTCGAGGCTTACCTCAAAATGACACTTATAGGGAATCTACTACCTATATCGATAACGCTCGGGCGTATAGCTTTACAGCCATGATTGATATTTGCGAAAGAGGTATCTTGATGCTCTCATGTTCTGTGTATAGATTATAGTCCATGTAAATATGGAGAAAAACACTTTTTACCTTGTACTAGTATCACCACGAGTAGAAGTAGTAGTAGTAGTAGTAGTAGTCCCTGAAGTAATGATTCCATTTGCAGGTTAATCTTCCAGGGAAAAAGAAATTCAGCCTCCGACTGCACCCAGTGCGTTGTGGCTTGAACTCTCTTGTCTGAGTCCCAAGAGCAATTATTAATCCGCAGAGAATAAAGTGGCACGATCTTTATATTAACATCAAGCATCAACGTTGACAGAAGCTATAACATGATTGCTAGTGACCTACTGGTAGATTATGGTATACTCAAAGCCCAAGCATTCGATTTAGGCCGCATATTTCGGGTCTGGACCCGCATTCCATGGTAGAACTACACGTGGAATTGTCGAATCAAGGTTCCCCACGAGATGCAGAGTAGACTATCGACGGAATACAATCGAATAATTTATAGTAATGATAGATAATGATAATAATCATAATAATAGTAAAGATGCGTTGTCAAGAGGCGATACGTGGAGACAAACACACAACCTGAAAGAAAGTCAACAGTCAGGAGACCTGCAGCTAAGCCTCATTGGGACGAACTATTCCCTCGTATCATCCTCAGGCCGCCCTCCTTCTCTCCTCCGCTCTTCTCTCCCCATCCGCTCCTCCTCTTCTCTTTCTTCTTCTTCTTCTTCTTCTTCTTCCACGTCTCTCCCAGTTGTTTTGTCGTTAGTTGGGCATCCCGGGGACCTTTTCCTTCGCTTCGTTTTCAGAACCCCTATCCGCTCCATCATCAACCATGAGAGGCGAGGTATGATGGAACCCTTCTCCCCTTGCTGTTTTGGTTTATTTACCTTTTTGTTTCCCCCGCACTGCGCGTTGGGAACCGCCCCTCTCCCCTGAATATCAAGCCTGTGGATAATAGATGGGCTCTTCATCCCACCAGTTCCTACTCTCTGGTTGAATTAACTATTTAAATATCCTGACATGTCTTCTTTTTGCAATTTTAGGTTTGCCACATCCATATCGGCCAGGCTGGTGCTCAGCTGGGTAACAGTGCTTGGGAGCTGTAAGTCCTCACCGCTTTTTTTTTTGTCTCCCTCAACGTACCACCACCCCATCGCATCACATTCTCACCACACTCTTCTCATTCGATGATATAGGTACCTTCTCGAGCATGGCCTCGGGCCAGATGGTCGTCTGGATCCCGAAAAGAGTGAAGAAGTCAACCAGGGCGGTTCTTTCGAAACTTTCTTCACCGAGACCGGCAACGGCAAATATGTTCCCCGCTCCATCTTCGTCGATCTCGATCCATCGGTACGAAAGCAATAATGGCGAGGTGCCGACCATCATTTTTATCTCGCTAATAGTTCTCTGTAGCCCATTGATGAGATCCGCACCGGAAGCTACCGCCAGCTCTTCCACCCCGAACTGCTGATCAGCGGGAAAGAGGATGCTGCCAACAACTGTACGCTCCAAGCGACTGGCATCACCGAATGGCACTAATGTATGATAGATGCTCGCGGTCATTACACCATCGGAAAGGAGCTTGTTGATAATGTTGTGGACCGCATTCGTCGTGTTGTTGGTAGGTCTCGAGAAGTTTTTGTGCTGTGGCATGAGGACCAGCGGAAGTAAACTAATATTCGCTAGACAACTGCAACTCCCTTCAGGGATTTTTGGTCTTCCATTCCTTCGGTGGTGGTACTGGCTCTGGCTTTGGTGCTCTCTTGCTCGAGCGCCTGTCGACCGACTATGGCAAGAAGTCCAAGCTTGAGTTTGCAATTTATCCATCTCCCCGCGTGTCAACAGCAGTCGTTGAGCCTTACAACGCTGTTTTGTCTACCCACAGCACTATTGAGAACTCTGACTGTACTTTCCTCGTCGATAACGAGGCTGTTTACGACATCTGCCGCCGTAACCTGGATATCCCTCGCCCCGGTTATGAGCATCTGAACCGCCTGATCGCCCAGGTTGTCAGCTCCATCACATCTAGCCTTCGCTTCGACGGTGCACTTAATGTGGATCTGAATGAATTCCAGACCAATTTGGTGCCATTCCCCCGTATCCATTACCCCTTGATCTCGTACGCACCGGTCGTCTCAAGCAACCGCAGCTCACACGAGAGCTTCAGGGTTCAGGATCTTACCTTCCAATGTATGTTACCGCACAATTTCCTTGTTTTGATTATTTTACTCTTGATAAGGTCACTGACGGATTTTCGAAAAGGCTTCGAGCCCAACAACCAGATGGTTGTCTGTGATCCACGGAACGGCAAGTACATGGCTGTTGCACTACTGTACCGTGGTGATGTGGTGCCTCGTGACTGCACCCAGGCCGTTGCTTCGCTCAAGGCTAAGGCTTCCTTCAACCTTGTCGAGTGGTGCCCCACTGGATTCAAGCTGGGAATCAACTACCAAAAGCCCGTACGCGTCCCTGGAGGCGAGCTTGCCCCCGTCGAACGCTCGGTCAGCATGCTCTCCAACACCACCGCTATTGCCGAGGCTTGGAGCCGTCTGGACCACAAGTTCGATCTCATGTACTCCAAGCGCGCCTTTGTGCATTGGTATGTGGGTGAAGGTATGGAGGAAGGAGAGTTCTCTGAGGCTCGTGAGGACTTGGCTGCTCTTGAGAAGGATTACGAGGAGGTTGCCAGCGACGGCTTAGAGCTAGAGGGTGAGGAAGGCGAATACTAGATGGTCGGCATCCTTTCCAGGACCACCCTGCTTTAGTTGGTTTGATTCTTGGTATGCCTGATGTCTCCTTGTTAAAATTAAGTTGTGTATCTCGTTCCTTCTGCTCTGCGACAACCCTCTCTCCCCCTTCTTTCGTGTCTCTAGCGTTCTTTGAAACCTTTCTTTTTTTTCCGTCCCCATTATTTTAATTTTTTTTCTTTCTTTTTTTTTTCTTCTCCGGATAGTAAATCGGTAGATCTTCCCTGGAGAACTATGAAATACCAATGGATATAATTGTTCTTTTAAGTACTGTGCCGCTTCTGCATGGGTGTACGCCTTGGTTCTCATGATTGGAAACAAGGTACCCCAATAATGGATAGCATCATAAGTATCAAGGAATCCATCCAGTCTATATAGGTATGATATGAAGTGTTATTACAATTAAACTAAAGCATCTATGTCCATTAATAAGAATAGGTAGTAGTTACGACTTTTCACCCACCACCACCATCGTCCGCAATCTCCAAATCATGCAACAACCCCAACACCCGCTCATACGTCCACATCGTCACCGCACTCGCCGGCGCAGCCTTAACCAAACTAACCGTCAACCCACGATACAAGCCACGGGTTCCCTGCGTCCGCAAAATCATCGCCATTGTGTTAACCACGCCCCGATACTCGGGGATGTTACGGTGGACGTACATTGCGCGCGTCGGGCCCTGGACCTGTAACCTCTTCCGCACGAGGTCTAGCGGGAACACGCCTGTTTTGGCGAGGACGCTGGCTGCGACGCCGGCTAGTGCGTCTCCTGTTCCTGCTGGGAGGAGGTGGAGGAGAGAAGAGTGCGGGGTGACGTTTTCGTTGTCGTCGTTGTGGTTGTGGTTGTGGTTGTGGTGCTGCGCGTGGAGCCGGGCCAGCGGCGGGCGGAGCGCCTCGTAGGTGGCGAAGAAGAGACCCATGTAAGGTACTATTTGGGCTACGGCGGCGCTGCAGCCGCGGAAGAAGCCTGCGGTGCCTTCGTGGCGGGCTATGTCGTGGATGGAGGTGAGGAGTGAGGCGTAGATGCGTTGGGAGCCTGAGCCTTGTGCGGCGAAGCGGGTGCGGAGGAGGTCGAGGGGGTATGTTGATGCTGTAGCGGCGCCGCCTGCTACGGCTCCGGCGGCGAAGGTTTCGATGGGTTGGGGGAGACGATGGGGGTCGAGTTGTTCGAGGAGTTGAGTGGTTGTGCGGTAGGTGGTGAACTGGATTGCGCCGTAGCAGACGTACATTAATTCTGCGGGGATGTTGCCTTTCCAGAGGCCCTTTTCTAACGTATTAGATAGGCTACCTTTATATTTTTCTTTGAAGGGGAGCAATACGGTTATGCCCTCGTGCTTGACGATGGCTCTCATCGTCGAGAGGGTGCCCTTATATACCGGTCCTTGTACATCGCGGTGGGATGTCGGGTCGGACAACGAGTGAATCTGTAATTGGAGGCGGATTTTGACAACATCGAGAGGCGCGACGCAGAACCTGTTTGGGCGCGTTGGATTTATTATTAGCTGGCTATGGAACTTGCTGAATGCCAGTCCAGAGGTGAGGAGAGTCGTACCGTGAGACAAGACCAGCTATCCCACCCGCGAGAACGACCTGTCGCCGTGTGCCCTGATTCAAAGGTCAGCAAAAAAGCACCCTACGGAACAGCCTCTTATCCCATCTCCAAGACGTACTTCATCCTTCAGGTGTTCCCCCCCAGCCGACATGCATGTGATAAAAGCGAGAAATGCTTGGATAAATCGGAGGATATCGGGGGAGAGACCGGGTCGTCGAGGAGCGCGGGCTGTGAGTTCTTGTGTCCAGAAGAAAGAAGATGAAGAGCAAGAGAAACTGGGTCAATCCTGAGGGAGAGAAAAGGCGAACTAGACGAACTTGCGAGGCAAAAGACGTTATCAGCGGTTTTCTATATTTATATTCTCCAGTTGCGTCAGAAGAAAAAAGAAAAACGAAACCAAAAGGGAAAAAATCAGGATTTCGCGTTTCTTACCAGGCTATTACACCATTATTACCCCGACCAGGCACAGAACCCCGGCATTCCGCAGTATTTGGCGTATTTCAGTGACAGTACGCGTCGCCGAGTCCGGCAAAATTCGCTGCAAAATGACATGCAGGAAAGGCGAGGGGAGGAAGAAGAGCGAGAATAATCAGTGAGAGCGATCTCTGGCTTTGAATAGGGCTCTTTGACTCTCTGATTCTCTAATATCAAAATGAAAGGCAAACTCAAGAGCTCAGAGAGTCTGGGGAACCAACGCTATGCTTGTTTCCCTCTAGTCCAGCTTCTGATCTCCGCATTTCGACTTTCGCCCAGCCTGAGATCATACAATCCCCCCTCCTCCTGCTCGTCCATCTGCCCAGTTTGCTCTCTTCTCCTTCATTATTCGCTATGGCCCGTCTCCTGAGGGCGCCGTTTCGACTACGGCTACACACACTGGCTGTGCCCTCAGCCCCAGCACTGTGTCGCCGCAGCTACTCTACCCCGACCAGCAACAACAGCGACAATACTATAGCGACCTCCACCACCATCACTGCCGAGGCAAAAACAACAGCTCCGTCTCCCGTGCCCAACAGCACAACCTCACCAGCTTCTCGAGACGATCAGTGGCAGGGTATAAATCTGCTTCAAGATGCCATTGAGTTCCAGCTGGGGCCGTCAAAAAAATTCAAAGTCCCATTTACCCTGTTGCGCGATGCCTGCAAGTGCCCCCTCTGTGTGGACACACATTCCAAGCAGCGAAACTTCCGGTCGAGCGACATCCCCCACAACATCACCCCCAAGTCCGTTAAATGGGACAGCAATCAACTGGAAACAAAGTGGAACCACGACATCGAGGGATTCGACGAGTCCCATGCCTCCAAATATACCCTGCGAGAGTTGCAGTACCCTCAGGTCTACGGGCAGTTCAGCTCGCTGGGGAGGAAGAGGCCCCGGACCTTGTGGAATCGAGATATCATGAACAAACATCAACACTGGATATCCTTTGATAGCTACATCAACGACGACGAGAAGTTCACTAGCGCAATGCGCGCCCTCGCTACCTGGGGATTGGTTTTTGTTTCCGATATCCCCGAGTCGCGGGAGATGGTCGAGAAGATCGCTACACGCATGGGCCCGATACGGAACACCTTCTACGGAGCAACATGGGATGTGCGCAAAGTCCCCGAGGCCAGGAACGTTGCCTACACCAACAAATTCCTCGGTTTCCACATGGACCTGATGTACATGAACGAACCGCCGGGCTTCCAGCTACTGCACTGTATCCACAATTCATGTGAGGGCGGGGAGTCCCTCTTTGCCGATACCTTCAAAGTCGCCAGGGACCTCTCCGTTCATCAACCCGACGTTTTCCAGCGCCTGACCAAGACCCATCTCAGATACCAATATATCCACGAAGATCATCACTACAACAACACCTGGCCCGTTTTCAGTACTTACGAGGATACCCAAGTGCCTGGGGACCACGGACTCTTCCACGTCAACTACTCCCCTCCCTTCCAGGGACCTGGGCATTGGGGGGTTCCTTACGGGGATTCCAAGGGCGTGCAAAGGAGAATTGCCGACTTGAAAACGTTCGCTAGCCGTCTAGAAGAAGAAGAGAACACCTTCGAGCTGAAGCTTAACCCGGGCGAATGCGTGATCTTCGAGAACCGTCGCATTGTGCACGCTCGTCGGCAATTCAATACCAACTCTGGCGAGCGTTGGCTAGCGGGCACGTATGTCGATGAGGATGCTATCATGTCCCGCTGGCGCATGCTGAGGAACCACTATCCCGAAGTGTGGGATTATGAGTCGGAAGATGTCAAGGCTTTGAATATGAGTCAGAGGAAGAGAAGGGGTGAAGGACACCATTCTCCTAGTGTTGACAACTAGCTAGATTTACGCAAGGTCCATACCTCTTAGAGGTCCCATTCTGTACATACATACGTACTTTACCTAACAGTTTATATGTCCATATGCTAGCCACCTTGGAAGCCATATTTGGTGCAAATGTATATTTATTTATATTTCGGTCTATCCACCGACTTATCCATGTGTAGAGAAAGACCCCGAGATTGGAGTCGTGGTGGAAACTGATAACAGATAGATCGCCGACGCTTGATCTCATATGTAAATCTAACAGTAAACAAAAAATGTCGAAGTCATATTACGTTGCCTCTTCTTTTTCCTTTTTTTTTCTTTCTTTTTTTTTTAAAAAAAAAAAATCCTAAACTCATGCCTTGTTGACAGAGAAACCGTTGAGAAAATCGGAGTCATTCTCGAGCTCTTCCTTTACCTGTGTAACCGAGGAAAGTCAGCTTGCTTTCGGCACTACCGAATAGAGGAGATATAACAAAGAGAAGGGAAGAAAAAGGACCACGTACAATATCCAATCCTCCCACCAACTCCCCATTCACCCAAAGCTGCGGGAACGTCGGCCAGTCTGCGAATTCCTTCAAACCCTGTCTCACATCCTCGTCGGCCAAGATATTGAAGAACCCGTACTTAACACTGCGCTCACGCAGGATACCCACTAGCTGCCTACTAAACCCACATTGAGGCGCACTAGGCGTCCCCTTCATAAAGAGCATCACCGGAGCAGCCTTCACCAACTCCGCAAGACGAGCGAACAGAGCCTCCTTGGTCTGCTCCGGGGTCAGCGCCGGGGCAGCTTGGTTCCACCCGCTAGCTGTGACTGGGGCCTGCGTGGCCGTTGTAGGTGCATCCTCTCTGGGGACGGCGTTCAATGGTGGTGGGATGTTGGATCTGTTTGCGCTGTCGGGGCCAGCGATCGATCCGGAGCCGGCGTATCGTTCCACAGCATCGCGCACCTTGGTGGCTTCGCTTCCGCTGATGGTCTCAAGACGCTGACCGCCCTTGAGGAGGACGACATAGGGCACGGCCGTGACGTCGTACTCCTCCGAGATATCGGGAAGTTCCTCGGCATTGACGCTGATGAAGGAGACGGTTGGAGGGGAGACGGCGGGGTATTGCGATGCGAGGGCGGAGAGAACAGCCCGCATTTGCGCGCAGGGAGCGGCCCATGGTGCGTGGAAATAGAGGACGACGAGGGTTGAGGGTGGAATGGAGGCCAGATGAGGGCCGAAGCTCTCCTCCGACGTGATTTCGACGAGGGTCGACATGGCACGATTTTGTCCTGGCGAAGGTGGGGGGTGATTCTGTAGTGGCGGTGGTAGTAGTACTACGAGGAGTAGTTACCGATGTCGGGTGTCTCCAGTACAAGAGCGGGGGAGGGAGTTTAAGGACTGGATAGAATGGTGGAAAGGAAGGATTCAGGGAGAAAGAGATAGACGAGACCAAAGAAAGCAATCCCACGAATTTATAATATCAGTAATCAATCGAGCGCCAACGTGAAGGATGAGAGAAAAGACGGAGAAATGACGATTCGGAATGCGTGACCGAAGGCGAATTTTGGCTGCTTATCAGATCAAAAACCAAAAACCATTTACGGTGGTATTTCGATTACACAATACAGCAAAAGGAGGAGATTGTTTCTGTTTTTTCCGGGAAATTCATCCCATTCGCAGAGCTGGAGCTGGACTGCCCAAAATATTCCTACGCCATTATTACCATAATTATTAAGATTATTATTCTGCCTACAATTATTGTAGAGCTAATGGATCAGATTATGCTGCAGACAAACTGCCAGCAATGAAGACTGCTAGTACTCCTACATGATGTACCTCGTTACCGTATCGATACACGGTGATCGGCGCGCTATTGTCACGTGAGCATCTCGAAAGTCGATCGATTCTTTTCGCGCTGGGAGTTGCGCTGCAGGAAAACTTGCACAATCTCGAGCCTGCCTCCTGCCACTGCATTTTGCTCGTTTCTCTCGCCTCTCGAGGTGCAGTCGGCCGCTATATCGGATGCTTGAATATTGCATGACCTCGAATCCTCTCCAGCCAACCCCACGTGGAGCCTAGACATGCCTAATGCCAGAAAACGCAAACACACGGACGCTGGGTACTCAGACAACGACGACCCGGTCAGGAGCAATCCCGACTCCCAGGGCTTTGGGCTAGGCCAGACCTTGTCCATATTGCAAAATTCTAATAAATCCGCCGAGGGGGACCGCATCGTCTCCCCAACCGCGTTGCCAATCACTGGGTGTGCAGACAACGATGATACCCCCAGAGACGAGAAAAGGCCCTCGAAGAAGAAGCGTGTGAACGGGGAGAAGGGGAAGTACCCTGTGCTTACTTACGTTGAGGGGCAGCTCCAATCCTCCATCCGCATCTCCGACCTCCAAAATCTCCTCCTCTACTGTTTCGCCGACGGTATTGCGCCGAAATGGATATCTGTCAAGCACTCGGGTCATTTCCGGAAAGTGGTCGTGTTGATGGTTCCTGGTTTGGAGCTGGGGATGTTTGATGGATCGGTTCCCCTTGATGCTTCTCCGGTGGAAGCTGTCGTGGCCGCAGAGACGCCGAGTAACGATGAGATGGATACTAAGGAAGCAGACTTCACTCGCTGGAAGCAAGGTCTCCCTCTTGAGGATAGATCGCATCGGTTTAATCCTCGGGCTCTCTCGCGGGATAATATTCCTGATCCGTTAAAGCCTTTGGCGGAAGTTTTTCCTCATGCCTGGCCGGTCCGGGCTCCAGGAGACTCAAAGTATAACAAGATTCATTCTCCTCTACAGGCTCTTCTCATGACCCCTTTACCCAAAAGCAAGGAAGGCAATGGCTCATCAAAGGGCCCTAAGCCTCCCAGAGTCGACAAAGATTACGCCTCAAAGCGCACCCCTATCACAGCCTTCCTTAGCTCCACGGCAGATCTTCGAGAAAACGACTACGCCCTACACCCAGCTCTATTCCCAACCGAAAGCGAGAAGCGAGCACTTGCGGAGGACCGCAAGCGAACTGGTCAGACTGCAGATGATGGGTGGGTAGACACTCAAGTCGAGAGCTTGGAATCGGGTAGCGTCCCGGACGACGAAATCCAGCAGGGAAGCATGACAGCGGGTCGGGAAGTATTAGCATTAGATTGTGAGATGTGCATCACAGAGGGCGGTAATTCCGAACTCACTCGGATTAGCCTGGTTGGCTGGGATGGCGAAGTCGTGCTTGACGAGCTTGTAAAACCCCAGTTGCCCGTGATCGACTATCTAACTCGATTCTCCGGGATAACCAAGGAAATCCTTGACCCTGTTACAACTACTCTCGCAGATATCCAGCAGAAACTCCTTTCTATCATCACCCCTCGAACAATCCTCGTCGGCCACTCCCTCAACTCGGATCTAAATGCCCTCAAGCTTACGCATCCGTTCATTGTCGACACTACACTCATATACCCTCATCCTCGCGGTCCCCCGCTCAAATCAAGCCTCAAGTGGCTAACCCAGAAATATCTCGGCAAGGAAATCCAGAAGGGCCAGACAGGCCACGACTCCATCGAAGATGCCCGTGCTGTCCTCGAGCTAGTGAAGCAGAAGTGCGAAAAGGGCGAAAAATGGGGCACAAGCGACGCCTCCAACGAAAGCATTTTCAAACGGCTGGCGCGGTCCAACACCGGAAAGCCCATCTCAACAGCAAACGGCCGCACAGGAGCAGTCATCGACTGGGGTAGCCCCGAGCGCGGCCTAGGAGCACAGGCCACCGTCGCGATCGGGTGCAGTGACGACGAAGGCGTGGTGAAGGGCATCTTATCCGCGGCGAATGGCGATGAGAGTAACCCCTCTATCCCCGGAGGCGGAGTGGACTTTGTCTGGGCTCGGATGCGAGAACTCGAAGTCTACCGTGGCTGGTGCAACCGTATTCCGGACCCAAAGAATGCAAACGAGTCCAAAGCTATCCCTCCTCCATCTGGAGAGTCTAGCTCTAATGGATCTTCGGATTTGCCTTCCAACGCTGCGGAGAAGAAGGCATTGTCGGATGTTGTCTCGCGGACCGTTTCACACATCAAGGCTGTCTATGATTCCCTCCCTGATTGCACGCTCTTCGTAGTGTATTCGGGAACCGGGGACCCTCGCGAGGTTAGCCGACTGCAGGCAATGCACAAGTGTTTCCGTGATGAATTCCAGTCCAAAAAACCCTGGGACGAATTGACTGTGAAGTGGACGGATACTGAGGAGCAGGCATTGAAAAGGGCCTGTGAGCGTGCTAGAGAGGGCTGTGGGTTCCTTTGTGTCAAGTAGCTTGCTACTGCTGCTGCGCCCAGACCTGACTTGCCCTTGGAACAAAACTGGATCGACTATATATATCTAGATTCTCGTCGTGATTTTGATTACTAGATCGATGTTGAGTCTTGTGTACGAGTACATTAAGATACCCATGTATCTAAATCTAACCATTTTTTTTTTACTTCTTGGAAGTGTGAAAACAACAGTCTTAGTTAAAAGAAAGTTGAAAATGTAGCCCAAAAAAAAGAAGCCGAATGAATATTGATAATGATAATACATTGTTAGGACGAAGCGGCTGTTTAGCAAGGTGCTATCGTGCATCTTCTGTATCCATGGCCTCTTCACGTTGCATGGCGAGCTTCACCATGATATCTCTTGCAGCAGTCTGTGCTTTTCGCCTCTCACTTACTTCACTCTTATCTTCACCATTTGTATGGACTGCGCCCATCATAGTACTGGGTGGGTTTTCTTTCCCGGGGTCGGCGCTCTCGCTATCGGGGACAGCGGAGTGGAAATCAGGATGATCCTGGGGTTTTTTTGATCCTGTTAATGGAGTTTGATCCCGTGTTGATTTGCCGCTCACTGTATCGTCGGATGTCATTCTGTTCCTTGAACTGGGAGAGGGAGGTCGGGACCGGCTTCGTAAAGTGCGCGAACGGGTAGACCGATTCTCTACGGAATTTCGGTCGTCGTTATGGCTGGTATTTGAGGGTAGTTGGTCGCGGTGGGCATTATTTCCGACATTCACATTTTGTTCGCTCAGTGGCGTTGACTTGGGTGTTTGCGAAATATCAGGCTTGGTGCCTTGGCTGATCGATTTTCGCGGGCGGCCTGGTTTTTTCTTTTCTGAGCTGATGGTTCCACTTGACGGGGGTCTGTCAGCTGAATGAGAGAGTCGGCGACGTTTTACGACGGGTTGTTGTTGCATGTTTGTGTCGCCGTTCTGTACTGTTAAGCTATGGAGAAGGGGGGTATGGTATGTTGAAGGCCCAACTGCGATCTGCAGGCTGGGTGACCTTGACACTTGCTCATGGCCGAGATCGGGTACAGCACGCTTCAGGGGAATCTTAATAGGGGGAATGCTCCTATCCTCCAATGAAAAGTCACCCATACTGTCTTGATCATCATCGTCGTCGTCATCTTCGAAAGAGTCAGCAATGGGTTGGTTGCGACCACTCTGGAATTGTTCTGAGAAAGGTCGTTTTCTGCCTCTCTGAAGGAGTCCTGGTGTCCCAACTTCTGGAAGAGCCTCTTGGACAACCGGTGGCAGTAAAGGCTGCTTTGCAACCTGTTCCTCCATATACCGATTCCGCAATTTTAATGCCTCAATCTCTAGCTTCAACTTCTCGATCTCCTCTGATTTCAATTTAAGTTCTTTCAGAACCGTCGTGATCATGTTGAACTCCCCAGTAGTTATGTTTCCGATATCATTTGGGATGCGGTTGGGCCCGTTCAGTTCAATCCGAAGAGCCGTGAATGACTGCTTTAATTCGGACATGGTGTCATGGAGGTTGTTGACAGAGCTAGATATATGATTAAGGCTTAGGCCGTGGTGTTGTATTTGTTGTTCCATGGAAGTATTGTACCTATCGCTGTCATCGGCGCCTGCTGGAACTAAAGCTCCTAGGTGGGTTGTAGGGGTGCCGTCTTGTCTGATACTAGGCTCGCTGGGGGCTGGGAAAAGGAGGCTTTCGAGTACTCCATCTTTGAATGAGGGCTCCACTGTGCGCATAGTGACGATCTCCCTAAATGAGACTTTTGACATCTTCCAGAAGATGTTCGGGCTAGAGTAGTATTAGCCGGAAAATAACATGCATGAGGCAGCTGTTGTCTCTCCTCTCCCCCACTTACCCATTGTCCAAGGCGCATAATACGCCTAGCTTTTGCTGGCAGAGTTTACAGCCAATCTCCTGGATAATACGACCTCGGATTAGACTCAAGTCAGAGGACTGGGGGATTTGCTTCTTTTCGGAGGAAATCGATATCCGATGAAGCTCAACACTCAGCCACCCTGCAGCTATGGAATATGAGGTTGACAGCTTTGCCCACTCATTCTCCAGCGCTGCCAGAGAGCTTGAACATCGCGAACACTGGCAAAGGATGGCGGGACGCGTCAGTCTCGACAGATCCATGATAGTTAAAGCTGGCAGTTGAGCACGAAAAGATCGACGTTCTTGTGCGCGCCGCCTGGCTCGGGAGGATTATTGAAGAACGCTGACAGGCGAAACACCAAGATGTTCCAGAGGGGATCTCGACTGCTGACTCAGCTGCCAACTGGAACACGTTGACGGGGCCGCCTTTCCTTTTCTGGACTATCGATAAGAGCTGCACGCGTTGTAATGCCGTCATTCCTCCCAAATCCGGTTAGTCAGTTACCTCCCCCGGCAGGCCTGTTAGACTGGTAATGGAGTTACCGTACCGCTAGTCCTTACTAGGTCTAGTGCAGACCAACGGTTCCCTCGCTGCTCAGGCACCAGCTTCCCTAGAAGTGCCCTCTGTACGCCGGGCCGTGAAATTAATATAGTGCTCGAAGTATAATAAAATCCCAGTTACGAATCTAGCAGCCTGTAAGATCCGGAACCTACTGCTAATCTCATTGAGATTCCCGATCCACCCGCTTGGGTGCACTGCTTTTCCAGCGTACAGCAGAGTGGGTAATTTAAGATTGCGGAGGTTTTCCGATGTCACCTCGTACTGTGTATTGTGTTGTATCCATAGGGACCAGCTGGACAGACCAGACATACCCCCCATTGTGATCTCCCACGGATAAGGGAACTTGCTCAACGAATATCCACGGCACTCCCTTCAAGATTCTTGTCAGGGCACAGTTGGTGCGTCCAGAATAAATTAGCCCTGAATGACACATCTCGCGCGGCCTTTTCTCCGGCCCCAGAGTCTCCTTCGACCCGTTCTGGCCATTCCACAGGCTAGTTTGGGTCCAAGATTAGCTATGGCGAGCATTGCGACCTCCCAAAACGGGGCGAGTGGAAAGCTAAGCTCATGGCAAGGCGCCGGTGCAGCAGAATTTGATATGAGAAGTAAGTTTGTTCTGTGTTTCTGAAGGTGCCTATACATTAGACGTGAGAGAAAGTATGGATTGGACTAAGTCTCGTGGTGATAAGGTGATACGATGACCAAGCCAACACCGTCTATGCTTGAAGCCATCTGTCAAACGACGCTCCTGGACGATGTCTTCGAAGAAGACCCAGTGACAAATGACTTGCAGAGCAGCGTGGCTAAACGTACTGGCCATGAGGCAGCTTTGTTAGTCATGTCAGGGACAATGGGTAACCAAGTTTCGATTAGAACCCACCTGATCGAGCCCCCCTACTCGGTCATTTGTGACTACCGCTCCCACATTATATGCTATGAAGCAGGAGGAGTGAGCGCCTGGACTGGTGCTACTGTCAAACCTATTGTTCCCAAAAATGGCAGCCACCTGACTCTGGAAGATATTCAGAAACATGCAGTTATCAGCAACGATATCCATGCCTGTCCTACAAAGCTAATCAGTCTAGAGAACACACTTGATGGGATGGTCATGCCATTGGATGAGGCTCAGAAAATTACGGAGTGGGCGCACAACAATGGAATGAAGGTGCATTTGGATGGTGCCAGACTATGGGAGGCTGTTGTGTCCGGCGCAGGAAGTCTATCAGACTACGCAAGTCTTTTTGATAGCGTTAGTCTATGTTTTTCGAAAGGTCTGGGTGCCCCAATCGGCAGCATCATAGTTGGCTCCAATGCATTTATCAGGAAGGCCCGCTGGTTTCGCAAATCCATAGGCGGCGGCGCTCGTCAAACAGGAGTGATAGCCGCAGCTGCGAGGGTTGCGCTCGATGAGACCTTTGGCCCGGATCCTCACGGCCAGCAAGGGAAGTTGCGAGATGCACATATCAAAGCGAGGCGGGTTGCTGATATGTGGACCCAGTGTGGGGGACAACTAGCTTATCCAGTTCATACCAATATGGTCTGGCTGGATATCGAAGCATCCGGGCTTGGGCCCAACGACATTGCAGAGATAGGCAAGGAGAATGGGTTAAAGCTTCTAGGGAACAGAATTGTCATTCACTACCGTAAGTTCCCCCAATCAAATCAATTCGCACGGCCTTCAGACAGGGAAATATCTAACTCGTCACAGAGGTATCCGATGACGCTATTAGCCGTCTGGAGCAAGTTTTCGATATAGCCATGAAGGGTCAGTATGAACAGAGTGCGGACACGAGTAAACCTTACGGTAGCCGGTGATTTCAATAGACTAATGCCATGAATTTTAATTCTAACTATGTACTATTTTAATCGTTCCTCCACCAGCTTTAGGCTTATAGATGTGTTCTATTTAACTTGAAGAGAGCACGGAAAATGCTAAGGTTGACTAGATAGAACTACCCTGCCTGTACCAAAGGTTTCATACGGTAGGTAATGGATCCATCGACAAAAACCACAACTTGAAAACTCTCATTTTGCCTAATCGCGAATGGGCGACTTGGAACGCAGGAATTATCAAAGTCAGCCTTACCTCTGACTATTTTATCAGCCTCGACCATGTCCTAAGAACAATCCATCCATGGATGACTCCCGCGACTCCCGTTGTCTGCCTTATCAGGGCGCAGTCTGATTGGCTAAACGGCTGTTATGGCCTCAGGAACAAGCAAATGGGTGCCTTATTGGTGCCTAGGGCGTCCCTCGAGCCTCGCAAAGCTGAGCCGTCGTCGCCCTCGTCTTTCCTCGCGTTCCTCGGACGACGACTCTCCCCAGACAACTTCCTGTTGTCCTGTCTCCGTTGCTGCCTCTGCCCCTCCAGCAGACATCATTGCCAAAATCAGTCTGGATTGTGTTTTGGCTGGCAGACGGGTCTGTCAACTGTGTGAGTTCTAGCTCCCTCTTTTCCTAACTCCTCCATGAGCACTTTTGAGCTAACTACCGGCCACGGCCTCCTGCAGAAATAGATTTCCCTCCCCCAGAATCCTGTACACAAGCCTCTCGTCATTCCTTGTCTTTAATGATACCCGGTCACAACATCGGTGATAGCGCTGCCTAGGAAGTCGCCCTTTTCGGCCGTCGTTGGAGGTAGCCGTTCTCCAAAGGATACTGATATCGCTCCAGTATTGCGGGCGAAGCTCGATCTTTTTGGAACCTTGACTGGTGCCACCAGCCGGGTTTAAGATCATTTGTCCTTTTTTCATTATATGCCTTTTTTAGAGTACATTGGTGCATTTCTCCATCAACAGCAAAAGAGAGAAATTCAGTGGCCTGGCCCAAGGTCAACCTTTGCCATTACTCCCTCTGCCTAGCCTGTTTGTATTCCCAGAAGGTAAAGTGGCTGGTCATTCATTACCGAAGAATCGACAGTATAAATGTCTTTTCCAAGTCTCGAGCACTGATACGTGACCAGATTTATGATATGGAGCACGTCTAATGATTACATTGGTTACGCTGAGAAATCCCCACGGACCTTTCCCAGGAATTTCATATATGCCTATAGCTTTCTTTTTCGGGTCATAATTTGAAGTGATTTTGCCTGTCTTTTGTCGCCTACCCATCCCAAATGGAGGCAACGCAGGAATCAACCCAGCCGTGCACGGATCCTCGCCGGATGGGTCGTAATAATTCTGGACTGCTTGACGAAGACCTGACAGATGTCATTTGTATCCTTCATCCCAACTCACCTGCCGCTCACGATGCAGTAGCTGCAACGGCTCGAACTGCGCCTCGTCACATCCTACAGAAGGATGAGCTAGAGTATGAGGGCTCTACTGCACTTCTGGATATTGCTCTCAGATTATCGTCCAAAGTGCACGACTTCAATGCGGGCTTTTGTTTTGGGCGCAATATCACTCGCTGTGACATCCTACTCGCCGCAGATAGCACATCGAGGCGAATTTCCAACACCCACTTCCGCATCTATTTAACAGATGATGGTATTCTCATGCTTGAAGATGTATCCACCAACGGCACCATTGTAGACAACTGTCGCCTCCGCAAAAAGGATAAAGACAACAGCCGGATGTTGACAAATGGATCTGTCATTCAAGTGATAAACGGCGATCAATCTTCAGATGAGGTCAGGTTTGTGGTTCGCATTCCCGCCCGGGATGGATATGCTATGAAATACACAGAAAACATGATTCATTATTTCGAGCAAATTCAAAAACAACTCCCAGGTGCCGTGCAACCACCGCGGCGCCAAACACCTGCCCCCGGCCTCCAGTGGACGAGCAGCTACGGCATGCATTGGTCGGGTGGTTCAAAATACAACGTCACCGGGCAGATTGGGAAAGGCGCTTTTGCAACTGTCTATAAATTGGCTACTAAGCAACATGGAGCCGTCTATGCTGCTAAGGAGCTTGATAAACGGCGTTTCATGAAAAATGGGATATTAGATCAGAAAATGGACAATGAAATGAAGATTATGAAGGATCTGACCCATGTAAGTGGCTTGGCCTGCGTTTGAAACTGGGAGAAGCACAGCACTGACGATCCATGTCCCATATAGCCCAACATTGTTCAATACGTCGACCGCCATGAGCACGATCGTTGGATGTATATCATCATGGAGTATGTTCCCGGTGGAGAATTATCTACATATTTGTCGACCCATGGTAAGATTCCAGAGGACATGGTAAAGATTATGGCCCGGCAAATATTGCACGCGCTACAGTATCTCCACAAGCGTAAAATTACGCACCGCGATATTAAACCAGACAACATCCTAATTTCCTCTTTTGACCCCTTGAAGGTGAAGCTGTCAGACTTTGGTTTATCGAAGGTAGTTCAAGAGGAAACTTTTCTCAAGACCTTTTGCGGGACTCTCCTCTACTGCGCGCCGGAGGTCTACCCAGAATACGAAAATTATCGTCGCGGTGAAGTTAGGAAAAGGAGAAGACTAGGTGATCCGTAAGCTTTATCTATTCCTTTTTTTTCATTGCTTTTTGATACTATGCTAATAGTCAGACCTCCTAAAACATCTCCTTACGATCAATCCGTGGACATGTGGTCATTGGGTGCCGTTCTCTACCACCTTCTTGCTGGAATCCCGCCTTATACCGGACGAGGCGATGATAGAGGAGTCCAAATGTTGCGCACTATTATGACATCGGAAGCGGATTACAACGTACTACGCAGAGCAGGTGTATCAGAAGCTGGTATTCAGCTGGTTTCTCAGCTTCTGAACCGTGAACCCCACCTTCGCCCGAAGGAGCGGGCGTGCCTTCGACACCCTTGGCTTGTTGACGTGCCGGATCTTGATAAATACGAGGACGAAGATATGATATCTGACCATTCGGATGGCCTCTCTGATATTGGCGAGGACGTCGAGGCCGAGCTGGATGCTTCGCAACTATCGCTCGATGACAACCTGAATCTAGAAGCGGAATTAGGTGAAATTGATAGCGATCTAGCTCAATCTAAGCGACCCAGAATTGATCCACCTTCTGTGGAAATTCACTATCCGTCGCTTCCACATATCGAAGTATCCCAAGATATTCAGCCGCCAGTATCGGAGTCGACTCCAAGGCGCCTTTTTGGGGAAATATCTTCATCTGCTCTGCGTAGCTCCCACGCCTTAGGGGACGGTATTGATATTTCTGAGGATGGCGAATTTAGCATCCATGACTTCGTTTCTTCAACTGGTGAGTCGATGATAAGTTATGGCAACAGTCTCAACTCCGTCCTCTCCCTCCCGGAAAACCCCATCCCTGGATCTGCACCAAGCTTGATGGGCGCTGAGAACCTGGTCCGACAGCTGAACATGAACTCGTGTCACCCTGGCACTTCAAACGGCCCTCCCCTCTGCGCAGAGACAACAAGCCGTCAACCCAGTGAACAAGCTGTGGCTTCAGTTGGCGTCGTTACTAGACAGAACGCGAAGAGCAGCCCCAATGCGACCCCCAGGGGAATCAAATTCAGCAGACGAATCGAGTTACCTATACCTGACACCGCTAGCGAACGTTCCAGTCCAGGTTTAAGTGCCACACGAAATGCCAGTGGCAATCACGAAGACTCAACAACTACCCCCGGTGAGATCTTTGACATAGAACTTGCGAACACGATCGATGCCAAAAGTGGGCAGCCTGTGCCTGACGATCCAGAGATCAGGGGCTTCCAACCTCCCGCTGACCCTCATCTAACCAATGCATCTGTTGCAATCCCGAGACTTATACCCGCACCCGGCAAATCCCGACCTCTATTAGGACAATTGAAGACTCTCCCTGGGTCGATATTTGATTTGACTATCCGACTGGAAGATCGAATGACATCATGGGGTCGAGGTCCTCAAGCGACAGTCTGCCATCCTAACCCAATGGATACGCGAATCCCCGCATATGCCCTCGAAGTTACCTTTTGGGCTCCGGCAATCGAAGCTCGTATTAGCGCTGGCCAGGACTGGATGACAGTCCCTGGAGTTATGGCAATTCTTTCGACCAAGACACGCAAGTGTATCTGGGTGAACGATACTGAGCTGCGTCGAGGACCTGAGGGAGATAACAACCGGGAAGGATTTCATTTTGGCAAGTTATACACGGGCGATATTATTACGATCTACCGTCACCGCAACAAGTTTTTGAAGTTCCAGTGCGAGTTTTACCATGGAGAAAGTGCGCGATCGCGTCCAGATTATGAGAAGGGGTTTGTGGTCCGCAAAGTGCTCACCTCGAAAGATGTAGCCGCCAATCGACAACCCGTGCGAAAGGAAGCAAATGGGAAGTGATGATAAAGTGGACAGAGCATAATACAATGTTGGATCTCTTCGAGCCTTAATCCTGGACCTCGGTTTTGCACTTCAATCGCTGCTAGGTGGTTGGATGAAGATCACATTAGTGACTTCGTTTTTGCTGTCGCGTTTTTGGAGTTAATCATCTTTGGACACAGAACACAAAAGCCACAAAAAAAAAAGAGAGAGAAATAAATCAGGACGTCGAGGAGGAGCAAGAGACAGCGCTGAGCGGATATCTTGTGAAGTTATAGCGGTGGTGCTGCCGCATAGCGAGGGGCTGTAGTAACGATAGAACCTGCAAAGGAATGGAATACCGACTGAATCATTATTATTGTTACTCTACGAGTTTACTCCAGACTACCTCCTACTAGCATGGCCTTTAGTCTTTGCCCTCGAGCGTAGTCGATCCTGAAAACGGAGCAACTCCGTCGGTGGGCGTGACGAGTTGCGTTGCATTCGTGATAATTAGTACTAGCCATAGTAAATATGCTGCTTCGAGTCGTAGAGTGGCAGTAATAATACTAAATAATACTAAAGTACTCCATAAGTACGGTAGTAGCCTTCATTTAATTACATCTGAGCTCCTAAGCTCCTTAGTTCCCCCCAGCTGCCCACTCAGTGCTTGCAAATAAAATGAGCCGTTGAGTCTGTGTAATCTCGCTTTAATTGCTGTCCACGGCCCAGACGGCAGGTTACAGATCTCAACATCATCATCATTCTTCTTCTTATTCTTATTATAAGAAATAATAATTATTTACAGATGGAATCGAAACATTCAATCCGTTTTTCCTCCTTAAGAAGCCCGTCTGTCGTTCCACGGACTGGACCCTGACTGGCGGCGGCCTCGAATCTTCGAGTCGTGATTGAGATTTGCGGACGGAAACGGTCAATCCGTTCACGGCACTCTCCCTTCAGTTGTGGTTCCTGTGCCTGTCAAACTGTACACAGTTTCTTTATTTTACTTTATTTTACCTCTATTCTTCGTTGGTATGAGCTAGTATCCAGAGGCTCATTGGTTTTCCTTTCCTTACTGTTGATGAGGTTGCTTCGAAGGCCTATATACTATTCCTCTTCCGTCGGCTTCATCTCCTTCGCCTGAACTTACATTCTTTTCTTATTGTCGCCTCCCTCGCGATATAACTGTGGGCTACTGTGCGACAGTCGTCTCGTTTCTTGCGATCTCTTTTTTCGTTTCTCGATTTCTCGATTGCCAGCCTCCTCCTCCCCCGAACGCAGGCCATCCAGTGACACGCTTCTATCGCACCTCCCTCGCTACTACAACGACTGTTCTCTAAACCCTCCCAAGTGGTAGTCTCCCTCGGCCTCTTCACCACTTCTGTTGTCGCCTCTAGCGTCCTTGTCGATCCCAACCCTTTGCCCATGTCCTTGTCTCGATCACCCTCTCCCCACCCGGGAGGAGGGTGGTCTAGCCCTGGTTTAACCCCAGGAAGTGGCAGCTCGACCCCTCACAGTGGCTTCTACCCGACAAGTCCGTCTGGCCCATGGCTGGCTGCTAAAGCGAAAAGCGACGAGGTTCGGGGCTATCCTTCTTTTTCCACAAGGAACAACGGGTTCTTCTCGCGCTCGAAACGCCAAATCACAGCCACCCTTCCCAAGTTTCGCGTGAGCTCAAGGTCTCCGAATGGCTATGTTGACAAGGACGAATATATTCATGGGCATGTGCGGGGCTGGCGCCCGTTCGGGTTCGGGAGGACAGCTTTGCGACGGAGGAGAGCTCGACTGCTTGTGGCCTTGATACTTCTCTGGCTTGGTTACTTGGTCCTTGGGACGCGTAAGTTACTTGTTTCTCGTGTTTCCTTTTCTCTCGTTCTAGATTTGGAGCTAACTGTGTTTCAGCGGTGGTTGAAATTTTCAGGCGATCAACGTTTGGCGGTGGGCGCAAATTCGTGGTGATCCTCGAATCCAATGTCGAGGGCGGAGTCATGGAGTGGAAAGGCGCAAGGGAATGGGCGATCGAGCGCAACAGCATCTCGAATAAAAAGGATTATGCCAAGAGATGGGGGTATGAGTTGGAGATTGTCAACATGCTGGCTAAGAAACGCTATTCGCATGAATGGCGCGAGGGTTGGGAGAAGGTCGATCTTCTGCGTGAGACTATGCGCAAGTACCCAGACGCAGAGTGGTGTGTTTATTCTTAGTGCGTCCGTTATCACAGACGAGAAAGTGGCTAACTGTTTCGTCACAGGTTTTGGTGGCTCGACCTCAACACCTATATCATGGAACCCTCATACTCGCTGTCGGATCACATTTTCAACCGCTTAAATGACATTGTCTACCGCGACATCAACGAGTACAATCCCTTGAACATCTCCCACCCACCAACAGAAGCTTATCTCGATGAAATCTCTCGATCAGCTGATGCAGACCACAATCCATCGACGATTCATTTCCTTTTGTCTCAGGACTGTGGGGGCTTCAATCTAGGCTCCTTTTTTGTTCACAGATCTCTCTGGTCAGAGCGGCTACTAGACCTTTGGTGGGATCCCGTCATGTACGAGCAAAGACACATGCAATGGGAGCATAAGGAGCAGGATGCGCTGGAATATCTTTACGAAACCCAGCCTTGGATCCGCAATAGTATGGCCTTTGTACCCCAGCGGTACATTAACTCTTTCCCTCCGGGAGCGTGTGGTGACGACCCTGATCCGAACGTGCATTATCTAGAGGGCGGACGGGACTTCCTCGTCAATATGGCAGGCTGTGACTTTGGCCGTGACTGTTGGAACGAGATGTACGAGTATCGCGAATACAGCAAATGGTTAAACCGAACATTATGGCAACGCATCAAAGGCCGTTTCCTCGATATTTACGATTCGTTTTTCGACAATGGCAGCAGCAACGACAGCAATTAAGAAACCAGGGCAGAGAACCTTTACGCCGCATGAAACCCGTTTGAATGACATGATTCTGTTCATTTATTTCTTGAATTGTTTAACTAGTACTTCTCCCATTCATCCATTGCACGGTTCTGGGACCCTTGCTTTTTTTTGGGGGTGTCTTCTGTATATGGAGTACGCGTTTTACTTGGCATGGCGTTGGGGCTCTGTGGATGCAATTTAGATTATAATCCTTTGCACGACTACTAGACATAAAATAACACCACTGGTACAAAGGCAATTTTCCTCGCTGTCCAAGTTAGTCGTAGAGGAAACTAAGTGATATAAGTACAAGAAATACCTAGTTATGCTAAGATTGTACAGATGAATAAGCATGCATAACCCATCACGTGATAGCCGGAAACAGATGCACAAGAGGCTCCCCCACCTCCCCGTAGTCCGCTGACCGCCATGCAGTGAGCCAATCACAGCCTCCCAATTGCATTCAACTCTCGCAAGAACCTCGAAGTTGGTGAGCGACCTCCAAGCTACAATATCCAGACGCAATCCCTCACAACCACCAACCTCGTCCGATCCCGTCTCGTCCACCGGCTCATTCTCGAATTCCACATAGGAAGCCTACTCCACTCCACTCCACTCCACACCATACCAAGAAGAAGAAGAAATCAAGATGCCAACCCCGGAATCCGCGGCCTTCCTCGCCAAAAAACCTACTGTGCCTCCAAGCTACGAGGGCGTCGACTATGAAGACAACGTTGCTATCCACAATGTTCGTGACGCTATTATCCGTGAGCAATGGGTGCGCAGTATGATGTCCCGTCTTGTTGGGGAGGAATTGGGCAAGTGTTATGCGCGCGAGGGGGCGAATCATTTGGAGAAGTGTGGGAAGTTGAGGGGTGAGTTTTTTTTTCCTCCTTTCTTTCTTTTTTTTATTTTTTTTTCTTCTGAGCTTTCAATTTTCATTTTTGTTTGTTTGGGGGATACTCTTTACTGCTAGTGGTGTTGCTGTTGCTGTGTATTTGGTTGCAGTGGTTGCAGTGGTTAAGGCTCTACTCAAGAGTACTGGCTAATGGTTTTCTAATGCAGAGAAGTACTTTGAGCTCCTGAGCGAACGCAAAGTCAAGGGTTACTTGTTTGAGGAGAAGAACTATTTCTCGCAGAATGGGGGGGCGAAGTCGACATAGACTATATATATCTCTTTTCTTTTTTTTCCCTTTCTGTGTATGTGTGTGTGGGATTACTTATGCATTTTGTTTTTAGCTTGTGAAATCAATGTACTACTCTTCCTCTACTTCTTTTTTTTTTCCTTTTTCTTTTCTTTCGCCTTTTTGCTCTAGGCAGGTTACTTACTTCTTGGCTGGGATTGGGGATTTGGTGGTTAGGTCTCAGGTGGAGATTATGGAGATATATGCCTAGGTACTCTATATAAGAGAAGTGGAGCACTGAATCTCCCAGCTTCGGCTGAATTCAATAAACTGATTATGGTTTGGTGTATATGTATGTACATATATTCAAATCTCTCTGTACTGTCCACGATGAATGAAGACATGCTCCATTTGAGATTCGATCAAGTATATGCATATATCATGTTCGATATATCAAGGGTATCAATAATAAGCACTATCGCTTCGTTTTGGGTCCACACTGGGTGTATCTCGCACGGTACTTGCGAATTCGGTGTCACTATCTTCAAGGTCACTATCGCGAATGAGGTCGTGCTCTGTGGGAGGAGCGCGCATCCGAGATAAATGCTCATCGTCCAGGGACGGAAGCTTATACGGCGCCGGGGCAGGGTGGATATCTCGTCCTGAAGGTAGACTGGTGAGGAGGTCCGTTGAAGATGGAATCAGTTGAGTGTTGATCTGTATTGTTAGTGAGGATCAAACATAAAGAATACATATATAGATGAACAAAAAAGAACGAAAGAAAGGCTTACCGTATCATTCATGCGAGCCCACTTCGTCTCCAACATCTCAATCACTCGTCCTTCTTCCTCTCGACCGGCATTATCTCCAGGTCCCAACTCCCCCTTCTCCAACCGCTCGCGACCTCCAGCATCCTTTTCCATTCGGCGGTCCTCGCGCCTCTCCATCCACCCCTGCTTCAACTTAGACAGACCCCCTCGACTCTTCGTAGCTGACTCCTTCTCCCCGGGAGCCACCACTCCCCTCAACCCAAGAGCACCCCTCGCCGCCCGAAGCCACGCAATTCCCTCCCCAATCTTCCCCGCCAGCTCCGCATCAACCCCAAAGAAACGACACGCTCTCGCCCGCGCAACCAGACCCAGGACGCGCGCATACTTGACCAAATCCTCGTCAATACCCGCTCCCCTCCCCTCCGCACCCACAGAACCCAGCCCCGTGCCAGCCTGCTCCGCATACTCCGCCGCGCGAATGCAAAGTCGCGCAAACAGATGCGCCCGCACCTTGGCGATCTCCGGCGCCCTCACCATCCAATCCCTATCATTCGGATTCCGCGCCTGGATACAAGCCGCCACGTAAGAGTCATCCTTCAGCACAGCCAGGAGTGTCGCCTCAGCCATCGCAAGCGACGACAGCGCCGCCTGTGCTGCCGGTGCCAGGTCCGGCGGTAGAGCGACGGGCTGCTCGAGTCCCGTCGTGGAAAGGGGCAGGGAGGAGAGGAGGAGGTGCACGGCGCTTGCTTGCAGGAGGTGTTTTGTTGCGGTTTGCACGGCTGCGGTGCGTTGTTCTGGTGTTGGCGTGGAGGATGCGTAGAGGGTGCGTGTGACTCCTGAGCGGGCGAGGCCGCTTAGAACGTAGCCCAGTGTTGTGAGTGTGAAGGCGAGTTCATACTGTATCCCTGGGCCGCGGGTGCGGCCTGTACTAGTAGCTGTTGGGCGAGTTTTCAGTAGAGATAATGAGCTTGAGGAGGTGAGGGATGCGCGCCACTGGGGCTCGAAATTGGCGTGCTGGATGATTTCGATTTTTTCGCCATGGGTGCTTGACGTGGCAGTGAGGTTCTCGGGGGAATTCCCATTCAGACCGTGCGTGATTGCAACGAGATAGGGGAGGTAGTCATTGAGTGCGGAGAGGACGGAGGTTAGATGGGAGTCGCGCTGGGGGCCGCGGGGTAGGCGGTTGTGCGCTTTAAGGACGAGGCGGAGAGCATGGCGAGCTGTGGATGCGGATTGTGGGAGGGAGGGATGGGTGCGGGAGGAGAGAAAGGCCTGGAAGGAGAGATGCGAAGTCGTGGGGAGGTCAAAAGAGTATACCATGATGGTCTTTGGATGCAGTGGTTGAGGAGGGGAAGTGGTTTGTTTCTCTGCGTTGGGCTGCGGATGACGAGAAACGTTGATGTCACCGCCAGCAGCAGAAGCAGAAGCAGAAACAGAAGCAGAAACAGAAGCAATAGTCGGGCTATTCGTCTACACAGCCAGTCTTGTTAAAGCTATGAGTTTGATTTGCTCAGGTCTATGTAGTTTTCCCAATAGAAGACACAAGTACAAATACCGATATTTTCAAATCGCTTCTCGTAGGTTCACTAAGCCTCGCATGCTTCTCCCTCCCTCTCTCTATGGCTTGGAATACGCAAACCCTCCATCTTTCCCTCCCATTTTGTCACTTTCAGAGGTCGGGGACGCGCCTTGCACCAAGAATTGGCGAGTAGATCGGCCACACCGCGTTGTAATCCACGCTGGCTTCTCGTCGGTCCTTCTAAGGCCGTCCCGCGTTTCTGTGTTTCACTCTCGAAAGTGGGAGCCCAGACATCCAAGCGAAGGCCAGTCATACTCGTAGACACAGAGGAAGTAGATTTGGTCGAGGCGGTGTTTCGTCGGATGTTGGCTATACGATTTTTAATTCTGCATCTCATGGACGAGTTCGCATTTCAGGATCAAAGTAAAAGGATCTCATACTGCAGCTGAGACCATCCTTTCGCAACCCGGTTATCACACTTCCATGCCTTCTGTGTCTGATAGGTTACTCGGGGCGCTGCTGACTCCAGATGAGTCGCTCTCTGCTATGTAAGGCGCTCGTGACTGCATCTGCGAACTCCAGTCATGGATGCTAGGAGCACCGCCCTCTATGACGATAGGGTGTTCTTCCGCGTTTTTCCCAAGGACTGTCCCCGCATACCGAGACTCCTCGCCAGTCTTGCTGTGTTTCTTCTTCAAGGCCGTAAGATAGTCCTCTTTCTCCAGTGAATCTGCGTCGACCACATCACCTTCACTAGGCACGAATCCAGCCACTCGTCGTATCTCGCGATTCGCAGGGCCGGTAAACCAGGAAAGAAACCCTTCTAGCCCTCTTATGTCTTCATCTCCCTGCCAGAATTCCTCCCATTCTCGTAGCTGAGGTCGCAATGCGCCTGCATCTTGCAGCGCCTGGAAGATGTCTTCTAGCACAGGGACAGGATCGTGGGGATGCGCGTTTGCGGCATGAGAAGCCGTAGAAGAAGCAAGGAGCATAATGTACCGAGCAGCAAGGTCGGCTACAGTATCCAGAACCGATGGACGCGTTGCATGGAAGCCCGCTGCGCGTAGAATCTGGATAACCGGCGGCCGGAGAAGGGCGTTGTGAAGGTTCGGACCAGACATGACGTACAGTAGGCGAGAGACAGAGACAGAATGATTAGGACGAATGAAGCAGAAGCAAGAGAAGGAGAGAATGAACAGATAAAAGGGCCAAAACAAACAGGAAGAGCGCGGGTTGCAGCAGGTGAACGTCGAGGTGAAGGAAAAGCGGACCGAAGCCTCTCCGTCACCTTCTTTTCGCCTGTGCCGCCTTTCTGTTACTCAACTTTCTCCTCGTCTGCACCTCAACTTCTCTTCCAACTCTCTCGAACCTCGCATCTCATATATCGTCTCTTATCTTGCGATCATCCCAGTTGCCTCTCAACACCTACATTACTCACATTAGCTACATTAGCTCGAAGCTGCGCTTGCCGCTAAGCTTCGCAGCCACCCTTGTTCACCATGTCTGATCCTCCTCGCCCGTCCCTCAAGCTCACCTTCACCAAGAAGAAGGCGCCCGAGCAACAGCCTCCAAGCCAACCTGCTGCTTCTACTGCAGCTCCCCCTCCTTCGTCAACTGAGCCCCAGCCCCTCCAACGCAGGATCACTCTGAAGATTGCGCGGAAGCCGTCCGCAGCTGAAGAGGCAGAGAAACCGAAGAAGAAAAAGCCTCAAAAGAAGAAGCGACCTGCGGAAGAGCCTGCTTTGAAAGAGCCTTCCGCAACCGCCGCGTCAGAACCGCCAGTGGGACCCAAACGCTTGAAACTAAACCCGTCCAAAAAACCAGGAGTACAGTCCATTCGAATCAAGAACAAGGGCCTTGTGCCGAACAGACCTACGGGCGTCGGCTACGACTCGGAAGCCTCTGATACAGAAATCGACCCTGCTATCGAGGAACAGTTCATTCTACGTATGCTTCCCGGAGAGGACTGTGATTATCTGCGACGGGCGATTGCGGAACGCCGATTCGACCGATCTGAATTTTCTTTCAAACCGCTCACCCGTGAAGGCCGGCGCGCTATTCTTAAGATCCGAGACAAGCAATACGCGGCGACACTGGTGGACTTACCCTGCATCATAGAGGGGATGAAAAGCTGGGACAGACGAGGATGGTACAAATCAGCGGATATCTGCCAGATGCTTCTGGTGCTAGGCCCCGTCGCTAATGACACAGAAGCGATGGAGTACCCCCTTCCTAGTGAAATCCAACATCTGGACGATAAAACATTACAGTACCCCCATGGGCTTACGCCACCACTTCATTGGGTGCGAAAACGGCGATTCCGGGACCGTATTAGCACTCGCACCATCGAACAAGTTGAGAAGGCCGTCGAAGATTTAATAGCGCAAGACGAAATGTCTATTGCTCCTCCCCGTTATGAACTTGTAGACAAAGCGTCGCTGAATCGCGCGGAGGGTTTTGTTCAGAGTGGGGAATACGAGGAAGACGAAGAAGAGGAGTACGATGACGAACAAGACGCTGAAGGCGAGATGGACGAAGTTATGGACGAGGGCGCAGACATCTTTGAAGATTTTGAAGATACTCTTGCTGCTGAAATGGAGGCCGTTCTGGCTGCAGGAGCGGAGGCCCAGGCACTTGCGAATCTGGAAGCTGGGGAGGAGCAAGCTGACGCTGGTGTTTATCAAGCTGGTACGCCCATGGCGACTAAGCCCTCCACGCCGGCAGCAGATACATCAGGCGACGAAAGCGATGCATCCAACGGGGAGGAAGGGGGCGCTGAAGAGGAACTTGATGATGAACAACTCGAGCGACAACGGCAAATCCAGCAACAGCGTGAAGAAATCGCAGAACTCGAGGCATTGATTCGTGCGGAAACCGCCAAGTGGGAGAAGATGCAGAATGCAATTCTCAAGGGCAAGCTTGCCAAGCGGATTCATGACCTGAAGCAAGACTTGTCTTTGAAGAAAGTCTCTGTGGGAGAGGGAGACGACGCCGATAGCTGAATTTACTCTGCCTTGTCTTTACCGACTATGAATGTTTAATATGATACCCTGGCGTGATACGATTTCTTGTCTCTTGAATCCTTCTTCCCTAATACTTCATCAAGCTGTATCATAAAGCCAAGATTGATCGGATTGTCTGAATAATAAATACAAATATTTTTCCCACACAGATATATATATATATATATAATATTTATTACAGGTAACATCCAGCTCAACTACCCCTACCCATTCCCCCCTAACTATCCAACCACAGGATCCCCCGTCGCCTCACGAACGACATCCTGCACATGCAACTCCCTATCCTGCTTCAACTTCCTCAGCCTCAAGGCCTCCCTCTCCGCCGTCTCCCCATCCGGCACAGGCGGACTCCTCCCCACCCTCTCCCCCAAAACCCGATAATGCTCCTGCATCTTCCTCTCCATATTCGCCATCAAATCCGGCTCTTCCCCGTAAGCAGGCGCCCCAGGACCCCGGGGACTACCCACAGGACCGGCATGCGCACCCGCCTGAGCCCGTCGACTATGGCCCTCAACCGCGTGCGCAATGTCCCCCTCACTCGGCTGCTGCTCGACTCCGTACTCTGTGTCCAGGTCGTCGGCCTGCATGGCCTTGAGCTGTTGCTGGTGTCGCGAGGTTACTTGGGCGATTGTTTCGTCTGTTGAGGGGCGAGAGTCTGCGGTTCGGCGGAAGATGGATGGGATGGGGTCGCCGTGGTGTCGGTGTGGTGATGATGGTGGTGGTTGTTGGGCATGCTGCTCGAAGGGGGAGTGTGTGACGGGGTTTAGGGGTTGCATGTAGACGGATTGTTTGGGGGGTTGGGAAGGTTGTTCGGGGGATTTCATTTTTATTTTTTTTTATTTTTATTTTTTTCTTTCTCGGGTGGGTTTAGATGGAATATGACGCTTAATGGATTGCTTGGTTGTATATAGGTTGCTGAATTCCTGCTTTGATTTTGCCTTTGCTTTATATATGGAGAGGCTCGATATGACGTCAACCATAGTGTGGTATGGGCTTTTCTACTGGGAGGGATCAAAGCCTGGAAAAGCTTAATGAACGAGTGGGATTAAGTAAATAGTGCTCGTTTGGCTTTTTCTTTTCTTTTCTTTCTCTGTTTTGCTGTGTTGGCTGGGATTCGAGTCTGACTCCTGGAGACTTGATATCTACGTAACCGAGAACTTCGCTAAGGCGTTCATATCATGAAGATCGAAATGCTCTGTAAGTTTAGAGTATGGTACGGCAAGGAATGTGGACATCACTTGCCATATTGATGGCCCTTGAATAAACAGGGCAGATGATACCAGATCTCAACAAGACGGAACGATGACTTGTCTATATACTTGTAGTATCCTAGTGTAAGACGGAGACTTCGCAGACGTTGAATTGACGAGTTGGCAGAGTACACTGATCCAAACAAAAGGCATATAACTTTATCGTACAAGTTTGCAAGTTGATATAGTGCCAAGGTGGGCCGTCTTATGTTATGGACGCTCTTCCCAAATTGTCATTCAGGCTTACTGTTGCATCGCGTAATCTGGGACTTCGGTGTCAGCATCTAAAATATACACCTAATTGAACTTTAAAAGCTTAAATCAAGTTTGGGGATATAACAGAATTATGGGATGTCGTGAAAACTGAAGTTGATTGCCATCTGAATGCCGAAATATACTTACTGACTCTTTGTTGTCATGGAGAGTGGAGGAATGATTCGAAGCATATCCCCCCAACGCACCAGCCGGCCCATGACCAATATCCTGGGTAGCTTTGAGCGTTCAATTCCCTTGTCGGACTTTTGGCAGCTCAACAACAGAATTTGGACTGTCTGTCATCAGAGTACATATAAGTGCAGTGGGTGTCTTCTCAAACCAGGGACGTATGGTTCCATCATCCCCAGGTCCAAGGCCATGGTAAGCTCGATAATGACAAGAAATAAGAGCGGAGGGGTTTGGGAAATGGAAGACGCTGTTGGGATCAGAGAGAAGCGTTTGTCGAAATTCGTTTAATCAGGTGATTCGGCCAGGCATAAATTCCTCCTCGTCAGCCATCGTTGCTCTTCATCTCGTTATCACAATCATATCCCCTGAATACATGGAATCTCCGTCAAATTACTTCTCCAATAGCGATTTGCTGCTTATTGAGTTTAGCACATGATTGCACAAGACGCTGTTATCCAATAATTCCAGCAATAATAGCTGGGCAAAGCCCACATCTCAGCTAGTGAGTTCTTGTCCTAAATTTAAAAGTTTCCAATATCAGTCGTCATGCTCTTAGGTTTCTTGTTTTTCCGTGTGAAGCTTGGTGTTATCAAATCAGCTTGTTCCAGACACACTGGTGGTGATGGACTGCCTAGTCGTCTCTCGTTTACATGTCCCCGTGAAACAGGAAGAGTGAGAGGAAGGGCGAGAAGCACGATGCTGACCAGGACTCCTCTGTATACATTACTAGGTATACTCGATATACTTCCCATCATATCAAGTTGCGACTAAATAGAGTTGCACGGCTTTGCCAAATTGGGACTGCAGACCTGGCATGTGGGGAGGAGCTTTCGACACGAGAGTTCGCCATAGCGTACTTCCGGCACGCAATCCCATACCTCGATTGCTCAACTCGACAAAGGCCTTTCTATAGCCAATCTCGCATCCATTTGAGCATATCTGTATCCACACTGACTGGGATCTCAGCGAATCGACCTTAATTATTTCTAATTTCTCCAAATCCGACCTGTTTCTCGGCCGGTACATCCATAACGCGATATCATCCAGATACTGCGTCACGTCTTACATCTTACCCAGCAGGGTATTCACCATTGAGTGTATCAGGCAAAAAAAAAAAAAAAGAATCGATGGAATTGAGGATGGATCTTCATCAACATAAAGATGGCTGTGCCCTCCGCAACCTGAAAGTCCTGGATCAAGGATCTTGTGCGAAACTCAGCGATTGCCCAGACCCCTTGCGTCTGTGTCTTCTTTTCTTGTTTCCTCCTTCTATACAGATCTATAGCAACAATGACACTGCCAACCCTTGGGATACATGGGGTTGATCTGGTCCCTCAAGGGACTGCCTACGGCCTGCTTATCGGTCTAGGCGTTCTCTTTTGTTGTGTGATTTTAATTGCCATAAAGGTCCAGAAGACCTATCTGTCAGAAGATTCAGCAACCTCAGAGATGTTCATGGTTGCAAATCGATCTGTTGGGACGGGATTAACAGCATCAGCTGTATTTTCCTCATGGATGTGGATTAACGAAACGGTTCTGTCAGCTGCCATGTGCTATAGATATGGATTGGCTGTTCCTCTGGTTAGCTATTATCATATTCCCATTTGAAAGGCCTCCGTGTTCAAAGCTAACAATCGCACAGTGGTGGGGATCTGGTCTCTGCTTCCAGATTGCCTTAATGGCTGCATTGGGAGTTATGGCTAAAATTCGAGTTCCCTATGCCCATACATCCCTGGAGATCATCAAGATGCGCTACGGCACGGTTGGCCATCTGGTGTTCATTGTTCTGAACCTGACGAACAATGTCTTCGGTTGCGCCACAATGATTCTGACGGGCTCACAACTCATTTATGGCATTTCTGGCATGAACTTTGTTGCTGCCACCATTCTCATTCCATTGGGAGGTATGTGTCTCATGAACCCGACATGTATGTCAAGGGCTTGGAGTAGTGTATGCTAACCCATCTATTTGTCTTTAGTCGTCCTGTACACTGCTGTCGGAGGTCTCAAAGCTACCTTCCTTACAGATTTTCTGCATACAGCTGTCGCTCTTGTCCTCATCATTTTCTTTACCTTGTCCGTGTTAGTCCACCCGGCGGTCGGTGGACTGCATGGTTTATATGACAAAGTGATTGCTACAGCTAGCGAAAACTATATCGATGGTAATTACGAAGGATCACTGCTCACGATGAAATCTAAAGAAGCCATTATTTGGGGGTTAATCCTTAAGTTTGGAAATCTTGCGCTTGTGGTTATGGTAAGTTCCTGAGCACTTACTGGTGTCTGTTCATCGTGGCTAACACTCACTCACTAGGACACTGCATTCTGGCAAAAGTCTTTTGCTAGTGAGGTAAACTCAACAGTCCCTGCCTACAATCTTGCTGCAGTGGCTGTATTTGGTATTCCATGGGGGTTGGGAACGGTCATCGGACTAGCTGCCAGAGCTCTCCATCTGACACCAATCTTCCCTACTTACCCCGCTGATATTACTATGGCTGAGGTTGACGCTGGTCTGGTAATGCCATACATTGTCAAGGCACTTATTGGGAGCTCCGGCATTGTTGCATTCTTTGTGCTGCTATTCATGGCCCTGACCAGCACAGTGTCATCTTCCATGATTGCAGTCAGTAGCATTCTGTCATTTGATGTTTACAAGACATATTTAAACCCGAAAGCAACGGACAAGAACCTCCTGCGTGCAAGTCACATCACTGTGGTCTTCCATGCCATTTTCATTACGGGCATCTCCATTGCGCTCAACTATGGTGGCGCGAATATGACCTGGATTGGGTACTTCCGACCCATCCTCTCCTGTCCAGGAATCATACCCCTTGGGCTCACTCTCTTCTGGGACGGCCAAACTAAACTGGCTGCAATCCTATCACCTGTCTTGGGTTTCTTCACCGGACTTGCAATCTGGCTGGCCACTGCAAAGTCGCTCTACGGTGCTGTCAATATGACGACGACGGGAGAGGGTCTGCCTGCTCTTTACGGCGCCATCGGATCATTTTTCTCCCCAGCTCTATACTCGGTCATAATTTCTCTCTACAAGCCCTCCAAGTTTGACTGGCGAGAGTTCCTCCGTATTGAACTAGCCGAAGAGGCTCAAATTCACGGATCCGAAATATCCACTCTGCACGCTTCCCAGGACGAGACCAGTACCGGTGAGAAGACTGGTACCGTCACCGCCAGGTCCGACACAAGCGACACCGATGACCCAGAGCGCACAGCGAGAAATAACGAGAAAACTGCTACGGTTTCCACTGGTCCCCCTGCTTCTCCAAGACGGCTTAGCCTGGATGATGTCCGCCATCCTTTTAGTGAAGAGACTCTCCGAGAGCTTTATCGCTGGTCTCGCATCGCGTGGGTCATATTTGTCGTCCTTGTGCTTATTACATTTGTTGCTTGGCCGATGCCACTATACCGCAACTACATATTCACCAAGACTTTCTTCTCGAGCTGGACAACGGTAGCCATCATCTGGCAGTTCTTTGCTTTCTTTGCGGTAGTGATATTCCCTCTGTATGACGGACGCTACGAGATTATGAAGGGTTTGCGGGGTATGTGGAAGTCCACAAGGGATTTCGTTCAAAGGAAGCGATCATAGATTGGGTTGGTGCTATAGGTATGGTTGAAATAGGAGGACTGGTTTCGATATAATGTGGATGCGTTGAGCTTACTCGGCGTCTTCTGGAAATAGATTAGAACCCTTTTTTGATATTAGTCCGTCGTTATCCTTAGAAGTATATGATTTTAGATTTCTTAATGATTCTCAGACCAGCTTGTCAGAATAATATTGCAATTTATACGAACCGCAGGATGCATCAATCCCTAGTACCATTAATACGGACTGTGATCATGTCGTCATAAGATGGTATCCCGAGCCGAGGCATTTCCCTTTCGGAATGTCGTCCAGCCTCAAGAAACGCAGTTCGCTCGATAATCACACGTGGTAGCAATAAGAATACTACGAATACTACGAATACTACGAATATACGAATAATAGACTTCTTCATCTTCGTGTACATATATTCAACCACCCCTCTCCATCCCAGCTCGAACCATCGTATTTGTTGCGCCCAGAGAACATTGACAATGGCCTCCTCCTCCTCCTCCTCCTCCAACACCCTCTTCACCATCCCCATCTCCTCCACAGGAGGAAACATCGTCTGCACGAATCCCTCTTCCTCAGAAGCCGACAAAACCATCTACATCCTCACCTTCACCTCGCCCAAGGATAACCGCCTCACACCAACCTTCATCGACGCCCTCCTCCTTGCCCTCGACATCATCGAACAGCGCTACCCAAAGGGCGTCGTGATAACGACCAGCGGCATCCCCAAATTCTACAGTAATGGGCTCGATCTCCAAGCCGCACAGGCAACAGAGGGATTCCTAGATAAATGGCTCTGGAAGCTCTTTCGCCGTTTCCTGACGTACCCTCCCTCCCTCCCTCTTTCCAAACCCCCCTCTCTCTCTCCCTAAGGTCTAAGGTGGGGGAAAGAAAAAAAAGCTAACATAAATAGATATCCCATGCCAACAATCAGCCTAATAAATGGCCACGCCTTCGCCGGCGGCCTCATGCTAGCCATGTACCACGATTACCGCATCCAAAACCCGGCGAGGGGCTTCATCTGCCTAAACGAACTGGACTTTGGCGTCCCGCTGCAATCGCCCATGACGAGCATATTCCGGGAGAAATTGGCCCCGACTGCATTCCGGGACTTGGTTCTTGAGGCGAAGAGGTTTACGGGGTCTGAGGCGTTGGAGGCCGGTCTTGTGGATTTGGTGGGCGGGTTGGAGGAGGCGTTGGTGTTTGTGCGGCGGCGGGGGTTGCAGGGGAAGGCTGCGACGGGGATTTATGGGGTTATGAAGGAGGAGATGTATAGGCATTCCTTGGGGATTTTGGATGATCATCTGGGGAATTTGAGGTGGAGGGCTGGTGTGGAGGAGAGGAAGGGGGTGTTGGGTGGGGTGTCTTTGAGGGCAGTTGAGGAGTGGGAGGGGGTGAATAAGGCGAAGCTTTGATGGTTTACTACCTACTTTATTATATATATATTGTGTATAGCTATGGGTAGGTATAAAGAAGTGCTGGGGGTTTCTTTTGTTGTATATAGGAGTGGTTCAACCTAGAGGTGGTTTGGATATAAAGGTGCTTTCTGAGAGGTGGAAATTTAGATCTCTTTGATTACAGGAAGAGCCTGCAGAGATCTTTTATCTATAGACGATTCGGAGGGAAAATATAATGCGCGCATTTCTTTCTCTCTGCCTGTTTAGAAGCTTTATTCACTGCTGGTCTCCAGGCTCTTGAAAGCAAAACACCTCCTCTCTTCCTCCTCCTTCTCTCCCCTTTTAAATGGGACTCTTCTGTGCTCTGTACTGTCAGTTTATATCGACATCACCTTCATTAACATACCCGAAGAAGTTTCTTGCAGGATACCTTGTTGCAAAAATGTTCGAGTATGTTAAACCTGCCAAACACGCCGAGATGCCTCACTCACAACCTTGCTTGCCAGTTCACCTCACCTACTTCGCCCAGTGTTTGTCTTCCCTGCCTCACCTCGTCTTGACCTGGTGCACCCCTCACCATCTGAGCTTCATCCTCCTAACCATTGCCAGGCTGTTACCCTCGCCGATCGAAGACAAGGTGCACTACAAGCCAATGAAGAGATCTCCTCCCTCGCCCGGTCCTGGATCCTCCAGCCCTGGCTCATCCCCCGCCAACTCTGACGATGAGACTCATCACGAAATGCCTGAGGAGATAGACGAGCAGGCCTATAGAGAGAAGTACAAGTTGGGACTGGCCAAGTTCTGGGCTGCAAAGGCCGCAGCGCTTCAGGAGCCGTTCGATTATGCTGGACCCTCGAGGCCTCCTCTCTCTCTCCGTACTGATTACGACGGTGTATGTTTTTTTTTTAAATACTCGTCACCAACCCCCCTCCGCTCAAGGGAGATTCCTCAGCTAACTGATCGACGGGGTATGGCAGGTCATCAAAGATTTCCAGGCCGAGAAGCCCACCAAGTACGAGGCAACGGAGAACTACCAGCCTCTCTCTGGGGATGCGATCGCTGCGATCCTCAAACAGACCAAGCCTGATTGTCCCAAGGCTCAGTCGTGGATCAAGGCCCATGAATTCAGCAAGCTGAACAAGGAGCGGATGAATGCCAAGATGAAGGAGCGTGAGTGTCTCAGAAGAAAGGTCTTTGACAAACTGCGCGTCAAGACCCTCGACGCCCTCAGAGAGTCCAACGCGTCCAAGGAAGAGGTGAGAGAGATTTTGTCGATGCTTCCCCCCAAGGAAACCTATGATTCCGAAATGGACTGCGATGAGGATGATGACGCAGACGAAGATGCAGACGAGGAGCATCAGCAGATGATCAGGGTCCAAAAGGCCAGTGCAAGACTTCAGGATTTGGTTTTCGACGATCAAGGTGCCGGCTCCGCAAACTTTTCCGCTGCATAGCCTTCATACTACGTTGGCGAATATGCAAGACTTGATCTTTTTTCTTTTCTTGCCATCTTGGGGTTTCTTTTTTTCATGAACGGATATGACATGACGTGACGTGACGGACGACATAACGTGCGATGGCTTTAGCAAAGATTGTTGTTCCACAAGGACTGTATCATAGATGACTAGTTCTCTTAAGAAACTCAAATGCCATATTCCATCCACCATCATCCCTTCTTGCTCTTGCCGGCTCCCTTTGTTTTCGTCGGGCTCTCCAACTTATCTACTAGTGGCCGATACGGCGAAGCTAAAATATGCTCTGGTGCGCGCGGGGCAGCTTCGTCTCGTCTGGGCTCACCAGCGTAAGGACGTCGTAGCTGTTCCTCATGCATCTTGTCTAGCGACTCCCCCACGACGTGGTATTTGGCCCAATTCACAGGCGGCATGCGCACCACGTTCTGGGGCGTAGGAAGTGTTCCCAAGGTGGACGCATCCCGGCCTTCAGAAGTCTGTGCCTCGTTGTCGTCATCCTCATCATCGTGTGTGAAATTGATAAATCCTCCCTGATCTCTTGCCGACAAATTACCAGCAGCAAGTTCGCGCGCAAACTTCTCTGGATCTGCAGCAGCCGCTTTCTTCATCCGCTCTAGTGTCTGGATATCGCGCAGACTTTGCTGCTTCTGGAGTTGCAGGATAGATATGGCAGAGCGCAGTGCAATGGCATCGGGATTTTCGCTCTCGGAAATTGGCACAGGGGCGGGTTCAGGAGCAAAAGTTGGCGGGGCGGATGGCACTGGGAAGGTTGATGGATGCGAGCCATAAACTGGAGCCTGCGATGTAGGAGAAGGCGATGCAGCTGGGGGCACAATAGGGTGTGGTGGTCCGTTTGACGCGAAAGAGGGGTTCTGGACAGGCGTAAGGTGGGCGAAGACTGGTGTCACAGGAGAATAAGGTGGACGAGGAGGCGTTCCAGGACGGGAGGGCTGGTTATCCAGGGTATCCTGTGATGGCTGCATTGCGCGGGGACATGTGTAGATTGTTGTAGGACTTCCACAGGAAGACGATGCGGTTCTTTGTAGCTCGGGGCTGTTGACTACTAGGCTGACGGCAAATGACGTTGGTGTCTCCGCACAAGAGATTACCCCGAGTCTCTTCAGTCTCCCAGTTCCTCAGTTCCTCTAGGCTCTGAAACAGGTGTTGAGTGGTTCTGACAGGCCACATTAATTGAAAAGGGTGCGTCAAGAGATGTAAGCAGGTTTGGTGTTGAAGCAACGAGAGCGCTGGAGGATGTCGATGTCAACCTGCATCTCCTCATCGCGGGCTCACCCCGTTGTGTGCTGTGACTGAGAACGCGACAACTTACTGGAGGAAGACACGCATATTCCTGGTATGAGATCTATGCATCCAGGCGCTGTCTGGCTTCTACACTGCTATTATTATCATTACTACGATTATCAATTCCACAATCGCGATCGACAACTGTCAACATTAAATCCTTGAGCGACCGCAAGAAGAAGAAGAAGAAGAATAAATGGCCTGATTCGGTGGCCTGATCGGTGCCTGCGGATTCCTCACCGCCTCAGGAAGAAAAAAATCAATTCCAAATCGGACAAACTTCTGGAATTGATTCTCCTGCATTCGAGTCTCGTCGCACACTTGGGATAAAATGAAGCGTAAGACCAACGGAAGAGAATCGCTGGATGGCAATGGCCAGCCCGATACCAAAAAAAGAGCCTTGTCTAGCGAGGAAGTCGCCTCGCGCTTCCGCGGGGGTCTCTTTGAGCCGTCGGAGCTCCAGAAGTATACCAAGGCATATGCTCAGTCTGCGCCGTACGTCAAACTTTAGAATTCGCTGCGATCTACTTTCAATACTTGGGGGGAAACAAATTGCTGATCTTGATTAAAGTTACAAACATGGCGTCATCCACCCTCTGATCGAAAACTCCCTTTTGCGATCTGTCCGCGACGAAATCCAGGCCCATCTCGATTTCACCGAAAAGGAGACAGATATCTATAAGATCTTTCAGTCGGGCGATCTCGCGAACCTGGACGGTCTTGACGATGCGTCTCTGTCCCGTCTTCCATCCTTGCTTAAGCTCCGTGATGCCCTGTACTCAGCCCGGTTCCGCGAGTACCTGTCGTCCGTCACGGGCTCCGGAAAACTGAGCGGACGCAAGACCGACATGGCTATCAACATCTACAACGAGGGATGCCATCTCCTCTGCCATGATGATGTTATCGGCAGCCGGCGCGTCAGCTATATCTTGTACCTGACTGATCCGGACACGCCATGGCAGTCGGAATGGGGTGGTGCTTTACGCCTTTTTCCTACTATCACCAAGAAGGATGCGAACGGCGAGGACGTCAAGGTGCCGAGTCCAGACTTCACTCTCAGCATCCCCCCTGCGTTTAACCAACTCAGCTTCTTTACCGTCCAACCGGGAGAAAGTTTCCACGATGTCGAGGAAGTGTACCACATCAAGGACGGCGAGGACAAGACAAAAAAGCGCGTTCGGATGGCTATCAGTGGATGGTTTCACATTCCTCAAAGAGGCGAGGATGGATTTGAAGAGGGTCTGGAGGAGAAACTCGCCGAGCGCAGCAGTCTTGCTCAACTGCAGGGACGAGCCGATATATATGATCTCCCACAGCCCAAGGCTGTGTCTTGTGAGGACGAAGATACACAGGAAGTCAATGGCAAGGGCAAAGCCAAGGTAGAGGAAGAGCCTAGTGCCGAGTTTACCGAGTCGGATCTCAATTTCCTCGTGCAATACATCTCCCCGTCCTATCTGACCCCGGACATCGCCGAGGAAATGTCAGAATCCTTCACCAACGAGTCATCGCTCAACATCGACCGATTCTTGTCCGATAAATTTGCAGCCCGAGTTCGAGCATATATTGAAGAGCAAGAAAAGCAGGGCTTGCCCAAGTCATCTGATGAAATCGAAGCTCAGACCGAATGGACCGTAGCCCGACCACCACATAAGCACCGCTACTTGTTCCAGGAACATTCAACAGCCACAGAGGGCCAAGAAACTCCAATTAGAGAGCTTCTGAACGATCTCTTCCCTTCAAAGCCATTCCGGAAATGGCTGGCATTGATTACAGGGTCAGAGCGGATCACGAGCTACAACTTCCTCGCGCGCCGTTTCCGTCGCGGGCAGGATTACACGCTAGCCAACAGCTTCGTGGGCGAGGAACCGCGACTAGAGTTTACGCTCTGTTTAACGCCAACCGCGGGATGGGAACACAAGGGCGACGAAGACGAAGACGAAGACGAAGAAGAAGAGGAAGGAAACCAAGATGACTCTGCCGACAGCAATGGCAACGGCGCCTCCGAGGAGAAACGTCAGTCCAAGAAGGATGCTCAAGAAATATCAGTGGGTGGCTATGAAATCTATATGGCAGGCGATGACGATGAGGAAGAAGAGGAAGGTAAAGGCAAGGCCGATCCCGCTATCTACAAGTCTGCTGCAGAAGACGAAGATGATGGCATTCTCTTCAGTACTGCGGCCGGATGGAACCGTCTTAGCATTGTGCTACGCGACAGCGGCACACTCAAGTTTGTCAAGTACGTCAGTGCTGCTGCCCAGGGCGACCGGTGGGACATTACAGGCGAGATGGGGGTTGAGTTTGGCGACAATGAGGGGGATGATGACGAGGATGAGGACGGTGAAGATGGCGGTGACTACGAAGATGAAGAGGAGGACCAGGATGACGATGAAGATGAGGATGAGGATGCCATGGAAGAGGACTAAGAATAACGATTGGTGCTTCGATGTATGTACATAGGATCTTTCTCAAGCCATTTAATGAATTGGAGATGTGTGTTATATATACCTAGATAATACACAACTTCTGATGACAAACAGACATTCATTACTACTGTAGTCTTCATGCCACCAGCTCAAAGATGCTCAAAAGATATGAGCCTCGCACAGAAATACTTGCGAAGAAACAACCCTAAACATATCAGTCAAAGGATGGAATCCAGTCCTCAATATTCCCTAATATTAACAATACATCTATTTATCTAATACATATCTAGTCGACATTACTATGGGACATTTTAAATCCATATTCTCAATAACTACGTATCTATATATATAAATGTATGCATCATGTAGACAGAGAAAAGTACCACCCAAACAACCCTATCCCCTCGCTCCTTTCAAAAGTCTGGGAATGAAATGAAGGAAACCGGTTATTTCTCAACTGGGCTGGTGGTCTAACTCCTAGTACCAAGTATATATATATATATATATGATTCTATTCCTTGGTAAGAGGATGGTGCACAAGTAAGAAACGCATGTTACACGGGTCATTGCATGCATGCATACATACATACATGTCGAGTATCTTTCCAAGGTCTATTATATTCTGTTTCTCCTACGAAAGTGTGCCATGAGTCTATAGAGTCAAGTAGAGTAGAATAGAGTAGAGTAGCACCAACTAAAGCAGAACGGAAAGAGGGAGGGAGTGTAACTAATCTACATATTAATTAATTAATGAGGGGGAAAAGACTACAGCGACGATCCCTCAGACTTGCTTGGATACGTTTCTCTCTCCAGGTCGTGGTTGTTGGTGTCACTTGGACATGGGCCAGGATTGTGTGTCATTAGCAGGCGGGGATTATTAGGGCTACAGAGCATACCTGGTACGTTCTCTCGTTCGGGACTGGGAAATGTTGCTAGGAAAATAATTTAGTCAGGAGTCGAATTTCGGGTTGGAAGGGTACAAACGCCGGGTTGTGATGATCTGTGTATGTACTTAGTATGTAGCTAGATAGCTAGTGATGGTGGTGGCTTTGACTATACAATTACACACTACACCAGCAGATTGCGAGCTGGGATCTGCACTAGAGGACCGGAGAAGCCGGAGTTGAATAAATAAAGGCTTGAGTTTATGATCGATGCTGTCGGAGTCAGATTTCCGGAGCAGTCGTGCATAAATAAATGCATCAGCATTCAGCACCTCTTTCTCTACCTAGGTGCCTAGTTTAGGGACTATGGCTCTCATCAAAACTGATCGCCTCAAGCCTCATTTTCAGTGTCCTGTGCTTGTGCGTGGGGGTATATTCTATTACTGGCCCATATTACTATACTGATAGAGTCCAGGTAGACTGTTACTGCAGAGTAAGAGCAGCATAAGCAAGGAAGTGACACCAATCAACAGGCCGAATCATCAAGCACAAATCTTACAATAATCAGCATAAACAATCCACTGCTAGTCTACTCTGTCTACCAGAGCCAAGTAAGCATCGCTGGGCGAACTTAGTGCTGGTTCCTCTTCCATAATAGACTACGAGTAGTACTGTGTAAAGTACAACACCGAGTAGGTCATGGTTGTGCTACACCGAGGAAAACCTGCTGTATCCACATGTAGAATACAGAGAGGAGTTAGCAGGTAGGACGACTCTGGACGGAGCATTAAAAGTCACATTCCAAAAAGCCTTGAAAGCGGAGTGGGAATACTCTTCCATGACTTGGTGATGTTCAAATATCACTCCGTTTATAATATATCTGTGTGTACTTATATAGTGTAAAGTAGTCCATGAGTCGGGAGGCGGGATGTGGTAATAATTCATTAGTGTGTGTGTATATGTATTTTGTTTGCCTGTGAAATGCAAAGGAAAAAAGAAAAAAAGGAAGAAAAAGCAAAAGCAAGGGAAAATAATCAACACCCCATGCCTTAACTAATGCTACCCGCGTGTTGTCTGACTTCATCATTCCTGACAAGCATCATCCCTTGTGCAAAAAAAAAAGGAAAAAAAAAAAAGAAACTCGAAGCAAGACAGAATCCACGCTCTTTTTCTCGGTTCTTGGCGCGTGGATGGCTGGAACAGTCAAACAACCGCATGTCCAGACCACCCCCCAGGACAAGTTTTCTTAGCGGCGATCATTCCACCATGGATGCCATGTGTCGCTTGCTACTTAGTATGTAATTATGCACTGGGTAGAAAGCCAAATTCATTCTGCCATTACTCGTCCGGGTTTTTTATTCCATGACAACATCCTCTAATCTCAAGGTTTTTCTGCTGTTAGTTATCCCTTCCATTAGTTATTTATTCTAAACTATCTCCTACTATATACTGACGAGCCAGAGTAGTGATTATTTAAATGAGTCTCACTTGTCAAGACGCTGGTTGTTTGTGTCAATTTTCAGATGAGAATCCCCAGTCGGTATCGATGTAGCTGGTACTACTAGTAGCAATGTACCACGTCGATTCTTTTTTATTTTTATTTATATATATATTTTTTTTAAAAAATACACCTGTACGCGCTGTGTCCTGTCAATAAAAATGCCCCGGTCGCTCGTGCACCGTTTGGCGCCTGTGTGGAGTTAAGTTGTCTGTCTTACTACAAGTACGTATTCCCACAACAAAAATAGCGTATTCAAAGCTCGAGGTTCTCCTTGCAAGATCGATAACGGTCTACCTTGTAGTTTGAAATGCTCAGAGTTGCTGGGGAAATCATTCGACCGTTATATTTCTTCCACGATAGGAATCACTAGAAACTTCAAGGGCTACCTATCCCTTCCCTTCCACATACTCTGTAACTTTGTAACCTCACCAACCTGCAAGGAGTTACTCCTAGTACTAGTGCTACTCTAGTGCCACACAGCTCCCACGCTTACGACGCTTATGGCAGTTCGCAGCCCTTAGACCCCTGAGGCCGATCGTTCAGTGCGGCCACGTGAATGTAGTCCATATCGAGATCGCTGCCGGTCGAGGGTAGCCTCTGTTAAGTTCCACTCCAGCTTCTCACTCAATACCCTCTCTACTATACAATACACTGCTGACTGTCTTTAACAATACTGTTAGTAAGGCTCTCGCTATTATTATTGATAAGATTAATACAAAGCTGATGAAGCGACACTGACAGGAGAGTTTAGTTCACGTGATCCAACACAATGTCCACGAGCTACAGAGCAACCTTGGATCAAATCCAATAACACAATAATGCGAATATGAGGCTAGATTCCAGTGATGTTCGAGACCTCAGATCATGATGTAATCCTCCACATCTCATGCGCGCCACCTGCGCTGGAACCTCTGGACTCTGGGTACGTACCTCATTAAAGCCAGCTGATAGGAAGTCAATCCTCCCTCGCATGACACCTCGGCCAGGGAAAACAATAATAATCATAATAATACCTAGGACATTTTCCTCACAACGTGTCCCATAGTTGACCATCGCATTTCTTCAGGCCACGGGATATTGTTTTGCAGACCGTGGAGGGGCTGCATTTCAACATCCATGGGAGCTTCAAGCGTCTTGATTCGTTTTTTTCCAAGTTTGGATCGTCTTTCCATCCCCTTCCAGGCCCCACTTCCCGGATGGTCTAAGCTAGTACTTCTTCTACGGAGTACAAGCTGGAGACTCTAGCAACCTCTGCCTAGGTACCTGGTACGCTCTGAAATTTGAGGTGGGAGGTGGAACAAAAATGGCCCTCTGGTCCAGAGTAGCCCTTCTCCACCTTTTCCCCCAGTCGAAGTTCCAAGTGGTAGCCAACCTTTTCCATTCGATGTAGGATAGTTCAGTACTAGTCAGCGACACTGCGAGAGCTTCGAAAAGCGGGTCAGCCCGGTGTCCGATGTCAAGTTCAAGCCTTTTATCTCCGTCTTGTACAATCTAACGGAATCCAAGCTCTAATGTCTATCTATATAATACTTGCATATCTAAAAATCTCTTTTGGGTTGGTATTCTTAACCTCAGTTTTCTACTCGTAGCTTTATATAATATAGTAGTTATTGTGTGGTTGGGTGGTGCGGAGGAGACAAAGCCCTCTCTGAGTCTCTGGTAGTGCAAGCTTGGCTTGGCAGGATCAGCGTCAGGATTGCCCAAAATAGAACCCACGATTGCCCAAGTCAGGCAAGGCCTCGACCGGATTTTCCTTGCAGTTGGAGGTTGATATCGATAACCACACCCGACATCGATCGATTTGATACCAAATAATGAGGGAGTGGCCTCTATCTTTGAAGAAGGAGAAACAATTACCGAAAAGAGCACTCGAGGTAAATCTCTATCCTCTTGCACTATAATTTACAGGTTAGGGATAGATTATTGTGAAAGTTAACATTATTGGCGCCAATAAGTTTATTCATTCCCTGTATTTGCTCCTTTTGTACCTGATAGTATGTCCACTAAGGTACTACTACTACTACTACTACTACTACTACAACTACTACTACTACAACTAACAGGTAGTCCATGAGAGTAGAGGAGCTAAGATGAGCCTAAGCTTTTGCTTCTGCAGACTTCAGCAATAACAACACAATACCACCAAATTATCTGATATGACGATCCACACCCCCAAGACCTAGAGTGCAGGCCCAAGCAATCCCAACCTTTGTACCTGGCATTCACCATCAAATGTAACCAGGTTGGACCTTGTAAAGCATACAGATCGAACAATCAAGTGGTCCGTCCATATTTTGCGACTCTGACATTGGGGGTGGAGATTGAACAGCGCACCTCTCTCTCCGAGTCTCTCACAACTTGGCGGGCTATCCCACCCCCAGAAAGCGCCTCGTGGCGGTGGGCTCTTCTTTTCTTCCTCAATGTGTTTTGGCCCGCAGTAGTGCAGTTCTTCCTGATGCTTGGCTGCGTTAGGATGGTTTTATCGGTCCTGCTAGCTTGATATTGGGACTGTCTTCTTTCTTTCATCTCATGAGCAAAGCTTTCCTTTAGTAGCGATGTGCTATCTCATTATGAGAAAAGCGTACAGATTACAGGCAAATACCCTAGTAGGATATTCAATAGTAGCTACCTAGCTAGCTAGCTGAACATACACTGAGACTCAGGGTCTGAGTTATACAGTGGGTAACAAGCTTAACTCAAAAAATAACTATTTTTCCCAATTACTAGCCACGAGTCCAACGATAGTCAGGGATCTGTCATGGAACAAACGCCAAGAAGAAATATATCATGTTCCAAGTCCTAATCTTCTCCTCAATTTGTGGTGTATCGACTCTCCCTGGCGGGTTTCTTATTATTTATTTGTCATGAATCCTCTCCTCGTGTCACATTTGGTACAGGAGAGCAGGAGGGGATGCAGAGGGTCTTCACAAACAGGGTGTGCATGCATATATATAACTTGGTATGTACATATGTACTGCTAGACAGAGGCCAGCATAGAAGAGTAGACACGATTCAAATGCTACCTAGGACGAGTCTGGAGTGTGGAGTCTGGGCCTTAGAGTGGACTCGGAGCTGGGAGAGGGGCGTAAACTTATTTTCTTTTTATTTTCTTGTATTTCTTTTCTTTTACTTTTAAGAAAAAAGAAAACCAGAAATGATTAGACTGAGAAAAAGAAAAGAAAAGAAGGGAAATTCCACCGTAATCAATCCTGGCGTCACATCATTATTACCCTTCTGGCCACATGTCTCTCTGTGCGCAGAACAGTGTAAATCCTTCGATCTTTCTCTTCTAATCGTCTTCTTCAATAATTCAGTTAGACCTCCTGCTCCTCTTCCATCCTTCTCCAGAGCCCTGGAATTTCAAGTTCCCGTCCCTTTTACCCTTTTGAGTATCGTCCTCCTTGCCAGGGCCGTACTTCTACTAGTACTACTCTGTACTGCTAGGTACATCAGTCTCCAGCTTCATCTATTTCTTTCGTATTATTCGGTGGTTATATCATTGCCATCACAATCTCCCTTTCTATTTTTCTGTTCTTTCTTCTCTTCCACCGTCAATTTCCATCGAGCCTGGAGTCCTAGACACCTCCATAGCTCCCGCGTCTAAACTGAACCTCGTCTTGGATGGGCTAATTTGAGTTCGAAACTTCTCTGAACCCCAAACAGGTTCCTTTAATCGAGAAAAACTCACTACCCGCCGCTGCTCCTCTCTAACCCCCTCCTGGCCCGTCCCTCGTTACTGCGTACAAGTTATCTGGTTCTTCACTCGCGCCCGCCCCCGCAGCTTCATTTTGGCTGGTCACTTAAGTTCCAGTCGTACTGGCCATCGGTCGGAGTCTTTGCCCTAACGCTTCTTCCTGCCCAATTGTTCGTCCTTCTCCGTCTCGTGCCACGTTCTGCTGCTGCACCTTTCTTAACGTTTGCACTGACTGTCACTCAAGGTAAGCGACCCGTTGCCTACAAACCACGTTCCCGGATCTTCGACTTCCAAGACTCTCTTTTTCTTTTTCTTTTCTTCTCCTTAACTTTCATCAGTCATGTTTTGACTCGACCTCGATTAAAGGAGAAAAATTTCAATCTCCTGTTTTCTAGCCACTTGTGCTGAGTCCCTCGCTGGTATTTCAGCGTGCGGCTTGTTACTGTTGTATTACCACGTCCCGCCTCCGTTTTCCTACCACCACGACAACGAACACCCCCCGTCTTTTTCTCATCGCAACCTCCTTCTTCTACAGCCCGCGCATTTTCCATCTTCATCTTCATATCGCATCTCACTCCTCGCCGCGAGGTCTTCCTCTCTATTCTTTAATGATAGTGGCTTGCGATCCTGACGCCCTTTTACGTTAAACTCCACCTGCGACCCACGAATTTGTAGCTTTATTAGTCGCTCGACAAACCCCGGAATTTTTTCTCGACGACGCGGCTTGCCATCCAAAATCAAGTTGAATAAAGATTTGTGTCTGCTATCAAGGTTATATGATAATAGCGAACCACCAAAAGTACCAGGCGATCGCTCTATTGCCAATTTTGCTCCGTGCGACAGTCACATAACTAGGGTAGAGCTGATATCTACACATGCGAAGTTGTTGGGCGAGCCACCCCGAGCTCTTTTCACCACGAATTTGCCACGAAGAATTTGTCGCTCAGAGAACTAGATTTTGATGCCCAAGTTGTTGCTACTGCGGGATTTTCGTGTCCCTGGAACATGAGATAGTGCATCCTCCTTGGATCTGGCGAGATAACACTTTCACTCGATTATCAATACGTTTATTGATTTCGCCATCACTTTTTCAATATCTTTTCATTTTTGTTTCACAGTCTCCCACCATGGAAGCCGCTCTTGCTCACCGGCCATGGGAGCCTACAACTACGGGGCCGCACACGCCCCCGGTCTCGTCAGCTTCACAGACTCTCCCATCGATCTCCACTCTAACTGCCAGCATGGCCACAGCTCCAGCAGAAAAGTCTCCTGGGAATGCGTCCTTGAATACGATTGAGCGAGACTCGGGCAATTGGTCCATGCCTCAGAGCACAAGTAAGTCTTCTCGTCTGCGCGCGCGCCCCAACTTAATTCTAATGGCTGATTCCAGGGTCGTCCACTTACTCTACAGCAACAAATGGGACTAGCAACTACCCATCGCTCTCCTTCCTTACCTCCTCTCAGCCGTCTCCCAATCGCGTTTCGTACGTCTCCGATCGATCTCCATTTCCTCACGACCAATCCAACACCAATACCCCCCCATCAGCCGGACCACAGCCGTCTCCGAACTTTGGCTCGATCCAGCCCAATCCAGCGCTCCCCTCACTCAATCAAAATTACGAAACCCCTTCGCAAAGAGGCAGTATAATAGAGCCCGCGGAATCGCGACGGAGTAGCTTGGACAGCAGAATGAACCAGGGCATTAGCTCGTTAGCTATTAACCCTGCGTCCCCATACCATAGCACAAATGCTTCGCAGTCCTCGATTGTTTCGGGCCTGCAAAGAGAACGCGGGATATCAATGGATGTGAATATGAATAATAGTTACCGGGGCCCACGGTACGCGGGAGGCTCCCCTCTGTCACCCTTGGGTCCAAGAGAGCATCGTGGGTTTGCGGCTGGCCGCACTGCGCCTGCGATCTCATCGAATCCGCGATCAGAAATCTACAATGCGGAGGCTCCCACCGCGGGTCTTGCTTACGCTTTCCCGGATCCTGATGTTGCACGATCCAACTCAATCTCTATTACCAACGACAAGTCGAATTCCCAATTCTCCCGGAAGGGGAGCACCGCCGAATCCTTAGCAAGCAGTGTCTATTCTGACTCTCGACTACCTCATGGCCAGCATGGTATGTTTTACCGAGTTGTTGAACAACCGAAAGATCTAAAAATTCGCGCATTACAGGCTAACTCTTATAGAACTTCCTCAAAATGTACACCATCATACTCTGCAACACAAACAAGTCCGCGGTCTCATTGGAGAGGCCGAGTCGCATACCGGCAGCACTCCTTATAGCAGAACACCTGAGCTTAGGGTCACACACAAACTGGCAGAGAGAAAACGCCGCAGCGAGATGAAAGATTGCTTCGAGGCTCTACGAATTCGCCTTCCCCAGAGTCAGAATAACAAATCCAGCAAATGGGAGACTTTGACACGAGGTAAGCCTCGGAAATTTGCTGTCTGACCGCCTTGAAATACTAATCAGTCGCTAGCTATCGAGTATATTGGACAGCTGGAAAAGTCGCTCACCAACGCGCGCAGGGAGAACGATGTCTTAAGATCCGAACTCGAGGACATGCGGGCTCAGCTAAATCAGCATCAAACGAATGGTCAATCTCGACCAGCGTCCATTTTTGAACATCATCAAATGCCTGCTCAAACGAATGGGCAGGGGCACGGACCGATTTTCGCTGGTTATGCTCCTGGTTCTAGTATGGTGCAGGAGCAACCACGTACACTACCTCCGCTCATCAATGGGTCAGTTGCGCCAATGCAAGGCGTGCAGTATACCGATGAACGACGATAATCCGGAATGAACTCGAACGAGACTTTTTTTGCAACGATCTACGATTGTTTCCTACGCGTCTTTTGACGCGTACCAATATTCTATATCTTTCTCCTATCTGCGTTACTTGTAGATTTATTCTGGGTGGTATTCTCTTTTTCAGCGAGAATTCTTTTTCTTCACATAACATTGATGTTACCTTGTCATTTTTGTCTTCTTGTGTTTCTCGACCTTATCGTGACGTTCATAATGACGTTCAGCCTATGAAGGGCTGCTTTTTTTTGACAAATTTCTTCTCTTTTCTTTTATATATATCTCTTTGCATCATGACGTGACTTGAGTCAACTTTTTTTGCATTGGAGAAAGGAATACCTGGCTTGGGATCTGGATATGGGAATGGAGAGTGTGTTTATTCTCAGTCTTGTATTGGTAGTGCACATGCGCCCCAAAAGCATCAAACCAGAGTGTGTATGGTATCTGGTGTGGTATAATGATGTTCCACTTTACGACTATGCATATCCTCAAAATGAACATTGGGTTTTAGCATGAGACAGGAAAACAGGTAGAAAAGGTAAAAAGGTAGACAGGAACGATAGATGAGGGATGATAAATGAGGGATTCGAACGCCGGCCAAACCTTGAAGAAAAGCGCCTCCAAAAATAGGCTCCTCTAAGAATATCCACCAACAACTGCAAATTCTCCAAGCGCCGACGCTCTCCTCCATCCGTCCTCCCCCAACAACATCAACGTCTCCATCACGGCGCCTACAGACATGCCCATTGTTTTCTCCACAGCCAATACCCTTCCAGATCCACTCTTCAGACTTTCTTGTGCAGCTTCCCGTCATGCAATACTGTCAAATGGAGCCTCTTTGTCCAGCTTTGGCCGTCTCAGATCCCGGAGATTTGATTCTGCAGACCAACCAGCCAGAACATAGCTTGATGGATAGGCTTTTTTCTGCTGGAGCTCCTGGTTTGAGATTAATCCTTGTAAACAAATCCTGCTCTATGGGATTGTCATATTTTGTCAGGTGTTGTGGCTTTTTAAACCTGAGTCTTCAGTTTTCTCATCATGCCTCTTTGTCCCTACAGTTCTTCCTCTCTTGAATCACACATATTGGAACACCACTCTCTTTCATTCATCTTTCCTTGACTCATTTCTCCCTTCTTTATATTTCTCTTTTTATTTATGTGCAGTGCATGTTCCATGGCTTGTGAATAATAATAATAGCTGGTTCTATTAAGCTTATTGGGAGGTTTCATCTTCTATTGTTATTGTTGCATTCATTCACATTCACAGCATTTTCCCTTTACCTTCATGAATAAAGGCTTATAGAGTGTTTTACCTGTGTCTTTTCTTTTGGGAATCTTACCTGCATGCTCTTGCATAGTTAATATTGCAGTCTTTCTTGTTTGCGCTTCTGCATCAGCCAGCTCTGTACCTATCCCAGTCCTGTCCACCCGGTATGGCTTTCGTCTGATCTACCACTTATCTCTCCTCGGCCTTCAGCTAACTCTTGCTCGCTAAAGGGGATACTAGGACAATAATAACAACAGCAACAACAACGGAAAATGGTGTCCAGCTCACAGAAACCGCAGGCTCAACTGAGAATCCCCCAAATACCCAAGTTCCCTTTCTCATCTCCGATCACGGAGGAGATTGCTAGTCCGACCTCCTCTTCGCCGGATGATAGAGAGATGGAGAGAAATCGTCCCTTTGAGTTCCTTTCTAAGATGTCTAGTCGGAGTCCGTTTGCCTATAAATTAGATGCAGAGAGGCCTCGAGAAGAAGAGGAAGATGATGAAGGAGACGACGACGACGACAAAAAAGAGCGGGGCATTTCGTATACCTCCCAGACCCAGGGAAAGACCGGAGGTAGTCTGGATCCATATACTCGACGAAAAAATACAGAACGGCCAGTAGGGTTGAATCTAGTTACTGATCTCTCTCGGCCAAATCCCAACGGCCGAAAGGAACTTGCAGCGGCCCCGTTTGTGGATTTGAACGACCTCATAGTCCTTTCTCAGGAACGGGAGGAGGAGAGGTCAGCGGCGAAGGGGATTAAAGGAATCTTGAAGAAGGGTGATAATCATGGGTTTCAGAGACTTCCAGACGACCCTGCTAGCCCGAGAGGGAGTAAAAGGGCCTCGTGGCTTAATGCAGTCTCCAGGAGCTCGAAAAGGAAACCCAAAGATGATCTGTCTCCGTCTGACAGGCCGATTGTCATCGGATATTCCGTGCCGTTCAACGAATCCCCACAGTCTCAGGAAGAAAAGTCAAGAGAACTTGACAGTGCAGGCACACAGCAAACTCCATTGACACCCTCCATAATTGTAACACCGGCCAGGGAGGATACCTTTTGGCCTGGTCTCAGTCCGGAAAATACCCGCCCAAGAGCAGCATCCAGCGTTTATTCCCAGCCGACTCCGTATCTTGGGAGCGAACCACCTGATATACCACCAGTACCTGCGCTTCCAGCTTTTTTTTCTACCTCAAATAATGAAGGCAAAAGCTCAGATATTGCCCATGGATTGTCCGTGGACTCGATACGGAAACGGCGTTCATACTCTACCGGTGCTGTCAACAAGAGGGAGGAGGAAGAGCAACCAGCAGGGCGAACTCGGGCTTACTCGAACGAGAACGGCCGACTGAGCATCAACACACAAATGAATAGACATGCCTCTTACGGGTGGTGGAATTATCTTCTCTCACCTCTGCTGAGCCGAACAAGTACAATACTTAGTCGAGGCACGCCTACCAAGACGAAACGGCCTCCAATGCCTACCATCGAAACAAGCTCGAGCAGCTTAACCGACGAATGGTGGGAGGAAAAGGAAGTATCCTATTTTTCACCTGATACGCCTGATGTGGTGGAGGCGCACCGTGGTATAGTACCTAGCTGGCAAAATACCGATGGAAATCCCTTTGCCGACTTCGACTGGAGCATAGACGACCAACAAGAGAACTCCAGGGAGCGAGGAACAGCATCTTTTATGTTTTCAGGGGAGCGCATTCAGGGCGCGGCGGCTGAGTATTATCAAGCATGTGCTCATGAGCTCTTTAGCGGGAAACCCTACTTCGAGTGCATCAACCATGTCTGCTCACTTACACCCAGAGACAAGATACCGAGCAGTGATGCTACTCCACCACAGGGAGATACGCAAGAGGAGAGGAATGCTCTTATTGATCTAGATGATGTACCTCGCGACAGAGCGATGGACTTCCCAAAATCATCGCCAGTCACGTCAATAAATTCTGATTCATTTGAAGAGGAAGCCGTTGCGATTAGGGGATTAAGCGCACCTTTAAGCAGTTCCAGACATGAAAAGGCTCCTACTGATGATGTGCATGAGAGTCCGAAGCCCGATTCTCCTCTCCCTGATTCCCACGGAAGCGCCCGAGCACCAGATCCGATATTAGGAGGTGAAAACGAGAAGCAGTCATCTAATCCTTTCCTCCAGCAGCCAAGGGAGGAAGCGCCCCCCGTTACCAACGTTTATTATATTCAAAAGCCATCTGCTCCTCAACCTGTGACAAATGTTCACGTTCAGGCGCCCCCGCCTCAACCTCCTACGGACGTCTATGTTCCACCTCCTGCTGCTCAGCCCCCACCTCCCATTCCAATACCTTCGCTGGAGCAGTTACCTCCCCCAAGCTATGGGGTGCAGCCGAGATCCCCTTACCCGGCGTCTTCAGAAAGCTTACAGGAGGCCACGGAAAGAGGCGGGTCGATTCCAATGTCTGAGATGCCTCCTGGCCCGGCGCCGGCTTACACCTCTCATGATAACAGCCCCGGTGTTTTGCCAGCTCGTGTAAGGGCAGCTCCGATTACGAGAGATCTAATGACCCACCCTGTTGAAGAGAGAGATAGGATTGAAAATCACCGAAGAAGGCTCGAAAGGGAAGACGAGATTGGGAGGAAAGCAGGTGGCTTGTGGCGCGGCAGAGGGTGTTTCAGCAACAAAGGTTGCTTTGGAAGACCAGGTAGAGAGGGGCGACTACGGCGCCGATGGTATCTAGCAATTTTTATTGCCTTCTTACTTATCGTGCTTGGTGCAGTTCTTCTGGCCATATTTCTGACTAGGAGCGGGGATGACACTCCAGTTCAATCGCAGTGGCTGAATCTGACGGGTTATCCACCGATGCCTACTGGCATCTCGACGATAGCAGGACCCGAGGCTCAGGTGCAAGACTCGGGATGTATAAATCCATCAACGCTATGGAGCTGTGCGTTGCCGAAAGAGCAGCAAGCCGACAACAAGCCTTACGCTGCGAACCAGCCAAACTTCCGAGTAGAGATCCGGTTTCAGAACGGAACGTACAACAGGAGTACGGCAATCGCGTCACGGTCCATCCAAATGCTAACTTCACGGAGTGCAAACCAGCTATACAACCCTAGCCCATCGCCACCAAGCATAGCAGAGCAAACTTTCCTCGGAAATACAACTGACGGGAACTCGGTCCCTTACGCAGGAGAAGAGACACCCTTCTACATCACCATTCTCTCCCCTTCATCCTTGTCATCAAGCCAGCTATCGCGGAGATCAGACAGCAACTCATTCCCTGACCTCGCCTCCCTCATCCCTTCACCAGCACTCAACTCAGACGGAACCGCCGCCGCCGCAGTCCTCTACCCTCTCCCCTCATCGCAACCCATCCGACTGTACAACCGCGGCCAAGACAACGAACACTACGGCTTCTACACCTACTTCGACAAATCCATTTTCCTCTCCTCCTCCACCCCCCTCACAGGCCAAACAGACAACAACAACACCACCACCACCGACACAAACGGCGGATCCAACAAAGCAGACGCCCGCGTCCAGTGCACCTGGTCACAAACCCGCTTCCTCATACAGATCTGGACCAACCCCCAGAAGTCCGGAAAATCCCTCCTACAGAACATCTCCACGACTACATCGCCCACAGCCTCGGCCAGCGCAACAGCAACACCAACCTCGCAAGCTACCCCCCTTTCCTCAGCAACGGACTTCACCCGTCCAGGCTCATTCCCATACCCGGTGACAATCACGCTGGACAGACACGGCGGCGCCGCGACGAAGAAAATGGTGTATTGCTACGGGATGGAATCGGATCAGCACGTTAACGGTACCGAGAAGAAGTTCCAGATCGAGGATCGTGGATTCAATGGGCGTCTGGTTAATCCGGCGCCTGGGATCTTTAATTTGACTGCTTCCTCTTCTTCTTCCTCTTCGTCGGATGACTCCAACTATGGTGGGTATGATGGTGGGACTGGTGGTTGTTCTTGTCAGTGGGTTAATTGGGTTGGATCAGTATGATATATCTCTCCCAGGGAAGAAAAAGGAAAAAAAGGAAGAAAGGAAAATAGGAAGAGGAATTTCAGTTATTGGGTTACATTTCTCTTGTGTTGTTCATGATAGAAAAGCATACTGGTGTGTATCAAAAGAATTATCTTATAAATGTATCATGAGACCGTGGTCTGGAAAAATCAGGTCTAATAAACATAGAATATATAACTTGAGTTTTAGGTACCCAAGTACTTAGTACCTAAGTAGGTACCTACTTATTTCTTCCTGAGTAGTACGGAATTAACCAATTCAAATCATAGTATTCCAAGGTATAAGAAAATACAAATCAAATCAAATATACTGCATATGAGAGGAAAAAATACATTGAATTCTCTCCATATATGTATGCTATCCCCAAAACCAAAATTTCAACATTTCGCATGCAAAGAAGGAAAAAAAAGTAACAAGGAAAAATAACGCAGGGGTGTCTTCTAAATCAAAAACTCAAGCCAGGTAGAACATAGCCAAGGCAAGACCGCCTAGACTAGCAAGACTGGGGATGATCAGCTTAGATCCTGGGTTGGCAGATATGTCAGACGAGGTTGGGGCCGAAGTAGGAGCAACATTGCTGCCACCCTTATTACCCTCGCTGGTGCTGGTTGCAGTGGGCTTGTGGTGAGCAGAGCTAGCATGAGCAGAAGAGCTTAGGGTAGCCTTGGAGAAGGTGGGGACAAAAGGCTTGATGATAGGGGAGCTAGACTTCGCCGGAGGAGCGCTGGAGCCAACAACGTGAGTCGGAGGCGCAGAGGACTCAGGAACAGGTACAACGCTGGAAGTTGCGGCTGGCTTCTCATGGCAGAAATCCCCGGCACAGACTGTGGCGACATTGATAACCGAGCTCGTCTCAGTAACATAGGTTGTGCGAGTCTGGGTTTTGGAAGTCTCAACAGGAGGAGCAGAGGTGACAATGGGCGTCTCATGGCAGAAGTCTCCGGCACAGACTGTTACTACATTGATAACCGAGCTGGTTTCAGTAACATAGGTTGTGCGAGTCTGCGTCTTGGGAGTCTCGACAGGAGGAGCCGGAGTAGAAAGACTTTTGACGTCGTATATGGTCGTCACGGTTCCATCCGGATTTTGGTCAGCATTGGCGGCGCTGGCCACGAGGGCCAAAGCAGTCAAAGCATGGGATTTTGAGAAATGCATAGTGACTGCGGTTTATTTTCCGGCCTTTCTTTTCTTGGGAAGAATAAAATTTTCTAAGTAGAGGGAGAGGATGTCTTGACTGCTCTTGGAGAGAAAGGCTGGAGCTTTATTGAACCTTTGAAGGAAGATAAAGATTAAAGATGATAATAATAGAGAAGCCCAAGGTGGGATATAGAAGGGTTCTTTATAGCCCTGGATGCTGCCAATTGGAACCCAGAGCCATCATCAATCGATTGATATACGATTCAATACAGGGCAAACACTGAGGGTGTTCTATTTTCAAACCCATGATGCCTGGAACCGGGGGCATGCTGAAAGGGATGATGTTTCCTGGGTTCTGCATTCGGATAGCTGTTTGTATATTCTGAAACTACCGCAGTCTCTTCAAGAAAGGTGCTGAATCGTCCTCCGTCTCCAGCATCGAACATTCCATCTGGCGGCAAGTATAGGGTTCACGTGACGTTATATTTCTGCCGCATACTTCCTGAAAAGGAAGGAGCGGTTGCCGAAAACAGAAACAGGCGCCGGACGGAATGGCGATCTATTTTCGTTGGCATCGAGAGTACTGCAGGTGAAGGAGGAGGAAGAAGAAGAAGAAGAAGAAGAGCAGAGGTAGTCTCATCGTAGGTGTAGGCAGAGTTGCAGCATGGGACCCGTGGAGGCGATCAATACTGACTGCGAAGTCTCTACCTCGCTGGTTTCACCCCGTCGTGGTCGCAAGCACACGACCGTTTTCTATCTCGGCCACATATTTTGTAGAGAGATAGTGAATCGTGCATGAGGTAAGCGACTGTAGAGATATTTCTTGACACTGGCGAGCTGTTCAAGGCACAGTTGCGAGTACTTCTATGTCCTCGGGGTTCCTTCTCTCCTCTGGGCGGCGAACAAGAGCATGACACAAAATCTCTTCGTCGTTGGGCAAAGATCATCAAGGTTAGCCCACTGGGAAATTTCCAGCTTTTTACTCCTGGGTTCTGCTTGGGTTGGAGATAGGAGACCGTGTGAGGCGTCTAGTGCTGGAAGTAACTAGTGAATAGAGGTAAGATTAGCATCAAATAACCATCATTGATTGATATCATGGATGTCATCAGAAGTGTCCTTAATTGCATCAATAATCCAAATGACAGCTCACTTTAATCTTGCTCCCTTGCATAATCATTCGATGCAAAATAAGCAACTTTGCTTGTTCTTTATGTTGCCTTGTAGTATACCTAGGTAGTTTAAGTGTTGGCTTCGGCCCGCGAATCCGCCGGGCGATAACCAGAAAGCAGTATCAATAATTGCCTTGATTTGGAATCTCTTTCTTTCTCTCGTCCTTCAGTCTCCCATCCTCGACCTAAATGAACCCGCCCTCCACGTATCATGAACCTATTCTTCGCCCATGTCCTTACGACGTAATCATTCCCTCCTTTCCCCGGGCGATTATGACGACGATGCCGAGTCTTTGCGCTCCCCGTCAGAGCAGGACTCTGACTCCGAAGATGACGAATTTCTCCGGCATCCTCGCACTACTTTAGAGCTAACCCAGCATGATCGTGCTGTGCTTGACGACGAGGAGGAGACCGAGAAGCTTCTCACGAGAAGTGGCCCGACCCACGGTCTGCGTCGCATTTTCAGCCCAAGTAGCAGCACTGTTAGGATCGGGAAGAAGGAACTTCGACAACAGCGGAGAAAGGAGAGACGAGATGCCCGCAGAGCGCGTCGTGAGAGGAGAAATGAGTCGTCGGAGGAGGTGTATGAGATGGAAGAGGGCCACCATGAAGACGAGAGCGCGCTTCTAAGCGCCTCTTCATCTGATTCGGATGAACGTGTCAAGGCTGAATATGCCGATATTCAGGTAAGGGATTGAAATAGACCCCTTTTATGGCGGTACCCATCACTAACAGTTAGTTATCATTTTCTATCTTTGCCTCTAGCAACGACAAAAAGTTTCATGGCGCAAACTGTCCCTGGTTTTCTCCGCCATATTTGTTCTCTTCCTTATTTTGCTCCTGGGGGCGTACAAAGCTTCCGCCGGGTTTCGTTCATCACTCTCTTCCAGACAATTATTATCTAATGGGACCGCTTTATTTGCGCCCACTACTATATTAATATCGCTTGATGGATTTCGTGCCGATTTCCTCAACCGTGGATTGACACCCACTCTTAACGCCTTCATCGCCGATGGCGTCTCTCCACAATATATGCTTCCTAGCTTCCCCAGCGTTACATTTCCAAACCATTTCACTCTTGTTACTGGACTCTATCCAGAAAGCCATGGAGTGGTTGGAAACACCTTCTGGGACCCAGAATTAAAGGAACAGTTTTACTACACCCACCCGACTGTTAGCATGCAGCCTAAGTGGTGGAACGCAGAGCCGCTTTGGATGACTGCTGAAAACCAGGGAGTCAGAACTGCCATCCACATGTGGCCTGGCTCAGAGGCACATATTGGTGGCGTCGAGCCCACTTTTCTGGATCAATTCAACGGTTCTGAGGTGCTCCCTCGCAAGCCGAAGCGTATTCTAGAGTTCCTCGATCTGCCTGGACTTGAGGAGGAGTCATTGACGGGCCCTGGGCGTCCTCAATTTATTGCTGCTTATGTCCCCAATGTTGACGCAGACGGCCACCGTTATGGACCAAATAGCACCGAAATTCGCGGCACTATTTCGGCTGTGGATGATATGCTTGCTGGCCTCTTCTCAGGCCTTCAGGAACGGAATCTTACCGACATAGTGAACATTGTAGTTGTATCCGATCACGGAATGGCTACAACTGCCACCGAACGACTAGTGCAGCTAGACGATTTGATTGACCTCAACTTGACAAGCCACATCGATGGGTGGCCGCTTCGCGGAATCCGCCCTAAACGACCTGAAGATCTCCAAACCCTCCAGGCCCAGCTGGAACGTGTCGCCTCTAACTATTCACATGCAATTGAAATTTATACGCGCGAGACGATGCCCGAAAGATATCATTTTAGGAACAATGATCGCATCGCTCCTCTTTGGGTGATCCCAAAGACAGGATGGGCCGTCGTTGAGCGACCGGAGTTCGATGCCCAGAAAGCCCTTGAGAATGGCGATGTCTACCATCCTAGAGGCATACATGGATATGATCATGAGCACCCCCTGATGCGGGCGATCTTCATTGCGAGGGGACCTGCATTCCCCCATCCTCCCAACAGCCGGGTGGAGACTTTTCGTAAGTTTCATAGCCGTCTACATGGCCTTACAGAGCTCTCCCCACTGACATGCACAGAAAACATCAACGTCTATAATATATTATGTGATTCTCTTGGTATCACTCCGCGCCCAAACAACGGGACGCTGCGCCTCCCATTGAAGCCCGAGGGCCTTCATTCGGATGACGACGCGCCTGCTCTTGACAACCCTTCTGATCCCCCCGCCACTGGTTCTGTTGCCAGCCCTATTCCCAGTCCTCTCCCCAGCTCGACTGCCGCGGTTGTTGCTTTTGAGTCACCCTCTCCTTCACCACCTGAAGCTAAGCCAGAAGAGGAGCCCGACGACGAGGCAGACACCAGTTGGTGGGGTGCTATCTGGAATAAAGTGGAGGATTTGGCGGATTGGGCGGGCGATGTGTTCGAGACAGTGAAGGACAACATTGCGTGAAGCCACCATACGGAAAGTCAGCGCCTTCTGCGGTAGGGGAAGTCAGCTTTATTTTTCCTCTTATTTTTTTTTTTTGTTTATTCTTATAGAGCGGTCTGTAATAATCTATGAATGATGGTCACTAGAGATTAGTAGATTAGTTATTTTGAGATACCCAAGCCATTGAATTCGAATTGACTCGAACGCTTCTGTCGAACCAGAGATCCTGATGTACCAAAAAAGACGCTGACGATGGCGCTCAGATTGTAGCTTCGAGAGCTGAAGAAGCGGCGGGTCGGTCGATCAGGACGACTTGGCAATCCTGTTGGTGCCTGCTGACTGGACAGCATCTCACAGCCTCATCTAGTGACTCACTGGAGCAGACAGAGTGGAGAGAGATGATTCAGGCGTGCAGTAACTCTGCTTAACGGAGTTGGGATTGTCGATCCGCGCTTTGCAGGAGACGCCGATGGCTGCCTGGCTGTACAGCGCCATGTCAGCCTGGCTCGTCAGGCTTAATCCTCGCATCGTCGCCTCGCATATAAACCAACGCCTCCCACGATGCTCCTCCTGTGTTAATCTTCCGGAATATCGAACTCATCAGTATCAAATTTCGGTTTTCTGTCCAACCCTCCTAGTATTTCATGTTAATTGGATCGCTACACAGCTTTCATGGTGTCTGATAGCCCTCCCAATCCGCTGGGGAATATCCTGAATAGCAACTCTAACACCCACATTATGAATTCCACCATGAATTCCACCCCGGGGTTAAACCCCTCCGACACTGCCATGTTGGAGGCGTTCATCCCTGGTTATTCTATGCTCTCGCGGTTCCTCATCTCATACCTTCATATTGACCTCTCCTTGTACATCCCCTACCTAGTCACTGCAGCTGTTCTAGGTGCAGCTGGGCGCTACATCTTCTATCAGGTCCAAGAACTTCTCCAGGAACATTGCGTGTCGACAGCTGAAATCCGCCGTGAAGATGAAGTCTACAATTACATCATGTTCTGGCTGGCGCAGCAGCCCTTTGTGAATCGAACAACCCATTTCGTCGCGGGGACTAAGATCTCTGGCACCTCGAGCTACTACGACTCCGACTCCGACTCCGACGACTGGGGCGAGTCTGATGAGTACGACGACGATGGGAACGTGATTGTTGATTTCGATGAGTACTGGGCTAGGGCCACCTCGCGAGACAAGCACAAGCGCCTCCGGTTTACTCCTTCCGAGGGCACCCATTACTTCTGGTTCAATGGACGGCCTCTCGCCTTCATCAGAAAAAAGCAGGAAAACAACAATAATAGCTACTACGCTCGTTCCTCAGAGCGACTCTACATTTCCTGTATCGGACGAGACCCAACCGTGCTCAAGGAGCTGCTTCTCGAGGCCCAGCGAACCTACGTTGCCCGCGACAACAACAGCACCGTCATCTACCGCGGCCAGAAGAGCGGCGGATACACTGAATGGGGCCGCTGCATGGCGCGTGCGCCTCGAGCCCTCTCCACCGTCGTCCTGGATCAAGCGCAGAAGCAGGCCTTCATCGACGATATCAAGGAATACCTGCACCCTCGCACTCGTCGATGGTATACGAACCGCGGCATTCCCTACCGACGCGGCTACCTCCTCCACGGACCCCCCGGCACAGGCAAGACAAGTCTCTGCTTCGCCGCCTCAGGCCTTCTAGGACTAGAACTCTACCTCCTCAACCTGAGCTCCAAGAATCTCGACGAGGACGAACTCATGGCGCTCTTCCAGGAACTCCCGCGTCGCTGTATCGTCCTCCTCGAGGACGTCGACTGCGCGGGCATGGTCCACAAACGCAGCGATGAACCAGGCGACCAAGACCAACGCAATGAGAAACCCACCTCATCAGAAAGTACCCCCCTTTCCTCAAACGACACCACCAGCGTCTTCGAAAAACAGGGCGTCTCACTCTCCGGCCTCTTAAACGTCATCGACGGCGTAGCCGCCTGCGAGGGCCGCATCCTCGTCATGACAACCAACCACCCCGAAAAACTAGATCCGGCTCTGATCCGCCCAGGCCGCGTCGACATGTCCATTGCCTTCGGATTCTCCAGCTTAAACGACATCCAGGAACTCTTCTCTGCCATCTACCTTACTCTTGAGGGTGATGTGCGTGTGCCCCGCGTGAAGGGTAAGACGGGGCGGGAAGACAATGTATGCGCCGCTGTGGGTGACAAGAAAACGGGGTTCTCGCAGGAGAAGGTGCGGGATTGGTCATTGCAGTTTGCGTCTATTGTTCCTGCGGGGGAGTTTACCCCTGCGGAGATTCAGGGGTATCTTCTTCTTCATAAGACGGATCCTGAGGGTGCGATTCGGGGTGCGGAGAAGTGGGTTGAGGACCTTCGGGTGAAGAAGCGGGAGAACAAGAACAAGAAGAACAACAACAACAAGAATAACAAAAATGAGAGTAAAGAGTCTGGAGAGGAGTCTAAAGATGAGTCTGGGCCCAAGTCCGGTGATAAGGCTGGAGAGAAGATTGAGGAGGGAAAGCAGTCTGAGAATAACAAGTCAGAGGAGAAAACGGAGGAAAAGACCGAGGGGACAGTCGAGAAAAAGGTCGAGGAGGAGACATCGAAAGAAACAAGCTCTTGACTAATGATAACGACTACCTAGCATAACTACTCAACATATGAGAAAATAGATATAGATACCCCGATACCCCTGCTTGGGCTGTTGTTTACTAGCATGAATTGCATATGGAATATCAAATGAGATTCTATTCTAGAACCTGATATATATACGTATATCATAGTTATGCCCTTGCCCGTCTAGAAGTCCAACGCCATAAGAAAGAAATCTAATTCAACAATAATATGCATCTGAATAGAAGTTGAAAAAAAGAAAAGAAAACTCTGCGAAGGAGGCGAACCAACAAGAAACTGTACTATTTCGAATTTACATCCCATGACACAAAACCAGCCTAGACGATTGTGACCTTGTCTCCTTGTATGGCAATGTTCGCAGCATACATACACCTCGTATCAGTCGCACAGAAGCTATGGAAAAGTATCCTATCGCCGCAACCGCACACCGTACCTCCGCCAGGAGAAGTGAGGTTATAATCACCTGTCTGGAGAAGCTTCGTGTTTGTCTTGACATACGGCCCAGTAATTGACTTGGATGTCGCATATCGAACGTCATAAAGGGGATCCGTGAAGCAGTGCGTAGAGTAGAAAAGGAAGTAAGTATCGCCGTGCAGGATGAGATTGGGTGCTTCGACTAGGGGGCCATCACTGTCGTCACGGTCGAGGATCTGGATTGCATCGCCAACGGGCGTAAAGCCGTCTGCGGCTACCTTTTGGAGGAGGATCGGGGTTGGTTTGAGGGGGGGGATGCCGTTGTTGCAGTCTCCGCCGTTACCGATGCTGTTTCCGTCAACCTTGAAGACAACGTATCGGCTACCATCTTTGTCGAGGAAACCAGAAGGGTCGATAGATCCTCCTTGATCTAAGCGACATGAAAGAGGATCAGGGTTTGGTTGGTATGGCCCGCGAGGGTCTGTGCCAACAGAGACCGCAACGCCAACACAGTGGTGTCTCAGCATTTCTTTGGCTTCCCCAGAGTAGTACATGACGTATTTTCCGTCATCCTGATTTTCAACATTAGCTGATATATAAGAAAGAAAGGAAGGAAAGAAGAAGAAGAAGAAGAAGAAGAAGAAGAAGAAGAAGAAGAAGAAAAAGGGTCAATCAATTCAAGACATGACTTTCACGACAGATACGACTTACACGTTGTATGACATCCGGAGCCCAATGGTCTATTTCTGTTTCCCACGGGGCCAGGTTGGGCAATGCCTCAATATCAAGTAGATCCCATGTCACGAAATCGCGTGAAGTAGCAACCTGAACACGCTTGCCATTCCCGTTGGTACCAAAGGCATACCAAAGCCCATCATTACCTTTGAGAAAGCTAGGGTCTGGGAAATTGGAGTTGATGGCCAGCCAGGATGCTCCTGATCGAGCCTGAAGGGGAGAGGCCGAGGATGCTGTTACTAGGGCGAGGCCGAAGACCAGAGAAAGCGCTTTGGTAGGCCACATTATAGACTCCAGACCACTCCTAGAAGAAGCTAATTGGCGAAGAGATAGAGATCTTCAAGGCGGAATGTCAAAGATCTCAAGGGTCTTGGAGACGCGCAAACCCTGGGCCAGCGATGGAAAGAGTGTAAGTAAGCATGCTTTAATCAAGAAGCGTCATGGCTTTATATTCAAAATCCACAGGTATCACAGTATCCGCATTTGGCTCCAGAAGGGTAGCATCAATTGTCTTCTATTCAAGATGGTATCATTTGTCCGTTGATGAAAATAGCTAACTACTGGGTCTGCTGGCATATCGTTAGGAATACAGACCTAAGTATTGGCTAGGTTGGGAGGCAGATGTGGGGGATAACAATAAAGCGTTTCAGTGCATTTTCGAGACCTTAGTGGAGCCAACTATTGCTATCGAAAGAAAGAGTCAAGGAGATATCGGACATTTTCTTGATGCTGCCGGAGTCTGGCCGCTTCGAGCCATGACTTGTCCATGCAAGGATGCTAAGCCTCTTCATTGGCAGAGGACTGGATCTGCGCTAGGTCACTGGGCAAAGACATGAAGAAAGTTTCTTAATGCCAACAATGACACAATGTGACTGCCAACACAGAGGAACAGGTTGTGCTCATCGAGTGGAGGAATAAAAGACTCGGGCCCCCGCTGATTGATGCGAAAAGCTTCCGAAAGCAGCAATTTGATGTCCCTCGTCAGTGTAGATCGCCAGTGGAGCATGATCAGAAACAGAGCAGATTATGCTTTGGATGATGCACAGCTATTATTATTATTATTCTCCCGATGGTCTTGCAGAGTATGGGGAACAAACCGGAGTCTGCTTTGCTATTGACTCCAATGGCCGAGACGCAAGGGCGATCAGATCAACAAACATTCCGCCAGAAATCCCCGGGGCCATCGGTATAAAAGCTAGCCATGCCATCACAGAGATAGATGTTCGTCACATATGGCAGAAATGGTTGACTAGAATATCTTCAAGCCACACCGATCGTTCTGGCGTCACTGTGCGCATATGTGTCGATCGCATCCTGTTTGGTTGTCTTGATTAGGTTGCTTTTGTTTTCATGTCTTTTCGATAACCTCCGAAGAATGCGTGGTGCTTCGTTGGCTTCAGTTAATTCCGGAACCAGACAGGTCAACTTCAAAATTTTCGAGACAATCAAATGCCGTCAGACGTCTTCGGAGCCCCTGACTGGCAAAATCAGCCATCCTTCTGCCATGATTGATTGGGCTTGCTTTTAAGACAATGGATGGTGTTTATTTCATTATTCTCTTTTGCCCTAGGAGAGCAATAGGTCACTAAGGCCTTGGATGTTGCTGCCTGGTTTCAAGAGCACGTCCAGGACTATTCATCTGTTTGCCAATTGGAAGTAACAAACCCACCACGTCTTGGAGGTTAATCGTAGGCAAGTCGGGTTAACCAGGGGAATCTCATTTCCAACAAGGAAAAAGAGGAAGAAAGACTGGTTTCGTCTTCTAATCCGCACTCTGTATTAACATGAAGGTTTCCACATACAGAGTGGAGCAGCGTGATCAATGTCGACCAACAAATCAATCTTGAGCTTCCTGATGTCATGTCAAATTGTGAATAGAACCAAGCTCAGGTTTCCTTTCAGGGAAGTTGTGGTATATTCCTTGCTTTTGTCGATCGAGGTCATGGCCGAAGTACGCCGTGCTGACTTCAACTGGCTTTTGTTGACAATCGAGACTCGAGAGTGAGCTTTAGAGAATCTCTTTCCGACTATCGATCAACTATCGACGTATCTGACATTAGGATCTTCCATCCCTTACGCAGAACACAGACTCCCGGAAGATCTGGGCGTCCCAATTTCCTGGATACTGCTTGGAACCATTGGTTCTTTTCTTCCAGACCGATAAATGGACAAATGCCTTACTTTGTACTTCTGCAATGACAATCGCATCCTCGACCTGGCCAGGTTCCCGCATCTTCCCGTTAGACAAGCAAGGAAGACAGCCTTGTGAGCAGAGTCCAACCAACTATTATTGTCCATCCCCCGCATTATGACGAAATCAGCTCGGGGCTTGAATTTGAAGATTTCCAGAGGGTAAGAAATTAGCCCCTGTAAAGGCTTGCTTGTCCTTTGCTTTTTCATTTGCTGTACACGCATCTTCCACCTCGAGCGCACTTTATTCTTGCTAAACAGGTTGCGGAGAGAATGTTCAGCGTAGAAGAGCTCAATGGTCGACGTCAGCCAAGGGAAGACGTACAGCGAGGAATGGTCTCCTCCTGCCTGTGAATCGACACAGATGTCCTCGGGGCTCATTGAAGGCATAACTGACTTCGTTCATCATAGGCTAACTGGTGCTTTCAAGGAACAGGGAACTCGTTATTATTCTGGAAGATGGTTGTTTAGTTGTCCGAGAGAGAGACAGAGAGAGAGAGAGAGACAGAGAGAGAGAGAGACAGAGAGAGAGAGAGACAGAGAGAGAGAGAGACAGAGAGAGAGAGAGAGAGAGAGAGAGAGAGAGAGAGAGAGAGAGAGAGAGAGAGATGGAGTATTTGGAAGCAGAAGAGACAGAAATATCTGTCGAGCTGAGGTCAGGTGTTCTACTGGTCTTTCACTTCCCAGTCGTTAATTTGACACCATCAGTAGGAGACAATTCAATTTCCAATGCTTGTTATAATTATTGAATAGAATCAAAGCCACTCTGCTATAGTCTCAATATGTACATGCGAAGACAAACATTTCCATCCCCAACACCGTCATCCAGAATCATATAAGCATCAAAAGCATCTCTAAGCCGCAGTGAGAATCCAATCCTCGAAATGAGTAGCCCGTGGCTGTTTCTTCCCTTCTCTAGTATCATACAAAACCGGCTCAAACTCGCACGAGGAAGCATACTTTCGTATTAAATGCCTCCAGTAACATGACTCTGCGGCCGGCGTCACATATCTGTCCCTGAAGGTCTTCACAGCATTGTCCGCAATCCGTTCTGCTGTCTTCGGGTTGTCAATAAGAAATTCGACCTTTCGATCAAGGTCCGAGAAGTCGCGCTCAACCTCGATATAGTTTGCCTCGGGCCCAGACGCGACGAGAGCATTGTGGTGTGCTTCTATCCAAACCAGCTTGTGCGAGATCACCACCGAACGGCAATTAAGAAGGTATTTACCACGTCCTGAGAAGCTGCGTCCTTCGGCATGTGCGAGGAACATATATCGACAGTACTCTTCCATTGGCAAAAGGTTCTCTCTAACCCCATCCTCATCGTCCCAGTTGATTTCGCGGATACTAGCCCAGCTTTTCCCGCGTGAAGCCTCAACCAATTTACCCCGGATATCGGGGTTCGTAGCAACGCTGCCTCTCCAGGCAAGCTGCTTCTTCTTCTCTTGGAACTTTAGTCCCGGAGTGACCTTGCCGTTAGGGGCTATCTCGCCTTCGTCAATAGCGGCAATTCTACGCCGGATGTCCTTGTACGAACCAATCTTGACTTCCGGCCAGGACCAGTATCCAAAGTCCGGCATTAGCCAGACTTCTTCATCTTCTCTTCGCTTAGAATACGACCATACCGGGCCCTTCCCGTTGCTGTAGTCGTCAGTCGACAGGACAAACTCGATACTGGGGAGATCGTATCTCTCTGGAAAGGACGCCAACGCACGATTAAGCGCGTTAAGCGTGGCTTTCCCTCGAGTAAAGGTATGCGACATATCTCCAAATTCAACAACATACAACTAATTTCCCGACAAAATCATTAGAAACGGACAAAAAGAGGGGGGGGGGGAAATAACTTCTCTCCACATATTCCAGGACAACTAACCTCTCCACGATAAATAATCCCGCGCACCATGCCATCGTCAATAGTCAGATCTTCCAACTCCCTGAAAACAATCGGCTTATTTTGTCGAACCGCCGCAGACTTGTCAATCTCCGCAAAGAGCTTGGGAAATGCAGAGAGACACTGTTCCTCCGATAATCCGTGATTGTTCCCATCGCGCTCAACCACAAACTCCCACGTGGAGTTGACAGAAGAGCAAGAATGCGGCTGCGACTGCGACTGCGAATGCGAATGTGAACCCTGCAGCTCCTGAGTAATAATCCCATTACCTGCGGGTTTCAGGACGTATCTGGTGATATCGTTCGAGGGTCCATTCCCGAAGATCAGGAATGCCACGAGAATAAGAGACAGCACGGCGCCTGCGCCCAGGAACCGAAGCCAGGATGGCTGTGTCTGTATAATAGGCATTTGGATCCGGGGCCACTGTCCGGCGACGCATATATATATATATATAAGTATGTATATACAAGGTTCTTGTATCCCACGACTGTTGTTGATAATCAGGCAGCGTCTGCTGGAAATATGACACTTTTATGACGGTTCTCCAACTGTGACTGGCATGTCTAATAACTGGTAGCATGAGCTCAGTTCTCTCACCTTGAATCTTGAGAGAAAATTACCATAAATCAAAGATAGTAATACAATAGTAGTTGCGATATGTTCACGGCTCTCTAATTATGCATTCTGTCTTGGTGGTTCCAGAAATCGTTTCCACAGCAACGATACGATCGCTCCATACGGTTCTAAAAATACTTGTATAGAATTTGATTTGGATTTTATCTGCAGGCGAGGGCCACTTATACTTCATAAAATAGAAAGATTTAAACTAACAAATTCTCGATTCTTGGTCGTAAGAAACAGGTTCAAATAATCTATCAAGCAGGAATGTAAAAAAAAAATTATCTGGCAAGGACCACTGCCGCCCGCGGACACTCTGGCCACCCTTGCAGACCAGTTGGGTCTATGTTCCAGGGAAGTATTTTCAATATGTACATACATAGATATTGCAAGTGTTATAAGAGGCAGGTGTATTCAGGGGTATCACAAAGCCAATCAAGAAATGGTGTACAAAAAGAGAGATATCTTGTGAATGAAAGGAGGGCCCCCGTGACTGTCGATTCAGTCAGAGAGGAGATATGATCAGAAACAAAGTGAGACATGAAGTGAACCAAAACGTCATGAAGCGGCCAGGCGAGTACATTGTCGAAAATATTATATATTAACCCAAAAAGCGGGGGAGGGGGGACGATGTGGGAAATCCATCCGGTGTATATCATGTGTGTAAAAAGCAGAAGAGGGCTCAATCGTCAAATGCATCGAGTCGGGTCAGGTAATCGCAGAGTTCATTTACTCGAGCCGTTGGTCGTTGCTCTGGCACCGCCGCTGCTGAAGTAACTTTCATCGATCTTCAAGATCCATTCGACTTTCTGCGCCTCAGTCCGTGCCGCGAAGAGGAATGTGTTCTCTGGACCATACACCGCAAATACATTAGGTCGACCTTTTGGAGTGCCCCCGTGGGCAGTCCCAGCTCCTGGGCCATCCAGAAGCCGGGCAAAATCAGGCGCATGATCAACACGAGCGTTGCGTAGGTTGATAGCATTGAGTTCATCGCCGTCGGGGACTGAGTAGATATGCAGATACGGCCGACGGAGCTCCACGAAACGCCGGACCCAGTGGCTATTGGTATCATCAGGTGTCAATAGGTATCCGGACTTTGAGGATGAGGCATTTTTTGGGAGAGTTTGAACAGTTGCAATGAATCGTGGCTTTAGAGATCCTTCCTCAGCAACACCGTCGGCGTCGCTATTGGGGGAGGGAGACTTTCCACGAGCGGCAAAAGCTGCACCACGAGCTGGTGGCTCAGTATTGTCTTGAGCAAGAATAGCATCAATAGGGTCCATTTTTGCAGCCCAGAGGTCCACGTATTTTTGTAAGAGATTGGCCTTCCGCTCCGCGAGTTCTTGGCCACGAAGTGGTGTTGACCTCCCACTTCGTGCCGGCGAGGGTACTAGACTTTTAGCACTCAGCGCTCCTTTTGCGGCATTTAATTCAGCGACGCGTCGCCGCCGTTTGTGGGCAGTGATGTAGTCGCGCACAAGTGATACTTTTCTCGGAGCCCAGGTTGTGAGAAGCTCTTCCCCTTTCACGTAGTCATTCTGGGTGTTCATGCGCCAGAGATCCGCTGCGCGTTTAGCAGATACTGGGCGAATTGCGACAGAAAACATGCGGACCGTAGAATGCACAATCCGAGTCGAATTGAAGAACTGTTTGAACATTGACTGTGGCCGAACGTATGTCCGGCCTTGGACTTGGAGCGTCAGGTCAACTTCGAACGAAACAGGATCCTGTAATCGAGAGGAAACAAGGTCCCATCTAACAGTTACCTGCACACGATACTTGTCTGCCGTGATTCGATCCAGAAGAAGAGATCCATGCAAGCTCGAGTCCCATTGACCGATTATAGTGACATTGGATGTTCCATTGGCGTTGTCCTTGACCATTGGCTCTTGAACAAACTTCAATGGAACATCTGGGGTATGAAGGTCTTGATCAGGAATCTTACCCCAGGGGTCAAGAAGCCGCACAGAGCCCACACGGATATTGATCAAGTCATCCCACGGCAGTGTCTCAGTAGAGCTGTATGTCAAATTCACCGAAATCCGGCGCTGGAGCCCTTGGTGAAGCTGGTATGTGCCAGCTTCAAGAGCATTGCTTTGAACAACTTCGACGGGAAGATATTCACCGGACTCCGCCAACTCAAGTATCTGGGCTCTTGCAAACACGTCATGTCTCTCCTCTGAATAGAATTCGGACTCTGCGATCCGGGGCTTCTTTCGCTCCTGAGGTCCTACCTCCGCCGAGTCGCGCATATCGTCCCAGCTAAGAAGCTTCTCGAGATGCATTTGAGTTACGCGAGCATAAACACAAATTTTCAGTGCTGCAGTCCGCGGGCTAGAGAGCGGCAGGCTCATGCTATGAACACTCTCAAACCGAACTGGTGTTTCGTCGAAGCCACTTATCATTTGAGTAGTAGTTACTCCACCTTCATCTGAAATGCCCGGTACAAAGAGTTGAGCGTGAACATCTGTACCCTCCCATTCGGCGAATCCAACCATATCACGCATCACAACATTGAATTTCAGGGTTGACGACGGCGCTTGGGCTGACGATGGCTCCAAGGACAGTCGAACAATACCAACAACATTTTGCGTGTACGGTGAAAGAACTTCAACGGAGAAATCTTGGACGCGAGTCTCAAAGACAGCGGTGAGTGGTATGTCGGCATCACCCACAAGCGAAAACTGGGGTGAGCATGGTTCAGAGAAAGGATTTTCGAGCTTGAAATGTTGAATATAATCCGGACGGTCAATGTACTGATGCAGTTGACGCATAGCTTGAAGGCGGCGTTGTAGCTTTTCAATAGACCAAAGATGAATAACGCACTGCTTAAAATCAATTACCCGTACCGCAACACAGGGTTTCTTCGCGTCTTCCAAGATGACATCTTCATCCCCAGAGATGCCATTGAGCACAAGGTCATAAGATGACGCCATGCTGTGCCCATGGTCGACGATTGCAAACTGGAAGACCACATTCTTGTCCATAATATGGCTCATTACCTGAGCTTCTTTCAGCAAGGACGCATGCTGCAGGACTTTCTCCGCCATTCGGACATAGTTTTGCTGAGACCAATGTCGAAAAGTTGACCGCGCAATTTCTAACTCTCTCGGATCCAATTTGGGAAACCCATTCTCATATATCTTTGGAACTGGCCGACCCAGCTCTTTCATGTGAGATTCAAATACTTCTTTTTGCTTCCTGAGTTGTTCTTCGTATTCGTCCTTTGCTGCCTGCAAAGCTTCCTCCATGCGAACCTTTTCAGAACGCAAATCTTCGACAGTTTGGGTTGGCGACGCTTCGTCATTTCTCAATTTATCCTGATATTCCTCTTTTTGTCTGTCCAACTGTCGTTGCATATCCTGGCGTACTGACTGCAAGGTGGAATAGCCATCATTTTGGCCATCATATTCAGCATTTTGGCCAGGGGTTCCAGGCATCGTAATAGCTGTATCCAACGAGAAGTTGTCAATGGTGCCATTGGACATATATTTGTCACGAACTGGAAATGAGCTAAGTGAATCAGAATCCTCCTCATTCTCCAATAGCCCACGGCGTGTTGCTCGCACTTTCTGTACATCCTCAAATAGAGCGTCCAATTCATCATCAGGCATATGGGAGATGTGGTCTGGCCCGAGTACAGCACTAACAGCTTCACGGCGCGCATAGAGCCAATCGGACTCTCTTCCACGTTGAGAAGGCATCGGGGAATCTGCCCTGCTCGAGTCCCATTCAGCTTCAGAGCCTGCTTTACTCAAGCTTCGATCATGAGTTTTAGTTGGGGCAGGCGAACCAAGCTGGCTTGTTGTAACAGAATGACGAAGCAGGCTCTGCTCTACACGCTCAGCGCGGGCTTCCTGTGGGTGATTAAACCGGAATATATGAAAGTCACCAAGGATAATGCGAAAACCACTTTTGAGCCGCGTTGGCTTATCAATGCGCAGCCCGTTCACCATGACTGCTGCACCTTCGCTAGGGATAATTGTAACCACATTGTCCGCATTCTCGAATTTGCAATGAGTGGGAAGAATTTTGGAACCATTTAGCCTGATTTCCACATGGCTGCCTTGGTCCATGTTCCCAACCATGGTTGTTCCTGGTTTAATATTGTACACTAGGCACTCAGTAAGAAGCGGGTCATCGCTCAGGTTGACCAGATGCGGCATCTTTTTGGGAGTACTGAGGCCAATAAAGCCTTTCTCGATGCTAATACCGAGTTCTTCCAGCGCCGCTTCACGCTCTTTGTGGATTTGTTCTGTCTTGACCAATTTCTCTTCCCAAGTTTGATTCAGGTCTTTATAAAGCTTCTCACTTTGATTGAGCTGTTCCATGATCTCCGCTTTGCTCACCTTAGTGACAGAACCATCGGGCTGTTGGATAGAAACCATTTGCTTTTCTAAAGGAGTGTCTGGGGGATATTGTTCCTCTACCGGCATTCCACCTGTAGCCCCAGCTGACGCACTGCCAGGTACCACTCCACCCCCGAGTTTAGCCCGGAGCTGTGCCAATTCTTCCTTGAGTTCTCTGATCATCCGTGCATTCGGATCCTCGTTAACAACAGCGTGGTTCTTAATCCGCTTCGCGGAATCAGCATAGCGCAGAGTACTCAAAGTTTCATCAAAGTTGATATCGGCAGGCGAAATGGCTGCAATCATAGCTGTCATGGAGTTACCTCCGAGAGAGTCCTTGAGTAGCCAGGTTAAGACCGAGTCACGATATGGAACCATGGAGGCATTCTTCTTCTTTCCAGAGGCCAGATCTGCCAAGGCCGCAATTACGCGACCAAGAGTTGAAAGAGATCGATTGATCTCAGCTCCTTCTTTCAGTCTTGCGCCAGTTGCACCGGTAGAATTTGCTCTCTCTGATCCTGCAAGATCGACCAAACTGATTCTGGATACCTTCTCTGTATCCATTGATGTTTCAGCATCGTGTCTTTTTTGTGTGAGCATTAGTGTAAAGACGGCATGAGATCGACTAGAAGTTTCGTTCATGTTCGTGGCAGCAACCGTTCGAGCTTTGTTGCCCTCATCCATTAGATTTTCAATCTCGTCAAAGGAGCGTACCACGAGCTTCGCGAGGTCCTCTACGTATGGACCCGTTGACGGGTGCTCACGGACTTTGAGGTTTCCTTTATTCGAAGGATTGAGTAAGTCGCGAACCCTCTCATTGTAGATTTCAAGATATGAGACCTCCACCGTACAACTGAGGCTTTTGTCCTGTTGCATCATTGCAATGCGCTCAAACATGGACTGACAGATTCTCGGGATTACACCGTACTCTTTGCCATATCCCATCATCGAATAGGACTTTCCAGAGCCCGTTTGACCGTATGCGAAGATACAGTTATTATAACCCTGGAAGGCATTGTCTAGAAGCGGCACACCTAGGTCGCCAAACAGACTATCCTGACTCGCATAGTTGGGGGCGTGTTTGTCGAAAGACCAATACGACCTATCGAAGGCAAAGCTCTTTGGTCCTTCCACCGCACCTTTCCCCCCAGTTTTTCGCGATTTTTCGTCGGCTCCTGGCGGGGGGGTAAGGACGGTTTGGTTGCCTTTCATCTGCACGATACATTTTGCGCCTCTATCAATTTCTAAAGTTGACAGCATCCATTAGTTGGGGAAGCTCACGACGTGAGGGCATCCTATTATCATCAACTCACCTCTACTGTTAAACGGTCGGACTCTCACCACCACCTTGATATTTCCTCCGCCTCCGGGTGCCATTTTGAACTATTGCCCCATACACCTGGGTTTATCGCCCGAGTCAGCCTGTTTTAGGACTGGGGAATGCTGATTCCCAAGAGGGGAAACAACTCAAGCAGAAACACAAGTCGCGAACGCCACAAGGAGCGCCGCCTTCAGTGTATCGCAAGCTAGTTACCCCCTGAATTTGTTGTACCAGTTCCAGGTTATAGGGCCCCCTTCCCCCCGTGGAGATATTTGCAAGAATCGACGATTGGGACCGAGTGTCAACAAAGACGTCATGTATGTAACATGGGGGGTGTTTGGGGGATTGTGGCGCGTTCAAGGGATTAAATCGCGAGGAAAACTCGAATGATGCAATTTTTGACGCAAGAAGCCACGCGAATATATCGGTTTCCGAGGAGTCTCACAGAATCTGGTTGAAGGGGATGGGAGAAAGAGACTCGAACTGGTACGAGCGACGACTCGAGAACCAGCCCGGGTTTCCCTCCTTCCCCAGGCACCGGAAAAAGCCACATGAGATATCGACGGGCGGCATCACGTTGGATTAGATAATCCAACGCCGCCAAGTCCTAATTATCATTGGCTCCGGGTGCCTCATACTTTATCTCTCCCAGGGTGCTGTCAGTGGTCACTCTTTGCCAGGCATTTACTTAGGTTAAGGGCTCCTGTGGTATGTATTATATGCAGGGCGCGCTTAATCTTCTATTGAGCCCTTTTTTATCTGCATTTTTATCTGGTTTAACTGCCGCAGGGCGCCACTAGGTCTAAGGGAAGCAAACACCATTTTGTTTCATTCCTGAGGCATTCAACTCCCCCAGTAATCATCCAAACCTCATGGCAAGTTGAGTCAAATTGCTGATCCCTAGAGGTCATGCGAATATACTCAACAAAGCCAAATATAGTCTTGTGTCACATGAGCGATTCGACAATCGAATTTGGCTCTAGGATTTAAACTCAGCTCCTTATCCCGATATTGTTACGACATTGTAACGCAGAGATGGTCCCTGATCATGATTGTCGTACCTAAGCTAGGAATTTGGAATATTAGAGTTCCATGTTTGCTACCTACGATACTCAGATATATCATCGCTAATCTGTATTAACCAGTACTCAACTCTCCTTAAGTTTGAAATCGGGAACATGACCTCCTTCGGCCCTTCTATAGTAGCCCACAGCGGCAGGCCGTGCGCTTGCTTGACTGTCCTCTGGAGGTGATGTAGGCTGGCATATAAGCACTTCAGGAACTGTGCTCCGAGGAACTTCCACATAATGGAGCATCCCAGTCTTGGTTTGAAGGTCAGGATATGGTGACCCCATTCATTTAACATCCATTCAGAATCCTTTGTGTCCCTCGCACCTGCAGCATCAAATCCACCCGAGACAGAAACCCCCGTCTGTATACATAAACTAGAGTAATCCAAAATCATATTGGTACCTAGTAATCCCCCGAAGGAAACGGCAGGTGACGGTATGCAGGTAGGACAGCTTGTAAGACGTTCCTCGGGCCAAGTTGTCGCCTTTCTGACGTCTGCTTACCAGGGGGATTGAGGCTGCATGACTCCGTCTTTTGTATTTTGGGGCGTACTCGATCGTCACCGCCGTAGGTCAGGACTCGAATGGTAGGTTTTGCGGTTCTCCATTCTAGGATCCTACTGCCTACTTATGGAGGTAGTGAGGGGTCATCTGGCAGATAGGTGGATGGGCTTCTAGACCCCTGGTGAGATATGTTAGCAAGATTCCAAAGCATAATCTTCTAAGCATCGCAAAAGGACACAATACATTCCCATGACCCTTACAATGCCCAGGTCTCCTGGACGAAGAAAGGCCTTTGCTATTTGGGTTTGTGAATGCATGCTTAGAGCTGTCGCGAGAATGAAACTCATCCGCTTCACTCCCAAGCCGTTCTGGTGTCGGGGAGTCTATTCCAATGCTTATTGCACTGCATTCAAGGTAGATAGAAAGAAATGTACTCTGAGTAAGCTGCGGGGAATTATCCAGGTTCCATGTGCAGCTGGCATGACCGCCGCTATTGCTGGTAGAAAGAACTCTCGAGCCTGTTAGAGACGAACAAGTCACAGTTGGTAGGAGAGAGGATGTATAATTTTTCTAATTATAAACCCAAGTTCGGGCCAAGGTTTCTTCTTATCGTGTTGGGCAACACACACACTCAACTGTGTGAGTGTACTAGTTCAGAATGATATCCGGGTTGGTCGTTGATGCCCAATTAATTGTGCCAAACGCTCAGGGCTAAACCCCAAATTGGGTCAATACTGGCACATAACTAGTCTAATAATCAAACAATGTTTCTTTATTCTCCTCGGGTGAAGAGTCTTCTATGTACTTTCGATTGTGAACTTATGGCGAGGTACTATCGGTTGGATATCATGAAGTTTGTCCCGTGGACTTGGGTATAAGGCTTACTTCGCACTTGGTGTCCAACGTACTCAAGGCTATGCCTCCCGCAAATGCAAAGAGTTTCCGGTCATAGACTCAAACTTCAAAACTTGCCCGACCCCATTCCCTTACGCCAAATATAGTAGTCTATATCCAAGAATCCTTCCCCCTGCTAGTACAGCTGCGTGAATAGTATACTGAGGGATCTTCGCGAGACCAAAGCATTAGTTCCTAGAGGATCATGGTTGCCCTCTCATAAAGGGGTAACACCCTTAAAAATCATATAGAACGCCAAATAGTAACCCAAAGGCCTGAATAGGCTACCCTATCAGGCCGCTTGAAAGCCATGACAGTGGCAAATACGGTCACAGCATAGCTTATTAAGAGCTATGGACGTCTCCATCAAGGCTCTGAAAAGCCAATGGGATAGTTATGCCGCGAGCTCCACACCCCGCGCTGCCCCATTGAAGCCCGAGATGCTACATGGCAGGTCCGATTGGGTATTCGCCATAAATGAGACAGTCCTTCAGTTCTTGTTGCCGCCCCGACCTCTCACGAAGTGAAGCTATCATGGGGCTGTCACGTACACAGGTGCGTATTGGCGTCCCTAGCTGATGATCCACTCGCTATCTGGAGAAGCCGCTTCTAGCAGCACGTTGATATGTATAATATTCAAACCGACCTGTCACTCAGTAGTGACAGGGCCGAAAAAGGGCTGGACCTAAGCCATCTCAATTATTACGGCAACTACTGTCGACGAATGACGATACAGATGTTGACACCGAGCATGACAGCTATTATGTGGCCCGCGCTTCGCGACACATTTCGGTGCGTCCGAAGGGACTGTCGAGTGCACGTTGTGCCCACCGAGTCTCATATGTCATTCTATTATTCCAGTGATCAACCACCATGTAAGCCCGGCTCCGTTTTAGTGAAAGAGACGATGACGTTTAAGATGGATCGGAAATAGGGACTACTTCCATAAAAAGTCCGTGTCGGCGCTCAAGAGACATTCGTATTATTCTTTTGAGGCCACTAAGGCCGTAAACAGGCTGGACAAGGCTGCTTCATTCTGGAAGATATCAGAACCTGGTCCTGTGATCATCATATATCAGTTTCATCAGGTTGAGATTATAACCTTCCGGGAGGATATAATCGAGCGTACTATTTTCCATCCCATTACTGTTTAGCAATTCCCAGACTTTGCGTTTGTGTATCCCTATTGTTAGCTATATATAGCAAGATTATAGATGTGACTGCATTGCGGTTCCCATATTGTCCACATGTTGGAAATGCCGTGCCCAAGGAGATGAAAATAGAAAATCAGCCCAGCTACCACAAGGTCACCGAACCATAGACTGGAGGCAAAAGTTTTGGAGTGGTTACGGCTCTCCTCTTTGTAAAACACCTGGAGCGAAAAACAATCGGCCGTACCAAGAACCACGGACTGACGCTCACTAGGCTGAATGTTTAGGTTTGTCGGTAACGTCAACTCTCAGTTTATGCAACCCTAGGTTGAGTAGGCAGATGACGCAAGTTCGCAAGGCAGGAGATACTATAACTATTTCAGTTAGAGGTTTTCATTCGATCCATTGCAATTGCATCTGGAAATATAAAATGCAGTTAACAGAAGAATGTAAGAGACCTTATCAGGCGGTAGATGATCTCCAGGATAAGAGATGGGGGATGGACTCTGGAGTACGGAAAACATCCGGTGAGATGTCCGGAACCCACCGATCTAGACTGCCTACCATGGATTTATGGAACCATACAAAGAATGCTCTGAATCTGATTTCGGAGATCATCGCTAGTAGTGATCGAATCTTCCCAGGTTTCTTTCAACAAGATCCCCACCTGGTCAAAGTAACGACAACATAGAATCAAACAAAGAAGGGAAGCAATTTTCGGCCAAAAATTCGATGTCTCCAAAAAATTTGTTTCACACCAGTTTTTTTTCTTGAGAAGGAAATATGAAAAGATTAAAATTAAAATAAAACAGAAAGTACGTAGTTACAAATAAAATAAGATTTGGAAAAAAAGAGGTCTTTGAAAAGCGGTGTGGAGACATCGATTCAACTTGACGTCAGTCGTTCACCCGAAAGTTGACTGTCACGAACATTTAATACGGTAAAAATGACGTACCAATTTTACAGGTCTCTGTTAAATTGAAGGATATATATTACTCTGTAATTTCGGGTGACGGAATTCTTCTTATTGCCTTGAAAAATCGCCCCCATGTTTTCTGGCGGAGTTTAGGCGATACTTCCAGACTCAAATACGAGTATGTCTGTGAGTACAGACAAATTTGAATAATAATAATCATATATCATTATTATATCGATCATTGATCATACGGAGTAACAGCAGGAATCTAAAGCTGGCAGATACTAGTAGACTACTAGTAGTTCCTACTGAAGGATAACAAATCAGGAATCCAGCGGTCAACCATCCACACGTGGTGGGGGACAGATCGGCACCGAATCTGTTCTCCCATCGTGCTCGGTGATTGAAGGCCGTCGAGAGCTTGTTAATTAAGATTTCTGGCACAGAGCTCTCAAAAATCCTAGTGGCTACCGTGAGGCTTGAAGCATATCCCACGAGAGGTTCCATTTCCCAAGGGAATGCGGCTTATTTTTGACGGGGGATTTACGATGACTGACAACCGACGAGATAACAATGTAATTTCATCCCGTATTCTCCAGAAGGAATAAACAAAGGCTGGCAAAGAGGACAGAATTAAAATTCAAGGCTGCCTGCGTGGCTGGGATCAGAATGGAGTAGTCTCCAAAAGGTCTCAAAAATTAATCTGTGCTTTCAAATAATAATAATCCGCACAACAAGGATCTGTTAAAAGTCCTGATTTCAAATCTCGCCTGCTATCCAAAATCTACAGTGTAGTCTCTGGACTGCTAACTGATAACCTCGAATACTGATTATTAATTCATATAGAGCATCCCCTTGTTTGTTTACTACCTTATAGCAGTAGCTATGTTGTTTCCCATCTCCTGAATAATAATGGGAAGCCCTGGAAAATAACTACTGCCACTTTTAAGACTTACTACTTGAGTACTCTATTATAGGGCCAGCAGTAGATCATGATAACAATAATAACAATAATAGTTATGATTGAAATTATACGTGCCTTGTGAATTATTCTACTGTAAGTTGACGGGGGACATGTCCGTGACAGAGCCTTGGGGGGGTGAGGTTTTTCCATAATGGGAAACATAACCGAGGTAAATTCAAGGCTAGTAATGGTTTTGCGAGATCGGCCGCGAGATTTTGCGAAAAGAAGACTCCGCTGCGTCGCCTAAGAGTAGTAGACTAGTGCTATGTAGCTCTTAATATGGAGCACATGCCCGTGGAAAAACATGGATAGTTACATTGGAGATGGCCATGGCGTCTGTGCATCTTGCATGGCAGTGGAAACTTATGCTGGGAAGGGGATATCGAGTACTAGGTAAGTCCTTGAAGTTACCTACATTTTGACAAGGAACAACAATATTATTAAAAAACTAAGGAGAGCCAGTAACAAAATCCTGTGATCAACAGACATTGTGATTCGTAAAAGGCGAGTGAACTGCACAGAGCAATCCAATGAGAGGGGTGGCTGGTTGATGTCACTAAGGTTAGATACCTCCTGTCGGCCATCACTCGTTTATTTCCGAGGACGCGGCGGTTCGCGAGCTCCCTTCGAGTCGTCGTTGACTTGCTAGGTAGCTGTTGCACATGACAAGCATCACAAATTCGGGATGGCCGGATTTTGCACATATGGGCATTATACGAAAAAAAAAAAAAAGGCTGAAAAAGTAAAAAAGGGGGGAATCCAGCAATTTTATCCTTTTCTTGAGGCTGCCCTATTAGATTGATATCTTTTGTTTTTTCAGTGTGACGGCCGTCTATCTCTCCTCCAGAATATTCCTTAACACCAGGGGCGATGATTTGGCATGTACAGCGCGTGTTGTTGAGTAGTACCTAGTACTGCTAGTACCGGGGAGGAGTACTAGCAAGATAACTTACAATATAAAACCGTATTGCTAGTACTAGTAAATACCTTACTGATCTGATCCACTCGGCAGTTTACCCAGTTCATAAAATAGTCGAGCTTAAGGCGCCGAGGACACAAGCGCTTAATGATAAGCAACGACGAATTTCGGCAACTTCCTGGGCCAGCGTCGAGTATGAGATGTAGAGAAGTCTGCTTACAAGGGATTTTTTTCGAAGCATTCCAAAGTGACTTGCTGTTCGAGGATCAAGAAGTACAACTAGTAGTAGTGCCTAGCAGGAGCAGTAGGTATTTTTCATTGTCCAAACAGGATGGATACGGGCCAGACGCCAAGTGGGTCAGACCCTGGGGACAATACGGAACCATACGGCGCAGGCCACTGTTGGTCTGATTCACTACCTACCGCCTTGTCCGCTAAACGAGAGGTCGAACCAGTCAGCTCCCCTCAGAGCGCGTCCGGTACAAATGCCCCATCGCCCGCCCCTTCTCGTCGCTGCGGCTTTCTCTCTCTGCTCCCTCTCGTTGGTCATCCAACCTCCAGTCCTTGCGTTCCTCCAGTCAACGACTCTGTCCTCCTGGCCGCACTCAGCCCATTGGCTTTTCTCCCTTTTCCTTTTTTTTCCTACTCGTTCTTTGACATCTCTGATATTCTTCGTCCAACCGCGTCGTGGCCTGCCCTCCCAACCCCCCATCTACTTTGCAGTCCGTGATTGATCACTTTTTGTGTTCTTTCTGATATTTCCACGGTCGTGGTCGAATCACCATCCCAGGTAACTACATTGTGCCCCCCCCTCCCTTACTCTACTCTTGTTCCAACATCCTGTGTATTTTTATCTTGCTATATGATTGCATACCTTTAATTCATCAGTGCCCAATCCCATTGTCCCCTGTCGTTCACAGCAAATCCAATCATTTTTTCTCCTCTCTCTCTCTCTCTCTCTCTGTGCGTGCATTCCCCAGAATATCGGGCGCACTCTCTTCCCCCCGTCTCATCTCGTTGGCTTCCAGCCAGACGGTTGTTTACCCAGCATCTCTGGCCCAGTTTGTCATTCCACAAATCATATCACTTTGACTCATCTTTAAACCTTCTGTTCCCTATCTCCTCTGGTTACTCCACTCCTCGACTACAGCATTGGTGACTCGCGCCTAACTGCCGTCCGCCTCACTTGCAGACCAACCCGGGGCGCGACTGACATCAGCGGCAGCCCACAGTCGCGCAAAGACCAGTGCTTTGGTTGGCAGAGTTCGCGCTCTCTGACATATTTTCCCCTGCAACAAGAGAAGGAAGTGGTCGGTTTACCGCGCTTTCTGCCTCGTTAATCGTTTTGTATTGGAATCTTTCTGCCTCCTGCAGAAAATAACCACCTGTCAAGAGGTACCTTAATTTTTCTCCTTCAGCCAGACCAGCAAAAGTGTTTTGGTTGTTTCTTGTCTGACTTGGACGGCCGCGGCCTGGAACACCGCGACTGTGATCCCATCATCAACACCCCCATTCCCTACCGGAATAAAATTACTTTCATGAGTCGTCCAAGTCAATGCTGCATCTCTCAAGGCGTTGCAAACAAGGCTTCGGTTCAGAAATATTCCCTGTAACCCTGAACCTTGTATTTACTTTCCTTTTCAATGTGGCGATGTTTTGTTTTCTCCCGTTGTCGCGTTCCCGCTGTTTTTCTGACCCAATCACCACGCGTCAATCTCTTATACTCCTCCTCGATGTTTTTCTAACGCCTTTCTTTTATTAGGAGTGTGGTTGTTTCAGACTGCAGGATCTATTCTTCGTGAGCTGTCTTTCTTGTCTTAAAACTTCAGCGTGCAATCACAAGAAGAGACGGGTTGGCCTTGTATTGGGTGGTGCATCGCATTTTGACAAGGTATGTCACCAGCTGCATCAGCTTTCCCGCTTGCCAACGCATACATCCCTCAGCCCTGAAGGGACTAAACTGCCACGATATTGGCTTCCTCTATCCCCGCCACCTTAACTATCTCCTCATTGTGACAGCGCACAAATCAAGTGCCGAAAAGGTTTTCCAAGTGGGGAAAAACGGGCTGATGATCTTTTGTAGTTGACTTTGCTGTGAAAGGCCCTCGAAGGCGCATTCTGACATCAGTCTCTTGGGACTGTGTACCAGGATCCTAAGGCCTGAGAAAACAAACGAACTGCTCAGCCAGCACCGCCTCATATCACTGTTTTCTGCCGCGCCTCCGCCTCATACGGGCGTGATTCAGCAGCCTAGCTGATTTAGAAGTCAGGATAAGGGTAGCCTGCCACTTGTCGTCTCCCTCCTTTTTATTTGTGTTGTGGCAGCGATAAACAGTGGCGCTTCTTTATCAAGAAGATCGCGCTTTGTCTGACAACGCATCAAGTACGGCATCTCATCGAGAGCACCCTGGCTCGCTGCATCCGAGCCCAACCACGTTACACTTGAAGGTGGACGTAAAAAAAAGACAGCATTTCCGGAAGAACTGGCTGAAGTGATTTCGGTAACCAAGCATCTTTTTCGAGTAAAATATCATTGATTGACTGAAGTTGCTAAAACTGAGAACCCGGAAACTGGGAATACGGGCGAAACAGAACCAAAAGGTAAGCGCCCTGGTCAAGCGCCTTCTGGTCTCCATTCCCCCCCCACCTATGGTCCAGTGATCGCTCATTGCTGTGCCTTGTGCTGACACTATAACAAAAGCCTGCAGACTTGCACATTTAACTCATCAAATCATAAGTTACAAGCAGCGACAGCTTCTGGGACTGTTCCTAAACACGATCGTGAGCATTTGAAGTGTACAGTCTCATATCCTATCATACCACCTCAATCTCGACATATTTTATCTTACTTGAACCTCTCTCTACCAATCACCTGCCCTTATTGTTCTTATTGGCCCCCTTTGAGAAGTCCCTGACATCTAAAGATCGCTAATCACAACACTAATTGGAATCGTGACGGTCGCACCGTCGCGCCTTCAAGATGGAGTATTCTCCACAATATCAACAGCCTCATGGCCAACACCCCCATGCCCCATCTCATATCACCGCTCCATATCAGACGGCTCCCCCTAATGCAGGACCAGCTGTGGGATCAATGACATCTCCAACCAACCCCCAGGCACACATGCAACAAGGACATCCCCAGCATCAAGCTTCGCCTGTCGTTCCATCACAATCGCACTACCAACAGACGCAGAATGCTCCAGGGCCTGTACACCAACAGATGAACTTCCCACAGTCCTATGGAGTCCCAGCTGCTATGCCACAAACATACGGTATCTCCCCCACTCAAGCAGCTGCGATGGCTACTGCAGCAGCGTCTGGGCAGTTTTATCCCCTGCACCAAGATTCGATGGCTGGCCAAATGCAAGCTGGACCTCGTGGCTCGCCGCGCATGGCTGGTGTACCCGTGAAATCCGACAGGAACCCTCGCTCGCCTCCTCAAATGACCGGCCAAATACCGCCGATGGGCTCTCAGGTTCAACTTCCACAGAACGCCCAAATGCAGCAACGTCGTATGAGCCATGTTAGTAGCCCGCATGTGCAAAATGCCCAGCCAGTGCTTAATCATGTCGGCCGACCTTCGGTGCCTCCTCCGATGCCGCCTCCCCAACACCCTATCCAACAGACTCAGGCATCGCCCGATATGGTTGCTGGTGCCGCTGAAGAGTCTCCTTTGTATGTGAACGCCAAACAGTTTCATCGCATTTTAAAACGTCGTGTTGCCCGGCAAAAACTGGAAGAGCAACTGCGACTTACGTCCAAGGGTCGCAAACCCTACCTCCATGAGTCACGCCACAATCATGCAATGCGACGCCCCCGTGGTCCTGGCGGCCGATTCCTAACAGCAGACGAAGTAGCTGCCATGGAGAAGAAAAATGCTGGTACCGCCGGCTCCGGTCAGGAGAATGATGCTTCAAAACCAATCGGCGACAATCCCCCATCTGCTCAGAAGCGGAAGGCAAGCGATGCGAACGATGAAACTCTCAGCTCGGCTAAGAAAACAAAGACTAGTGCGTCTAAACCAAGTACCACTGCGGACGACAGCGATCCTGAGTCTGGTTTGCCTTCTGACGAGGACGGCTGAGCGCTCCTAGAGAAGTTCCTCAAGTTTTATGTTCTACTTCCCTGTCTTTGATGCTGTTCACTCTTAAGCTCTTGCAACAAGCAATGTTTATGCATTCTGCTATGGGCTCATTGTTATTATGCTTTTCCACTCCCCTTTTTTTATGTCTGTTTATATTGTTATGCTGGTACGAAGTTCTGATATCATCTACTTATCTCAATGATGCTCAGCTTGTCAGGATTGCATGTATGATGTGATTATGTTTTTTTTATTTGTTACCTTCATCTTTCGTGAGATGGTGAACGATCTTAAATTCCCCGATGGGTGACCTATTTATACCCCTGTTGATTCAGTGCCCAATACTCATTACCTGTTCAAATTTGAATGCAGATATTACACTAACATTAGGATTATGTCAACGCAGACATCAGTCGATGTTCTTAAAACCACCCGCGTACCGCCCTCATGGCTCCTCACTTTCTGTATTTTCTTTCTTTTCTTCTTCGATTATACTCCCGTGCATTGTGTTCTGCGGGTTTATCCCTAGGGCTTAGACGGTGAGGATCTTGATTGGTAAACGAAAAATTCGACACTCAAAATACGTCCGAGGTGGCAGTCACTAGTGCACTTGACTTCGGAGTGCGATAGAATGATAGTTTTCTATCTGTTACTATCAAACCTCCACCAGCTAACCTCTGAGAGTCTCCTTTGAATGTGTATATGTATAGTAATTCATTCCCTATATGGGGTTTTCAACATCTGGCGAAGTCTTTTTTTTTTATGCCTTTTCGCCCTTCCTGAGCACCAGACTGACCTTTATGGTATATATTGGTGGCCTCTGATCATCAAATCAGTCTTTCCCGCCCCTTTTGTCTCTTTTGATTCTTGATGTTCTTTTGCGATGTTTTATGTGTCCCTCTGATTCCCCATGGATGATTCCCTGTTACCTCAAGTCGTGTATGTATAAATAAATGTCAAGTCATACGTTACGTTTTGACAAAGTTAGTACCACGCAAGATAGTCGAGCTGTGAATGAATGCAAAGCAGAGTAAGATTAATACTGTTGAATAATACCATCACTAACGGTCCCCACTCATTTACGAGTACGGTGTACAATATATATTTATGTTTATAGCCCCTTGCCTTTCACCTGTATGCAACGGTCACATGCCCCTGGTCTCAGCCACTCTATCAGCCACACGATTACTCAGCAGGTTCTAGACTGGCACGGCAGACCATTCCCCTTTCGGACTAGCGGGCGGCTCCTCTCCAGCTCCGGCTGTTCCTTTCGCTTCCGTTTGCTTTCTTCTTCTCCCTTTCCTCCTCCTCCCTTCTCCCTCTCTCTCTCAATCATCATAACTCCCTCTGCACAGCTTGCTCCGGGTACAGCTGTCTTGTCTTCATCTGACTTAATCGGATAAAGCGCCATCTGGGATTGTCTCTATACCATTGTATTCTATACTGAAGGCTTCTTGTAGGTCGCCTGCCTTTACCATCTTCTTATCATGTTCACTCAGCCCATCACTTACCCACCCTCGTTTCTCTTCTCCCCCTTCCCTGCTTATATTATCGCTCTCAGCCAATTCCAAGACGATCGTTCTTATTATTTTTTGATTACCCTGCCCGTTTGAATCTCTTTGCTCCCTGTTGTTATTCCCCCTCCGTTCCCACTAGTACATCGTCGCGCCATCTTTGGCCCTCGAGACTTTTTGAACTTCCAATACCTCCCTGACATCATATCTTCTCTCTTTCCTCTTCCCGTGGCTCTCGATAGGGCCTTGATTTCACTTTATATCTTATTTTCTCATTCTATTATTTTTGTTTCGCCATGGGCTTCTCTTTCATACATACTTGTGCCGCTTGGCGGTCGTCGTTCCTGATTTCCCACACTCTTCGCCCCTTCCACTCTTCGTCAGCGCCCAGATGAATGCCATTCATCGCCGTCTTTCAAAAAAAGCTTGCTCTAATGTTTATCATCTCGAATCTTAGCTTACGATTTTGCGTCATCCTTTAACCCGAAAGTGGCTCCGCCCATTGCGACTTGATACGGATTCTCCCACAGCACCTTTCGGGAAAGCGGCACCGTTAAAGAGCCTTTACTTAGTGCTTGATCACAACCAGGGTCGAATAACATCTCTGCCTATTTCGTCAAATGGATTCGTATGACGCTTATGGATCCCCAGGTAGAACCCGTGAGGGAGGGGAATCTTATATGTCCAGAGCTTCCATAGATTCTTATAGACGCAGGTCTCCTGGTGAGCACCAATCGGCAAAATCTGGGGTTTTAATTCGCTCCTAACTCCAACTAATGCGTTGCTTTTGTAGTGTCCCAGGACCGACGTCGTGGACGTGGGCGCTCGCGCTCTCCTGTCATAATTGATCGATACGAGCCCTCGGACCGGAGAGCTTCTCGAGAGGATTATTACGCCGCTGCCCGTGAGCACACTGCACGTGAACGTGAAGATCGTCGCCGCCCCCCTTCGCCAACCGCTGCAAACATCGACCGTTATGTACCTGGACAGGAGGGTGGCAAGCGCCCCATTCCCAGCAATCCGCTTCCCAATCCTCTGAGTCTTGATTTTCAAGTAGGATTCAACTGGTTTGCTGAATGGTGGCGAGCTGAGCAATCAATTAAGGAGGAGAAAGACCGTGCAAAGCATGGTGGACGTCGTCCGTCTGACCGTGTCAAAGGGGAGCGTGAAGCGCGTGAAGATCGTGATAGAGAGAGAGCTCAAATTCAGGCCGCGTACGATTCTTACAAGGTGGACCTTCAAATAAAAATGGCCAGAACATTCGTCCAACACCATAAAAATGAAGAGTGGTTCAAGGAGCGCTATGTCCCCGAAGTTCGAGACCCCTTGCGCCGTTTGCTCATGGGGTTCAGGATGAGCGCTTATCAGCAATGGGAGCGCGACTTGGAAGGTGGTCTTTTTGATGATTTCACCCTTGAAGGAATCTACAAGAGCGAAAGCGACGGTGCGGGTGGTGTCATCGAGAAGGAAGAAGGGGAGACAACTGCCGTTGGAGAGACGCTCAGTGTTTTGGATTTGCTTCCAGCCAGAGGTGGAGAGTTACGTGATGAAGCATTATCTCAACCTGCCTTACTTATCAAAACCCTAGCTCCAAACGTCAGCCGTCAGAAAATCGAGGAGTTTTGTAAGGAGCATCTGGGGGAGCAAGATGGCGGCTTCAAGTGGCTTAGCCTGAGTGACCCGAATCCTTCCAAGAAATACCATCGCATGGGGTGGATTATGCTATATCCCACTCCCGATGTCGCGATTGTTGAGCGAGGGGATGGAAGAGAGGAAGAAGGCGAGGAGATGGATCATGATAACATTGCTAATGGGTCGGCGACCGTTAGTGCGGCTGAAAAGGCCCTTGAGGCAATCAATGACAAAACGATCCATGACCCTATTCATGGTGATTTTGTGTGTCATGTTGGTGTTCATGTGCCGCCGTCCCAACTTCGAAAGAAGGCACTCTGGGATCTATTTTCTTCTCCTGAACGCATCGAGCGTGACCTGGAATTGGCTAGGAGACTAGTGTCGAAGCTTGATTCCGAGATGGGCAACGAGGCGGATGGCTATACTAAGGTTGAAGACCGAGTTGAAGAGCTTCGCGGAAAGGGCTGGCTACAGCCCCCCGTTACCGGCCCCGTTAGCGTCAAGAGACGCAAGACCGACTTTGATGCTGACGATGTCGACGAGGGCGAGGCAGAGGAGGGTGAGGAGCAGGAAGGATGGGAGGACGACGAAGTCGACGATGAAGAACTCTTGGCCAAGAAGAAGAAATTGGATTTGATGGTCGAGTATCTCCGAAGAGTCTACAACTTCTGTTTTTTCTGTGTCTTCGAGTGCGACTCGGTGCATGAACTGACTCGGAAATGCCCCGGTGGACATCTGCGCCGACCACGAGCTGGCCTTACATCACAGGCAAAATCAGTCGCCCGAGCCAGTGCTCTCGGCCAACCCTTCCCCGTCAAGAAGAAAGAGCCAAGTGAGGAAGGAGAAGAACAACCATCGCCTGCGGAGGAAAAGCGACCCCAAAGGTTTGCTTCTAAGTCAGAACAGCAACTTCAGCGTGCGTTCAACTGGGTCAAAACTTTCGAGGACAAATTGCTACAAATTCTCGAGCCTGAAAATGTGGATATTACCAAGCTAGGAGGTAAACCTGTTGACGAAGCTTTGGAGGACGAATTAGCAAAGCATGTTAAGCAGGAGGACGAGTCGAAGTTTCGCTGCAAGATTCCTGAATGCACCAAACTATTCAAAGCAGAACACTTTTGGCGAAAACACGTGGAGAAGCGCCACACCGAGTGGTTTGAGCATATCAGAAGTGATGTAAGTTGATTCTGTCCATGCATAACATCAGTGTAACGCCAGGCTAATTTTTTTCTTTTACCAGCTCTCTTTGGTGAATGCCTATGTTCTTGATCCTGCTCGTATCGCTCCCTCGCGTTCTGATGCAAATAGCAATGGCCACTTTCCCCTCAGCTCGAGCCAGAACCAGACTGGTACTCCTCGCGGGTTCAGCTTAGCAGCCATGCCTCCTTACATGGGAAATACTTCCAGTATCCCACCAGGCTTCCAGGGGGTCCCAGGAGCTGGAATACCCGGTTTTATGGGCCTCAACAACCAGACCTGGGGTGGAAGCGGTATGGTTGCGGGTGACCACTCTGGCTTGCATCAACCTGGCGTCGTGCGTCGCGGTGGTGGTCGCTACAATAACCGATCTGGACCTTACGACCGGCGTGGAAACCGCCATGGCGCGCCAGGTAATGGCCGCTTGAGTCCATCCCGTAACATGCTCAATATGCATGGACCTGGTAGCCGGCTAGCGGCTGGTGCAGGGGCTCCATATATTCCCCCAGGCCATCCCGCAGCCGCTGCATTTGCCAGTGCGGGTGGGTTTGCGGACGCAATGGGATCTGGGGCTCAACAAGCCATGGGCCCGCGCGAAGCTGTGCAGGGTCGTAGTCTAAAGAGCTACGAGGATCTTGATGCAGTTGGCGGGGCCGGAAGTGGTGAATTGAACTATTAGGCATTGAGGCCAAAATACTTGAATATGTTGATTGGCGTTGAAGGGGTCTTTTTTTTTGTGCATACTCCTGTCACATAAGGTCTTTTAATATTTGGGCCACCATTTGTCTCAAATTTTCTTTTCTTCTTATCTCACTGGGAGTTGTTTCATTTTGTGTTTATGCTGGGAGCAAGCAAAAGTGGAACTCTGTACTCCTATTTCCTTCCGGTCTCTTTTCAGGGGTTGTAAAGTGCATTGATCTAACACAGACATTATTAAAATGTACCATATTTCTTTCTGACCTTGTGAGATAGGACCAATGGATTTTTTACGAAGCTGATCCAGATATATATATACATGTGCTCCTTAGCTTTAACTGTCTGTTATATATATATATAGACAGCCTAGGTTTAAAAAAGAATCCAGATCACGGCATCTGAATAACAACCTCGTCGCGGGAATCCCGCCACTGAGCCCCCATTTTGCGAATTCGTCGTTCGCTCGCAAGAAACAAGAGTAGATAGATATGACAGGCGACTTCGCCCCACGCATAAACCTTTAGAACGAGCAACGGCCCTTTACCAGGGCCCCTAGTACCAGTACCAGTACCAATACCAGCATCACTATCAGATCGCATTTGACGCCGCGACAGAATCCCCGTATCCTCTTCTTCCGTGGCGTTCCCTCCCTCATCAAGAATACACCACACCCCCCAACCAGCACGGCCTTCCTTGGCGATGAAATTAGAGAGGAAGGACCAGAAGCGAGAGAAGAAGGGCATATCCCAGTCTTTGGGGCCCGGGGGGATCGTCAGACTGGGACTGGGGCTGTCTTTGTCAGGGAGCAGGTTAATGTGAAGATACCAGTGTCCTCGCTCGAGTTTATCGAGGGCCCTGGTTTGTGTGGTGGGGGTGTATGTCCGTGGGGACATGAGACGATTGGTTAGCATCTCGAGGGTTGGGGTGACGTGTGTTACGAAGTGGGATGTTGATACTGGTGGGGGGGAGGGTCTGATTTCTAGGGGGAGAGTGGGGAAGGGGAGGAGGTGGTTCTGAGGGAGATCTTCTGCGTTGATAGGAAGAGGGGGGAGATCATGTTGAGGAACAGGGGTAGAACTGAAAATAGGGATAGGAGGGGCTATGGGATAATTATTGTTGTTGTTATTTTGTGTGGTATGGTGTTGTGCTTGCTCAGATCGCGGGGGTGAGGCACTGTGTGATGCCTGGTTGAAACGTCGTCGTTGTAGTGGTGGTGGTGGTGGTGGTGGCGAATCCACTCGACGTCGTTTTGACGGAGGAAGTGGAATAGAGAGAGAGCATAATTGAGGAGATGATGCTGGATGTAAATCCCCGGACTCGGGAGCTGGAATTTGGGGCTGGGAGTCTGGAATGACGCTAACGGGACTATCGAGTGAGTCCTCCTCCTGATGCGGATGTGATGAAAGAAGCAATAGACCGGGGGAAGCGCGGGGCGGTGGTTCTATAATAAGCGAATTCTGTGATTTGTCTTCTTCTGTTGCTGTTGGTGATGGTGTTGACGATGGTGTTGATGTTGTTGAGAGACGCTGTGCCACGATGATCTCACGTGAGCGGGCCTGGAAGTTCAAAATGGCCTCGACTTGCGCGCGATAACGAGCATCGTCGACGGCGCCACTGGGGGCGGAGATGTGGACTAGGATTTCCGATTTGTCCGTGACCATGCGCATTGCCATTAGGACGACGATGATGATAATTATTATTATCGAGAGTTTTGATAGAACGGGGCAGACCCTTTCCCATTCCTGGTCTCGCTCTCTCAGACGGCTCTAATTGGGAATCGGACGCAGTGGAAACAGTTAGAGCTGGGAAGAGAAAAATATCCTCCCCGTTTCCATCGCCTACTGCTTTCAAGTTCTCCCTCGAGCCAAAAAATTAACATGGCCAACTCAATGAGGACTCAGAAAGGCCAAAGAAGAAAAAGCGGATGATGGCTGCGGGGCGTGACGGCTGTGATTGGGAAGTGCTTTGGCCTCAGGCTTGGATCGCCAGCGATAGTTTGCTCCAAGATTGAAGGGCCTCCAGCTCGACTCCGGAGTAGTTCGAGGTCGGTTAATTATTATTATCCCTCCTGAGTTCTCCCTCATCGAATCGAGCGTCTCGAGGAACATGTCTCCGACTCTCCCTCCAGAATCCCAGGAACTTGGCTACTGCTGCTGCTGCTACGGGTATTCCCGCAGTAGTTCCTGGTAATATCAGAAGCGGCATTGTTATGATTCTTTTTAACCTCCCCTGACCCTTCTTCCCGCGCTAATTTGCATTCTCCCATGATGGGATTGCGGCCGATCATCTTTGTCCAAGACTCAACTATCAAGCCCTGTCGGGTTCGTTGGTTTCTTGATCGTCGAACGTGTGTCTCAGTGGCTGGGAAATGCGTGCGGAGAACCCGCGCTGGTATCACGGTCAAATTCGCTGCTGCCGAGCCCTGCAGGGTACAATAATCCATCCATACGCTCTCTTTTCTCCCGCCGAAAGGAGAAGAGAGCTGAAGACCGATAATTGGAAAATGGGATGGGCGTTGCACTAGCAGGGAGGCATTTGGATAAAACGTGACGGACAGAGAATACCAACCAAGTTACATCATTGTCCATCAATTCCAATGCCGATGGATTGGGGCATCGCTGTGCTCAGTGTGCTGCAGGGCTCATGTGGACGGGTATGCGATGCCAAATAATAATGCAGTTCTTCGGAGTACTGGCTGGCTTCTGTGTGAGATGAGAAAATTTCTGTTCTCTATCTGTCAAGCAGGTATTCCTCCTCGCTCTTACACCCCCGATTGGCCTTCTTGACTCAAATCTGCCTATCTGAGTAATGAGCGACAGGTTAGGTAGGTGTTAGCCTAATGACTTGGCCACAAAGCCCTCGATGGCATCCATTACCCGTCCCCTTGCGCACTAGTCTAGCCACGCTCCGGTCTCCTTATCTACTTTTCATGTAGGAACGTCTTTTAGCTTGAAAGCTAAGGGTGATCGCGATTTGTGAGAGGTGGACTGGATGCCCCTGCGTGTATGCGTCGTTGACACCAGGCGCAGTCCCCGAACGTTCGGGGACTCTGACTCTTCTGAGTCTGACTACAGAGGATACTAAATCGGCGCGTTATTATTAACTTATTAGGCTTCTAGCTTCGCATCCACCCAGGGTATCGCGGACTCCTAGGTGGACACGAATGGGAAGAAGTACATCGGGGGAGGGGAGAGATTATTATTATGCGGCCTTCGTCAGCTGCAGAGCGAACAATGGAGGTTATGCAGGGTGACCAGTCTAAATGGGAATCGCCTCGTCCAAATAGAAACAAGGAATGATCTCCTGGACAGCCCATGTTACACAGAAGTTCCTCCCATCGCGTTTTATGAGATGTCGATTGTTGACGATTTTTCTTTTGCTCCACGATGTGGCTGGCACCGTTTTCGCCAGAGAGACCGTGTGGCACTGTGTGGTGGAACGGACAAACATCAGAGACAGCCCAGGAAGAAGAAACACAAACATCGAATAATCTACGAGTGGATGCAGGTTGTCCATCAAAAAGATGTAGGACGAAAGAAACTATGGAGGACTTCGCGGTATAACCCCATGGTCGTGCAGAACATTTCTGACCGGGAGATCTAGAGAATGGCCTGAATTAATCGTCAATTCACTACTGATTTTATCCTCATTCTCTCTCTCCCCCTCTCTGGTCATTCCCAAAAAAAGGCTTGTACGAAAAAAAGTTACGATTTACAAAGAGCAGCTCGCTTTCTGGCACTGTGCTTGGGCGAGTCCAGCTTCACCCTCCACACAGTTGTATGCATTTTTGCTTTTTGTATCACCTTTCCTATTTTCTTGATTCTTATTTCTTGGGCTCATCAACAAGGAGGAATCTTTTCTTTTTTGCCTTTCTTTTCCCCTTCTAAGCCGAGGCGAGATCTAAAAAGTCAACTCTCCCATTTCCCTCAAACGGAGGAGTCCGGATGATGGCGTGACTCTTCCCAGGCTCCCAGTAGTTTGCTCGCTGCTCTCTCTCTCTATCTCTCCATCTCTCTCACCCACTCTCTCTTTTGGCCTGGCGCCAGGATTTAAAGTAATCCGAAGTCAATCATCTCTTTTCTGGTCCCTTTTGCCCATTATTATTCCTTTTTTATTATTCTGCTTCCCCTCTCGCGCTACTGACTAGTGGGCGGAAAGAGGGCCCAGTCGACTCAAGGCTCCCATTGAAATCATCGCTAATTAAGCCATTCCATCGAGATTTCATAAAATCTGACCAACTGCGTCCTGGAAAACGGGGACAAGATCCAATAAATAATCATCGTGGGTTCTGGATGCCACAGACATCCACATCGGACGGCTAGTCCTGGGGCCGCTTACTTGGCTTTTGGCTTTGGCTTTGGATTGATATAACGCGGCCTTGTCTTCCAATCGAATTCATTACTTCTTCTTCGCATCGAACTATTTTATTGCATCCGTTCGAGCCGGCGACGAGTCTACCTACTACGGAGGTCTTCTCTTCCTCATCCCCAAATCCCAACCCCTTCTGCGACAACAGCTTTTCACAGTCCCTCTCTTGCCTTTCAAACGGCCGTTGCGTCGTCCGCTCTCCGCTCAGTCGGCAGCTCGTGTTGCGTCCAACTTAAATTCTCCCCGACTACCGTTATCGGGGGAGGGGAGACCGTCGGCGGGTGCGTACCTGAATAATATATAATTCCGAAGACGCTTGGACGAAAGGAATCCACATTGTTTCAAGCATCTTGAGGCTGACAATGTCCCAGATGTCTAGAATACCATCAACCTCGTCCTGATTACTACTACTACTACTATTATTATTATACTATTATTTCCCTCGGAAGAATTCATCTTCTCATCTTGCGTCGACGCGCTCGTTCTGGTCCTGTTTCCTTTTCTTGGCCCACTTCGCCCGACTGCCGGTCGCATCCCCCTCTACACATCACATTTTGTCACTACCCACATCACAACTATCATGACTTCGTTGAGTAGTGGACCTGTGACCCTGGAGCAGGGTGTAATTCATGGTAAGCTGCGGTCTGCCCTATGACGACCTACAATTCTTCCTGTCCGCGCCCTTTGATCTGTCGCGGAAATTGTCCATGTCTCGGTTCCTCAATATCATGGCGATGGATTTGTCTCTCTGATCCGAAATTCTTTCACTCCCCTGCTATTTAACTACAAAAATTCTTCTGCTTTGGATGATGATTCTCAATTCCGGTTGGCTCATTTTTCGAATTCTACTTCCCATTTCGAGATGCTGACGTTATTCTGTCTCAGCTCAACCCCAACAACAAAATCTCAAAGGTTCGATCGGGACGGACATTTTCAAGTTTTTCGGGGGAGGCCAGAAAAAGACTACCAGAGGTTTGTGCCCATGGGGCTACTACTGGGCGTTTGACTGTAGTTTAACTTGATTAGATGGACAACCCGCCAAACGCAGAGGCCCTAAGCCGGATAGCAGGCCGGCTCTCACAAGACGGCAGGAATTGAACCGTCAGGCGCAGAGGTATGTCGGTGATTGATGTCCCTATTATTATTTTTTGAAAAAAAGAAAACCTTGGCTGAGACTCATTTTCCCGTTCAGAACACATCGTGAGCGAAAAGAGCAATACATGCGAGCTCTAGAAAGCGAGGTATCGCGATTGCGAGAGGCCTATACGCACGAGATTTCCGCCGCGAATCTTGCTGTTCACCAACATCGAGAGATGGTCAATTCGCTTACCGAAGAAAACAGCATGCTAAAGGAGATACTCGCGGCCCACAACATTGACTACGAGGCCGAATTGGAGCGTCGCAGGGCTGAGCGGCCAAAGCTCGGATTTCAACCCAGTCATTTCGCAGGCGGCGGCGGGAGTGTTGGATCGCAGACTGCCGGTGTTGCATCGTCCAGCGGCAACTCTTATACCACACCACCTACGACTATCTCGTCAGGGCTGAGCCCACGTGTCAACGGAGTAGATCAGATTGATTTTTCGCCGACTCAGGAACTGGGCTCGAGTAACCAGCCACTCCAAGCTGCGCCATGCGATGCGCTCGCTGTTATCGATCGTCGTGCGCCTGTGCAGGATGCAGGGATCTTTGAAAACGATCCTCAGCTTCAGATTGAGTTTATTTTGACGTATGCATACCCCAAGTTTATGGTTATTCTTTTTCTTTTCCTCTCATTATTCTGGCTGATCCAAAATAGGCTAGAATCACCTTGTCGGGAACATACAGATTTTCTTTGTCGACGATCCATCACTGAAGCCGAGGATGAGCATATGCCATTCTCCGGACATGCGTTGATGGCTAGCTGTCCACCTCCAAGCTATATCGCCAGCACAACAAATGAACAAGTGTATCCACATCAGACCTACGATCTTCCCCATGCCAACCTGACCACACTACTGAACCTCAGTCGGCAACTTGTGACTGAAGGGCAAATTACCCCGATAATGGCACTCCAGGCTTTAAAGAATCACGAGCAGTACCGCAGATTGACCAAAGATGATGTGAAGCTCATTATGGACACCCTTGAAACTAAAGTTCGGTGCTACGGATTCGGCGCCGTAGTGGAGGACTTTGAGCTCATGGACTGTTTCAGCAGCGTCATCGCGTCCAAGATTGATGGAGGATTTTCCCAGCCAGCCGATGAAATGTTATACTCATGACCTGATCTAATGTTCTTGCCCTTCTTCTCTTTTCTCTTCTCTATGATTCACCCCTTCTTCTCTTTTCTCGTCTCTATGATTCACCCCTTCTTCTTCGGTTCTTTTTCTTCCCGTTTCTTTTTTTTTATCTCGGGAGAGGTGTAAATAGAAGCTCCGCGAGCATTATATTCTCAATTTCCTTCACTCAGGCCGGCGGCGAGAGCCAGGCGACTTGACTTGACCTTTACTTATCTTCCTGTTGATCTTCAATATTTATATTATCTCCTTGTCCTCCTCCGCATTCCTCTTTCCATTTATTTGTAGTGTAATATTTCCCCTCCTCCACCCTTTCTTCTACGGCAAAAGAACCCAACACTCAAAAGGACATCAATTGAACAGTCTGAACGAAACCTTCAATCATCCCCAATTATAAACATAGAGCATACATACAGTTACAGTTATACTCTGGAAACTATATACTCCGTAAATTAGATTAAATTATAACTTATTATTACTAACTATCATTATTATTATCACCAGCCCGCTAGCCAGCCATTCGACCCCCACGATACCGATACTCCAACTCCGCCGCGCGGACCATATCCCGCAACGGCTCTCCATTGCGGATCCGCGTTATAAGCTGCTGCGCCAAATCCCACGACCCACGTCTCAGCGCCGCATACACCGCTTCTAGTGCAGCGGTGTCATCGCCGTCATCGTCGCCGTCATCGCCGTCGTCATCGCTCCCAGTTCCCAGAGAACGGTTCCGCCCCTGGTTCTGAGCCGGAATCTGAATCTGAGACGCAGCCTCGGGATAAGCATACGATGTCGATGTCGATGTCGATGTCGATATCGAACCCCGCGCAAGCTGACTCTGTAATCTATTCCGCGTGGCCCTGAGCTCGGAGATTAGGTCTGCCTGCGCGATGGCCTGTCTGTCCTCGTCTGTGGTTGTGTAGGTACATTCTGCTGGTGTGTTGCGGGCGATGCAGGCGCTGCAGGGGGAGAGGCGGTTGCACTTTTTTTTTTTTTGTTATTTTGTTATTTCCTTTCTTTGTTTCTTTCTTTTTTCTTTTTTCTTCCTTTTGAGCCCGATCTCAAATCCATCTCCATCTCAATGTAGGATAGTATAGTATAACATAGCTAAGATGTTGATACATGGGCAGATTGACTGGGTATGGGGATGGGATGGATGGGATGGGATGGGATGGGATGGCTTACTTTGACTTTTCGGGCGCGACAAGCTGAACAAGAGGTTATAGGTCTGGGTTTTGGCTTTGGGGTTGTTGTTGTTGTTGTTTCTAGGTTCATTGTTATGAGAGTACGTTTCTAATAGACTTAATAGAGTAGATAGAGTAAAGTAGGGGAGGTAGAGCAATACTGTAGTGGGAGTAGGAGGAGATGAACCCTTTGGTACTTTGTGTTCGGTGATAGAAGAAAACCTTCCAAACGGCTTTGGTCTTGGCTGGCCTGGTTTGGATAAAAACCGTTGGAGCTAAGCGAGGGTACCTTAATTACTAGTTAGTACTCTAAGTAGTGCTTTATATTAGTCCGTACTAGTAATGAGCACTACTGCATTGTTTGGAGATGCTGCGAGACGAGTGGATGATGAATCCAACTGAAAAGACGCGTCAGACGGTCAGAGGTTAAGAAAAGACGAGATACCTACTTTGTTACTGTGTAGGTGATAATCTATGGAAAGTCTACTTTGATTAACGTAGCAATAACAGACTCAGATAAAATTAACCGAAGATCATCAATGTCATATTCGTGAGTCTAGAAAACTTTTGCAATATGCACAGGAAGAACCCATCGGATGTCGTAACATCCTGTCTTGTCCGTAACGTAAGAAAACAAATTGGGAAACCGTCAACCGCTTTATGCCTCCTCTTCCTCCTCGCGGTTCTCCTCCGGCTCATCAGCTGCCTCTTCCTCATCACCGTCCTCGAAGGTGTTTGAGGGCACGCTGTACAGACGCAGGACAGGGCGGTTGGGGTCCTTGACAAGGATGTACTTGCTGACCTTGTCCTCTGGCTCATCGGCATCCAGCGCGCGAATACGGTCGACGATGGTGCGCACAATACCCCATCCGTTGCCCAAGTTGAGGTTCATCTGAGCAGCAAACTCGCGAGGCTTGTAGCCCACCACACCCAGGATGACGTGGGCCGACGCGGAGCGGGGGTTAGCACGAGAGACGAAACCAAGCTTCATAGCATCAGCCTTGGCGAGGATGGCCTGTGTTGTCCAGCGGGCAAGCTTGCAGCTGTTGTTCTTCATCTCAGTGGCGACTACGGCTCCACGCTGAGAGTACAGCTTGCTGCGCCAGTCGAGGGAGCCACCGGCGCCCTGAGCCTTGCTGTCGAACTCGTTCAAGGCCTTGACAATCAACTGCTGATCGTCGCCGCTGACGGGGTTCTTCACGAGAGCGTCGATCTCAGTACGCACGATCAAGTTGAGGGGCTCTTCATCGCGCTCCAGGGAGAGGTCAAAGCGACGATACTTGTAGGCTTTCGAGGCAAGAGCTTCTGCTTCTTCATCGGCGTTGTAGAAGGGGTTGGGGTGGTTCAGCTCAACCTTGGCGTTTTCAGACTCGACCACAGTCTGCAGAGCAAAGTTGTGGTTGATAATGGTCGCTTCCATAGCGAGAGCACTGGGGGTGTTGATGGAATCCTGCTTTCCGGAGGACTCGGCCAGTTCGAGGGGCGCATCGGCTGCGTTCTCGTTGACGGTCACCAGATCTAGAGAGGCTGACTCACGCTTGTCCAAATAGATCTTCTTGCCTTGGTGAACAATAACAATATCCCAAGAGTACACACTGCGAGGGGCGCACATGAGCATTGAGAGAATATCCGAGGTAGCAAAAACGGTTGCCTCATTCTTCTCGGCCAGCTCCTGGATGACGGGATCTTGGGATGTGGTAACATTGTAAGCTGCACGATCGAGAGATTGCAGGCGACGCTCAGCGTTCTTGACGGGGGCCTTGTCGTAGGAACGATCGTAGTAATACAGGAAACCGTAAGAGTCAACATCCTCGCCTTCGGGGGTCTCCAAGTTCAGTTTGGACAAACGGCTGAAATCCACTTCCTCCAGCATGTTCCAGTCGGGACGGACGGTGACAGAGGGCTCTCGGGTCCTCTGCGGCTTGTCATAATCCTTCCATCCAAAGCGACGTCCTCGGCCACCACGGGGGGCGCGGTTCTCGTAGTAGCGATCACCAGCCTGACCACGGCCAGCACCAACGCGCTGGAATCCAGCACGGCCGCCCCTCTGTCCCGCACCACCACGCTGGGCACGGCCGCGGAAGACGGTGCCGCCACCCCGGCCAAAGGTACGCTTAGCCGAAGTACGAGTGTTGTCGACAACGGAGAATGAGGACTCATCTTCAGCGACCTGCACGGCGAACAGGCTGGAGGCGCCAGCTCCGTACACTTGTTGATCTAAGCCAGGTAATATATCATGTTAGCAGTGATTCCGAAAATTGGCAGCTTTTCCCCTCTAAAGTCCATACCTCTGTAGTTGCGGTTGTAGTTCTGGCGGCCAGAACGATCGCGGTCCTTAGAGTCCGCAGTCCAGTCTGCCATACGGCCCAACTTGTCACCCTTCGAGAAGGGGGCGTACGGGACACCTTGGAGCATGTTATCGCCCGAGGCCGATGGGCCCCAGGTGTCCTCGGCGGGGAGGGCCGCGACAATGTCTGCAATCGAGATGGGGGCCATGGTGAGATTCAAACTCTCTCTGAGATGGCTTGTCAATGAAGACGAAGTCTAGCAGGAAAGAAAAGATACCCCGAATAATATCAGGGGAGCCCAGGAAAGGAGGAATACGGGATTGTTGTCGCAGGCGGTGGGATATTGAGAGAATCCAAAGATTGCAAGTTTTTGTGTCGCGAGTGTTTCTGTGGCTGGTGGGCTTGGCGCACACCGCCATATAGTCTGCACCGCCACACACGGTCCATCCAAAAGAGAGCAAACAGAACAGTAGAAGAAGACTTTACAATTGACAGACTCCAGAGTATCGGCTCCCTTTCGTCCTGGGAGGTCTGATGCTGAACAGAAGTATTGTGCTCTATCCTTCGATGCACCGCTGCTATTAAACGAAGAGTCACAATTCAAACCCCAGAAATAGACTCCCATGCCGTGGGGAGGCCTATCCTAAGAGCACATCTAAGTCATATCTGAGCCGGCGCCTGTTTCGATGTGTCCAACCTTACTTCGATTTCCTTGATTCGGCCATGTCAATATTATCATTCAATCAATATCCCACTGATCGAGCAAATAGTCCTAATCGAATTACGAGTACTGTTTGAGAACACCCTTCCCTGACCCTGCTTTTAAGTAAGGGGCGTCATATCAATATCCCACCACCAAGATGGAGAGAACAGAAATTGTACAGAGTACAGATCCTCCGATGCTAGCGAAGCCGGGCATTATTCACAATTAATGGCGTCCTTGACATCTCATCGAGCTATTTTGGCCCCAGCACACGAGAGATTCCATTTTGGATCTGCAGCACAAAGTATGTTATTTCTAAAGAGAGGTTTATAACCGCTACTCGGCCGACCATCGGCTCTGGTCAAAGGGCTTTAGCAAACCGATAATTAATAATTGCGGCAACTACGCCTCTGTGGTCCTTACGAGGTGATTGAAGACACCCAAACTATCGGCTTTCTAAACAGGAAATTGAGTCGAGTCGAACTAATTCTTCTGTGTCCGCCATCAGGCGAACTGTTCCTGCAGGAGATCAGCCTGGTGCCAAGATCCATTTCACTGGTTTAACCAGACTCGGCCAATTCACTGCTGGGATGGAGTATTGTTTGGTCGTGAAATATCATCTTTTTTCTGTAGTTCCAAGGCACCCTTCTTCTCTACTAGGTACCTTATCTCTAGGGAGATGATTTGCGGGCCCATTTACTTGATTTTGGAATGCTGTCTATCCTTGGAAACCACCTCGTCTCTTTCGGGTACTAGTAAATATGGTGATCAGATAACTGCTTCATAATGCCTTTGTCCAGTCTTTAGTCACGGTCACCATGATCGAACATAAATAATAAAGGTGTGGTATCCTGTCAAGACAACTTCAGGTTTATGAAGGTTCCCAAGACTTGGGTATCCATCTTCAATCAACCCTATATACACACACCCATACTCTCTTAAAACTGTTCAATTTAACACCAACCCAACTCGTCAACATGAAGATTACCACCGCTCTCTCTGTCCTCGCTCTTGTCAGCTCTGCTCTGGCTCTCCCTTCCAACACGAAGAAATCCGACAACTCCTGCGTTAGCCCCATTTGCTGTGCTCAAATTACCACCGCCAGCGACCCTGCCGCTGCCACCATTCTCGGGTTGCTGGGCATCGTCGTAACTGGGGACAATGGCTCCGTTGGTTTAACTTGTATGTAGCCTGTATCCTTAAGGTAATGATACTTTTTTTGTTTGTACCCGACTAATATTTTCTAATAGGCTCCGCCTACAACAGCATCGGCACTTGCGACACCAAGCCCCAGTGCTGCGCTGAGCCCAATGTTGGAGTAAGTACCTTGTCTCTCTGTAAGACAATGTTCTCCTAGACTAACCAACAACAACAACAGAATGGTATCATTGCTCTTGGTTGCAGGGATCTTGAGTAAATTCTTGAACGCTGAAGAACTTGATGAACGGTTCGGTGCATTCTCCACCCGCAGTATCAGGATAATCAATGTCTAAAGGAAGAATGTAAAATACAAAATGCTGAACACGTACTATTTCATTCACAGCCCTGAATTGTACGTGTATCTGGCCCAGGGTAGTGTTTTATGATCATTCTACTAGTAGAATGCAGTACAAGTGGGGTGTCAATTATGCGCTTCTGGGCGTGTTAGCGCATAATACAAGCATTCTCACGGGGTTGGTATACTTAGGTCTGGATATGGCTAATGATAATCATATATAGCTGTAGTATCTACTATCTATATGTAGGTGATAAATTGTCTTTCAATTGGCGACATATTACTAGTCCAGTCAGGGTTGACTGAGCAGGAGTTCATATATTAGCAGAGTCGAGTTGGTCGGGTTTACTGTCAATTGGGTGTGAAAAGAGACATCAAAAGACATCATTGATGAAACACAACGCTCAAGGATCAATATAAACACCCCAAAGAGTAGTTACTGTGTAGTTAATATCTGTTGTGTCAGAATATCGCTTTAACTCAATCAGGGCGTTCGTTGCTGGGGCAGAATCCAAAACAAACCGATAAGTTTTCATAAATTTAAAATGTTTTATCGATACCCCAAGAAAAAGTGGCACTTCACCCCTCAACACGCTTAACAACACTCGCTTCTCCACGCCAATATCACCAAAATCCCCCGATCTCGACAATCCCTCGCTGTTCGTCTCTATTTGAAAAAGAGGAAAATCAACCCTGGTGAATGACTGATGCCGCAGACTCCACTCGACGAGCTCTCCTAGATTCGCTCTCTGAACAGCTGTACCCCTCCAAACAACACAATTCCACACAACTGAATCGACATATGCCACCTCGAACTTAGCCTCTGAACCGACAACATGGCTAGAGAAAGTAACGCCCCAGCGGATTCCACCGCGCAGGGAACTCCTAGAGAACAGCAAACACGTCCCTTATCCCACCATCCGGAGTTTGGGAAACCCTCGCCAATCCGTCCATCCTACTCCAGTCTTAACTCCAATAACAACAACCTCTTCAATATACCCAAGCAAAACCGCCCTAGACCTGAACATCATAGACCAAAACAGCCACAGCCACCGCAGCAACAGCAGCCACAAGCTCGACCTCACAACCCCCAGCAGCAGAGACCCGTCCCGACTAACTACCGACCGATCATCCCTCCAGGTGCGACGTCAACCCCGAAACGGAACGAGCCATTCGACCCTTTCAAACCAGTCCGACCATCTGCGTATACTAGTCATCGAATCACACGCCCTATCGACGACGATGTAGTCGAGATTCGCCGTCCCGAGAACATCACCTTCAACACCCCGCGAGCCCCGAAGACTTTCTATGCTTCGAGACCATCTCCCGTGAAAATGACGAACGCAGCGAAGAACCTGCAGAATTTCGTCGACCTTACGAAGGGCGGCGGCTTCTCTCCTGCGCCCTTGGGCCGAAATACCGCGTTTGGTTCTATCGGTGCGAGCGACTATGTGGATACGGCGAAGGCGAATGAGAATATCAAAGCTCTACTCGAGGGAGCATTCGAGGATGAGGACGAAAAGCAACACAAGCCAAAGGGCAAAAAGAACAAAAAGAACAAAAAGAAGGATTTGTCTCAAAAGGGAGAGAGGAAGAGCAGCCAGAGCCAAGAGAAGGGTAAACGGGATAGCCTCGACATTGATGACCTGGCTGCTCAACTACAAGGCGTGAGCGTCGAAGAAACCCAGGTTACTGCCGACGAAAAAGTTGTGGATGAGGTAGAAAACCCTCAATCCTCAGCCACAAAGAGTATCGAAGACGTCCCCGAGGAAGCTGAAGGTACCAAGGACGAGAAGGATCCCAGCGCTGCTGAGTCGGAGAGTGAGGAAGACGAGGACGAAGACGAAGAAGAGGATGATGGTACGGTAGAGGGGCTGCAGGTCAAACTTCTTCCTCACCAGCGCCAGGGCGTTAATTGGATGTGCGAAAAAGAGACGGGTTCACGGAAAACTAAGGGCGAGGCAAAAGGAGTATTGCCTAAGGGCGGGATTCTCGCAGACGACATGGGTCTTGGAAAAACTGTCCAAGCCATTGCCTTGATGCTCACTAACCCAGTGCCCGCTCAGGGGTCAAGTGGACGACCTGCTGAGTCCGACGACGAAGAGGAAGAAGAGTCCGATGACGGTGATGATAAAGAACAGAAGACGCGAAAGTTTCCACCTGGGCTGAGTAAATCCACTTTGGTTGTTGCTCCTCTCGCCCTGATAAAGCAGTGGGAGTCTGAGATCAAAACAAAGGTCGAGGCCTCTCATAGGCTTCGCGTGTGTGTTTATCATGGCAATGCTCGAACCAAAGCAACAGATAGCTTGGAAGATTACGATGTGGTTATAACTACTTATGGCACTCTGACATCTGAGCATGGTGCGATTGCTAAAAACAGTAAAAAGTCGGGTGTCTTTTCTGTTTACTGGTACCGTATTATCCTCGACGAAGCACACACGATCAAAAACCGAAATGCCAAGGCAACCCAGGCTGCATACGCCTTGGATGCTGAATACCGGTGGTGTCTGTCAGGCACGCCTATGCAGAATAACCTCGACGAACTGCAAAGCCTTATCAGGTTCCTACGAATCAAGCCTTACAACGATCTAGCAGCCTGGAAGGACCAGATTACAAGGCCTCTCGCCAATGGGCGTGGGGGCCTTGCCATCGAGCGACTGCAGATAGTACTAAAGGCTTTTATGAAAAGACGAACGAAGGATGTTTTGAAGCTCAACTCCAACCTTAAACCTGGCCAGTCTAATTCCCGTGGCGGGGAGAAGAAGTCCACCGGCTTCCAGATCGTGAAACGTGAGGTTATTAAGGTGGCAGTTGAATTCATGCCGGGAGAGATGAACTTCTACAGACGTCTGGAACAACGGACGGAGAACAGCCTTGAAAAGATGATGGGTGACTCGAAACTCGACTATGCTGGAGCATTGGTATTGCTCTTGCGTCTTCGACAGTCCTGTAATCACCCTGATTTAGTGAAGAGTGACCTTGCCAAAGACAAGGATATTCTTCTGCAGAATGGGTATTCCGATAGCCAGTCTTCCTCCGGAAAACAGAACGATTTGGATGCCATGGCAGACCTTTTCGGTTCACTGAGCGTTGTGTCGAAGAAATGCGACATTTGTCAGACCGAACTGAGCAAAGAAGAGGCGAAGGGCGGTGCTAGCAGGTGCAACGAGTGCGAAGCTGATTTCAACACGGATTTTGTTACTGGCGGCAAGAAGAAAAAGACCAAGAGCTCTAGGGAACCTATCGATCTCACACAGTCGCCTTCTCAGGTCTCTGAAGCTCGCAAAGCCCGTGCTCGCAGAAACCGAAAAGTCGTGATGGACAGTGACGATGAGGAAGATGACGGCGAATGGATCGTCCCTGAGAACAAGCGTACAGCACTCACCCTTGGGAAAGCCGGAGGGTCCGACGATGAGAATGCCGAGGGAGGAGGAGAATGGATTAATTCAGAGGATTCTGAGACTGACGATGATGACGATGATGAACCAGAATCACCCAGTCGAAGAGCCAGCAAAAAGAGCTTCCCGAAAGAAGAAGAAGAAGAATCCGATGACGACATATACCTGAATCCTGGAGACGACGATAATGCGGTCCTTCCATCAACGAAGATCCGCCATTTGATGAAGATCCTCCGGCGCGAGGCATCGGACTACAAGTTCATCGTTTTCTCTGTCTTCACCTCTATGCTTGACAAGGTCGAGCCGTTCCTCAAGCGTTCGGGCATCGGATTTGCGCGCTATGACGGAAGTATGCGAAACGACCTTCGCGAGGCGAGTTTGGAAAAGTTAAGAAACAATGGAGCGACACGCGTACTGCTTTGTAGTTTACGAGCCGGGGCGCTGGGACTAAACTTGACCGCAGCAAGTCGGGTAGTCATCCTTGAGCCGTTCTGGAATCCTGTAAGCTGACCATTTATATATATATATATATTTTGCTCGAAGACTAATCCCTTTTATAGTTTGTCGAAGAGCAGGCTATCGACAGAGTACATCGACTTAATCAGACCGTGGATGTCAAGATCTACAAGATGATTATCAAGGATACGGTCGAAGAGCGGATTCTCGATCTACAAGATCGAAAGCGTGAGCTAGCCAACGTCACGATCGAGGGTAAGACGGCGGCAGCCAAGCTCACGATGAATGATATGATGGCGCTCTTTGGCAAAGACGCCGAGCTACGATATACGGACGAGCGAGGAAACGCTGGTCTTGCACAGAAGGGAAGGCTTTTGAGCTCAAATAGCGAGGCGACGAGCCAGCCACTTTCGGATACTAGATGGGATAGCTCTCGTGATCGCAATCGGAAGCCTGAGAGGCGGGTGCCGTCGACGGAAGATTCTGTCTATGGACGACGGTGGTGAGAAGGGATTGATTGTCTTGGACATGTAGCGGGACACTTTTCGGGTTGCTTTATTTACTGTACATGACGCGTAATTTGGGGAGTTTTATTTTGGCGTTGGAATCAGTGCTAGAGGATTGCAGGATGGATTTCTTTTTGTTTTCTTTCTTCTTATCTTTCAACATTTAGGGCTCAGACAGCTTAGACTTGAAGTCGGACATTATTCATTTCCTTCATACATGGCCTAATTAGAGTACACAGTATGATTAATAGATACCCAGCGTGTCAGTAAACCTAGGGTACGCATCGTACCACGATCGCAGCGATCTAGACTACTACTAAATACTTCGTAGGAGCTTCTCCGCGTTGAACCGGGTCTATTGACAGATCATATTACCAGCAAACAAGAAAGAGACACATCAATTTGCAAGGAGGCCGCGAATCCAAGATGCGGTGGATACATGAGACATGTTATATCTCCTGGAGTGTTGAGGTTTTCAAGTACTTATACTACGTACGTAGTAAGGTAGAAAGAAACTCGATAGAGCTGGCCTTTGAGCTCAGTCGTGATGTGCTTGAGTCCTGGCAGAAACACAACGTTTACGAGACGATTTGAGAGGGCGGTTGGATGATGAGTACGTCCTGTACTGGTGAATGTAGTAATAATATTAAGGTTTTATTTCTTTTTCCCCTTTACTAGACTGTATCAACTGAGAATAATGGCTGTATTCTTGGGCTCACAGCCTGGTTGATCAGTCACCTTGAATTGTTCTACTACTTAGTAATAACGAGACTATAGTTAGGTACTTAGCCAACGAGCAAAGGTGGTTGGTGAGCTTAGAAGCGACATGGAGATCTTCACTTGAAGGGCGCTGGTGTTGAGTTGCTGGCGGGGATCCTGTCGGAGATGGAGCCTGTTTGGTGAGTTAGCCTGGTGGTCTATAGAGAAAGTACCTAGTTTTACAGTATAGATGCAGAATTAATGAGTTTTGGTTTCGCAGGGTTTAACATGTGATTTTCTATTCTACTGCAGATGTTAATAAAATCTTACAAGTCGCACTATAAGTACTTGTAGAACTAGAAATTCGGAGTAGGGTAATTGAGATCTAATATATATAAAAATACAGAGTAATATTATTAAATTATACTATTATTACAGAGTTATGCCAGTTCAGCTCCCTCTGATGGTGAGGCAACTGGAAAACGTGGCGGCCACGAGATGTGCCACGCCGGGAGGAAAGAAAAAAAAAAAGAACACCGCTAATCACCTATGATTTGAATGGCTCTTCAGCATCCTCGTACAGACTAGAGGACTAGACGAAGATGAATATTATGATTATTATGGGGTGGTTTGAGGTTGACTTTGGACTAGGCTTGTAGCTCGTATTCTCCTCCCATACCCCTAAAACAGCAGCGAGACACTGCAGCCTTCGTTTGCCTTTCTGGAAGAGCGTTGGAAAAAGAAAAAAAAAAAAGGTAAAAAGTCAGTTTCAAACTTGCCATAATAATCTCATTTCATGCGATCGTCTGCTTTTAAATCTTTTCCCTTTTTTTATCCCCTCTGCTATTTCGTATTACTGGCCACTAACACTGCTGCTACTTCCACTCTTAGAAGCTGCTCCGGCCCGTCGGTGGACAGAATTCTGCCTGCGCAACGCCTAATATTATTATTAGAGATTCTCGTTTCTTCTTCTTCCTTACGACTTGAGGGCTCCTTTTCCAACTACGACTAGTCAAGTGTTCTACTCTTACTACTCTTACTACCTATTATATTACCCTTGCTATTATTACTCTCACTACTGCTCTCGCTACTACGGCTGCTACTACTACGATCTCTTCCCCCCCCCCCCCCCCCCAGATTTATCCTCTCCATTGCCGACCGTCCTCTCTTCGCATCTAGGTACTCTCCTTCTTTGTCTCTTGTCTCTCGTCTCTTGTCTTGCGACTCAGAATATTCTTCCGCTTGAAGTATGTTTCACCCTCCGAAATGCCCCAGTCTGCCAATTGGGGAAATTCAAACCGCTCCGCCCACACATTTTCTCCCACTTGATTAAATCGGGCTTCTCTGCAATCGACTGTCCCCCGATTCAGATACTTCTTTGTCTGCTGGACTAATATCCTCTGTCTTGTGTGCTTTTGTTTTAGGTCTGCATGTGGTCAATCCCAGTGCTTCCCCCCCCCCCCCCCCCCTTTCGTCAACCACCACTACCGCTCCTCGTGGTGACGTTCGCCAGCTCCCGTGTCCGCTTCACTAAATACTCCCCTCCCCTCCTCTTAATTTCATTCCTTCTCGAAAAAAATCCCCGGCTTTCGATTCAACCAACTGCTCGCTTAGTTTAGTACGATATAGTCTCGAATGGGATGTTGTCGGAGGTGACGCAGAAGAAGGATCTCAGCCTCTGTTGTTACACGGCTTTTTAAATGGGGAATTCACAAGGTCGACAGGTGGCCTCCGACGACGAGGGTGCGTACCACATCTCCTCGATTCCGCGTCCCTGCGTCTCTGCGTCCCGTCGAGCGCGGACCATTACCGGATATGGTTACTAAAAGGAAGACGTGCTTGGTGCTGACAACCTGGGATAGTGAACCTGAACCAATTTCGACTTCTCCGGGTCGTCGGTAAGGGTGCTTTCGGCAAGGTCCGTATCGTCGAGAAGAAAGATACTGGCTTGACGTTTGCCCTTAAATACATTCGGAAAGAAGAAGGTACCGCATCTGAGCCCCTTTTTTAAATATATATTCTTCACAGGAGGCTAATTGGGTCGTTTTATGCGTCCTATAGTTGTCCGTTCAGAAAGCGTACGCAATATCATTCGTGAACGGCGGATGCTCGAGCATCTGAACCATGCATTCCTTTGCAATTTACGATATAGTTTCCAAGATATAGAGTACATGTGTGTTCATCTCCGCCCTGGGATCATCATCTATATCCCCGCATCTGTTCGACTGTTGCTGACTTGACAAGTTATATTGTGGTGGATTTGATGAATGGCGGCGACTTGCGATTCCACATATCGCGGAAATGTTTTACGGAGGAAGCAGTGAGGTTCTGGATTGCTGAGCTCGGCTGTGCTCTGAGGTACATCCACTCTCAAGGCATCATCCATCGCGATGTCAAGCCAGACAATGTGCTATTAGACTCGGAAGGACACGTCCATTTGGCCGACTTTGTATGTTTCCTAACCCGATCAACCCTGAGCTGACCTCAGTTAATATTAATTTTGGCAGAATGTGGCTTCAGACTTCCGACCAGGAAAGCCTCTCACGAGCAAGTCCGGAACGCTGGCATATCTGGCCCCCGAGGTCTACGAAGGAGGAGGCTACTACTTCGAAGTTGACTGGTGGTCGCTGGGTGTCACCTTCTACGAGTGCATTTACAACAAGGTCCGCCCCGCCGCTCACTAGCATAATATTCGATCCCCAATTCGTGATAGAACTAACCCGATTGTCCAGCGACCGTTCGAGGGTCGGAGCCAGGATGTTCTCAGCGAAAACATTCGAAAAGCCCAACCGAAGTACTACGTCACAAACCCGGCTGTCTCTATCCCATGCTTGCGAGCCATGGCGGCGTTCATGGAAAGAGACCGAAGCAAACGGATTGGCGCCATCAGCTTCGAGAGTTTCACTTCCCACCAATTCTTTGCGGACATCGACTTTGTTGCGCTGGAACACAAAGAAGTGCCGCCTGTTTTCCGACCGTCTAGCGACAAGACAAACTTTGATGCCACATATGATCTGGAGGAACTACTTCTTGAAGAGGCCCCGCTCGAGGCCAGAGCCCGCAGACAGAAGCCGAGGGCGGAGTTACGGGAGGACGCAACGGCAAAGGAGATCCGGGAAGACGAACTCCACCGTCTAATCGAAACAATGTTCGAGCCGTTTGACTACACGATGGTAAACTATAGAGGGTGAGTGGTCATTTCCTGGAGTTCAATGCTTGCCTACTAACGGTCTGCGGGGTAAAGTAATGCTGCGGAAGCTATTGCAGCCTCGAAGTGAGTTCCAGTGGCATGATCGTTGTATAACCTCTGTACTTATTGTTGTCTAGGAACCCTGAAGATTGCCTCCCACTAACTGTCAATTCGACACATACGCGCCACTATTCCCAGCCTGATTCTTCGACAGGTTCTCCTGTACGTACTGAAGGGTCTGTTTCTCGCCTGACCCAACCCGACAATCAGTCCATTGGGGAGGCATTAGAGCCCCAATATTCCGCAACCAGCCAACCACCTCTACCAATGTCCCAACCGCCACCGCCGCCACCACCTGCTCCCGCTTCCGCTACTGCTACTGCTACTGCTCCCAATTTCCACCGTCCTTTCGCTCCACCAGCTCCTATACGCCCACGATCAACCGCGCGTAAGGCGAGTAAGGGTGGTGGAGTTCAGATGGTGTTGGAAGAAGCAGGGAGCTGGACTGAGCTTGCAGACCAGAGTTCCACTATTCCAGCGGAAGGATTCGATACCGCAGGCAAGGCAAAACCGACAAACAGCGGTATGCTGGCATTTTTGAGTCGTAAGAAGGGACGCGACAGGAGCCCGAAGCCACAAGAGCCGGGTGTCCTTGGCAAAGAAGGGGCCCGACAGATTATCAGCTGAAGAGCGTACATGGTATATGCAAAACGTCACGTCGTCTACTTCCTGTTTCAAATGTCAGGATGTCATGAATTCCTGGTGACTGATTGAAAGTGTGGTTTTTCTTGATATCTACGACGCATTGGTGTGGGATGCCATCTGCGATCTAAATTAACTGCATGATTCGGCCCTGGGACCCGTCAAAGTTTGCTAGCTTTAGAAGCTACTCGGCTTTGAGACTTCTTGCCTATATATCTTGGCAAACAGCTCTTGTGGTCGTTATTGCGCTCGTACCAGGCGTTCTGGATGTGGCATGTCGAAAGAGTGTCGATGAGTCTTGCGACTACTTTCGACAGACGGTCACATGGAGCGATAATAGAATTTCCTTAATTTTGCTTGATACTCGATTCCCCGGATTCAGCGCTGATTCTTTCTATCTCTCTCTCTCTCTCTCTCTCATATACATTCTATATTTTTGACTTTTTGATTATGATTTTTTTTGTTTATTTCAACTGGGGTGGCTCCGGAGTTAACAGAACAGGGCGATTAACATATGACACTCCACATACATAATCTCATCTATCTGGCATATTGATGTTCATTCAGGTGTACTTTACCCAATATTTTTTCTTTTCTTCTCTTTTTCTCTTTATCTATATTTCCTTCTTTCTCCCATTCCCGAGTTAGAGTGGCGTTCGCATACCCCCCCCCCTGGTGATATTGGTTGTTGATGCACAGTATGGGTCTCATGTCTGGGCAGACGACGAGGCTGGGCTTATACTTACTTTTACTCTGTTTCCCCCTTTCCGACTTGTAATTAATGATGCCTCCCTATAGATAGAAGTGAATAGGATCTGCATTGCGGTGGTAGAGTATCTTTGATCTTTAATCTTTACTACTTATAGTAACACTTGGGTGGATGGGCATGAGACGGGTGTCGGAATTTTTTCCCAGAGGTCCAGAATCTGGAGGAATGACTGTTATCTAGGTGGTAGTAGTAGTAATATTACCTAGATAGACGTGGTAGACGTGGTAGAGTAGTAAGAAAAGAGGGATATCAATTATCAAATCATAAGGTATGGATTAGGTATGGAGACAGCCCAAGAACCAACAACCTAGTAGACACCACGCTTGACCAAAAAGACATGAAAAAAAAAACCTGCACTGTGATAGGAGGTAGAAGTCGTATCTAGAAATAGAGAGAAGAAGAAGAAGAAGAAGAAGAAGAATAGAAAAGGGTATAACCAGTGAATGGGGAATAGTTATATACTGATGTTTATATCCTGAGTCTTTTGCATCGTAGTCCACGTTTAGCGTTTATGCATTTACCACGGCGTCAAATCCATGCTTCCTCATACAAGGAAGGAGGAAGGGGGAGGAGACTAAACCCGCGCCTCATCACCTGGAAGCTCCTGGATGGGAAAGTGATGCGTTGTCGTGGTGGTCGTGGTGGTCGTGGGCATGTGCGCTGTTGAGGACGTCCCGTCCGCTTCAATGGGTGGGGAGTACGCACCACCGAGCTTGAACGGTGATGGGTTCGACAGGTCCTGCGGTGGGATGGAGTTGGATACCTGGTGATACTGCGATGTTGGCGGGGGCTGGTGTTGCTGGATTTGCTGCTCGCGCTGCCAGGCTGCGGTTTGGCGACGACGGCGGAAGTAGAAGAGGGCTACGCCTGCTAGGGCGAGGAAGGGGATTCCGAGGCCAAGGCCGACGCCTAGACCGGCTTTTGCGCCGGATGAGAGGTCGCCGGAAGAGGTGTTATCGCCTACGGCTGTTTCGGGGGTTGTGGTTGCGGATGTTGTTGTTGAGTTTGATGTTGGGGTTGGAGTTGATGAGGTTGTGGTCGTTGTTGTTGTGGTAGTAGTGGAAGTGTTGGTGGCATTGATACGGAAGTAGGAGCTGGAGAAGAAGCGCTCGCCGCCCTCGTTGACCCAGTTCTCGTTCCAGAGGGTAAGGAAGAAGACGTCGTTCCAGGCGAGGTCGACGGGGGGAGTCATGTTGTATGTGAGCGAGTTTGGGGGGTTTTCAACAAAGTCTGGGGGGAGGGGGTTGTTAGTATAATATCATTGCAGTACCCTAGATGGATATGCTCACTCATAAGACGGATATAGGAGGAGTTCTCATTTTGATAGAGCAGCAGACTGATAATGGTCCAGTTGGTATTCCAAGACAACAGCGTTGAGTCATGTTCCTGGTAGACAGGATACTGTGCTGAATTGTTTCCACTGGCCAGTTGATCTGCCTGAGAGCCAGGGCTGATGAAGAAGTTTGTGTCCGCCTGGCAGAGGCCAACCAGGAGGACAAACAGAACAAGAGGATTCATGACGGTTTTTTTACGTCCTTCAATTCTCCTGTATATGGAGTACTGAAATCAAGGTGGGTGGGGGCTAAGAGGAGGAAAACAGCATCATCCTCTGCACAGTAGACTCGAAAATTTGGGCCCTGTTCTTTTTATTATAGATCTCGGGCTCTGACAGGCATCTGTCATCAAGGATCCGTGCGAGGCTGGGAGAGAGGAAAAAACTTCCAACAGCCCGTTAGGATAGGGAAGGCTTAGGCCTTTTAAGGCATCGTGTGGTTGTGACAGGCAATCCATGTTGGCAAGAGGCGTCCGTATTCCGTAGCACAAGACTGCTAATATAAGCCTGAAACTACTACTAATAATAATATTATTATGGGGATTGCAATTGCAGCGACGCAGGTTATTGTTATTATTATTACTGACCTGGTCCACTCGATCCTTGCGAGGTACTAAACCTGCAGTTGAGTTTAGGACACACGACGGGCTGGAGCCTTGAGGCTGTACGGGACACACAGGAGGAAATTAGTAGGGCGGATTGCCAATCAGCAGCAGCAATTAATCGCTGGGATTCGATCAGCGGCTGAGGACGATGGGAGTTGGAGCTTTGGAGGAGGAGAAGGAGTAGCCTAGTAGATTTGTGGTGGAGCAATGGAAGAGTTAGTGTGAGTTAGTTGGAAGAGAGAGGGAGAGAGAGGGCATTACCACTCATAGGGATTGTTATTTACCCGGAATGGAGAAGTTGAGATGGAAACTGTCGAAGAGGCTATTGTTTCAGATGTAGAGTTAGTTGTTGTAGTTGATGTTGTTGTACAGTTCGTTATTCTCCTCTGTCCTCCATAATATCATCACATCATGGAGATGCCTGACTAACCAGGCAGCGCCGACTGTTTCAACGATCTTCTTCCCCTCTTCTGCTTCTTCATCTGCTTTTTCTTCTCTTCTTCTTTTTTCTTCAATATTCTTTTCATCCCCTTCGTCTCCTCCCTCATGCCACTCGACTTCTCACTAAGATCCAAGTTCCAAAAGCCCGTGTGGATGGCGCTGGCCGCCGTCTGCATCGTCTGCTCACTTCTCCTACTGTTCTACGAAGCAATGCCAGTGTCGTGGGATCGCCCAGTGGCTGCCACTACTACTAATCGGCCTAATGAGACGCCACTCAGCACCGGTAATAATCATAATAATAATACTACCACCAGTCCCGACAGGAACAACAACAACAACAATAATAATAATAATAACAATGGCCTTGGCGACCGCCGATGTCAAGCTCTCGCAGACCCTGGAAATGTGCAGTTTGTCATTAAAACCGGCGCCACCGAAGTTTATGAGAAGCTCCCCACGCAGCTGCTCACCACTCTGGGCTGTGTGGAAGACTTCCTCATTTTCTCCGATCTAGATGAGCAGATCGGTCCCTATCACATCCGGGACACTCTTGCCGACTTCAATGCCACACTGAAGGCCACTCTGCCGGACTTCGAGCTGTATCGCCAGCAGCAGGAGTTCCGCCGTACCGGACAGGACATGGCCCAGCTCAAGGGCAGTGCTGCCTGGGTCCTTGATAAGTACAAGTTCCTGCATCTGGTCGAGAAAGCCTGGCACGAGCGGCCCAATCGGGAATGGTACTTCTTCATAGAAACAGACACCTACGTCGTGTGGACCAACTTCGTGCTCTGGCTGCGTAAGATCTCCCCGCCGCGCGAACCGCTCTACCTGGGCTCGGTCGCATATGTCGGCGGCGAGCCCTTCGCACACGGTGGCAGTGGCTTTCTTATCTCAGGCGCGCTTCTCGAGCGTCTCGTCAACCAGAACCCGGGTATGGCCAACCGCTACGACGATGCCTTCACCAACCAGTGCTGCGGCGACTTCGTCCTCGCCCATACTATCCGCACAGAGCTCGACATCGGTGTCAAGAACCACTGGCCCCAGATCAACGGCGAGAAACCGTCTACCATTCCCTTCGGGCCGACGCATTGGTGCCAACCCGTCGTCACAATGCACCACCTCCATCCGCGCGAGCGCACCGCCATCTTCGATTTTGAGCAGACGCGCCCGGATCTAACTGTACCTTCCCTTTCCCCTTACATTTCTCTTTCTCCGTCTTGAAAGGTATAGCCAAACTGACCACGGCGGGTGAAACCCCAAACAAATAAAAGGTCCCTCTCACCTTTCGCGAAGTATCCGAAATCACTTTCCCCCGGGATAACCTACGTGTTATCGAAGAAGATTGGGACAACCTGTCTAACGTGAAAATCGAGTTCCTGGGTGGGGCCCTCCCAACACTCGACAGCTGTCGGGACGGCTGCCTAGGTCTGGACAAGTGTTTCCAGTGGCGCTTCGGCGATGGGGAGTGCCACTATTCGACGGAGGCCTTCAGACTTGGTACAAAGCGTGCACCTGAAGAAGGTCGGCGGTGGGTGTCTGGGTGGAATGTCGAATATATCCAGCACTGGCGGGAGACGCATCCATGCGATAAAGTGGAGTGGGTCAAAGCTCATTAAATTCGAGCACGGGCTGGGGATCCCCCTTTTTCCCCTTATTTTCTTGGGTATGACAAGTTTAGTCTACAGAGTACAGGGTACGGACTAGTTATAGAGTACTATTTAGAAGTTAGAGAAAGGGTGTTCTATCGTCTGCAGGCGGACGGACAATTTCAAGGCATTCCTTATGCAAGGGCCCCTGTGTTTCATGATGTGACAGATGATCTAGAGCTGTGCATTAGGTAGAAGGCTTGGGTTTAGATCAAAAGAAAGAAAGAAAGAAAGAAATTAGATATCTCATATCAATAAAGTCTAATGGAGTATATATGTACAAAGCTGTGTGATCCATGCATTTAATCATTCCCGTCCACATAACAGGCTATTCTTTAACCCAAAAAAGAGAAGAAAAGAAAAACAGAAAGGGTCCAAAAAAAAGGAAAGAAAAAAGAATTCTATCATGCAGATTTCACCTCCTGCCCCTCTTCCCCTCCCACCTCATTCTTCCACGACCCAAAATAATGATGCGACACCAAATAAGGCCCCTGATCCTCAGGGAATCCCCCCTGTAGAGCCGCAAACGCCGCCTGTGGAAACACAAGGACGTCCCCAACAAGCTTCGGCGCCTTGAGCTGCGCAATATCCTGCTTCCCGACAGTCTTGCCCGTCGCAGTCGAGACACTCTCCAGCAGGGCAACCGTCATCGCCTGCGGACCCGTCACAGCAACCACATCCGGAATCATGGGCTTCGTAAGTCCCGAGATAGACACGTTATTCTCGGTCGCGAGAGTCTTCAGCTGCGAGAGGATGTAGCGGATTGTCAGTTCGAAGTGCGGGAGGCGTGGCTTCGCCATGACCGTCCAGCTGGCGAATTGCCAGCCGTCGAACTCGATGCCCACGACCACGTTGATGGGGTTATGTTCGGTGTCCTTGAGGAAGGTCTCGGGGATCCAGGAGGCAACGGGGACATCGCAGGAGACGTCGAGGTCGCTCCAGATGCCGCCGTCGGCGTAGAGGATGAGGATGCGCAGGAAGTCGGCTTTGAGGATGGGAACGGTTAGGGCCATGAAGGTTTCTACGACTTCGGGCCAGTCGGAGTAGTGGTCTAGGACGTATTGGTCGCCGCTTTCATCGGTTAGGAGCTCGTGGCGGAAGTTGGGGTTCTTCTCGAGCCAGAGATCCATGAGCTGGCGGGCTTCGTCGTTGACGCCCTTGTGGCCGCATTTGTGCCAGATTTTGGCGGGGAAGGAGGCGGAAGAAGAGGAGGAGGAACCTTGGACGGTGAGAGGGGAGGAGGAGGAGGATGATGATGATGATGATGAAGACTCCTGGTTTTGCTTGGGTGCTTCGACTGTTACTGTTGTAGTGGCTGTGACGACGCTGGTGACGGTGACGGTGACGGGTTCGGGTTCGGGTTTGGGGTCTGTGGTGGCGGTAGAGATAGCGGTACCAGTAGCAGAAGCAAGAGGAAGAGGAAGAGCACCGAGAGAAGTGTGCAAAGTTGAGGTTTCACGAAGGGCCTCGTTCTGGGTGGTGAGACGGAGGACTCGGTGGAAAAGGTACATATTGAATATGAGGAGGAAGACCACAATGGCGGCCCCATAGCGGCCTGGGCTCATGATAACGCCCATAGTGAAAAAAATATGCAAAGATGAAAAAAAATACAATAAAATAAAAAGAATTAAAACTGAGAAAGAGAAGAAGAATAATAGGAAGAATAAACAGAAGAATAAAAGGAAGAGAGAGAGAGAGAGGAGAAAAGAGAGTGTGGGCGTGAGAGTAACACAGGCTGCGCGATGAACAAAGAGATCAACATACGAACATGGCTGGAACTATCAGCTTAGACAGATGTGGCACTGCTAGTCTAGAGCTGGCGATAGAATATTCATATGCAGGGGCAGCCTTCAGCAGCAGGAGTAGTTTATTAGGCAGTAGTCCGTGGCCTTCAGGGTCCGCTGTCAGCTGGCTCTGGACACTACTGTGTAGTAGTATAACTCTCCGAGTGGAAGTAGACAATAGGAATAGAGGACCACCTGGTAAATTGGCAGGACTTTGGGTGCTCTAGGATAGAAGTCGTAGGAGTAAAATTGCAGGTTGCCTGATGTGAGAGGGAGATTTTCAGACCTAAGTTTAACTCTTGCGAAATAACGATAATAAATGGCGCTGATTGGGGATGTTTTTTGCGCCGTCTCTAATAATAATTGCGATACCCGGTACAGAGTAAATTGCAATACCAAGAAAAGGGTCCAGGGTCAAGTGGAGACGCAAAACGCCGCCACGATGCCCGCCAACGCGCTGTCATTGGCCTTGCATTGCGGGTATCACAGGCCGTATCTGCTAGTACTAACCCGACTTTCGAGGCCGTTTCTTGCCGTAATATCCCGTACGGAATACGGAGTGGACGCTTCCGTCCGGTTATTTTCGCTGCGGGCGGCACAGGGCCAGAGCCAGATTTGCTTTTATCCGCATTAATCAATATCAATGTTATTATATTATGCTGACAATAATAATAATATCACATTCTTTGTTCTTACAATATCCCTGAATATACCCTCCTCTCAATATACTATCCTGTACACTCTGCTGAGAGTAGTTTGTTGTATCGCGAGCGGCAATGCCAAGACCTCACGCTATCCCAATCGGGAAATCCAACATACAGCAACGCCCAAACAACAACATCTTGGCTGCTTCTCGCATGCGCGGCCAGCGACAACGCTTTCCAAGGCTCTCTTTGCTCTGCAGTTCGTAACAGTCTGCATCCCCAGATCTTGAGCACTCACCCAACAACCCCAATGTCCACTCCCCTCCATCCAGGATAGAGTCCTAGCGCGCACAACCTAACATTCTTTCTCCCCCCTTCCCGCCGTCAACGTCGAAGGTCTCCCACACATTCCCGGCCTAAACCAAAGATTGCATGCCAACTCACTCCCGTAGTCGGGACCGCTATGGTCGCGACCGCGAGCGGGATCGTCCCGCGACCCAGCCCCGTAGAAAATACAGAGAACCCGAATACGACGATGACGATGACGATGGCGAGGGGGAGTTAGACGACGCCCCACGGGACAGTCGCCGCTACAACCGCGATGGATATCGTCGCGCACGTGCCGAGTCGCGTGCCCACGAATCTTACGACGATGACGATGCAGACGCGCGCAGATACCGTTCGGATACTGATCGGCGACAGCGGCGGAGGGACCAATCCAAGGCGTCTCCGGCGCAGCGTGTCGCTCGCGATCGAGGTTCCCGAACGAGAGATACAGCTCAAGAGCGAAGTCGGGATCTGGTGGACGAGGAGGAATATGAGGAGGCTGCGCGGAGGCACCGGCGCAGAGAACGGGAGCGCGAACGGGAAAGGGAAAGGGAAAGACATGCTCCGACGTCGTCGAAACATCAGAGTACCGACTCTTCGAATAGCACCGCTCGTCTCCTTAGTGTTGACGCTTTGGCTAAACTTAGCGCTCAATATGAGGAAGAGGACCGCAAGGAGCAGCGTCGGGCCAAAGATGCAGCCAAAGCAGAGAAGAAACGAAGGCGCAAGCGCCCCGTGGTAGAGGAACAAATGCGCACCATAGACCCGTTTCCTGACGAAGTTCCTCGAGGTCAGTCCAAGGGACGCGTTGTGTCTGGTGCGTTTCTGGAAGAAGGACGGAGCCCAGAGATGAAGATGAGGAGGCATCGCGGGGGTGGAGGAGGTCCTCCGGCGGGGACGCGGTCTGAAAAGGAGAGAGGTGATCCAGATGCAGACCCGCCGTTTTGGAAGCGGAGGAAGTGGTGGTGGATTGGCGCTGGCGTCGTCCTCGTGCTCCTGATAATCATCATCGTTGTTGCGGTTGTCGTATCGAAGAACAAAGGCCACGGCTCTGACTCTTCCACCTCAGCGGATTCTAGCAGTAAATCCGATTCCAATTTGGATGGACTGAGCCATGACAGCATTCCCGTATGTCTGACACAGCTCCTTGCTTGTTTATTATAAAATCAATGTGCTGATATGACCTAGAAATCAGCCCAAGGGACCTACCTCGACCCGTGGACATGGTACGACACAACTGGCTTCAACGTAACCTACACCAGTGCTACAGTCGGAGGCCTCTCCATCATGGGCTTAAATTCGACATGGGACAACTCTGCACGCGCTAACGACAATGTTCCCCCGCTCAACGAGGCATTCCCGTACGGTTCACAGCCCATCCGTGGTGTAAATCTGGGAGGCTGGTTGTCAATCGAGCCCTTCATCACACCATCTCTGTTTGAAGGCTACTCCGATGTCATCGACGAGTGGACGTTGAGCGAGCATCTAGGAAGCCAAGCGGCATCGAAAATCGAGGAGCACTATGCCACCTTCATTACCGAGCAAGATTTCGTCGACATACGCGACGCGGGTCTCGACCATGTTCGCATCCCGTTCCCCTACTGGGCAGTCGACCCCATCGATGGCGAACCGTATGTCCCCAGGATTGCCTGGCGATACCTTCTCCGCGCAATTGAGTACTGCCGCAAATACGGCCTGCGCGTGAACCTCGATCCCCATGGTATCCCAGGCAGCCAAAACGGGTTTAACCACAGCGGTCGCCAGGGCCAAATTCGCTGGTTGAACGGAACAGATGGTTCACTGAATGGTCAACGCTCACTCGACTTCCACGACAAGATCTCGCAGTTCTTCGCGCAGGACCGCTACCACAACATCGTCGGCATCTACGGCCTCGCCAACGAGCCCTTCATGCTCTCTCTCGACATCGAGAAAGTCCTCACCTGGACAACCAACGCGACGGAGCTAGTCCAAAGCAACGGCATTAAGGCCCACGTCGCCTTCCACGACGGATTCCTCAACCTAAGCAAGTGGAAGTCAATGCTCAAGAACGGACCCGCGAAACTCCTCCTAGACACCCATCAATACACAATCTTCAACACGGCAGAAATCGTGCTCACCCACAACGCTAAGGTCAAGCTCGTTTGCGACAGCTGGTACAGCATGATCAGCGAGATCAACAGCACATCCACTGGGTACTCCTTCCCCTTTCTCTTTTTTCCCCCTTCCTTCTTCCCCATTATCCTCTTTTCTTTCTATGTCCTCTCAACTAACAAGTAACCCCTAAACAGCTGGGGCCCAACCATCTGTGGCGAATGGTCCCAAGCAGACACCGACTGCGCAAAATACCTCAACAACGTCGGCCGCGGCACCCGCTGGGAAGGCACCTATTCCACCTCCGACTCAACCGTCTACTGCCCCACAGCCGACGAAGACAACGCTCCGGCCTGTAGCTGCACCAGCGCAAACGCCGACGTCTCGGACTACTCCGACGACTACAAGACCTTCCTATTGACATACGCAGAGGCCCAGATGGCTGCCTTCTCGACAGGTATGGGCTGGTTCTACTGGACTTGGTATACGGAGTCAGCGCCGCAGTGGAGCTATAAGACTGCGTGGAAGAATGGGTTCATGCCGCAGAAGGCCTATGCGCCTTCTTTTACATGTGATGATTCTGTGCCGAGTTTTGGGAATTTACCTGAGAATTATTGATTTTCCCCCTCTTTTTTCCCCTCTACTGTCGTTTCTAGGTAGGGGGTTCGGTTACGGATGTTGTACAAATACATTCATACATAGATATCTGTGCGTATCTGTGTGTACATATACCGTTGCATTTGAAAAGGAATTACTTAGACTACTGTTGATTTGTCTACATTTATTTCTCTTCTTCATTTTTGTCTTTTTGTCTATGATAATGCGGAGACTGGGAAGATAGGCATGTCTCTCTGGATGGTTGGATTCTATCTAGAGTGAATGCTTCTCATTTGTATTGGCAGCTTTCAGATCCATGATTGGATATATGTATATGGAGTCAGCTATATAACAAGCTGCTGTCCTGAGCATTCATACCCTAGCACTATATAGCTAAATTTCTTATTTAAGCAATACTTCTGGTATCAAAAACTTCAGATTGTCGTAAGGGGTTTGGTTCAAATAGGAGACCAGAATGTCACTATGGTTTAGGGTATTCACTGAGAAGACACCATAAAGGATAATATTGTTTAATGTCAGTAGCTTGGGATATAAGAATTCATTAAAGAAGGTAGCTCTGGATAGGAAAATTCATAATTGACATTGACTTTAAAGTGTAACATTGCATGCAATAGACAAACACATTGACATAAATGAGAAACAGACAAATCGAGACAGTCCTCCTATGTCTAGCATAGGTAAAAGGAAGGCACAATAGTATAAACTCCATCAACCACAAACGATGAAAAGAGGATATAAATTGCATGTATCAATTATGGCTATTGAAAGTCCATATTTACGAGCGGTTGAAGGAGAAATAAGAGCTCCAACCCCTGGCGCTTGATCCCGAATCCTTGGGTCCCTCGTTCGTCGTCGTAATAACTGCATCTTTTTCTAGATCTGTTGGCTTTCGGCGAGGCATCTCAGGTCTTCTTCGCTCCCTGTTTACATCTTCTCGGCCACGAGTCCGCGGTCTTTGGCTTCGTGGAAATCTGGGCGTCAAAGGCGTCGTGACAGCCTTGACAACTTGTCGCGCAGAACGACGGAGTGCTTCACGCATTGCCCATTGGCGCTTCTTGGCTATGAAAAACAAAGCGGCCGAGCTGACTGTGTTTAGAAGGACTTATTAGCACTGTATTCTTTGAATTATAAGGGTTTACCCAAGAGCTGGAAGATACTGTGGCAAAGGACAACGCACATCCAATTATCACGACCACACCGACAATTACGCATAACGCGATCATTCCTCCAGAAGATATGCCTGTCGAATCCGAAGACGGTCCAGCTGCCCCAGCTTCGTTTTGGCTTTTGGTATCATTTGGATCGTAGTCATACTGAGCAACAGACTCGGTGACCAGCACCGCTAAGATGAATGAGCGATATGCGAATGTTGTAGTCATTTCGACTTATGCTCGCATAACCCGAGGAAGAGAGATTATAGATTTGAGATGACTTCTGAAGCAGAATGAGAACCTGTTGGAAATATAGAAATCGCTTGTGAACGTGCCTATTGTCAGGGTAAACAAGACCCTGGACTTTCAGGGGTACTATGACTGCTATCTATATAGCTATTTGGAAGGGTAGAAGTCACGCAAAGTGCTAGTCTCCAGGCATCTGCAGGGTCGAAATCCCGGGATTGGAGCACTTGATAGGCTCAGGCATAATCGTCACAAACTCTGAAGATAGAGATCGAAATATTGCCAGTCGGGATTGGCAAGAAGATTTGCTTGAAGGCGCGTAGGAAAATTTAAGGAACGAATCACTGACGACTACGGGTCTGTCACTTTGTGATGTAGGCGCCGCTCGTGTGACAACAGTCTTGGCTGCTTTAATCCTTCGCGAACTGTGCACCGGCCCATTGACGCAGGACTTGTTCATATCGCCCTACATGGGATAGAGAGCGTTAGAGAGCATGCCAGAGGGTATCACTCTTCTTGGAATTCAAAAACCTTGAAACATGCAGTTAGTTGCCTAGTGCCTCTTGATGGATTTAGAGCAGGTACCAATGAAGACGAAGGTCAAAAGGAGAGACGCAGACACTCGAGAGCTGAGTGTGAGTTTTCTCAACGAGCTCCTGCCTTTTTGGTGTGGTCGTCGGTCACGCTTGCCTCGTGAAATGTCCAGCAATCACTTCCAAGTTGCTCTTGAATCTCTCCAAGCTCTTTATTCCACTTGACCTCTTCCTCATCACCGAGTATCTTGAACCTGTGATTATAAGCGTCTTCATATTGTAGCTTGTGGGCTCCTCAGGTCTAACTTTAGTTGCAGCTGGTTATTGCCCAGCGCGTTGAGCAGTTAATGGAATCCTAGACTGATTGGGAATCCCCTGACCGACATGGAGAACAACGGCGACGAAACTGCGGATGTCGAGGGTAGTTTGCGTCTCTCTGGAGCCCAGGGCGAGTATGGTGAAAATGAAGAACTATTGCTTCTACGGATGATAGAGGCAGGTAATGAGCCAAGTCCTCCTCATCTTGAACCTGTAATGGACGACTACGCACCTCTTGGATTGCCTGCGGGAAAAAGACACCAGTCTCCGCTACTTATGGAGCGGCCACAAAGCTCTGGAATCGATACGACGGCTTTCAGCTTTGCAAAGCCAGCTCAAAATGGGAAACCATTTTCTCTTCATCCTTCTTCCAGACGTTCTTCCTCTGCTGCTGTTTCTAGACAAAATTCTAACAAATATGCACATGAGGCTCTCCACTGTTCTAATCCCGAGCAGAAGAGTATAGCAAGGTACGTAAAGTATATTACTCGTGAGTGAGCTTAGTGAGCTTAAAATTAAACCTTGCAATCTTTAAGCAAACACCCCTGCTCGAGTGCTAGAAGTGCCGAATATGCAGCAAGCACCCAAAATGTTGCGGAGACACTCTGCACCGTGGGTTTGCAAAACCCAGCTTCTAGGGCTCCAGATTTATGCTTAGCAGAGTCAAAACAAACCCATCGGAAATCGGATTTGGCTGTCCCGGATACTCATATGGGTCATACTGTTTCAACTAGTTCAACACGGAAATCTGGCCTTCGGGTTCTTGATAGGGGTACGTACTATAACAGGATGGCATTGACATAGATTGTTGATATTATTCGAGGTACAGGATCTCTTGTGGTTTCCAAGACAAAAGTACGTCATGCTTTAATCCCCATGCTTCGAGTGCTAATGCAAAGAAGTTGCAAGGCCCAACATCACCTGGGAGTCGCGGAAAAAACCTTGAGAGGGTGTTGTCTGATGAGCATTCAGTTTTGCCAAACACCAGGCTATCTAGGTCGCGTTCACCTAGGAATCAAATGAAAGTAGTGAAAAAGCGGCAAGCCGACAGGAAAAGAACTGCAAAACGGTTGCAATATGCACCTGCAGAAAACGAGTCTTCACAACTACCCGAAGAAGTTTTATTTCAACAGCTGATCACCCGAATCAAGGCTCGTGAAGAAAGCGAAGCCACTGCGTCATGCCTTAGAAAGGAGATGGAAATTAATATATCAGGGCTTAAGGAAGAGAACAAGGCATTGAAAAGCGAGATTGAGGTGCTCAATGCTAAATTACAAAAAAGAGCCTCCGAGACCAGTAGCTATAGGTCTCAGACAGAGGCTTGGAAGTCAAGAATGACAAAAATCAAAATCTTCCTTAATGAGCTCGATGCGGGCTATCAAAGCCTCCGTGGGGAAGCTATCCACCTCAAGGCAGCTAAAAAGTCATTGGAAAAGGAACGAAAAGAGATAACAGACAATATGGGAGACATCAGAGTGCGTCTCGGCCAGCTCTCTCAAATTTCTCATGAACGAAGGGGCTGTCTCTCAGAGTCGGAAGCTCTGATCGTTGCATTACGAGAGGATCTTAAGCATACGGAAGAAAGGGCTCAGTATGTCCAGTCCCAGCTAACTGATGAAAAGAAGAGATCTTCCCTCCTTGAATTATATATACAGAATAGCGCACGTCGTCAGGATAGAAAGATCGACCTTGTCAAGACTAGCCAACTTGAATTAATGGAAAGGCTTGAGTCAGGCTTCAAGACTGTGAGCAAGAGTTGTGAGTCGTCCAATAAAAACAGTCTTGAACTCCTCGAACACAAACAACAAGAGTGTCTCTCTCTCCTAAGAAGCATTTGTGATGGACTGCCAAATTACAGCACGGACGTACAGCAGTGCAAAGAGAGTCTTCATGACGCCTCAGTCCGGTAAACCCTGAATATAGCCAACATCTTCCTGTGTTGAATTTCTAATAATTACTATAGTTTGGAAACCGTTGCAACCCAGTTCACCAAGGATGTTGAAGGTCATTCAAAGGCATCTGAGAGTGTAATAAGTAGCTTGAAGGAGAAGCTTCAAGTTATTGGAGATACGTTAGGCCACGACTCAACGCTTCTCAAACAACTTTCTGGGAATGCGGAGTGCTGCGACGGTCTACGGAAGAAACTCCAGTTATCCATGACAACCTTTGAAAGAATGAATGGCTTAATTGAAGAGCAACAGATAGGGGAATCCAATTTAAAAGAGCATATGGAACATCTTGGAGGTCTCCTTTCTGAAATGAAAATACCAGAAAGACTCGGACAGACTTACTTCCACATGTCAGAAAAAATAGAGCTTGAGAATGAGAAGCAGCAACTCTTCTGTAAGCTTCAGCTCGCCGAGGAAAGTTTGAAAGCTCAGAAACATGACATTACGCAGAAAAATTGTGATTTGAGCAAATTGACTGAACAGGTGCGGGAATCTGAGCGGCGAGCGGCGAGGCTCGAGACCGAGCGACTGGTGCTGCAAGAGAAGGTTCAAACAATAGAAATGAAAGTTCAAAGGGACATCGAAAAGGAAATTGCCAGCATTCAGAACCAATTCAAGGTGAAATCTGAGCAACAGCTTCAACAATTATCGGAGGAGAAGAACCAGATCGAGCGAGATAGAGCAAAAGTCGAAGGGCAATTAATTGAAATGCAACGCATACTGGTAAGGTAGTATCAATGCGGCCATGGATAAATTGACTTACAAGAATTAGATTGAAAAGGAAAATTCAGCAACAAAAGAGAGGAAGGATTTGGAATTATTAGTAGGTGTATTGGCATTGACATTTCTTTATTGATGAGTTGCTGATGTCTTAGCTTATGGAAAAGCGACTGCAAATGCAGGAACTAGACACCTCTTGCGCTCAGCATACATCTAGATTGGCTCAGCAAGAGACTCAAATTGAGGAGTTCAGGGGGAAGGAGGCATTGCACATGACGCAACAAGCTTCCTTGCAAGTCCAGCTCAATGAAGCTAACAGTAGGACGAGCATTCTTGAAGTTAACTTGTCCAAAGTAAAGGAAGATCATGCGCAGTCACTACAGAACGTAGAGGGCAATCTCGCCTCCATCCAGCAGGAGCTTAAGAAGAAGGAAAGCGAATATGAGAAGATAAAAACATACCTTGAAGTGGCAAATTCTGCAAGATCGAACCTCGAGTCTGGCAAATTGAAGGCTAGATCTGAAATTCATGCATTGCTCAAAAGAGTTCAGGACTCTGAATCATGGATGAAACGAATCAAGGAACTGCTTCATCGAATGAATATTGCGCCCCCAGAATGTCCACTATCAGACACTATAGCTAAGCTAGAGGAAACCCTGCAATCGAGAGGTCTGAACACTTGCTCGACGGAGAAAGAACTGGATCAAGTTCTGAAGACAACCTCCGAAGTCCCATCACACGTCGATACATGCAAATTGAATAATGGAGTCCAGAAAAGCTCGCAACCCTCTCATCCACCGATAACTGAAGAAATTACGTACGGTGAGGGAGGTAGGGCTATGAGCAACATTCCACCAGGCTCTCCTTTATCAAGGCTACCAGGGGACATTGTGCCATTTTCAAGTGTTCTGCAAGAGTCATCGTCCCCATATTTCAACGCCGAAAATGAGTTCTTTGATATCTCATCTATGTTCACTCAGGTACCAAAGATTGTGGCGGCCATAGAGGAACCCAGAACCCCGGTAAAACTCAAAGAATATCTCAATATTTTCCCACAGCCAGGTCAACACAAGACGCGAGACACACCTCCTTCATCCAATAGGCTGGATTCCACAGGCAAAAATTTGATTAGCAATCAAATACATATCGACGAGCACCCGGAAAATGAAACCTCCAAAGTTAAGGATCAAGCGACAGGGCGTAAGGAGGTGTCCTTTGCAATACAGACTCTAGATGTCGACACGGAGAAGCTTCAAGTTCCTGATTCGCAAAGCAAAGATACTGAAGCTAAAGGGTTAGAGAATGCTTTTACTGAAAGCAATCCAACGCATACGAATCGCTGGACCTATAGCAAACGCCGCCGGGATTCTCTGCCAAGAGCACAGGAAAAAACTACCATGTCTCCTCTTATAGATGATCAGGAGATACAGTCGGGAGCGAACAAGAACAAAAAGCTGAAAGTCTCAGACTCCTCTACCTGTCACGCTTCTCAGACGAGGGTTTTATCTGATTTCCATGTCCACAAAACAAGCCCTGTCAAATTGGCTTCTAGAGGCAGCAGAACTCCTTCGAACGGGATAATCTCGAGTCAGGACACGCCCGCAAGAGGAGCAAAAAGGGTAGGGCGGAGGACACGAGGTACGTAGGTTTATTCATGGATGAAGTCACTTCTAAAATCTACAGGTGACAGGTATAACGCTCGGTTTAATCAATGTGCCAAGTGATCAAATGAAGCAAACAATGCACTTACCGTGGATACGGACCTCGTTGTATTAGATATGAACTGTTATAAAATACCTAATATAATTATGGAAAGGCAGGTGCCCCTCGGGAGTTTCAATGAATCCAGAAAGACAAAAATGTATGGGTTATCAAGATGAAAGGGAATATAGGCCGAGGATATATGAGAGAGATCGAGAAGATTGATTGACCAAGATTGTATCTTATAAACGCCAGAATGAAACCCCGTGATACTTATACAACTTAGAATGGTATAATAGCAGGTAATCAGGCTCCCACAAATGGCCTTTGCTGCTGTGTCTAATGTACATGGTCGTCGTCATTCAACAGAACATAAGCAGCACCACGATCACTGCATTCTTTCTGCCTCGGGGTATTGACCACACGCCGCTTTATCCAAAAAAAAGATCGAGTAGTGTTCGGGTATATGCGCTGCCGGTAGCTAGGTAGCTCTTCCAGACATTCGTGATAAATCGGATGAAGGATTGTAAAACCGCTAGGTTGAATGGTGAATCATTTCGCTCTTCCACCTTTTGTCGCCTCTAGGAACAGGACCTTCTTCTTCACGACGGGGTCGTATTTCAGCATGCTCAGGGGTCGGTGGGTGCGAGGTCGGATCATTGTGCGGTAATAACCAGTCATTGCCATGGATATCAGGCGGACTACAACAGTACGTGATTTGGCTGTAAACGATGGGAAGTTAGCACCGCTGTCAAGCTCGGGCTCGGGCTCCGATGGGAGAAAACACAGGTCATTTGTTTTTGAATGGGAGGAGGTAGGCGGATTGAGTGTTAGATAGGAGGCGACCCGGGGCTTCTACACACCTTTCTTGGCCATTGTGGCAGCTGGGGATCTGTAGGGGAACAGAGAACGCGGTTGAAGATGCTGAATGATGTGGTTTGTTCGGAGACGCAAAAGAAGTCTGTTCGATGCACGTGATTGGTGTTCCTAAAGGGGAATAGCGTCCACGAAGTGCTCTTTTGTCTTTGCTCCATTTTTGTTGGTGGACTTTTTCATCTTTATTAAAGTGCTTTTATTATGATAATGTATGTTTTTGTTATTTTTATTATTTGACATACAAAAGCAAGGACCTGATTTGCCCAGATTGATCTTGTTGTGCTCGCTGCGGATCTATACCCAAGTAGCAACTGTCTTCCAGCTGACCTGATCGAAAGATGCGAAGCTTTCCTCGATAACATTCCAAATGGAAGTCTACACAGTCCTCGAACAGAGAGGGCACTTTCCGGCTTTCTTATTTCCTTGCCCACATGCAGAGCTAAGAGGGAATGTGTGCCTAAATATCCCACACCTCCAAATGGCTATGTCTGGGAGTGTATCTTACAAACCGTGGATATCTCACTGCTCCCATGATCACCTCTCCTGTCATAAGCCCTTGTCTTGGGCCTTATGAAGCGCGGTTATGGTGACTGTCCTCTTTCTTAGTGCCGACTTCATCCGCAAGCTGCCTGCAGATCTATGATGACGACGACGATGATGATGATAATGCGCGTTTGATGAAAGAGAGCAGATCTTCCCGGCGTATCCAACTTATTTCGGGAATCGGACATCCTGCTATCGGTCACATGGCCCATTTTTCATTTGAACGGGGGACTGAACGACCATGATCTCCGACACTTGTGCGCTGAAAAGGCAAGGCTCGCGCGCAGCGTATGAACCTTCCCTCCCTCCGATTTCGAGATAGGAAGACCGCCAGACACCCTTGTCTCTCTTCTTTTGCTGAACAAGAAATTGCGGGCTTCGGTTACTCCCGGATTCGATGTCCAAGGATCATTAGGTTTGCGATTGTGAATCATTCCCCCCCCCCCCCCCCCCGGCCCACCTCCTTCCTCCAAGGCAGCTTCTCTTTGGACTGTCAGGCGACTGGTGTGTTATTGGTTGTCGAGGCACCAGCCACAGTTCTCAAATTCCACACGTTATGGATATTATTTCCACGATGTTCACGGGGATTATGATCGGATCTACAAGATGCAGTCCGATTACCTGAATCAAAAGCTGACCCTATTGCTGAATGTTGGAGGAAGAGATGTATGCAGACCTCTATTCTCCTCTCTGGTTGTGGATATGCGACGAGGTATCCTACGGCATTACAAGAATTTTATCTGAGAGCGCCTCGTCGCATGATAAACTGAGTAACTAGTTATTTCATCATGCTTAACTAGAGGCTTGATCACCATTTCCATTCCCATTCAGAATACATACATCGTACCTGGTACTTGAATATCACCGAAATCACTCTCAAAGTATACTCTGGAGTATAGGAAAAGAACAACTCTTCACAGAGAAAAAACAATAAAACATACCAACGGTTCTACTGGTAGTATCCTACAGAATCCCAAGAACAAAATTAATAAGCCGATCTGCCTTACGACAGATCCCAGCTGAAAAAAAAAAATAAAATCTGCCTTGCACCGCCGCCGCCTCCTCTTCTCTCTCTCCCTCCTTCAGACTGCTGCTTAAATGTAGAATCTCTAAAAATCAAGAGAATCAACGATGCACTTCTTCTTTTACTCTACCTCATTATATATATCTATATATCTATGTATGTATGTATGTATGTATTTATGTATGTACGTACGTATATAGTTAAGCCTCAAGTACTTATAGTACAAGACAAGGGTATATTGTTGGCTACGGTGCTAGGATAGCAGATGCATGCATATGCAGGGCATATCACAACCTATCAACTCAAGATCTTCAAGAGTAGTTAGCCGATAGCTGAAACCAATAGATCTCTGCAGTGAGAATGAGTCACTGATAAGAATGGTAGGTAAGTATTTTATTGCCTAGCATCTACATAGGGTGGATTGCGTGGTTGAATGATGTGAGAGGCCTGGGATAGGCAGAAGGGAATGAACTCTAGGTAGCATTATCGAATTAAGAGAGAGTCTTCATGGTATGCATTGAATATGCATAGTTCGCATTATGCTTCTGGCTAGATACAAAAGAAGGTACATTGTAAATCATACTTGTGTCCAATAGACTTGAGGAATCAGCTTCAAATCCAATCCTTCGATGCGGGGATTCATCCTTCGCGAGACTTTGTTACTGAAGTTCCAGACATGAGTGACTCATGCTTTTAGATTTCCATCCAGTCAAGTTTGGCGAGAGACAAATCCATCCTTTTTTTGGTCTTTCAATATTATCGATTTTTTTGGACCGTTTTGCTTTTTTTTTTCTTTTCTCGGGGATTCTCGTTTCCATGTAGTATCCCCGGTAGCGAGGAAATAAGGAAACGGGCAATTCAGAAATGGGAAACATGGGAAACATGAACACAGCTGATAAAACTGCGCAGAGTCAATTTATGAAGGAGGGGTGGCCCCTCCTTCGGAAAAGCCAATCGATCACATGAGAGTGTCATCCAACTCGCATGGAAAGGGCTAAACTCCCAAAGAATAGAAAAGTATCGGGGTGAAACCGGTTCATCCTAAGGGGGACAGCGTAGATGGGGGGCGCTGGACTGGGCCCCCGCGCTGGGAACTGCTCGTATAGAGGGAGGTGGTGTATGTGTTGGGAGCACCAGGCTGCAGTATGGCAGGAAAATGTTGTGTGTTTGTATAAACGATAACTGGAGAAGTAACGTATGAAGAAAACGTCAGACAGAGTCGTAGACAGAGGTTTCAACGATAGTACTCGGCTGGTCGGTATATGCGCGAGGACTCCTTAACACGCTCGACACGGTCAGCTGCGTCGGCGTCGTAGAGAGATCCTCTGCTCGGGGATCCACGAGGAGAAGGGTAGACAATGACCCGACGGTTCTTGACCGCGCGAGGCTCTCTCTCGATGATCTCAGTGTATGTGGCAGGCTGCTGAGTAGTGGTCGAGCGCCGTGGTGGGATAGGGTATGTCCTGTCGTAGCTGATGATAGGAGAGGCATGGTCGCCAGAGACAGGAAGTGCCACGGCCTTCTTGGTTTGTGCCCTGTGCTGCAGGCGTAGTCCATCTTCAATAGCTAGTAAGAGCTCGCGGGTTGCGACGCAGTTGCGTGGAATCTTGACCAGGGTAGGCTGGTTGAGATCACGATCGACAACAGAATATGCCTTTCCGTTCTTGGAGTACAGGTAAGCCGCAACGTCGCTGGCATACTGGTGTCCACGGTCACAGAGCGAGCGGTCCTCCTGATGGACCTCGAGGGGATCCATGCACTGGTAACAGTGGTTGGCATGGCGCTCAAAGGCAGTCATGACATACTGCTCATCTGCCTCAAGCTCTCGCACGGGCAGTACAGGCGGTACGGGCTCAGTAACGGTCACAATGGGGGCCGGCATTGTGGCAGATCGTCGCAGGCGAGGACGTCTGCGGCTTGGAAAGCGACGAAGTTGGATGGTCTCCCTAAAGGAGGGGAAATGGGCCCAAGGGAAAAGCGAGGGTACGTTGGATGGCGACACTGTGACAGGCTTTGTGGGGGGTACCTGTGGGAGAGTTTGGACGATGATGTGTGAGCAACGAGGTGTTGAGCGCCTTTGATAGCAGGTAAATATACTGGAGAGTATATAAGCAATATAGTAGAGTAGAGTAGTCAGTTGTGAATGAGGATGAGTGAAGTGAAGTGGAAGAGTCGCAGGGAGAGGGGATAGAGGGAACTATATAGATCGGGGATCCAGCCAGCTTTTAGCTGCTGGACAGACTAAAATTGGAATGACGGCATTGGTCACAGGCAACAGACAAGACTAGACAAAAGAGACATGAATTGCAGATACTGTAGTAATAATTACAGACAATAATAACAATAATAATAACAAAAATAATAATGAAGAGAGAAAGTTCCTACAGTAGTGCCGGATGGCTGCCTGCGAGAGCGGATGACTCGATCGCGTCCTCAGGCTTTGAGGCTACTCGCCGTTAGCGTGCCTTAGTGCCTGCAAACCAGGCAGTGCCGTTGGAAGAGCGACTTTTGCAACATCTTCTGCCGCAGAAGATCGCTCTTTTGGAGGCTTCCTGGTCTTCTGATTGGCACAGGTGCGACTTTCTGTCGGTCAACTCGTCTCTTGCAGTGTCTCCACTGTTGATTTTCCTAGTGTTCTCATGGGTTGTGATGGTGGTTGTGGTGGTTGTGGTGGTGTCAAGAGGCTCATCCTATACTCTCTACAGCAAATCACGATACATTCACGATCCATCCTCTTTTCCTCTTCCAGCAGTCGGGGTCTCGAACCTTGAATCCGGAAGAGTCATCTTGCTCAAAACCATTTACGATCCTCCGTAGTGTACTTCTGATTATTATCGACCGCCATAACTGACTGTGGCTTGCCCTCGTATTCCTGCGCCTCATTCAAGCCATTAGTGTCACTCTTCATATCTCCCCCCTCTTTGGAAATCAACCAGGTTGTCAGAACGTCAGAACGTCATCTCGTGTGGATTCCTCGACTCTATCCTTGTTGTGACATCTAGATTCATAAGAGCCTCCCTGCACACGGAGCATTATTGTCTACATGAAAGACGCTTATTCGCCTCGTAGCCGCTCTCTCGAATCGCGATCATTATCCTGAGACGTTGACCGTCAGGAACCTCTCTGTCGGTAACCAACAATTGACTTCGCTCCTTGTCTCTATTGTCTTACATCTATTTTGGTCCTCTATTGTTTTCTAAGAATAAATATGTCTTGGTGAACTGAATCTACTCAATACATCCTGACATCCTGATCCGAGCGTCTCTGATAAGGGGTCATAGACTCTGTCCTTCGTGATGGCTGCCTCAGCCTCATCCCCCACGACTAACGGCCTCTGGCTAGTGACTGACTGATACTAAACTCGACTCAGCCCCAGTAACGTCAAGGGTCAAGGAGATTCTAATTTCTGTCCTTGTTTTCTCCTCTTCTATCATCTTACTCTCGTGTTCAAGCCACAGTTCCTGACGTCCTGATTACCGACCATGTCCATAAGCAGGCTGCACTACTGCTGGATGAATTGCTATTTTGAATGGCATTCCTCTTGGCGCGTGCAAGACTCGGTCTCTTCTGTCTGCTGCTCAGAGGAATCTAGTCAAGCGCTCGGAGCTGTTTCACCCTTTTGCCCTTTTGTTTTTGAGACCCTCGTGTCCAATACTTTCCCTCTTGCGGCACCGTCGTCTTGCCCCTCGTCCAAATCTTCGCGCCGTCGACGGGGTTGAGCGTCAACGATCATCACTAAAGAGTGCATCTGGAATACCTTTACCAGTATATACGCTGTGCTATCGTCCCAAGCTCCGTTTCCACTCTTTAATCCCTAGTTCCGTTGAACTTCATCGAGTTCCAATGGACAAGACAAGTACAATCTGGTCACATCTAAAAATATCCAGTCAAAAGCACGAGACACTCAAGATATCAACCCTCGTCGCTTTGACTATCAATCATTAGGCGCCAGAATTTCCATCAACCCATGACCCTTCTGTCCCCATCCATTCTGTTGGAGCACACGATACCTACTTACTACCTAGGTACGGCCACATAGAAGCACGTATAGTATACAGTATCAGGATGTGTAGCATTCTTCTCGGTCGTCCTTCCAACAACACCTGCCGGGCTAGCTCAATCGGCAGAGCGTGAGACTCTTAATCTCAAGGTTGCGGGTTCGACCCCCGCGTTCGGCTTTGTCTTCTTTCAACTGAACAGTTGAAATCGAATCACGGTCGTGGTGTGAAAATTTTTTTCTATTTTGCGGCTCGGCCTTATGCACGAATGCTCCACCGGCTCCACCCGTGGCAACGAAGCTGCACTGCTTGGAAAAGAACGAAAGAAATAATTAGTTGGTTATACAAGGTAGTTACTTTGTAGTTATGTATTTAGATACTACTGAACAATCAATTATTTCACAGGGAGGAGCAAGTACATAGAGATACCTGGGTTGTGGTTATATTTTTATTTTTGCTGTGTCATGTTGATTAGCCTTATGGGATGCCGATGCACCACTAATTATAGAAGCGAGTACGAATTCTTCGAGACACAGGGATATTCATGATCGAGGGTTTGATATAATTAGTTTAAGACCGGACATGTTAAGGAGCACTAGTAGTTATAAGGGTCTACTCAAGGTTTTTGTGTTGGGCTATTTTGTTAGTTCATTGTATGAGACAGCGTCGATATATATATAGTTCACTGCCGGTACTTCTGGTAGAATAACCTGAACTTATTAAACTAAATATAATACAGAATCTGTTGCTATAATTATTGTACCAGTATACAATGGCTATATAGAAGCTGATACGTATGGGCTCTTGTGACATAGGTACCTACGTAGTGATGTATCCTCAAAGGTCCCAAGGGAGCCACAGCTTAAAAAAAAAACATCCTGCTCTATCATGATATACCAAGTAATTCCAAGACCCTTGATCAATAAAGGCTACATAACATAGCATTCTCATAATAAACCCGACTCAACCCACACATACCTCCATCTACTCCCTACGCCGATCTCTAGTCACCCAGTATCCGAATACAAAGGACCAAGTAGCCCTTTATCACCCCACGAGGCTATCGTCGACAACATCATCATGTGCTATGCTGTATTGCTGTATCGGCCACGTCAAATAACAAGCTCGATCATTATAACCAGCGCGACCAGCTCCAGGATTGATACTTCGTCCATGCCAACCCAGTCCAGGATAATCAAGGTGGCGACTGCGAGGTCGAGGAGGAAGACCTGCGCAATGTTAACAGGATGATCTTGTGCTGTACTGCTGTATGTATTGTTCTTTGTGTATGTACCATTTTGGATTAGGCGGGGATTGCGTTCTGCCAGTGTTTTAGAGGTTGTGTTAGACGGCGAGTTTGGGGATGTGTGAGGAGTGTTTGGATTGTATACTTGAGAAAGGTATTGGTTCTTATGTTGAGCTTGATGGTTGTCCAAGAGCTGCCTTGCTTGATTGTGAAGGTTGCACTCATGTAGTGGTTGGCTATGGGGATGAAGGTGAATAGAAGGGTGGTGCTCATATCACACAATGTCTGGGGTGAGAGAATAATATATCAACTACTGCAGTATAGGATGAAGGTACAATATAGTCCTGGAATTCGCCATGAATGTCATTTTATTCCAAGGACCGTTCCTATCTAGAATGGTATAGCGAAGGCGAGTCTGAGGAAGGCGCCCTGCAAGATGATAGCCCTGCAATTGGAAAGAGAATAGAGTGAAATATTCTTCCTGCACTTTTCCTTGCTAATTACCTGGATAGATTGTAGAATATGTCCTTCTTTGGTGGTGAAATAGAGAACAGGCGACTTTGAACTTGAGTATATACTTAGGACCCCGCAAGGTGTAGAAGGACATGTACCAACACAACGAGGCGCTTAAAATACTCTAAGCGTAAGAGTATTCAGTTACAGACTTGATCCAGCCCACTTGGACCTCTCTGGGATCCTGGCGACGGCCGTCGGGGCGCCTTATGTTATGTGGACCTTTGGAGGCGTGGATCCCAAGACCTGGGATGACGCTGTTGCGAGAGATACAGTGAACGAGCTGCCTAGTAACCACTCGCCGTATTTTGCACCGGTGATTGAGACAACGCTCCTGACGGAAGTGGATGCGATGGCTGTTGGCGTGTTGACCTTTTTGAAGGGATAGGAAGACGATGATGCGTGATGACATTAAACTGTATATGAGACTATGGGCATGAGCAACAAATTACTGAATGAGAGACAAAGACATTAAGATCACGTCAAGGCTTCTCCGACACATGGATGACAATCTTTCCCCTCGACCTGCCTGAGCGCAAATGTTCGAATGCCTTCACAGTATCTTCAAATTCATAAGCCGTGTCGATGACCGCTCGGATCTTTCCTTCCTGCATCCAATCTGCAATCTGGATCAAGTCCTCCTTGCTGTTCTTCATCATCAGCGCAACATACTTCCTCTTCCCACCACCCAGAAATGCCGGACGAACCAGCCGCTGCACAGTCGTCCCCATCGACGACGCTCCAACCTGAACAAATGTCTTCCCCGACTTGAGAAACTTATGTGACTCCTGGTAGAGTGCCGCAGGAGAGCCAATGTGATCAATGACATGATCAAACGCCTGGCCCTGGGCCTTGAGATCCTCCAAAACATCTCCGGCCGTATAATCAATGACTTCATCCGCACCCAGCTCCCGACAAAGCTGCACATTGCGCCCTGAGCACGTCGTCGTAACATGACACCCCAACATCTTCGCAAACTGAATCGCAAACACCCCACACCCGCCAGAACCCCCGTTAATAAACACCTTGTCCCCCGCCGAGACATACCCCCGAACAGACTGGTACGCCGTGCGCGCCGCAATACCAATCGTCGCCGCATCGTCAGCATCAACACCCGCCGGGAGGACAGCAAGGTTGCTCGCGTACCCGAGCGTATACTCCCCCAGAGACCCGAACTGGCGCGGGAGTCCCAGACTGCCAAAGACGAGCTGGCCCGCAGTGAAGACGTCCCTTGCAGCGGGATCGGGCCCTGTGGCGACAACGCGGCCGCAAAAGTCCATCCCTGGGCTGGCGGGTGTGGTCGCGACCAATACTTTTCCGGCTACAGTGCTCATCTCGGGGACTTTGTAGTCCGCTGGGTTTATGGAGGCGGAGATTACCTTGATAAGCACCTGGTCTTTTTGGGGGATGGTTGGGGCGCGGGCATCTGTGTGGAAGGTGAGGTTCTTTTCTAGGCCTCCGGTTGTGGTGGTGTATAGCCAGGCTTTCATTGTTGAGGGAGTTTTGGATTGGTCCATTGTTTAGATATTATTCTGATTTGATTATTCTGACCTTTTTTCTTTTGTGCTTTGGGATAGGATTATTATCATTCAGGTTGTTCTCAAAGGTTGAAGAAGAGGGGACGAACTGTCAAAGACGCAGGTGGCGGAGGTGACAAATGGTCGAGCCCCGCGTGGACAGAGTCGAAGTTAATTCAATTCGTAGATACCTTTTACCTACTCTAAGTCTCCAAGATTAGAATTCATCAATATATTGTGTTCACAGAGCTGCATCTCCGCCGGTTTCCTATAACTTCCATCACACCTTGAGACAATTCATTAGAATGCTTCCTTTGTGGCTTAGACTAGTAGACCCTGGGTCGCGATCAGAGACATTGGAACGGATGCTTCGTCGGTGTCGAAGGTGAGATTCTACAGCTGTTTTTTACGCTCAGTTTTGGACAAGAAATATTGTTTACAATGCCTCGAGATGGCACTGAAGTTAGATAATCATTTCTATCTAATATCCCAGGGAGGTACTGATATATAAATGCATTGAACTCTGGCCAAAGTATAGAGTTACAAGTTACTCCTCACACGGCCAGGCTTGTCTGTGCATAACCAGGCAGAACCTTTGTAAACATGCTACTAATTAAGCCTCCTATAAGTAGTTAATGGTAAGACCTTTATATATTCTGCTATATCAGGAAGATTAGTATTAGTAAGGCTTTATAAAATATCTAAGTAAAGCTATCCAAGCAGTATAGATATCCCTAAACTGTACTATTAATGTGCCTTGCATGGTAATGGTAATTACAGCAGATTTCTCTGTCCAGGGGACTATAGTTGGCGTAGAAAGCTCATCTGCGCCATTCTTTTTCTACCCTCTGCTGCTTTTCCAACTAGTCTCAGTAGGAAGATCTTTTCATCGCCAGGGTACACTTTCTGTTGTCTTTGTCCAGTCCCATTGAATGATTTGGTTGGTGATTTGATTCCTGTCATTCTGCTGGGGCGGCGCCGGGACGCCCCCAAGGACCCTTTCCCAGTCGGCAGGATGCCTGGACACCGGCGTAACACCCAGTTTCTCAAGCGAGTGGAAAGTCTGCGAATACTCAGGGGAGCGCCTTTGTTGTGGAGTATAAGTCTTCCCATTCGGAAAAGAATATCGCCCGTGACGTGGTGCTGTGGTTTGACGAAAATGGTTGTGTGAGGACTGAGAGAAGAGTCTCAAGTCTCCTCACAGTTTGGCGACTACTTTGTGTTTGCCGCTCGTATCGATGGCATGGCCAAGGACTGCCAAGCTGCTCTGCCAACATTCGAACCCATTGCTGCTGCTCCTGAAAAATAGACGGAAATGTAATGTCGACCCCATCGTCGAAATGTACTGATGACGCGCGCTTAAAGTGTTTGTAATGCAAAGGGTAATTAAGAAAGTATTAAAATTAATTACCAATTAGAAAGGTAACAAGTAACTAAAAGAGGGCAACTTCAACACCGAGGATGACATCACATGCTGGCGCCGTCGATTTCCCCCCGACTCTCTGGCGATCGACTTCACGCATCGTCGTTGTCGTCGTGTGCTGATTGATGTTCATGATGAGGAGGAGGAGGACAACGCAGAGGGCGATGATTTCTTTTCCTTGACTCTCTCAGCAATTGGCTCCCTCCTGTTGGCCTCAATCTGACGCTCATTCGTCCTCCCTCGTCCTTCCTTGTCGCTCATTTTATCATTCCAATCCTCGTCATAGCTCCCTTAGCCTCCTTGCTATCCAAAGATCCCCTTTCTTGTTCTTGAACCAGCCTTAGAATTTCCATCTCTACTCTTACTCTCCTCATACCTTTTTTTTTTTTTTGGATATTGTCTTTCAAGTATGTTGTGATATCCTGGTACAATATGTCGTTGAACACTGTTGCTCTGGGAGTCGCCTTGACTCCCACTGTTGTCTCGACACTCTTCTCCCATGTGCGTAGTCGTCCCAGAATCTGCCTTGAGTATTTCATTTTGATATCTTTGAGTATTGCGATATGGCGCCGTTGACATGGTTTCTCTAGTACCTGCACCGCAAATCCCTCCACCACAAACCCAACGTCCACATCTCCTATGACGAAGGCATATCCATTATCCGCGAATTCATCACCTACAGCTCCAAGCGTCCTATCGAGTATATCCAAGAATTCACCGCTCAGTGGGTTCCCGCTCCACACTGGGTAAAAACTCAGCATGTATCTATTCCTGAAGAATACCTGGTTTCTGCCGCAGCCGCAATCAACGAGGAGCTCGGTCCCAGCGGGATCGCACGCGTCGGAGGAAAAGAATGGTGGCAGTGGCGTGGTCCGTCAGGAGACTTGAAGGGAGAGTGGATTGAGATGCGCAATGACTATAACGAAAGGAGGCATACGAGTAAAGATCATCCCAGTCAGAAGCGTATAATGCTCTATATCCATGGCGGTGCGTACTACTTTGGGAGTGTGGAAACACATCGATATCAATTGCAGCGCCATGCGAGGAAATTGAAAGGACGAGTTTTTGCACGGTAGGCTCCTTCTATGCTGTGCTTTTTTTTTTTACTTCCTGATGCTAACACACTGCAGTGAGTTTGTACTATCGTAGATGAGTCCAGCTTTGAAGGAGTATCCTAACCGCATGTACAGCTGAATACCGCCTGGCTCCGCAATTCCCATTTCCATGTGGCTTGCAAGACGCACTGGCCGCTTATCTCTATCTTTTACGGGACCATGCGCCTAACGAGATTATTTTTGCTGGAGATTCGGCTGGAGGAGGAATGGTTGTCTCGTGAGTTTGTTGCTCTTGTGGGATTATGGGAACTAACATGGCCAAGTATGCTTGTCATCTGCCGCGACCAGGGCATACCATTGCCTGCTGGGGCAATATTGATCTCTCCCTGGGTCGACCTCACACATTCGTTTCCCAGTGTAGTGAAAGAGAACCCCGGAGATTATATCCCCCCTCATGGCTTCATTCACAAGCCGTCTGCAACATGGCCTCCGCCAAATGAAGACGATATTCGAGAAATTAAGGAGTCTATCAGTAAGGGTTCAACTGGTGAGGGGGAAGCGAAGAGAAATCCAGAAGCGCCGGCAGAGAATACATTCGATGTGGATTCCGGGAAACCGACGCTGGGACATGGTCGCCCGCCGCCCTCCTTCATCATGAACGGCAAAACAATCGAGGTTAAGGACCAGATTCATATGTACACCACTAATGACCTTCTCTTTCATCCTCTTGTTTCTCCCATCTTCCAGCCATCTCTCGGAGGCTTATGTCCTCTCCAAGTTATAAGCGGCGGAGGGGAAATGCTGCGAGACGAGCAGTTTTATCTTGCCCATAAAGCTGCCACCCCGACTGCATATCCACCCGGCGACGACTTTCTTGACGAGTTCGACCCAAAACGCACAACACTTTACAAGTACCCTGGAACATATGTCCAGCTGCAGGTATGGGACGATCTTTGCCATGTAGCTCCGATTCTAAGCTTTACCCGTCCCGCCAAATTCATGTTTCGATCAATTGCCCAGTTTGGTGCTTGGGCTCTGGCATGCGCTCAAGACACCGAAATTCAAATCCTCAATGATGATGAGGTTTCACCAATTGATTCCAGCGATTCGGAGAGCCCGCAACCATCCATCAATGGCGTCAAAAGGAAGGACAGTCAAAGTACTCCGGTTGCTTCGGTGGGAAGAGCTGGCGATCCGCTCCCTGCGTTCAAGGATCGAATGATACGTCAGCGAGTGGCCAAGAAGGGCTATATATACCCCCTTGGGCCTCCATCTTCGTATTCCGTGCTACAGATACCACCGTCATCGGTTGGCACCATCAATCCTGGACTGCTTATGAAGTGGATGTTGGTTAAAGAGGAGTGGGATCACAAGTTTGCGAAAGAAAAGACCAAAATACAGCAGCAGCGGATCAAAGAATTGGCACACGGGTTTCAAGAATTCGATGGCGAGATGCCCCCGCCTAGCTCACTGGCTGCCAGAAGATCCGCTCCTGGTGTTCTCCCACCCAAGGGTCAGCGAAAGAGTTACCCTATGGCGATCTGGAGCAGCTTGGCCAGTAAACACGACAAGAAGACTATCGAAAGGGAGCATCAGAGGGAGAACCGCTCTCAACGGTCTAGTGTTGAAGCTGGACGAGCCGGGGCATCTATGAAAGAGACGGAGGAACTCGGGGATAGCGCCACGTCATTCCCAGTCGAGGAACAAATTGTCAAGGATGCTGCGGATCAAAGCCCGACAACAGCCATTAATACCACAAAAGCCAATATTGCTATGGCCAACCCAAAAACCCCTTTTGTATCCACACCCCAAACTCCAGCGCACTCTTCCGATAAACCTCTTAGTCCACTAATTGTCCTTCCTGACTATGAGAGGACACCTAATGATGAGTACGAAAACGCCAGCACGAGAGCTCTTTTCCATGCTTCCGGAACGATACCCAAACAGCGGCGGCCATCATCCCACGGAGGCCCAGCCACCATCCGCAGTCTTACGTCTGACCCTGCAGACGACGCGAGCATCACCGGAGATGAAAGGTCTCTCGCTGTCACTGGCACGGGGATTGATGCTGCCAGCACTCGCGCAGTCCTCCATGCCACAGGCGTGGTGGGCGTCCTGAACGATGGCAGCTCCGTCAGACAGTCTATAGATAGCCTCCCAGTAACGGGTAGGGAGTGAGCGTGACATGCGCAAATAGAGATCTGTATATAAATTTGATTCGCTGAGAACTGCAACGGATTGATATCTTTTCTTTCCTTGGATCTATACTTTTTGTTTTCGTTGTTTCATTTTTGGATGCATAGATATTTTTGATACCTACCTTTATATATCTGACTTTTTTGTTTCACTTGTGAATACCCATGATTATTGCGCTAGGTAATAGTACTTTACTGAGAAATCCACGTTTACCAGAGAACATGCTGCATATAGCACAAGGATGAGTAACAGGCAGGGTATATGCAATAGTATACATAGAAACACCATAAAAATACACTCACCAATCGATATATACTACACTACTACCACTCAATCCCAACCTTCCTCGCAACCTTCTCAGCAACTTCCATAAACGCCTTCCTCCTCACACTCCGCCCATCCCCCTCCTCAGCAACAACAGTCGGCACCCCACGATCCGCATCCTCACAAACCCTCGCATCAAGCGGAATATCACCCAAAAACTCCACCCCAAGCCGCCGACACTCCGCAAGAACCCCCCAGTCCTCCTCCCCCTCCTCTCCCCGGCTAGAACAACCACCCTGACCTCCGCCCCCATGCCCCAACTCCCCATGCGAGAAAATCTTCGTCTGATGTCCACACTGCGGACAAGCGAAAAAGGCCATATTCCGCACCATACCCAGAACAGGGACGTCCATGCGCTGGAACATCCCAATGCCACGGACTGCATCACGAAGCGCGATATCCTGTGGCGTGGAGACGATCACGGCGCCGTCGACGATGACCTCTTGGTTGATTGTTAATTGGACGTCGCCTGTTCCGGGCGGGAGGTCGAGGAAGAGGACGTCTAGGGGACCCCAGGAGACGGAGTGGAGGAGTTGGTGCATTGCCTTTGTGACCATGAGGCCGCGCCAGGAGATTGGGGTTGTGTCCATTGGGAGGGGGTTGGTGGAGTTGGAGTTGGGTTCGGGTTGGGGGAGGAGGTAGCCCATTGACATGGATTTTAGGCCGTAGTTTGTTAGTGGGAGGAGGCAGTTATCTTTTCAAGGGGTTAGCTTTTGCTTTTTTTTTTTTTTTTTTTTTTTTTTTTTTTTAAAATTCTTGTCTTAGTATTGGTTTGTGTTCGGGTTCTGGGGGGAAGCTTACTTTCGTCTAGGCGCGGTTCGCCGGAGAGATTGAGGAGGGTTGGGATTGAGGGGCCGAAGATATCTGTGTCGAGGATTCCGGTGCGAATGCCGCGGCGTGCAAAGGAGAGGGCGAGATTCACTGGGTTGAGTTAGGTGTCTGTGTGTGTGTCTGTCTGTCTACCTTGTTGTATACTTGTATGTATACTCGGGAGGTTGGATGGACGGGAAGGGGAAGCTGTATGTACCTGCGATTGTGGATTTTCCTACCCCCCCTTTTGCGGACGATACGGCAATGACCTTTTTCACATCGCGGATCTTGCGCTTCTCTGGGAGACCGCGGCGACGAGGGAATGACGGCGGGGTGCCGGAGCGAGGGAGGCCCTGGGATCGATTAGCCTGATGCTTTAGTAGGAACGAGGAACAAGGAAGCAAACCAGAGGGTTGTCATGGTGCAGCACGCGGAAGGTCGAGAACAGCCTCCGTTTCATCGTCATGCTGATGCTGCAGTGGACTCTGCGAGGTAAATTGGATAGACTCGACTGCGTTGAGCGAAAATGAATCCAAAGCTGATGACAGCCTGAGGCCCGCATTCGAGCATACTGCCAGAGAAAAGCACTCACCGCCGGCTGAATATCCCCGATCAAGAGCTGCAGCTTCCTATCTGGGTTAGTATTGCCGTCACCGCCTCATGATTGCTCGGAAAATATTGTTGCGGCAGAAAAATAATTTGCTGCGGGCAAAAAGTTCAACTGACCTCAGGAATTGGGGATAACTAGACAAAAATGGCTCCCAAATCATTAGCGGAGCAGATCGCTGAATTAGAGGATCTCACTCCGAAAGGTACGTCTACTGCTTTTCATTCCTCTGGTCTATGTTGTGCATTCGTCGTGTGAAGCTAACATTCGACTAGATTTTGACCCCGAAGACCTCGAGCGTGGTGGTCAATCCAGTGACGACGAGGAAAGTCTGAAGGATGCAAGTGCAGGTCGGGAGCACTATCAAGCTGTAGGGTTAGTTTGTCTTTCCTGATTGATTGCGCAATTCAACCAAATCTCAGCTGCTGATGTTTCACAGAAAAGGAAAGCTCCGCAAAGAAGACCCGATCAGCCTGGGAAAGCAATATGCCGGTTCACGGGTTAGCAGAGATGCTCTCGAGGCCGAAAGTGATGATGATCCATTCAGGGCGGGGTCTAGCGACGAGGAAGAGGATAGCGAGGAGGAGGACGACAGTGACGATGGGCTTGGGCTAGGAGATGATGATGAAGAGGATGAGGACGAGGATGAGGACGAGGACAAAGAAAGTGAAGAGGAGAAGCCACGGAAACCCAAGGCTGGAAAGAAAGTGCGCGTCAAAGATAACCTTGAGGATATGGATATCGACTCAGAGGATAGTGAGGAAGACGAACTAGACGAGTTTGACGAGGAAGAATTCTCGGAGGGTGATGAAGATTATGAAGACGACGATGCAGAGGATGACGATGACGACGACGGAGATGAAGAAGAGGATCAAGAAAAGCCCTCCAAACGTCGCGTCAAGTTCGAGGATGCAAAATCAGACGACCGAGAGCAGCTGCGACAGCTGATGGCCTCAGACCAAAAGACCATTGCGGCTACCATCTCCCAAGCAGCCAGAGCAGACGCAACCAAAGGAAAGGCCGTGAAGCAGCAACGGACAACCTTTGATGCTCTTCTCAACACTCGCATCAAGCTCCAGAAGGGTCTCACGGCTATAAACCAGCTCTCCGTCGCCGGCCAAAACCCCGACGACGTCGATCGCGAAGCCATCAAATCCGCAGAGACAGCCGCCCTGACTCTCTGGTCTACCCTCGAGGATCTCCGACTTGCGCTAGCCGATGCGCATTCCCAAGACGAGTCCAAAAAACGGAAACGCCCGTCGGCTGCATCCCCTGCAACTTCTACCTCCTCCCTCTGGAAACGGATGGTTGACCTTGAATCCGACTCCGTTGTCCACCGTCGCGCCATCCTCGACAAATGGTCTCTCAAAGTCCGCGGGTCGAACTCCGCCGCCGCCAATGCACGGGGTAAGCTGCTCGGCTCCAGCGCCAGCAATCAATCCATCACCGCTGTGCTGGACGCGCAAATTGCGTCAGAGGCCGGTGATCACCGCGGCGGCAAACGGGCACGCAGGGACGGAGCTGCAGCCACGAGTGGAGCCGACGAAGAACCAATCTACGATGATACCGTCTTCTACCAGTCTCTACTGCGTGACCTCGTCGAGCAGCGCATGTCCTCCTCTGATGCTATAACGAACGGTCTGGATACGTTGCACCTCCTGCCCTCTCGGTCCGTGCATCCGGTGACGGGCATGCGTAAGGATAAAGTGAAAAAGGAGATTGATACACGTGCGTCCAAGGGGCGAAAGATGAAGTACGATGTTCATGAGAAGCTACAGAACTTTATGGCTCCTGAGGATCGGGGCACGTGGACTCGCCACGCCCGAGACGAATTCTTTGCTTCGCTGCTTGGCAGGACGGCAAGTGGCCTTTTGCGGGAGGAAGACGAAGAGGATGCAAGTGAGGCAGAGGGTAGCGATGAAGATCGTGAAGAGGGAGGACTGAGGCTCTTCCGGAGTTAAGTCGTTGAAGATGCTAAACTGGGTGTTTCAAAAAAAAAAAAACTCAAAATAAGGGGGGGGGTGTTGTTCTTGGATATACAACAGTTCTTTCTATCCAGATATCTTGGCGAAAATTGTATATATACTGTTGAATAAAGCGCCATGGGACTGACACAATCGTGTTTGGTCGGCGTTCAATATGAAAACAAAAACACAATCTGTTTGCTATTTCTGTCATTAACTGATCATAACTCATGAGTCGTAAGAACTACTGCAAGCTCTGGGAATCCAGTTGCAACGCCATAATACGCTGACCTCGACCCTCTCTCTGCTGTCGATACCTGCATGTATGCAGTATGTATTTATGTACAAAGAAGCACGTCTAGGACGCATGTTTGTAGGATGTAAGCCATAAGCCATAAACCCCTCTTAATCTACTTAACAGGGCCCTATCCCCGCAAGGACTATGAGGACAGAGACGACTGTGACGACCGCGAAGACCGCGAGGACCTCTTCTTCGTCTTCTTCTCCTTCACAGGCGAATACTGCGGCAAAACAGGCCCACTTGTCTGTTCCCAAACGAAATCCGTACGATGAGGTAGTCCCAGCATTCTCTCGCGGACTGCGTTTTCAAGCTGGAGCTGGCGATCTCGTTCTTCCTGCGGCGACAGGAAATGCGGGTATCCGTTCCAGTCTACTACGACGGCGCCACTGACGTCGTTATACCCCGGCAGGGAGGCGCTAGCGTTCGTAGAAGAAGGCGGGCGTATGTTTAGATTGTTGGAGTTGAGCATGGCTGCGTCGCTTGCTCCCTGGGTGTCGGAGTGAGGTGGTGGTGATTGGTTGAGGGAGGTGAAGAACTCTGCTGGTGGGTCGATGTCTTCCCAGAGGAATTGAGCTTCTTCTTGGTCCTGGTGAGAGGTCGTGGATGATTCAAGCTTTGGAGTAGGTGAGGCCTGATCAGGTTTGGGTGTTGACGCTGGTGTTGTTGCAGGGTTCTGAGTGAGAGGCTCTGCGTGAGAGTGTGGAGAGATGGCAACGCGTTCTTTACTGCTGAAGAGTGTGCGAAGTGAAATGGGTTTCTTTGCAGGTTTCTTCTGATTGTCTGTTGTCCCAGATGAAGATGATTGAGAGAGAGGAGGAGAGGGACTGCGTCTGCGTCCGAAAGGCATGTTGACTCGAGGGTTGGAAGTAAGTATTAATATCTGGGGGGAGCTGGCGTGCTGCGAGATGCATGGGACAAATGCATGCACTCTGTTCAGCTGTCAGTCATGTTTTTTTTTTTTTTTCCCTCTTCTTTTCGATTAAAATAGGCTGTAAAGGAGACTTCCGAACTCGGCGTCCTGTCTATCTGTGCTGACAGGCTGCTTGTACATTGTTGGTACTTCGATGAGGATCATTGTTGGTCCCTTGAAGATCAATGTTGGGCTTACGTGACCCGGAAAAGCGTGTTTCCAGCTCGAGATCGTGAATCCTGAATTGAATCCTGAAGCAGGTAGGTTTAAGCAAATGCTAGTAAGGCTGTCACAAGATGTTTGAAGCAAAAGCTCAAGAGTGACATATCCAGTGATTACACGTGGATGAAGGCATCCACGATCAGCCAATCCATGCCTCTCTACTCAGTGTCCTGCATGATGCAGATGGAAAGCAACTGTTAAGGCTGCTTAGTTTATTCTACACAACAGAGAGCTGCATCTTCCAGTCCCTTTCTCGAGGGAGACCATTGGCCTCGACTTCACCGCTCAATTTGCATTCTGTGAGTGAGTGCGTTGACCACAAAGTCTACAGGCGTCTATACCCAGTCCCTCCAGGCTGCAGTCGATGCAGCCCAACGGCGATGGAGATTTGACTCTTTGTCGGGTTGGAGTGGGACCTGGTGAAACAGGCTTATTCTTGCTAGTAGAGAATATTCCAGGATCATTCGGCTGGGAGCTGTCTATGTTTCTATAGGCTTTGAAGGATCCATGACGTCTTCCATAATGCAATTGTACTGACATAAACTCTCCTCCTGCCCTGTCTCTGCAATGCTTCCCAGAGTCTGTAATGCCTCATGATCGTACTGGGTCCTCTGTGCTTTGAAACTCAAAAGGCAAACACACAGCATTCGGAATAACTGCAGTTTGGTATGCCACCAACAGTATCTTGCATCCAAGACTCCAACTCTGCCTGTTTATCACTAGGCTGTTCAAGCGGGTTCTTGAGACTGGGCCTGTCCAATGGCCATATCAACGGGAGAGACGGGTATATACGATTGTCCCGTTGCAGTCATTACTATCAAGACCCAACTTGCAGCTGTATGACCTATGGAAGAAACCAGAGGTTCCAAACCTGGAGATCAGCTCTTTTCACACTTTATCGATGGATATGGATATGCAGCGTATTGGAAGAGCATTGTGTGTTTATTCTTTCAGTGAGACCTATGTTATATTCCCGTATATCAACCAGATTCAGAAGCAAGATAATCAAAACAAGGTTAACAGCCACTAGATATAAGAAGAATCACAGTTAGACTATAAAGAGCGCATGAGAAAGGTCTATTAGGCGGTGGCATAATTCAACCATTTATACTGTGAATGTTATTGCGTGACATTTTCTCCTTTGTTATGTTATAATCGAGAAACACACATTCTAATTTTCCAACTTTCCCACATCACTCCTTAAAAATCATAACTCTCTAGTCCTTGAGGTACAGACACAGCTTCTGTAGCTTGGAGAGAACCTGTGGTGCAGTATCAGCTGCTCTCTCTGATCGATATACTCTTTTCTTCTTATTCTTACTTTCATATCACCTTTCCATTCTGAGAGCCTTCAACAACGTAAGGGAACTTCATTGACCACAATGGAGAACCATACCCAGCCTTTATCTGAGGAACTGGGAAAGCCCTATGAGGTATGGGAGTCTAAGATCCATGATTTTTGATGAGAAGATGATGGAACTAATAACGTTATTGTGCTCTAGTCCTCTGGCAACTCCTGTAACGTGCTTTCAGAATCGAATCTGACAGTTCAGGATGAGAATAAAAAAGGTGAGCTCCTCTAGCATTTACCATTGTTCGACATGTTCTTGACGAAGCGACACTAACAACTTGGATAGTGGAAGACCCTAATGAAGCAGGCAAAGTGGAGAAAGTCCCGGTCGACGAGATGGAACTTGGCCTCCTCAAGATCGATGATGTGAGAGAAAACTAGACCCTCAAGGATGAATTAAGCCCTAGAGACCTCAAAGCTAATGCCATTGTATAGATCTACGACAAATATGGAAAAGTCCGCACTTTCGCACCCTATGATCCCTCCAGGGGACGCGTCGTCAAAGACGAGGAACTGGACTGCGGACCATACGATGAATGGGCGTTGGTTCTCAGAAGAGTCTTCAATCATACCGGAACAAGCTGGAAGACGAAGATCGACGTCCAAAGCCTTCTGCTGCTTGACATACTGAAGAGAACTGTCAAAGAGGAGAAGGCTAACCTTGAGATTAAGAAATCATTGAAGTGGCCAAATGAGAACATTTTCCAACACGTGAGTAGTTACTTATTTCTTTCTGATATTTATTCTCCTCGACAAAATGGAGCCACTCATACATTCTAGCGCGACAAAATTCGAGAGATTGCTGAGGCCGACGGCGAGCTTAGTACCAGACATGCGAGAATCCTTCTGGATCTCATCAATGAGGAGTATGCTACGCGGATCCGTGATATCAACAACATGTTTCCTAAGTAAGTCGAGAAAACCTACCTGAGATTCTGGTTTAGCTCTGACCGAGAAACCTAGGGGCACGTCTACCTTCAATATTCTCCGCGATGCTTTCCGGGAGGGTGTTATCATTGTGAAGCCAGAGCGAGACAATGTTCAAGCATATCGCGTCCTTACTGCCGACTACAGCAACTCATTGGACGGGTCGATCTTGGGCATTAACGCGGAATACGTCGACTGCAATGGTGAGTCCTTTGGCACTCGGGCGGCCTTTTTCAACATTGCAGAGTTCGCGGGCATTCAATACATGAACGAGCTCCCTGTTTTCCCTCTGAAATACCATCCGAAGTACGAGGAAGTTGCCCAAAGATTGATGACTCGTGGGCGGAAATTCGCTTCTCTCAAAGGTCAACACTTCAAATGTTACAAGGACTCACAGAGAAAGAATTCAAGCGGGGAGAGCGTAAGTTGTCTATGATTCTCATAGAGTGCCCAGCTGACCCAAGAACAGATCATTTCTCGCGTAATGATTGACACCGTCGCCATCAACCGCCTCAGTTGCATGTCGAGAATCTCAGTCAATAGTATCTCCGATGAATTGGTGGATGGTAAATTGACAGACGAGCACCTGATGATTTGCACCAACAAGATACCCTTTTTCTCATTGAAATCCAAGGCGTTTGACACAGGACTTGTTGACAATATTGAGGATATCGTCTTTAATCGGGATGTCTTTGATCAAATTGTCATCCCTGCCGTGGCGAAGGAGCTGATCCATGTGATGATTAAAGCTCATGTCAATGGTTTGGAATTTGATGACTTTACTCACGGTTCGTACCTCTATAGCCATTCTTCCCTTTTGCAAATGATGAAACTGACCAACAAACTAGGCAAAGGAAAGGGCCTTATCATGCTTCTCCATGGTCCTCCCGGTGTAGGTAAAACCATGACCGCTGAAGGTGAGACTTATTTCTATATTGCTGTGACCCAGACACCCTATCTAGATAGACAGTAGCCATCTAACCCCAAACCAGCCGTTGCAGAGCACACCCAACGCCCACTCTACAGCCTCACATCTGGAGAACTTGGCTCATCTCCCGAACTCGTCGAACAAAAGCTCAAAGAAGCCCTTGACATAGCTGAGACCTTTGGCGCCGTTCTCCTTCTCGACGAAGCGGACGTTTTCATGGAGGGACGCACAGCCCACGACATCGCTCACAACGCCCTAGTCGCCGTCTTCCTCCGTCTTCTCGAATACCACCAAGGCATCATAATCCTCACGACGAACCGGGTCACGACTATCGACGAAGCCTTCCATTCGCGTATCCACCTCAGCCTGCACTACAGCAATCTCAGTTGTGATGCACGCGAACAGATTTGGAGAAACTTTGGGGCACTTGTTGCGGGAACAGAGCTTACCGATCAGGACTACAAGGACATTGCGGAGGTGGATGTCAATGGTCGTCGGATTAAGAATGTGTTTAGTCTTTGCAAGGCTATTGCTTCTGAGAAGGGAACGAAGATTACTCGGGAGCATGTTATGGAGGTGCTTCAGTTCATGAAGTCTCAGCTTCCATGAGCAGAGCCGTGAGGGGATTTTTATGCGGTGTTTGAGTCCGTCAATTACCTTTTTCTGCGCATTAAACCAAGAAAAAAAAATGTACAAACCAGATTGGTACACAAATTGAGATACTCGGAAGGATTAGTTAGTTAAATTGAAACAGACAGATTTTGCACTTTTATAACGCTGCCTAATATCATAAGCTAGAATTTCTAGAGTAAGATCATATATATTCCCAGTCCTCAGGAACGGCACACTATGTCCTGCGTGTGCGTGTGCATCATAACTATAACGACACTATTCCCACTCGAGTGCCCGATAAAATCTACAGCAACAGAACCACAACTAACCCCGCGACCACTAACTTGCATGAATATCCCAACTCGCCCAGTCACAGATCTATCCTGGTGAAAAGAAAGCATACTCTATCTCTGAGCCACATACCTACCTACCCAGCAGCCAGGCCTCCACGAAACAAACCAAAATGAACCAAGTCCTACCAGACAGCACCTCTCCAAACCTACATCTCAACCACCCAACAGACGAAGAATTCCGCCAGATATGGCAAATAACCTCCTCCGAGTGGAAGGACGCCCTCACAGTCCCGCAGTACCTAGAGGAATACGCCTACCTCGCAGCCGCGCCCCTCGCGCGCGATAAAGGCATGACACCATGGATTCTCGTCGACAAGACCCAACCCCCCAACAAGAGGGCAATCCTAGCCTCCTGCGAGACATTCCGGAAGAAGTCCCTGACAAGCGACGCAGATGGGAATTGTTCCGATGTCGTTACCCACGGGATTGCGAGTGTTTACTGCGACCCTAAATTTCGCGGACGGGGATACGCGTCCAGACTGATGCGGGAGCTGAGGAGAATGCTGCCGGACTGGCAAGCTGATGGGGGGGAGGGAGTCGTGGCCAGCGTGCTCTTCTCTGATATCGGGCCTGGGTTTTATCAGAGATGCGGGTGGATTCCGTTCCCAAGCTGCCATTTGGAATTTGAGGCTGTTTTGCTTGGATGGAATGTCAATGCTACCCGTCTCTATGCGGAGGACTTGGGGGGTCTATGTGAGCGGGATGAGGCTATGCTTCGGGTGTCCATGAAGAAGTCTGTGTCGTCGCCTAGTGGTGCTAAGCGGCGATTCGCGGTTATACCTGACCATGACCATGTGCTGTGGCATCATGCGAAGGAAGAATTCGGGGGCGAAAAGCTCTTCGGCAAGAGGCCTCGCGTTAAAGGGGCTATTGCAGGGACGCAAGGTAATCAGGTTTGGGCTATTTGGACGCATCGGTTCTATGGGCGCCCGGACAGTGAAACTTCGCAAAATACACTCTACATCCTCCGGTTAGTGGTGGAGAATCAGTCTCCAGATGCAGAGGACTCTCGGGCTACGGAGAGTAACCTTAAGGCTGTTCTACAAGCAGCGCAGGCTGAGGCGGCAAAATGGAAATTGCGCAAGGTGAAGCTGTGGAATCCGTCTGATGCGTTGGAAACAATGGTCAAGAAAGTTGAGATCCAGTATCTCCGCAAGGTCAGGACACAAGACAGCATCTCTTGTCTTCAGTGGTATGGAGAGGGAGACGGGACACCAGAGTCACTGGAATGGTTACTGAATGAGAAGTATGGCTGGTGTTGAGCCAACTGCTTGTTAGGAACTACACCACATCAGAAGATGAATACTATGTTTCTGGTCTGAATACAAGACACTCTTCTTCGTAAAGACTCGGGGTCCCGTCGTCTCCGCCTAATGCCATCGATATATGAGCCTCTGTCTTGAACCCTAGCTTCTTGTAGAACGGGACAGCGTCCATTGTGCTCTCCAAAGCCACAGGGACCTTTTCTCTCCTTCCACGTTCAAGACCCCAATTGACGAGCAGGTTCCCAGCTCCACGTCGTGCATATTCAGGATCAGTGGCGATGAAACTCAGATCTGTGTCTGGGATTACTATCTGCACAGCCACTCCCTCCAATATAGAAGAAGAGAAGAAGAAGAAGAAACTCACGATAAACAGGACTCCCCCCTAAAATCCCCTTCCCTGCCTCCTCCACCTTCTCCGTCCACTCCTTCAAAACAAGCATATTCGTCCGCTCCGGCCACTGCCAACCTTCCTCCTCCTCCTCCTCCTCCTCCTCCTCCTCCTTTTCATCGTCGTCGTTGTCGTCGTCGTTGTCGTCGTCGTTGTCGTCGTCGTTGTCGTCGTAAATCGGCCGACACCACTTCGCAAACCCAATGATACAACCCCTCCCCCCCGAACGAACAACCAAGACCTCCCATCCCGGATCCCGAATCTCCTTTACAGTCTTGTCTACAATGGCAGTCCACAATCCGGTCCTGGCTTCAGGCGTGGGGAATTGTGCGAGGAGCATTGCGTTCGTGCGGAAGGCTGCCATGTGGATGTCTGCGATTCGGGGGGCGTCGGATTCTTGGGCGGTGGTGAGGGTGAGGGACATCTTTGTGGATATGTATTATTCTTTGTCTGGTATGTGCGTGTCCTCTTTTATGTGGGTTATATGGTTATGAAGGAGTCACTTGTATGTTGGAATAAGGATTGAGGATGGATTGGTGGGTTGGTGGGGGTTTAACTAAGGTACTGATGTTTTAAATCGATGCTAGGAGAGAATATTCGAATATAGCCAGTCTAGTTATCCTGATCATACTGAGATTTATGGCCTACCTATATTATTCAAGAAACATAGTCTCCTTGTGCTTTTGATGTCAGGATGAGGGGGGAACAGCTGCACAGATGCTGTCTGATTGTTTGTATGTCAGCCCCGCATTCTGGTCCCCTGCAGAACTTCACTTTTATTCCTTGGTGCTCCCCCTCTGCAATATCTGTTGTATGGACATGCCCCTCATTCTAGTCTGTTGAGGGACACGCGGCATGACGAAACCACTACTGACGATGTGTGCGCAGATCAACATTCTTAAAGTATTATTAGACGCTGCCTTATGCGGAGCCTCAGTTCTGGGCAGGACAAAGCCTAACATGGTCTATTATGGCGCGAGTCGATGACCAGGCCTACAGCTTGATGAGTATCAAGAGCCCCGGCGACAGCATCAATCCTGCTATTGTTCGTACTGCCGAGTATACTGCAACTCATTCGGTTTTCACTCTTTCTGCGGGCCCAGTGAACTTCACGCTTGACTTTTTCTCTCCGATATCTCCTTCCAATTACCTCCGGCAGTCTCTTCTGTTTAGTAAGACACGTTATTGGTTTCTCTGGCCTGAATCTACTATGTAGAGCTAATAGTTGAGATCACAGGTTACCTGACCGTTGCTGTTTCCGATGCAGCTTCTAACAATATCCAGATCTTCTCCAGTATCGATGGAAGATGGGCTGGGAGACAGCAGAGCACGGTCTGCAGCTTCCATCGAGAGGGCTCCACTCTCGCCTATGCGCTCAAAATGCAGTCCTGTATACAGAGGAAAGCGACATGGCTACCTGGGGTGAAGCAATTCTAGGTTCTAGACCAACCCCACAATCAAACCTTTCGTTCACATCTGGACATCTTGGAGAGGTCCTCTCTCAGCTTGTCAGGCACGGTAAGCTGCCTAGCCATGATGCGTCCTGGATGCCAGGGGGAATTATTGCGTTCGCCCACGACCTGGGAACGGTTAGTGGCGACCACTCGGTGAACTTTGCTGTTGGATATGTGAGAACGGAGGCAATCGACTACTTGGGAAAGCCATACACGGGATACTACCGGTCCCGATATAAGAATACCTACAAGGCTCTGTCATATTTTCGGGACGATTACTCAGATGCCCTCCATGAGTCGTTCATCCTTGATAGTGAAATGGTGGCTCAGGCAACAGCCGTAGCTGGCCAGAAATATGCAGACATTGTCACTCTATCAGCGCGCCAGGCATACGGCGCCATCGATTTGACGGTCCCGAACGACTCCCTAGACAAAGAAGACGTGCTAGCATTTGTGAAGGAGCTCTCTAGCAACGGCAACCTTAATACGGTCGACGTCATCATGCCTGCCTTCCCCATTTACTACATCATGGACCCGGACTACATCCGTCTCTTGCTGGAGCCGATGATGCGATACCTTGCTGCAGGTCGCTGGCATCAGCCGTACGTGATCCACGACATGGGAGTGCACTACCCCAAGGCTATTGGCCATGACAATCAAATCGCGGAGCCGATGCCCATTGAGGAATGCGGCAATCTGATGGTTCTAATCTTGGCCTATGTGCGTGCAACAGGAGATACAGCGTGGGCGTCCAAGCACATCACTCTCCTGCAAAGATATGCGGCTACCTGGTGGAGAATAGTATCGACATTGCGAGGCAGCTGTCCTCCAATGATGCTGCGGGAGCTCTGGCGAACGAAATCAACCAGGCCATCAAGGCAGCAGTTGGGCTGAAGGCATTCGGCGAGTTGAGCGGACTCAGCAAGTATTCGCGAATCGGCGACGCAAGAGCCCATCTCTTCTTCCACCAGGGGCTTGGGACTGATGGCGGGAAATCGCATTTCGTGCTGCAATACCCTGGCAAGCACACTTCAGGGAAGATCCCCTACAACCTCTACCCCGAAGTGTTGTTCGACCTGAAGACCTTCCCCGAAGCGGCGCACCAGATGGGGAACCAGTTCTTCAAGTCTGTGCGGGCTGAGTACGGCGTACCACTGGATCACAGAAAGGACTGGGCTAAATCTGACTGGAACATGTGGCTGGCTGCGACATTCGACGACTTGAGCACCCGTGACGAGTTCGTCGACGACCTATGGGCGTTCATGTCCAATGGCAAACACAACTGGCCGTTCTCCGATCGCTATGTTTCCACATCTGCACAGGGTCGAACTCCGGGGAAGCCCGTTCTGTGTCGCGCACGACCCACGGTAGGTGGTCACTTTTCCCTTGTGGCATTACAAGGACCGCGATGTCTCCAAACTGCCGTGTTGCGCAAGCTCGAGGCTGGAGATGTCCCGGGCCAGACCTTCTTTGGCCAACGGAGGCAGGATCTGTAGACCAGAACCGGGATGTGCAATTGCACCATGAGGATGACACCTAGGTATTAATTTGTGTATACCACTTCTGTATATACTGTAGTCTATGCAACGCCTCTTGGTCTCGTTCGACAGCAGTTATGAATCCATTCTCGTAGACCAGCTCCAACAGACGCCGCAATTCAGCCTTTCTTCTTTCTTGTTCTTTTTTTTCCCGCGTATCCTGCACAATCGAATCTCCCCATCGTAAACACAGAGAAAACCTCTCTCTTTCCCCGTCAACGGAGCTCTCGCAGCTCTCACAGCTCCCACCGAACTGAAGCCTCCTGCGCCCCTGCGGCTTACATAAGCGCCCGCCTCTTTCGCTCGTCCTGCAAACCCGCTGCTTTTTTGCTGCTGCTCTTCGTCTTCTTCGTCTTCAACTCTTGTGTTTCTCTTGTCGTTGTCGTCGTCCTCCTCCTCTTTTCCCTCTTCCCTCCCTCTCCTGCCGCTTCATCATCATCATCATTGACCCTTTTGTTATTCCCTTCTTCTCTCCCACTGCCGAATTATACCCTCCTCATGGCTTCCGTACGTTTCTTTCCTCCCCCCTCCCCTATGTTGTCCTCTTCCCAAAACACAAGTTCCCCCGTCCGCATGAACTTAGCTGTTCAACGTCATCCCCCTCCCTCTCACCAACCGACTATCCACGCGTTGGACGGCTGATGCACGCGCCAAATAAGCTCCCTAGTTTCACTTCCGCATCTTTGTACTAACATCTTCTGTCTCTTCCTCTAGCCCCGTCCTCCGCACAGCTTTGGTACCCAAGGCTATTCTCTTCCTAACGGCGCCTCTGGCCCAGTACCAGGAGCCACCCCTCTCCTCCCCAACAATGGACGAATTATCCAGAATGGCCCCGTCAGAGTGCTGTGCATTGCTGATGTCCGAGGTACGTCTTCTGCTGCGGATCTACCTCCGATGGGTGAATCATTGGGAGAAAATCGGATGAGAATCAGAATCAGCTAACCACGGATGCTGTTCCTGTAAACAGGGAATTTGAAGTCTCTGAATGAGTTGGCCAAGCAAGCCCGCGCAGACCACATTATCCACACCGGTGACTTTGGTTTCTATGATGACACTTCGCTGGAACGGATTGCAGACAAGTGAGTGGGCCTCCCAGGAACTCCATATTCTCAACCTACGACAGGAAGGAAGGAGCACTTGTTATAATGGAGTGAGTGGGACTTGGTTTGCTAATCTCGTATGAAATCTTTTTGTTTGCAGAACTCTCAAGCACGTGGCTCAATACTCGCCCTTGCTACCGGAAAATGTGAAGCGCACAATTGCTCAGACACCTCCCCAGCAGTCTATTAAGCAGCGGTTTACCCCAGATCAACTACCCCTCTCAGAGCTGCCGAAGCTGCTCGATAAGACGCTCACCCTCGACGTCCCCGTATACACTGTCTGGGGTGCTTGTGAGGACGTCCGCGTGTTGGAGAAGTTCCGTTCCGGAGAATACAAGGTAGACAAGCTGCACATCATCGACGAGGCCAATTCACGACTGTTGGACATAGGAGGTGTGAAGCTGCGGTTGCTGGGACTTGGTGGTGCTGTGGTGATGCACAAGCTGTTTGACAATGGCGAGGGCAAGACAACCATCGCTGGAGGCCAGGGAACCATGTGGACGACCTTGTTGCAGATGGGTGAGCTGATCGACACCGCTAATCGTGTATACGACCCCTCGGAAACTCGTATTTTCATCACTCATGCCTCCCCTGCGCGTGAGGGAATGTTGAACCAGCTTTCGGTGACTCTTAAGGCTGATTTCTCCATCTCCGCTGGTCTGCACTTCCGCTATGGTTCGTCCTACAACGAGTTCTCCGTCAATCCCTCCCTTGACCACTATCGGGGCAAGCTCGCTGCCTCCAAAGCTTCCTTCAACGATGTGTGGGAAACCGTACGAGGCGAAGTCGAGGCCGCTATTTCTTCCAACGAGGCGCAGAAGACCCTCCTGGACAATGCTCTCGGAGTGGTTGAGAAGATGCCAACCGTCGCCAACGGCGGGAACCCCTTTGGTGGACCTACTAATCCTGGTAGTGCTAGTGGTCAGGTAGACGAGAGCGCTTTCAAGAACATGTGGAACTTCAACCTGGCAGATGCGGCTTTCGGCTTCTTGGTTCTTGAGATCGAGTCCGGACGTATCGGGACCGAAATGCGCGCACAAGGCTTCAACTTTGCGCACCGTAGTGGGAAGCCACCTGTTGCTGGCGCTGTCCAGGCTGCTGCTCCTGTGTCTGCCGGCGTATCATCCCCTGCCACCACGGCACGTCCTCCTAGTGCGGCTACTCCTCAGTTTGGCCAGGTTCAGCCCATTCCCACCCGTGCAGCTCCTCCTGCTACTCAACAGGCTGCTCAAGTCAAAGGCCCTGGTGCCCCTCCTGCTCGCACCTCTCCAGCTCCTGTCATCCCCAAGTCTGTAACCCCGCAGCCCTCTGGCCCCGCCACCGCCCCTATTACGTCGCTCCCCACGGAATCCCCTGACACCTCTGCCGCCACGGAAGCCAACGGCACCGCACAGCCCGAAAAGTCTGCAGAGTCACCTTTGCCCAAGACAGAAAGGAAGCAGAGCAATGGACTCTTTGTGTCAAATGTCGAGAATGAGCAAGCCGCGCGTGATCTTTTCGCCGAGGAGGATAAGGCTAAGGTGGTCAAAGTGGAGAAATGGGGGAAATACAACAACCATGTTGTCACATTCCCAACAGTGGAAGATGCCAAAGCTGCCCTCGATCGGCTCCCCGCTGAGCACAAGAAGTCCAGTGGCCCTGGCCAACCTCGTAGACCCAATGTCAAGTTCTTTGAAGACCGTGGCAGCCACCGGGGCAATGCTGGTACCTGGCAAAGCAGCACTCGTGGGGGGAGCAACACATCACAACGTGGATACCAAAGTGGAGGAGCCAGTGATAGTGAAACCGGTCGCGGACGCGGCTTTGGCGGACGTGGCGGCCGGGGCCGTGGTGATCGTGGTGGACGCGGTGGACGAGGAGGTCGCGGTGGCTTCAGCAAGACATCCGGCCCATCGGACTCATCTGCTCCCTCCACATCCACACCCTCCGGTGACAAGCCAGCTGCATCTGGTGACGCTTAAGGCATGATTCTGATCTATTAGCCCGTTTTGTCTGTATTCCCTTGATCCATATCCAAATCTATTTTCTTTTTCCTTTCCTTTTCTTTCCTTCTTTTTATCTTCAGTGTGGAAATTTCTTTCTCGGCCATCCTCCTGCTTTCTTTCACTGTCTCCTCTAACTTTACCCTCTTCAATGTCCCGCCATGTGTTACAACTAATCTCACGGTCTTCAATATCTTAATTTTCTATTCGTGTGATATTCAAAAACAAAAATTTTATGCTTCGACATTCCTACGCATCTTCTTTCGTTTTTTTTTATTTCTCCGGGCAAGATGGTTGTTTAGAACAAGCCTGTTTCCATTCCTGTTTGTCCTCCTTAAAATTTTCTTCCTTTTCTTTTCATTTCGTTTCTTTTCTCCCTTGCTCTTCCAACTGGGCACTGGGAATCTCACCTGGACTTCTCACAGTCCATACAGAAAGGGAACCGAAATCCCAGAAAAGAAAAGAAACAGAGACGGAATCAAAATACTTGGAGGAGAGAGGATAGAGAAGGGAATAATTCCCGCGGACCAGGGGAAGCAATGAAAGGAAAGGAAAGGAAAAGAAAAAGAAAGGAAGGAAAGGAAACATCAGTTCTCCAAGGGAACGCAACGCAAGCAACACAACGCAACCACCTCTGCTCGGCTTTTTGTATTCTAACTTTCCTGGAACGCACCAATATCGATACCCTTGTAGTCTGCAATTTTCCCTTCCCTTCTCCTCACTTCTCTTCTCTTCTCTTCTCTTCTCGTCTTCAGAGTATCCGGTATTTTCCCCCTTTTTTCATTAAGGCTAGGATAAGACAGGAGGTCTTACAGGGAACCCGGTTGTACTACTAAATAGGTTATTTGGGTTGGAAGTTTTTTGGGGAGAGTAAAAAGAGTACAGAGAGAGAGAGAGAGAGAGAGAGGTTAAAAAGATAGTCGGGCAACTCATTTAAAGAGAACTCGATTGGCCTCGGTGGAGCTGGTAGAGTTGAGATGAATTAGATTCCGATATCAAGTGTGCGTGTAGCATATTCCTTATTATTGACAAACAGTAAATAAAATGCTACTGGAGTCGGGGGAATGAATGAATGGAAGAGAGGAGGACCTTGAAAGCAAGACCAAATTGTATCGACGACATGCGAGAAATATCATATCAAGACCAAACAAATAGTTACAAGCCATAATTGGTAGTAGAAGCGATAGGCTATACAGGTCAGAGAGACTTGGGGGGGGGGGGGTGGTAAAAAGAGCAAAGAAATCAACAAATAAAAAGACAATGTGGGGGAAGTTTCCCAGAGTCGTCATCAGTCCCAATAATCCTCCCATCAAAACGCAGAACGCAAGTGCGCCTGTTTTTGTATTTCCTGCTCCGTAGATACTCCAGTTCCTTTATGACTATTTCCTCCTGTAGCGCATGAAACCAAGTCAAGCCCAAGTAAGTCCGTGTGCGGTTGATGTGCATTCACATTGTGTAATTGGTGGTTTTGTGTACAATCCTTTGCAAGCCATGTACGAAGAAACAGTGCCCTCCAATTCGCCGTTAAAGCATGAGATGAAAGATAAGAAGAGGGATAGATGAAACAAATAGAAGATACCCTTCCAGTCAACAGTGATAAAAGGCTGCTTTTTAGTACCTTTTTCAAAAATTGACATGGAGAAAAACAAGTGACAAAAATATAAGGAATCTTTCTCACAATTGCAATTTCTTTTATTAGAAGAAAAAGACTGGTCATCCTGTATCCTATTCCGTTACTCCGAAGAATGTTGTTAATTAGGCATCGTATCGCAGGGTATTCGTATCCGACTTCGACGGGGAAGACGATTCGGAGTCTGTCGTTATATTGCATTAAGTACTCCCAAAGGAGCTGTTGCTGCTGCTTCATTATTTAGACGCGGCCGATAATATCATCCACATCCTTTTGGTTCACAACGACACCACCCTCAGAGCATCGAGCCTTTGTACGCAGCTCTGAGCACAGATTATCGACGTCGATTTCGCCATTGCGGAACTTCTCCATGGACTGGAGCCGGTCCCTAAAAAAGCAATCGGGGTTAATAGAATGGAACACATGCAAAAACAGGAACTATGAGATACATACCAGATCTTATTGCACGACAACATTTTCGTCTTATCCTCGCCGGGTACAACTTCCTCATCCAACTTACCGTCAATTTCCTCAAGCAAGCTCTTCTTTGGTTGCTGGCGGGTTCCCATCTCGGTAAGATTATGTGACGGGCTTCCCAGGTCGGGGAGAGGGAAAGCATCGTCAAAGAACGTGTTGAAATCTTGCGAGAGAATTGCATCTTGGGGTTCACGCCAGTCCCCAAAGAGCAGTGGGTCGAATTGTCCGCCGTTTTGCTGGGCCAGAAAATCAAATCCCGGAACAGACTCGGTATTGCCTGGCTGAGTGGGCGTGTTCGAGGCGCTTTCGCTCTTTTGTCTCACAGCTGGAATAGGGTTACTGATGTTGCCGCACGCCATGCCAAGTTGTGCGCAGAAGGACGCCTCACCGTCAATGGTGGAATAAGTACAAGAATGGTCACTGTGGGACTCTTTAGCCTTGGTGGCAGGAGACTGCGCACTTGGCTCTGGAGAGGTGCCACTAGAAGAGAGAAACTGGCTCTGGTGAGAGTCCGAAGACGACGATGGAGAATCAGAATTAGATGCATCGTGCAGCGAGCCTGTCTGGCGAAGACCGTAAGTTGTTGATAGGGCGTTTGCCGACGTGCTATGAGGAGAAATTGGTGATGCATTGTTAGATTTACCATTTGCAAGTCTCTCGAGAGATGGAGAGGACGAAGGCTGGGTAGGAGATGACATGTTTGGGTGATTGTTAACGGAGTCACGACTCAAGACTCCGGGGATTTGAGTTCGCGCCTGGTTGCCATTTGACTTATTTTGGTTTGACTTTGCCAAGGGCCCGGTAGTGAAAATGCGGCCACCGGGAAGATCGCCAAACTTGGGGAAATCGAACATGAATTCGTTGTTATTGAGACCATTCAAGCGGTTCGTGTTCCCTGGATATGCATTAATAGCTGACAAGGTGTTCCCACTTGTCACCCAAGAGAGCCGCTTGCGATACTCCCGAAGTTCAACCTGTAGCCGCTCCACTTGGGCTTTGAGCAATCCATTCTCCTGATTAGCGTCATCAGAAGCCTTTTGAAGCTCATCTACTTTGGTTTCCAGGTCCTTCAGGTGCTTCTCCTTGCGCTCGCGGAATGCACGCTGTGCTGCACGGTTCTGGGCCTTGCGTTTCTGCAGAGGGTGTCAGCAGTTCTGCAAGCCGTGATTGCAACTGGACTCGGCATTTTTTTTATTTTTGGAAGGAAAAAAAAAAGGAAGCATTGCTTACCGAAGTTGGCTCTGAAGTTAAAGGCTTCCTCCCTGGCTTCTTCGCAGTTTTGTCATCACTTTCCCTTCGCTTCTTGCCGGAGGCCTCGTTTTCATTGTCCGATTGTCCATCAATATCCTTCCGCTTTTCACCACCTTCATGTTCCTCTGGCGGGACGCTACCTGGCAAATCACCAATCAAATTCTCGTTCCCCTGGAAATCCCAGTCAAATTCAGCGTTAAAGTCGAGAAACGGGCTTTCTTCGTAGTTCAGGCTTCCGAGCTGGTTTTGGGCAGCCTCAAACCCGGGAGACGTGCTGTAGCTACGAGAGGAAGCCTGGCCCGGCGTACTGTTAGGATTAGTGTCGGGCTTGGACTTTTCGGCACTCTGCTGTTGTTTGGGGATCGGGTTGTTGGATGAAAGAGCGGCAAGCAAAAGGTCTTGCTCTCCAGGAGAGAGGTAAAGACCTTGCTGATAGAGAGAGTTGAAGTCAGTCATTGCTGCTTTAGCAGTCTTTTGGATAAACGTGAAAAACTCGGTATGAAATGGCGGAGTTAAATGGTTTGTCGAATCGAAGTGCTGTACTGAATAGAGTATTAAAAGGATATGAGAGATTATGATTATTCCCAATCGGCTGTCAGGGTACTAGGTACTTTGGTCGGGCTTCCCGCCCGTTTGCCGTATCGATATAGTCGACGACAGAAACAATTTTGGAGTACTCGATACTATCGAAAGTCGAATTGATAATGCAGAACCAGGATGGCTGCTGGAGAGGGAAAAAGTGGCAATGAGCGGACGATGAGATCAGTGAATGTCGGAGAAGTCCGGAGGCAAGAACACGGGAGGGAGGGCTGTCTAACAGCAGTCACAAAGGCGGATGGACGGAAAGATTGAGAAGAGAATATTGCAGGATCGATGACAAGATGTGGAGATGATGAGGGGGATGGTGGTGATGGTGATGGTGAAAGAGAGGCCAATATTAGCGGAGGAGGTGGCCTGTTCGATGCGTTCGAGGAGGGGGAAGGAAGATGATGATGAAACGCAAAGAGGGCAGGCAAGTTGTCGTCAGAAAAAGAAATCGGCCAGTGGAGAGGGGGGAAGATTAGTGGATGAGATTGAAGGTGATGGTTGGCTGGAAGATGAAGCGAGCCTCTTTTCACCTTCTCGGATGTCTTTTGATCTCCAGGCTCTCTCTCAGTCTCGACTCTCAGACTCGGACTCGCAGACTCTCAGACTCTCTGGATGAGGAGGTTTGAAGCCTGGAGGCAGCAGAGGCGGAGCCTGGAAGCCCAGGCAGACGAGGGGCCCGGTCACGGGCGTTGCCTCCGGTAGGGCGGCAGCGGCAGATGCCGCTTTTTGATTGGCAGGCCTCAGAATGGTAGCCAATGGCAGGGCTGGTTCATAAGAGCCGCTTTAAACCTGACAAAAGCGGTCGCATTGCTTAGAAATCAGGCCGGCTGGCGGATTCTGTCGGCGCCGACTTTGTTCTACGCCCTTTTCTTGACTCCTTTCTTGCAAGTTTCTATCCACGCACCAAATTTCTACCGGCATACCTGTAAATGCATGATTATACTTATGCTTCCTAAGTATTACATGTCTCCCCTCACCATTGAGGACCATGGGACTGTTAAAAGGGGACCAATATGCATATAGCTATCAACCCCATGTGGTACGGGTAAGCTGCTTAGGATGATGAACAATAATGCATTCTAGACTTGTGGATTGTCCTAAACCTACGAAGCTACCAGCTATCTAGGAGGGAAACTTGTGACCTACCGAGCCACAGCCCTCACATTTGACAATAGAGCTAATATCCTCGATAAAAAATAAAAAGAGGAAGAAGAAGAAGAAGAGCGAGAAAAAGCAGATTAGGAGATCTAATGTGCGATCTTTTTGAATGCCTCCAAGAAAGCACGTTGATTCATCCTCACACCCTCATCATGAGCGACTCGATTCCCCTGCCATGTCTTGTAAATGAATCGGTACCACGCTTTTTTCTTGTCGGCCATAGCCTTCACCTTCCCCTCGACTTCTTCCCAGGACTGGCAGTTTTCTACCAGGGCAATTGTAAGGTACTGACTGCAAAGGCTTGACATAAGGTCGGTGGATCCCAATAGGAGTTGTATTGATGTCAAATTTTTGAAGCAATGACCATGTGTTCAAGGACAACTGCGTTATGGGCATTTTAACAACCATCAGATTTGTCTCAACTTCGAAGATCGACGGAAACTTGAGCCCTATTTGCTCTCTTAAGTAGTCGGCCTCATACATAGCTCCGAGTCTGTACGCGGTGATTTCCGTCAATTCCTGCACCTTTTTCTTGGGGTAGGTGGCTCCCTTGAGAACCTGGTGCAGACAGCCGTGCAAGCCGACGTTCGGAGCGCCATTGTCGGGACCGGGTTCAGACGCAAAGTATTCCTGGGCGAGATACTGTAGACGTTTGAGTCGCCGTCCGCCAGCTCTGGCCTGTTCGCTACTTGCCGGGCATGTGGATGGGGGAACCTGGCGCAGGGACTGCCATTTTTCCTTGTATGACGTTAGAGGCAAACCGACGCGGGCCTGATAGGTTTGTCTCCCATTCATCGTTTTCCGCAGAGAAAATGCCGCTGAACCAAGTGAAGACGGGTGGTTTGTATCGGATTTCTACCTCTTCCATTATCTCTTGTCCCCGGCATTCCCTCGACGTGAGTGCGTTCCAATTCTATTGTCATTCGCTCTCTGCTAAACGAACAGATATCTTTAGCACCCAACCAAATATGGTTGACCTGTGAAGATCCAAAAACCCTGGTTGACAAGTACCATGAATACCTGCACGGCGATTCAAACGGTGACCGTCGGGCAGTGCTGGATAGCCAGAGGCTTCCAGACATATTAGCGGCTCACAATTTACGTGTTGTGACGAGAGACGCCCTTCTTGAGCGATACCTTAACACCCTCCGAGAGCAAGCCGCTGAAGCAGCCCTCCTCCAAGAGCATCTTGTGCTGTTGATATTCGGTCATGGAACCCCAAACTATGGTGTTGAGGTCGGAGGGTCGATCCTTCGCATGGAAGACTTGCGCCGAGTGCTTCAAAACAAGTCCGAAGTGACGCTCTTCACCACTTCATGTTACTCCGGCGGCTGGCTAGTGGTCCCCAATATAGGACAGCGGCAGCCCAACGTAACAGCAATCACACCAGCAGGGCCTAACAACTTGTCTTCATCGTGGCCCCTCAGCGGAAGTATTAGGCGGGCGAGCGGCAGCTTGGCCGCCTCCGCAGTACTACGCTGCCTGGTAAATACCGAGGATGAAACCCAGGAGATCATGGAGCACCCGACATACATACAGCTTGCGAAGTCGGTATATGAGTGTGTGAAGGGGATGGGGATGCTTGGCGAAAAGCAGCAGCGTGTCAGTTGTGCCAAGCAAGGCTAGGACGCGGTGGCGCGGGGGGAGGTCTGGGGGGCAATGGGTGAGAAACTCGCGACACATAAGCTCTTCCTCAGCCCCTCTCTGGCTACTAATTATGTTGAAATCGACAGAGTCTGCCGGGCGGATGGTGGTGGCCATTGGAGCATACAGTTCTGTTGGAGTATGCTAGTCAGTAGATGCATGAATAAAATATACAGTAAGTTGCACAGGGAGGAGCTTCAGGTCACTTGCCTCGAGTAGTAAGATAACTTGGTCAGTAACTATCAGTCTGTGGAAGAAGTTTTACTATCATGTAGATTAGTTACATGAGAAAGTAATAAAGCTAGTAGGAACGGCTTATAGTCCTCTCTCTCAACTAGCTTGACTCACAAAAAAGGAAGGAGAAAATGATAATAAGGAAAAAGGAAGATAGATAGATTATATATGGCAAGAAATACCTTTGGGCCAGGCAGTCCAACAGAAAGTAAAATTTGCTTCCTACAAGATGCTGTCAGGGTAACACAATTCACATATCATAACGGTCTACTTTGCCGGTTTACTTGTGAATCATGCTATAACTTAAAGAATAATGATGAATGCATTCTTTAAACTATTTAATAAATCTAACAACTGAAGTTAAAAACTATCCGGTCTAGACACTGGTTTCATCTGGTCAGATCGACTGTATTTAATTCATCCCAGACCCTCGAAAAAGCTTCAAGATGCTGAATCCGAGTTTTCCTAATACCAAGGTACGCGAACATGCCAGTCTGCTTGACTGTATGAGATCAATCACCAGGAGTCTCCAGATGCACCAGCTCGCTATAAAGTTTCTAAAAAATCGGCGACATCTTCTATTTTTTAAGGACGAACTCCCCTCCCTCATCTCGAGAAATTTCTCCCCAGTAAGAGAGTTATTCCATATACTCCTCTAGTCAATTAGTAGCACATGGCTCTTCAGGGTGTAATAGAGCCACAGCGGACGGATCACGGCAATTTGATATCAAATCGAACGTTTCGGGGAAATATCCTCTTCCCGGCCACTGTGTTCGTCTGATAAATTCTTCATGGAAGCAAAGTGATAAGAAACGAACAGAATGGGGGAAAAGAATTACAGCAAATTGCCTGTCTGTTCTAAAGGAAGCCCCTGAGTCTAGCTTGTTGAATGCCGTCAAACCATATACTAGCCATCTTCTTATAACCCATATCACCAGGATGCGTACCGTCAACAAGATGGCCAACTTGAGGACCTCTGGAGCTATACATGTCTGCAAGCACTATCCTCTTCCCCTCCCACCGAGCTAAATCCCGGATTTGGTCATTCACGCGAAGGACTCTCGAGTTGATAGCTTCATCCATGTTCACAAGAAGAGTGGATAGAACGACCGTTGAGCGTGGAGATGTTTCCCAGAGATACTCGAGCATCGACACCATGCGCTTCCCAAAGCCGTCTATTCGGAAGTCCTGGACGCAGTCGTTGGATCCGGCATTGATTAAAAAGACGTGAGGTAGCGACTGCAACTTGGGGACGGATCTTCTGGCCTTGTTCTCGATCTGATCAAGTCTATAGCCACGCCATCCCTCATGGTCGTTATTATCCATGGCCCCATCCCTACGCGATCCAACCATGCAGACCTGATAGCCATTGGAGTGAAGGATATCGATTAGGACTTTTCTATACCCCGTGCCGTCTGAGGATCCGACGCCGTATGTGATTGAGCCGCCTAGTGGCATAAGATTAAGTCGTGGTGGAATGTCGGGGGCTACTTGGAGAAGAAACACCGAAGGAACTGAATTAGCGAACGTTACGTTTAGATGAGAAAGGAACTGACCGTGTTGAACGCTTGGTGGCACACAAGTGGAGGAGTTAAACCTCAGTCCACGCGATGCACAACCCAAGCATCTGGTTGATGTTCGTCGTAATGGAGAAAGAGCTGAAGAGACTGGCATTTTTTTTTTACCAGAATAGAAAGCAGAGTAGATAATTATGCTCTCAGGCTGCTGTCTTTGAGTCACAAAAGCATTAATGTAATTCCCAACCAATCCATCCGGTGCGAGCAACTTATGCTCGGCGAAATGACCAAACACCGACTTGGAGTCACTGAAAGCGGCCCGACTAACAGCAATAGTAAACTATTAACTATCAGATACCTAGCTAGCTACATATGCATATTTATTAGATCTATAGAGTCAAAATACATTTTAGATTCAACTATTATTGATTTTGAAACTGGAAGTAATACTGTCTTCGGTGATTATACAAAGTGCCGATAAAGTCCTGGCCCCGTCCTCGAGCTAGTTATATAACTATCTATAGCAATATTGCAGAAACCAGTCTTTGTCTAATTCACAGCGACCCGAAAATGTCTAGTCCACAGCTCTCTAGAGCGCCAGATAATAGGATATGAGGGTTTAGAGGTACTATGATACTGAGAGTCTATAATATAGCCTACATTCCAATTCCGCCGCATACACGCCAGAGAAATAATTACTTGTACTTGTCATAAAAATTACAAGTCACAAATTGCAAATTACGTCTGGATACGATGTGGCGGTGGCAGAGATCACGTGACCTGCCTCACCGAATTCCGCCAATCGACCTCCAAATCTCCAGTGCAGAGAGTCAATCGCGATAATTCCAGGCCATATCCGACGTCCCATAGCTTTTGATCGCGTGTTAACCCGCATAAGCTCCTTTCTTTTCCTCTTTTCTTTTCCTCCTCCCTTCCCGCCCTCCAATTTTAATATGTCGGACGTCACAGCCCTGGAGGCTGAGGTCAAGGAATTCAAGCTCCAGGTATACCAGCAGCCCCCTCTTCGTTATCTTTGCGCAACACCCAGAAGTCTAACGAAAGCTATTCTCTAGCTTGAAACTGTTCAATCGAGTTTGCAGGTAGACCCAGAAAACACGGAGTTGCAGAGTCTCAAAGCTGAGCTGGAAGAACTTATAACCTTCACTGAAACATCCATCGCCGAACTCAAACCAGCCGCCGCCCCCCCCGCAAAGACCGCTTCTCTGACTGCGAAAGCAAAAGGAACAACGGAAGACTATGCGCCCAAGCCCAGTTACCGTACTCCGGCAACCGCCGACCAAGCGGATGAATCATCCTCCGCTCCAGTCTCTTTCTCAGTCAATGAGCATGTGCTCGCGCGCTGGGTGTCGGGCGACAACTCCTTCTACCCAGCTCGCATTACATCCATCACCGGATCATCTAGCAACCCCGTTTACATCGTCTCTTTTAAATCATACGGAACGGTGGAATCTTTAACAGCCAAAGACCTTAAACCCATTTCCAGCAGTGACTCGCGAAAGCGCAAGGCTGATGGAAGCCCAGGAAGTTCTTCATCGCAGTCCCCTGCTCCCCAACCTCCCAACGCGAGCGTGATCTCTGCAGCGGCGGACATCAACCCAGCATTGGCCACCCAGGCACGCAAAGAACCGAGCAAGGCTAGCGATGGGCCCGCACGCCCGACGAAAGCGGCCCGCAAGGTCAAGGCTTCAAAGGAACTTGAGGCGGGTAAGATGAAATGGAAGGATTTTGCCAGCAAGAGCAAGTATGGACGCAAGGAAAGCATGTTCCGCACTGGAGAGGGAGTGAATGCCCGAGGTATGCTAAATCTCTCCTGAGCATGGTGGGTTACTGATCTAATAATCCTATAACTAGTGGGCTTCACTGGCTCCGGCCAACAAATGCGCAAAGACCCCACTCGAACGCGACATGTCTACCAGCAAGGCGAGGATGAAGGCTACTAAGTGGGCTTCATCATGGTGCTGTCCTGTGGTCTAGGATGCCTATTATGACTTACGGCCCGCCTCTTTCTTTCCTTTCTTTTCTAGTCTCTTTTTTCCTATCTCCAATACGCTCATAGTATTCTCTTCTGCATCTATCTTCTGTTTTCGTTGCTAACCAGACGATTGGTAGCAGATGGCTCTATTTTATTGTTTCGATCTGGAGATGTCGTACATCATCTGGTTGGAGTCGGTAACAAGATCTTTATGGCCACTCGGTATTCTCTATAAGTGCAGTTTATTACAATGCTCTTTATGCCATATTTCACCTCAACAGCGTACATGCATTGTAGCCACCAGTTGGTTTGTCTACAACACCGCTAGTTTTGCGTGAGATGCACCACATTTATGTCTCATTCATGTCTCACCCCAAGAATCAAAGCGCACAGTAGTCAACATGCATAGGCAGGTATCAGGTCTTGATATCAGGATGAAAATACAACTTGTAGAGTTCATCCTCTAGCCACGTGACGTAGACACTAAGTCGATGGTTCCCCTCACTCTCTCTTTTCTCCAAGTCTTTGGACCATCGAGGCAACATGCCAATGTCGTTCCACCTCCAAAGCTGGTTCATTAGGCAACGTCCTCAAGATATGATCCCTCGTAAGCAGTCCCCACAGACATAGATAGCCAGCGGGTAACATCCACTCTCTCCTTCGTATAACCACTCCAGCTATCATACCGATCATACTCTTAACACCACGGGGAAATCTCACAAAGAAAGGCCATCGTCCACCATGCCACCTTCAAAGGAGCAAAAAGCGATGCCACGGATCCGTCTGGGGGAGGCTAACCCAGGTACCACAATGACTCCGCCTCCAGATGCTTTCCCGGAGCACTCCACTGCCACCCAACGAGCTGCAATGCGATTTGGAGTCAGCGGAAACGCCGTCTGTAGGTACCACCACTACTATTACTAGTATTACTTCTACTACCAGACACACAGACATACAGGTGATCCCTAACCCCAGATGTCTATCTAGTAACCGGGGGCGCGGGAGTCCTAGCACTCGCCTCAGCCCGCGCACTCCTAGAACATGGTTTAGAGAACGTTGCGCTCATGGATCTCCCTCGTGCCCTCGAGCAAAGCAGGGAGCGGATTGATTCACTCCGGAGAGACTTCCCAGCGGCCAAGGTCATCACGCACGCATGTGACATCACTGATGCGAGCGGGGTGAGCGAGGCCGCGGAGTCGATTCGGGACCGGATTGGGGATCCACAAATACTGTGCTGCTTCGCGGGAATGGTCAATTGTGTTGCGGCAGAGGAGTTGGAGATTGAGCAGTGGCGACGGGTGATTGACGTCAACACGACGGGGGCGTGGATTGCTGCGCAGAAGTTTGGAAAGTATGTGTATGTCTGTATTGCTAAATCCACCACCTCCATATATATATAATGGCTGATATGGCTCAAGGCAGATGATCAGCGCTGGACGCGGCGGCAGAATCGTCTTGATTGCGTCTATCAGTGGCCATCGTGTCAACTTCCCCCAGCCCCAGGTTGCTTACAACGTCTCCAAGGCGGCTGTCTTGCATATGCGGCGCAGTCTGGCGGCGGAATGGACGCGGTACGGGATCCGAGTGAATTCTATATCTCCGGGCTATATGGATACGCCGCTGAACGAGGGTGATGATCTGGAAGAGTGGCGGCAGATCTGGGCTGAGCGCAACCCGATGGGCAGGATGGGATCGCCGCAGGAGCTAACGGGGCCAGTCGTCTTTCTCTGTAGCGACAGAGGGGGGAGTTATGTGAACGGGGCAGATATTGTGGTTGATGGTAGGTTGCCTTGATTTGCTTTGAGTATAAAACTAACGATATCTAGGTGGTGGGCTGGTATTTTGATTACCTGATTCTAGAATGAGCGAGAAATGTAGTTCACAGCCATACTAGAGAAGTTCTATTCAACTCAACAGCAGCAACACTTACAATGCATCAAATTAAGATGAGCTGCATAGCATCTAATGTCCTGCTAAGAGGGTTCCCCGTCCATCATCTTCATGAGCTTCCGATCACCAGCTGCATATATCAAGCAGAGCATCTTGTCACCTCCTCTGAACGCAGAAGATGTGGATGACATGTAGACAAGTAATTGGCTCAATATTGCCATATTATTCTTATCGATCGTAAGTTCCCCAACAATCCACCTTCCACTAGTGATTGGAGGCTGAATGCATAAAACAGGACATTGCGCAATCGACTTGATATATGGGTTTCCAAGGGTAATTCGACCCACGTGGCCATATCCACGCATTTGGCACCCGGGGCCGGAATAGAAAGATGCATTTGGATTCCCCCAGTGAGTGACTGACTCAACTACCCTGATTTGCCGTGGGCCCTCAAAAGGAGAACAGCTTCGTCAGGTAGGTCACGCAGTACGAAGCGTATATTCCGGAAGACCCCATTTCACCATCCAGTCACACTTCAATAACTCCCCCATAGTCGGCCGCCTCTCAGGCCTAAAAGAAAGCATCGACTGCAGCATATCCGAGACCGCAGCCTTCTCCTCTAAATCGAAGCCTGGGATCCCAGCGTCGCGTCTTGGCCTTTGAATGTGTGCCTCGAAACGGTCCTCCCACGACCTTACATGTCGGTCTTTCTTTGGCTCGCCCGATTCACTAAAGTATTCTTGTCTTGCTTCCCATTTCCCCCACCATTCTTGAGGAAGTCCCCCCAGGACATCTATCTGCTCAGCTAGAATATCATCTTGGGTGGTAAGAAAGTCGTCGAATAAGTGCCGTTGTCCAAGTATCGCCCATATGGCGCATGCAAGAGACCAGGTATCGGAGGAAAAGGAAAGGCTCTGCTGCGGCTCGAAGCGTGCTTCAGGAGGCGCAAAGGAGAGGGGAGTGTGCGACCAATACCGCCTCTCGGTTGCGGGTAGATATACCTCTCCAAAATCAGAGAGGAGGACTTGGGCCTCGGATGGAGAGAAATCCTCAGAGGCTTTACCTAGCCAGACTGGCGGGGCGACGTTATAGGGAACGCCGGACTTGAGGGCCTTGCCGTCCAGACGAACAACAGGCTGTAGGTCGGGGCTACCGTATTTTTCGTAAAATTGCTCGATTGAGAGCTGGTCGAAGTCTGTTGGAAGTCGCAATAGTACATTACCGAGGTGAAGATCTGACATACCCATGGGGGAAGCGGGGGATACATCAGCATAGATATAAACAAGTGTATTCCAAACATGTAAGCCATACATACTTCCATGAACAACTCCCTTAGCATGAAGGTATTCCACTGCAAGTACAAGCTGCACGATAAGCGAGCGAGCCGTACCAGCCTGGAAGAGACGTTTATACGACCCGTCTTTCGCACCCGAGATACTGCACATTGCTGGTGCTGTTACATAGCAAGGATGGCTCCCATTAGGACCGTGAAGGACAAAGCGGTCTTGGATCGTCGGTATCATCCCTTTTCCTCGTTGATTAAGGACAGAACAAGCAGAGGTAAGGCTGTCAAGGATCCCAGCTTCTCGGGGATTTGAGTCTCCTGTCCCAACTTTGACTGCAACGTACCGATTGAATTGACCATCGCGACAAAGCCAGGTTGTTGAGTACGTCCCGTAGCCCAGTTTATGGACTACTTTGTACCGACCTTGCAGGACATCCCCTATTGCTAGGGGATCATATCCACCCGGCTGGTATCTTTCAAGCCTCTCGACTCCTTCAATCAATTCATATTCAAATAATGGTGGATGAGAGTCGCGGCTGGTAGTCGTCGTTCGACATTGCAATCTGGCCAACAGGGGGTTTCTGGGGACAGAAGTGGAGTTGAAGTAAGGGTCGTGTCTGACGGATATGGAATCGAAACATGGCGAGGGATCTGGAGGAACAGAATTGTGCTTGCAACTCTAGTACGGCGTATCCTAAGGGCGCTTCCAGTCCGAGTAAGTTTCCACGTTTAGTTTGGTGAACAGCGGAGTGAAAATGACAGTATCAACAGATCAGAAAGGCACCTAGGTACAGTAATATTCGTTAGTGAGTTCCATATTTCAAGGTATGCTTGAATTATAGAATTAAATAAAGGACGAGGAAACTAACCCGGTCGTCGAGGTCATATCTGTAACAAATTTTAACCAGATGAATAATCTGTCTATTTCTTACTACTCCTGCAGGTTAGAATGTCCTTTTCTAGTAATTGTGACTCCAGCATAGAGGGACAGGTAGTCTAGACTCTAATTAGGTGTACCACCTAAGAATAAGCCTCTGCACATGACTGCAAGACCTTAAATATAGTTATAAGTTTGATTATTAAGTTAGCAGTAGGGAGAGTTTTATAAGTATATAAAAAAGGCTATGGAAGTTGAAAATTATTATAATTCCTTTCTTTGACTCTTTCGGACATGTCTGCTTGTGGTCCCTAGTTTAATGAACAGGGATCCTTAGCTATTAGGACCTATATTGACGGGTTTTTACCATCCCATTTTTTTACACTCTGGCCCTTGACATGACCAGCCTGCATCCCTAGTTGCTGGTAGTTGAGGAGAATAACCATTGCACAATATAGAAGCGCAAGCTGAAGAGAGCCATGACACAATAGAGCCAGTGATATCAGGTTACAGGTCAGGTGGCATCCGCTTGCGGCTTAGCTTACTGAGGTGGCTTAGTCATGGGGTTCAAGGAAATGAAGGAAATGAATGAATTGTCATGGATCTTTCTTTACCTTCTCATATCCCAGGGTGAGGAGCATTGTGTTTTCAAAATGTCTATTATCTTTCACTCCATATGCTCTTCCTTGAAGGATCTCAAAGACAGTCTCTTTCTGGGGCGCAAGGAACCCGCCGAAGTTACTTTGCAACATACAGTAAGGGCTAGATACACCTCCGGAAGAAATGGTTCGGTCATATTATTGAAGCCGTCGTTGAAATACATAGACAAGGGGTGATTCATTCAGACCTAGCCCTGCGGCAATTTTTCCTCGATAATGAGATGGATGCGCGCTTGGGCGATTTTAACTGTTCTCAGTGTCCGGGGAAAGCAGCCTTGGGATATGAAAAAGCCTCGCACTGTTTACCCAGAAATTATGATGAGCCCAACTCAGTCGCATCTGACATTTTTGCACTTGGGTCTACTCTCTATGAACTTATGACGGGGACTGTTCCTCACCATGCACTCTTTCCAGTTGAATCAGAATCTACTTTGAAGTCAAATGACCCCTCTGTGATAATGGCGCGTATTGCACGCGAGAAGGAGGCGGACCGGAAAGTTGAAGACCTCTTTTGCCGGCAGATTTTTCCTGACGTCTCGAGTATATATGGAGGTGAAATCATGTTGAAATGTTGGAGATGTCAGTTTCATACAGCACAAGATGTTCTTGATGAGTATAGGATTTTGCAAAACATTCACTAACAGCTACTAATATTTCTCAGCCATAACTAACTGGTTAGATCTTGTTAGACTTAATAACTGCCATCTAGTTTACTTGTATAAGTTAAAAATGAATATCACAATAGTAATAGTCCAATATCTCTGATAATTAAGCTGCAGCAGAGTTCCCCTTGTTTTGTTCATCTCCTTCTCTCTCTTAGCAAGGATTGCTTTCCTTACTCTCTTTGTTGAAAAAGTACAATCAATTGGAAACGGCTCGTGCGCGCCTAGACCTATAGTTTCCTCACCCTCCACTGCCCAGCACACCATGATATCAGAAGTCAGGCTGTGACAAAAAGGGTGAGATATAGATGAAAGAACCCCAGAAAACAGCTCAATTTTATACCACATTTAAATCTATGCGCAGTATAATATTGAAGGATGGCTCTTAATACAGTACACATTAGCCCTCACCTAGTTCTTCTGAGAGAGACTTTCAATCTGCTTCTAACACTCCGATCGAGGGATTACTTCACTTGTATATTAGTATTCGGCAATTATATATCTTACTGGGGAGAGGGACTCCCAACACTACAGTATACATACATGTACTGTGTCAAACTGTCTTGAACCACGTATCTCAAGCCGTGAATTTGCCCTTGAGTCTATCCTTCTTTCATAGTATGTACTTCTCTAAGAGTCTTCCCCAGTTCTCTAACGAGGAGTTGTTTCGCATCGATATTGCTACCCTGTAGCACCTCCACTCGAGTCTGAATCCTATGGAAGAGAATGGATATTTCTAAACAGAACCTTCCATGGTTAGAGCTACTTTTTGTGTGAACCCTGTTGTAATACTGAGTGAGAGGCTTGTTAGAAAAGGCAAGGTGTTGGATCTTGAAATAAATCATTTATTTACTAACTGGGTACTCTTGCAAGAGGTGAACTTCTGGATTTGGCTTAGGCTTTTGGCTTTCATGCCGTAGATTCCGGAATTATCCTATCCTGGTCGTAGGTCTTGAATCGAAAGTTCTATCTTTAGGTATGTTATAATCTTACCTTTTTCGTCACAGCCCGACTTTTGATAGCATGGTGTGCTGGGCATTCGGGGGGTGAGGTGAGTAGGAGGTTTGGACTTGGTCTGTCTGGCATATACTCTATTTGCACTAGATAGTTGCACTAGAGTCTGACTTTTGAGTGGCCGAACTTGCTTGCGTCGTTGCCACGGAACCGTGTGGGTTCGCTGGCCTCTGCGGAGGTGAAGATTACTTGCTGTGTTGGTCAGTCGATATGAGTACGACCCTGCGATTTCGGCTTATCCGGGGTTGTTGTTGTTGTTGACATTTCATATCTGGACATGCATTTACCCAATGTAAATTTCACTCATACTCAGGATAAACCCCCCGCAAAGCCTTGAGCGCCCGCGAATAAGGACCAAAGTACCGGACATTGGTGTCCGCATCACACCACTCCGAGTCCTTGGCCTCCTTCTCTAACACGGCAAATAGGCGTCGCACCAGTGAAGAATGGGCTGGGTCTACCGTGCCCTCTGGTGGAGTGTGGTCGTTGAGTCTGTGTAGGGTGATGGCACAGCTCACGGCGTTGTGGACGAGAACCCAGGACCGACATAGGCTTGCGGAGAAACGGTAGAGGTCTAGGAAGCATTCGAGGACTTGCGTTGCGCGGCGTTTGCATGTAGCTAGTGCTGCTGCTGCTGCTGTGGAGGTGGGGGAATTGTTGGATCGTGGTGATGAGTCTAGATTGGCCTGGGTGACTCGGCAAATTACGTAGCCCAGGTGGATTCCCAGCGCAAGACGTTCTAGGTGGTCTTGGAGGGAGGTGCAGTGGGCTTTGCTGGTGAGGAACGGGGCTGCGGAGTCCCTGATACTCTCGAGCTGCGCTTGGTAGTTGCTCAGTGTATTTTTGGGGTGGACTTCTGCGGTAGTAGCTTCGAGGTGTGTTTTCTCGAGGATGATATGGCATATCTTGAACATGCATTCATGGTATGAGAGGCCCGCGGCGTCGTTGGCAGTATAGGGAATCGGACAGTCCTTTGTAATAAAGCAGCTCGGGGGACGGTCGTAGGTGAATGACAGAAAAGTATCTTGCCATAGGAGAGTCCACCTATATTACTTCGTAAGCAAATGTTGCAGCACGTCTCGTGTGACTGAAACTCACCATAACCGGGTTCGTTGCTGCTGTTCTTCAGATGGCAGAGAAGGCGAGGGCTCGTCTAGTCCAACGCTCTGCGCCAGTCTGATTGTTGCGCCTACTGCCGTCAGCACACGCTGTCAAGCAACGTATCCTCATCAACATACCCATAAGAATCCAGGCACTGTTCGTATCGAGGTTATTCCGCAGACAATGCCCTATCAGCGCCAGAGCCTGAACCTGATGGATGTTTGTATGATTGAAGAAATTAGACATGCGCAGACAGTGAAACGACGAGCAGACTATCCCACCATCATTAGCCTCCAAGTCCAATAAAGAAAAAGGAAGTCATACCAAAGACCTTGGAGCGCAAATCCCTCTCCTTGGTAGGATCCTCCGCAAACTGTACACCACAGGCCATAACCGCGAACAGCAGCGCCAACCACGACGAATCCAGCTGCTCATCATCGACCAACCCACCCCCTTCCTGGGCAGAGGCCCGTCTATTGAGAAACGCAAATAATGACTGGCTAAATTTCTCAATCGACACCAGCACAGGGTAGAACGGGTACGCCGTGGAGGAATAGGCGTGCCAATATCTACAACTATCAGCTTTCCACCCCTCCACCTAAAAGAGAAGAAAAGAAATAAAGAGAAAAGCATACCGAATCACATCAGAATCATCCGGCAACGTCTCACAGACATCGCCCGCCGTCGCCTCAGCCCCCCATAGATTCGTAAACGGATACGCCCGCGGAACAATCTGGTCAATCATTGCATCGTGCAGCATCGCATCCCCAGAAACAGGGGGTTCTCGACGACTCCCCGGCGCCAGGGAGGCACTACCCAGGAAGATAGAAGCATCATCCTCGACAGCATGACGTCCAGACGACTTTCTGGTCCGCGCCGCATTCTCCGCCGTATTCTCCGTAGTAGTCGTAGCAGCAGTCGCACTCGCAGTCAACCCCCCCCGCAACTCAGCCTTAATCAAACAAACCAACTCCTCAATCCTCTCCAACCTGCCCAAAATCCCCGCGTGATCCGGTACCGCACCAACCTCCTCCTCCTCATCCCCGAGCGCACTGCCCCCCAGCCCGGAAGAGGTCGGCACACGGCACAGCTCGGGATGATTGCGCTTCAGACAGCTGGAACAGGGCGTTTGGCCGTCACAGCGGACTTTGCGATGGCGACATGGGAAACAGGAGCGGATGTCGCGGACCTTGCGCTTGTTTTTGAGGAGTTCGCGGACGAGGGTTGTGTTGTAGGGGTAGATGGTGGTGCGGGATGGTGAGTCGGTGGCCATTTGCTTTACTAACTACGAGTAGTAGCTCCGGCTAGGGATATATTATTGTATTTACTACCTGGATGCTGAAGAGCGAGATGTACTAGAGAGAATGCATTCGGGAGGAAAATAATAACTTGAATGGAGTGAAATGCGAGGATGAAGCAGTCACAGACTGAGCTGAGGCTGATGGAAGAGAAGCATCCATGGATATGAGTGAGTGTGTGTATTGGTATTTCGGTTTTTTATTGCACATCACATGGTTTGGTATCAGACTAGCCGTATCGGGAAATATGCATCGCTGACTGGAGCCGTTCATTCAGATAGACTTGTTCTACTCTTTTCTTATGGGTGTATACTAGAGGAGCTGGATTAATGGGATTTACAATTTAGTTGCATCTACCCAGGTGCTTCTGAGTCTACATGTAACCCTTGTCCGTAGGTATATACGACTCAAGCAGAGAGTACCAGGAAAAGAATGAAGAAGCATAACAATCCGTCAATGGCATTAAAAGCCGAATAAATATGGTCGGAAATGAATAGGTCGAAATAATAGGTCGAAATAAATAGTCGAAAGTTCAAGAATTATCATCATCCTAAAGCACCCGAGACGCCACGCTCAAAGCATTCCTCCTTTCCTGTCAACCCAACCTTGAAACATCATGGATATCCCATCCCAGCCCATCCCAGCCCATACCATTGCATTCCATTCCATCATTCCTAGAGCCAGGAGCCAGGAGCCCCGTGATGGTTGTAAGCTTGTCCGCCGCATATTCATACAGAAAGACATCTCAGAACAACATCGTAATAGTAGTACAGAGAAGACATGACGAGAACATTACATTCAAGCCGCTTGATCACAGCGGAGTGTGTCAATGCATAGGAAAAGAGAATCGTGTAAAAAGGGGAAAAAGGAAAAACAAAAGCGAAGAAAAGGTAAAAGAAAAATATAAAAGATTGGTTAAACATTAACTCAAATTCTGATTCCATTCCACTCCGTTTTTTAAGTTTTGCCTTTTTTTTTTTTTTTTTTTGGGTTGCCTTCTGTTATCGGGCAAACTCTGTCCAGACTGTGCTGAGCCATCCGGTCGGTACACCGACTTCAGAAGGCATTAGACCGGGTAGTTGCTCGTATTCACACCCGTCTAAGAAGGCTAGAACGTCATCTCCGCCCAGGCTTGTGGCACATAGGCCGTTAAAGCCCTCCATACCGTCCAATGTTGTTGGTGGTGAGGCTGCGGGGGGTCCGACAGATCCCGGTGGTGGGAGCAAAGGTAGGTGGTGCGAGCCCGTGGCGGTGGTGATCGGCGGTAGTGCTTGTGAATATGGGGGTGGAGGAGCCTGGGACCGCGAGCTCAGCCAGGAGTTGAGAGGTTGTAGACGTGTCGACGATGGCGGTACACTGGCATACTGCGATGGTGTTGGACCGGAGGTTGTTGTTGGCGGTCCCCCGTACGCGCCTGAGGGTACCAGAGAAGGAAGGGTGGGAGATGAGTTGCTGTAAAGAGGGCCATCCGGGTGGTGCTGCAGAGATGGCAAAGAGAAAGGAGATTGAGATTGCAGGGATCGACTGGGTGGGAGTGGTAAACTCGGCCGTCGTTCTCCATCAGGTCCAGGAAGCGGTAGTCCAGGGCTGTTGACAGGCACCCATGACTCGCGTCGTCCGCCAGCTCCATCCAGTGAAGGCTCCCCGATGTCTCCGGGTGGGCTACGAACAGCATTGCTGCCGGCGTCGCTCACATTAGTCGCCCGATCACTTGTCGCTGCTGGACCATCTTCGTCGTTTCCTGTGCCTTCCGGCAATTGGTCGTCGATGATACCAAAGTCGAGGAATAGCTTCTCCAACAACTTGAAATCTTCGAGACCCCCGCCGTTTCCACCTTCACGAACAGGACGGATTCCGTTGCCAATGGGGGGTTCGTCCTGGAAGATCGTGTCCAGCTTGCGGGAGTGCCGTCGGAAGTCTCGCTTGACCTTGGAGAAATAGCTATGTAGTCGATTCAGGGTACGGAACCATCCCCGCGCCATCTTCAGGCGCGGTCGCATTTCACGCAAGATGTCTAGAACCTTGCGGGCTTGCACCTGGCCATCGGAATGGCGATCACCCATCGATTTCTGGGCCAGGGCGCCATCGAGATCCATCTGGGGGAAGTGTGCTGCATAGACACCCACAAAGGCGGCATTGTAGATGGCAAATCCTACCAGCGGGTTCTCGACCAGCACTCCGCGGTCCTGGCATGTCACTATCAAGTCCATCATCTGACGTGCTGCTGCAAAGAGCTCCCTAGCGCTTTCACGCCAGAAACCCTCTGGCATTCCGGTCTTATCCACAGGCTCATCCAATGGGCCCATGGGTTCCGTGCAGCGGACAGGCAGAAAGGGCACATAGGCACGGTGGAGAACGATGACTGATAGGAAATACATCATATGCATAACGGTGTAAGGGTGGAGGCTGTTTTTGTACATGTTGATGTGGGTGTCTGTATTACGGGGTGAGTACTGCAGATTCCGCGATAGTCCATCGCGAAATTCTCCCAGCATCATCCGAAGCCGCGAGAAACGCGAATCCGGATGCCATGGAGGGAACTGTTCGGTCCTATATACCCAGTCATTACCGAGTCAGTCACTTTTCTGTAACTTATATAGAAGGAGGCGGAAAAATAGATAAATACCTTCGTCCTCCTGCGCAAGACCACTTGGCAATACTCCCCCAAACACGAGTAACTCGAATGATGCGACTCAAAACCGACTCCTCTGCACCAACTTCCCACCGATCAATCTCGTCTTCGGCGGAGTCCTTCCGCCTCGAGACAGGCGACCAGGGTCGATTATCAGATCCATTATGGACCAGCTTTTCGTCGCCAAAGCCGCCCAGGCTTTGACGAATACTAGGGATTTGCACGCTCTGCGAACCAAAGCTCGGCGGGCGGCGCCCGGCCGGTTCACCAAGTCGAGACGTGCGCACGCGCTCCCCAAAGGCGAATGCATTATCACTTGGGAGCTGAATGCCGAGATCCTTGACCCTGATCATGCGCGGGCGGTACTTCCCGCTGCTTAGACAGCGGTCGAGGATAAAACATGCCCAGAATGTACGACGTTTGGTCTCCTGCGCAATCACTTCATCTGAGGTCTGCTCCTTTTGCTCCATAGGTCTACGAGGGAGACCAAACAGATCTACCTCGGTCTTAAGGGCAGGGGAGCGTGGAGGCGCCTCGCGCGAAAGGACCTCGTTCTCTAGTTCGAACGAGAGGCCCATGGCTTGCGACAGGCGGATAGCCATACCCACGTAAAGCCAGGCACTTTTGCCGCGGCACATGCCCCATTCATGCAGGGCAAGCATGAGCAACGCCTGGACACGGGTAAGGTCGGGCACAGCAAGACTGGCGCCGTCAACGCCGGCCAGCCGGCTGCGCAACGCCGTCGCATAGAATTCAGATGCAACGAAGGGGTTAGATGGGTTTCCGGGGGATGGGGGAGAATGATAGGCAACTAGTTGCGGGTGGAAACGGGCAGTCAGGGCGAGGACTCCAAGCGGAATCAACGGGTTAGGCTCGGGTTTTGAGACTTGGGGCACGGCATGGATCTGGTCGCGCGGGGGTTCTGTTGAGGAGGTATTATTTTTCGTTGTGGAGGTCAATGTGGCAGACTGGTTGCCCGAAAACTGTCGAATCTGGCCCATGAAGGACGCGGGATGTAGAAAAGGAAGAAGGGTCGCAAAGTGCGACTGGAACAGATCAGACACGGCCTCCCAGACCTTGACAGTTAGGATGGACGAATCAAGCACGTCCAAAGAAGCCTTGGAAGCATCCTTCGCTGCGGACGAAGAAAGGCCGACGGTTTTGCGGGATCGTTGTCGCTTGGGGCTGTCCCAATCCCCATTGCGATCCTCCCCGTCCGCCAGAGCAGCAATGTCCCGTTTGGCAGCGGCGCCACCCACGCCGATGGCTGGCGTGGGGTAGATACATTCTCGACCGGAGGATTCGCAAGCGCGACAGGTGGTGTCGATGCCGGCATTAACACACTTGATCTTACTTCGGCGACATCGCGCGCAGGCGATACTTGACCGCATGGTTTCGGCGGTTGTTCAGCACGGGAGACGGGGAACCCGTCTCACCCAGAAGGCTGAAAAGCAAGGAGGGGAGGGAGAGAGAGAGAGAGAGAGAGAGAGAGAGAGAGAGAAAGAAGAGTTGAATCGTAGACACACAGCGGAGGAGAGACGGGTGGAAACGAGGGAGAGACGGGCGGGCTGGAGGGAACGGTCAACACGTGTAATTCCTCCTCTTTTCTTTTCTTTTCTTTTTTTTTTTTGCCCTTTACACCGTACTTTCTCCGGTAATATTCCCCCGGAATTCCTAGGGCAATTCCTGACGGGTCTAAGTCGGGGACGAATGGCGACAGGGGAGTTGTACTGGGAGAGATTAAGAGAGGGAGAGAGAGATGGTACGATGATGGACGTCTTCTATGGTCATCAGTACAACGAGGACATTCATAAGTGGATCCACGACAAGGCACGAGTATAGAAGAGGCAGACCTTGAGAATCGCCTTATTTTTGTTCTTCTCTTGCTAGTTTTATTTAGGGCGTCTGATCTGTGTGCACAGCACTAGACCGCAAGCAAGGAGAGCACAAGGAGAGCAAGGGACAGGGGGGGGTACAGCGTAGGTATGGAGGCAAACAAGAACGACGGGAAGAGAAGATTCGGGGGGAAGAGGGAGAAAAAGCAAAAAAGAGAGAGAGAGAGATGGGAAGGGCTAGAAGCGTGGGATAAAACAAAAAGAAACAATAGTGAACAGCAGCAGTAGAGAGAAAGAAGAAGAAGAATACCTTACCTTGGGGGAGAATCCACACTCCAATTCGCCCACAGACACGGAATCAGCGGAGTGTGGGGGAGACGAGTCAGGCGAGCCCAGAGTCGGGGCACCGGACCGGCAACTGAACTAACGGTCGGGAGATTGGGGTGTTATTTGGGGGAGAGTCGATAAAGATGGGGGAGAGCCTGGGGAAGAGAAGGGGGGGAGCACGACGACGAGTAGGAGGGAGGAGTAGGGAGTAGTAGGGAATAGTAGGTAATTAGGAATACTATTTAAAAAGAGAAGAAAAGAAAGAACGACAAGAGTCGGGTCCAGAGGACGAAAAGCAAGCAGACTCAACCCGAGAGACACACTAACAGCGACAGAAAAAGACGGGACAAAGACGCTTGTCCCAGACTCCAATAAACACCACGATCGCTCATCCGCATTTGCGGAGGCCCGACAAGTTAGTCCGGAGGCGGCTTAGGCTGGACTGCAGAGGGAGTACATCATGCATACAGACAGAGACGAGGAGCTGACTTCCGAGAGCCGATACTTTTATTTGGATGAGATCTTGGAAGTACTTATTTTAGTAGTACTAGATAGTAGAGTAATAGTATCTTGTAGAAGTGTAGTTGTCGAAGTGAAGCTCTACGCTATACTCCGGAGCGCAGTACGACCTCGGGAACTGCCCATATGAAGAGCCGACCAGCTCGACTCCTATCCTTTCTGTATTATCTACAGATGCAATTCCATACATAATTCTATATATACTCTTCCATTTATATGCATAGAAAGGTATGTGAACATAATCCGAATGACGGTCCGAAGATGCCGGTTACCAGCAGCCGTGTGAAACGTCACTTGACCCCAACCCATATTACCTAAAACTGCTGTTATTCCGGCCCATTGTCGTCGTGATGTTGTCAATGGAGTAAATGGAATGGAATGGAACTGGACAAGGATCTCCTGCAGTTTCCCGTCAATCAAATACTACTTAGTAGTAGGTAGTAGTAGGTACCTAGTAGTATAGGTAGGTAGTAGAGAGACCCTTGGAATATCCTGTTCTTAGTGTTATTATAAAAATACTCCAACCCCTGCATCGGGTCTCCCCGCGGGGACAGATCTATAGGATTATTGTACCTAGGTAAGATACTAAGTAGAGTAGTAATAGTAAGGCAAGTATCGGAGGCGGTTGGCTGCCCAGATGGTTGGACAGGGATTGCTTCCCGATCAACACGGCAAACGTCTGGCTCCGGATTCAAGCTCTTTCGGCCTGCCTCACTTGATTGATCGTCTACTCTGCACAGTAGTCTGTTCTTTTATCGTTAATCAGAGCAGTTCACCATTGTTAACCACGCAAGAATACTCACGAGCAGCAAGTACGTACCGACTCGGAATTGCCCAACCGGCAACGGAAGTTCCCCGCGCATTTAACCGGTTGTCCCGTGGCCGCTGGTCGGGCTCTTTGGCGCCTGTGATTGGTCTTCCCCGCCACCCGAGGCACAATTTAGCGAACCGACCCCGCATTTTATTATTATTATTATTATGTTATTATGATTTTTATTATTCAATCCGATCGTTTGGCAGTATTACTATTAGTGTGTTATTGCCTAGTTTGGGACTCGGGGTTTTCCGGAGAAAGCCCGAGGAATTCTCTGTATATGATCTCTCGTCCAGTCTCCAGGTAACGGGTAGGTAGTACTACCTATTACCTACTACTAGGTAGCAGAGTGATACACCGAAATATGTTGCACCAGATACGTCGGCTATTTGTTCCATTTACACAATGCCTAGGTATCTAGATAGAAGACCAGGAATAAGGGAATGTGATTCTGGCAATGTAATGCAAAGCAAATCATCGGCTTCATTATTCTCGTCCACGCGAGGGATTCCCCACTTTACTAGCCTAAGCAAATCCCCGGTTAACTAATACTACTACTACTAGTTACTGCTGCTACTACTAGTTACTGCTGCTACTACTAGTAATTGTTCGGGCAGATGGCACTGGGCCTGAGCAGATGCTACCCCAAATCAAAGAAAAGCCGAACAGCCCACTCTCCTCTCCTCTCCTCTTAGTCTACTAATAAATCTCCCGACACACGGGTATTCTATTCAGAGAATTAAATTTTACATGAAAATTCGCAGATTCGCGCCACCTCGTGTTAACTGTTGATGCCGACGGCCATGACATGAACTTGTTGGGGTCCTAATAAGGACTAGTACCTCAACCTCTACCAGTCCCTCTACTAACTACTCCTACCTGTAGTATAGTAATAAACTGAATCTACTCCAAAGAGTCTAGGTCTAGTCCTGGAAGCAAGTACTCCGGACGGACAACTAGTATACTCCGTCCATGTGCATCTGTTCCCCAGCCACGGATCGCAGTCTCGTAACCCTCGGAATCCACACCACACACACTTTCTCTTTCAACGTGGACTGATGCGATAAATCATAAATGGAATTAGAGTTTACCTCTTTCTCTGCTTCCGTAGCAATACAAACTTACTTTTTGCTCCTAGACTCCTACAAAGTCCGTAGACGGCCGAGACTTTCCTTTCGGGCTCAAGACCTAGGTTATTAGTATCTCTGGGAATGGCTTGGGAGATGGATTCCGCGTTTCTTTCCGATCTATACTACTACTACTACTACTACTACGTAAGTACTAGTAGCGGTGGTGTAGAGATCTATCGGTCCACTCGCCTTCTTACCACGCACAGCTTAATTGGCGGAGAACCATCGCGGAGGATGAAGATACAGTACTAGTTACTACTAGGACTGATGTGTCTCGTGATACTCTACTTTCTAGCGACTTGCATGAGCTTATTATTAGTATTACTATTTTATTATATTATTATGATCATGACTATTACTGTTGTTGTTATTATTCCTGTTCATTATTATAAGAGGTATTATCCCAACCATAAGTCCTCCCTAGGTAGTACTACTAGCTAGTTAGCTGGTAGTACGTGCTTAGCTGGTAGTAATAGTAGTACCTAGTACCTTAGTAGTGGAATAGTCCCGGAAATTCCTGCGAATCGTACTTTAGGCAGCCGGCGCAGGAGCACCGAGTAATAATAAATATCCTCGCACCTGTTTACAGCAAAAGATCAGGAGATGAATTCTTTTGTTTTCCGTGCACGTCCTGAGCATTTACCCGAGAGAGCCGAGTTCCAGCTCCGTACTTGAAACGAATGCATGGATAGTATGGATAAAATACATTATTAAACAGTAATGTTGTAGAACGACGTCTGTCAATGGATACAGAGAATGCTAGTAGTTACTAGTACTAACCTCGGAATATACCTACTACCTACCTACTACGGGTAGGTCGTCAAGAAGTATCTCCCTCCTTGCTTGGGTAGAACCTGTTCACGTTAGTTCTGTTGCACTACATCTAGGGGATCTAGGTAGGGATCTAGGGAGGTATCGTACCAGGCAGCTACCGCAATAATCAGGTACATCATCATCAGCAAAACGCCCTCCAGCCAATGCGATTTCCCGTCCGAGATGAGATAGTTCACCTGCGATTTAGATTTAGCTATTGGTGGCGCCAGGCTGGGACAGGGGTCACTTACCAGAAGCACAGCGACGAAGAGTAGGATCACCTGGAATGCGTCGAAGTACAGAGTCTGCATTTGTAGAGGTTAGCATGTTGACGCTATCGCAACCACCCGGTAGATGGACATACCATGTCATCGTTGCCTATATCGAGTTAACTTATGCTCAGTCGCTGATGGTAATCAATAAAAGAAACAAAAAAAGAAACTCACCCATGATCCACCCGATCACTACAATAAGCGGAAGCACGAGCAGCGCAATCTGCATGCTCGACCCGACAGCCACTCCAATCGCCAAATCCATCTTGTCCTTGATCGCCACCGTCACGGCTGTCGCGTGTTCCGCCGCGTTACCCACAATCGGCAGAAGAATCAGACCAACAAACGTTTTCGAGATGTGGCCGCGGTCGGTGATGGAGTTGATGGAGTCAACCTGCGCAGGTTAGACATACAAAAAAGGAAACGAACAGCGAACAAGACTACTATGCGAAGAGATAGAAGGAGGGGAGTGATTTACCATGAACTCGGCGCAAAGGGCAACCAGCACCGTAGAGATAACAAGCGTCAGGACGGCGACAAAGACGCTGAGTTGCGGCTCCTCTTGTTCCTCGCTGGGATCCTGCAGTTTTACCTTTGCCTTGGAACCGGCCATCGCGGCCGACATCTGGCCGATCTTGGCGATTCCAAGGGTTGTGTCGCCCTCAGACACCTTCTGACGTCGCTTTTCGGACTTCTGGCTGGGCTGATTGTAGATCTCCGTGTGCGATTTGAGTTGGAAGAAAAGGTAGCAGCCGTAAGTCACGAGCAGGATGACACTGGTGCCTGTGCATTTTTATTGTTAGGGAACGAGGGACACTCGATGGAGCTGGTCTGAATTCGGGGTTTATTTACCTCGAGACAACTGTGCTACCTTGGATATGTCCGCTATGCCGAGTTAGTTGTGAACTTGCAACTCCAGCGAAGGACGAGCCTACCATTCGACCAGGCGTGGAATGCAGTGGGGATGATCAGACTTCCCACCGCAAGAGAAAGGAGACTGGCTGCAGTTTGCGCGACAACAGGGTTGAAATGCTGCTCCAGGCGGTTGAGACCCCCGAAGAAGAAGCACATGCCCATGACCAAGAGCAGATTCGAAAGCATACTTCCAATCAGGGAGGTCTGCACAATGAGCACCTCGCCATCGACAAGCGCAATGATCGCCACGATCAGTTCAACGGCGTTACTGTAACTGTAAGCGCATGCTCAAACAACACACTGAGTTTGATGCAGGGCAGTCATACCCAAAAGTAGCATTCAGCAAACCACCAAGAGTTTCTCCCGTTCTACACTGCTCATTAGCGCCTCCTCTTGCACTCAAATGATACAGTGCCTCCTACCGCAGGGCGATTTCTTCTGTCGCGTAGCTCAACATGGCCGCGAGTGGACTATGTCTGTTAGTCCGCGTCCGTCAGTGTAAATCAGGGACATACACAATCGCGATAAAGTTAACCACGAAAACCGCCACGGGGTCAACGTCGACATAATTCAGCGCAACTTTGGGTTTGTTAATGCTTGAAACTTTTGAGAGAGAGAGAGAGAGCCACTCACTGCCAACCGGAGCGGCTAAAAGAAGGATATTGATCCAGGAATTCAAAACCGTGGCCTTGAACTGCCCGACTGCGGTGAATTTCTGCTTATCCTGGGGTTCATCGTTCATCGAAGCCTCTCCATCATCGTTATCTTCAGATCGATGTCCAAGTTTGCCGAGGAGGCCTCCTCTCCTCCTCTTTCGGGGCTTGCCATCCAATTCATCCTCCTGCTGGTCCTGGTTTGTAACATTGATCGGCTCGGAGCTTCGCATCGACGGCTCCGGTTCTGCTTTCTCCAGACTCTCTCCTCGCGCAACTGACTCCGCAGCCGACATGTCGGCCGGGAAAGAGTATGCATGGGCTGGACCAGCCAAGCCATCCGTCATGTCCTTGTGGCGACGCAGCTCCTGCGACAGACGCACTTCGCCAGCGGTGTGAACAGGTACTAACCTGTTCTCCAGCTGGATCGAGTTGGTGCGTCGTGGATGTCTTCGAAACTTCTTGAATGGATTATGGGTGGTTGGTTCACCCTCCTGATCATACCATGCCAGATGCCTGGCCTCGCGTCTATAGATGTCTAGATCATGGATAACCACCCAGAGCCACCACAAGGTCAGGGCAACAATATCACGAAGCCAAAAATGGGGAGGGAAGTTTGAGACTACTCACGCATATTGTTCGAGTGACTAATATAGTTCAATTCCCTTGACTGAGCGACGAATTAATTCTGCGCAACTAAAAAAATAATAAGAAAAGAAAAGAAAAGAAAACAAGGTCAGAACAATACAAGAATGAGGGTTATGTAGTCTTGTGTAAAAGCAAAACAGGACTGGGAGGAGGGAAGATGGCAAAGGATGCGCCACGACACATCAGCCCCCTCTCTTCTGTTTACGCTCTGTACATAATACTCCCAAAACTACCTAGCACGGGAAACGGGGTAATAATGACGGCCATGGCCAGCTGAAAAGACGTACTCTGAGTCTCTGACGTGGATGACTTTGGTAGAGACACCGAAAGACAATAAAGAGCTGCTGTGGCTTGAAGGGCAGCTCAGCCTCAGCAGACTGTGGCAGCAAACTGGTAGCAGCCTAATTAGATCTTGCACAGCCTTTGATATTCAACAAAGATGAGGCTGGTAGGGAGGAGAACTCTTGATGATAAATTTAGAAGAGAGAGACAACAAAAAAACACACACAAGAAAAAGGGGGTGGGAATTTCAAATGAGGGAGACGGTGAAAGAAATTTTACGAAAGGAAAAAAAAATAAGAATAAAACCAAATAGTTTAATACAGATCAAAGGAATGTGACGAAGACAAGGAGAGAAAAAAGACAAAGTCCAAAAAGAAGGCAGATTAAGCTTCACAACAGGCAAAGGCAAGGGAGCAGCAGTAAAAGAAAGCAAAACCCCCAGGGAACTCGTCATCCACCATGTTGAAAAGTTGGTGCCAAACAAGCGCAAATCATGCAGATAGAGCCCAAATCGCAAGCCACATCGCATCACCGCGAATCCTCACTCCTCCAGAATCTTTCCCAGGAGAGGAAATGATTACGGGTTGTCGAGGATCCTCGAGTTTCGATCCGAGATACGTGTCTCCGGGCCCCTGAGGCCTGAAAGTGACAACATTCAAGCGAAGGACTGCACGATACTATTGGAAACTTTCTTTGGATTCCACATATGTTTCCAAGGGTCGAAGTGCCAAGGAGTCGAGCAGCGCAAGAATCCGCTAGTTTTGGCGAAGCTGCAGAGGACAAGAATCCATGGCAAAGCTTCCAGTTTCTTGGCAGTTGCGTAAGTCTGTAAAGTCCCATCTCTGCCGGTGTACTCTGTTCGAGACTGAGGGTTTCTCCACGAGAGGTCTGTCTGATGATCATACCCCCAGATGAAACTCTTTAGCGTCTGGTTGACGCATTCTGGAGTCTGCGTCTGCCAAGTTTCGACTCTCAACCGTGTGTTGCGTTGCGTTGTTGTGTTGCCCCTGGCTCATTTTATCACCGTGGCCAGACGGGATCTATAGACTCGCAGACTGCGGGCTATTGGCCTCTGCGGAGCCAGCACTGCCACGCTGGGATTCCTCGGGTGATGTCATCCAATTTCCCATCGGAGAGAGTCAGAAGCTCAGAGATTGGAGATTTTCAGAGGTTTTCAGAGGTTTTCAGAGACAGAGTTGATATTTTTGACTGCAGATGTTCAAGTTGAGGAGATCAATATTGATAACTAGCTCAGTTTGGAGTTGTCGCGTTACTAAGCGGGCCTGATTCTACCAAGACTTGTTAGTTATGCTTGTATTCTGTAGAAAGCTGCTATAATATCAATGTACCCATCCAGGACAGATTCTCTCGTCTAATGCCTCCACCGATACACTGAAAGGAAGGATCTTTATCCTCAGCCTCCGTCAGCAGGTAAAAATACGTGGCAAAGATGTCAACAGAATCTTTAACTTTGTCAACCTGAAGCGTAGTGGATTCCCTGATGACGAGACTGTACATACACGGGCAGAACGTCGAATATCGAGCTATGACATATTTTACTAACTTCCATAGCAAGATCGAAAGGCAGATGAGGTCCATGGTTAAAAAGTCAGGAATGTTTCTACCAAGTCAATACTTGGGCACACATATTCTCTCACAATAACCACCTCACTTCAACATTACAGAATTATAGATACCTACCAATTACTAAGGTAATGAGTAGCCCTCCTGAGAAGAACTCCTGAGCAAGAGGATGCCACTAAGAAGTCAATAGTTAAGAACGCCTCTAAAGCCACCTTCCAGGTCAATGCCCCCCAACTGAGCGTTATCATTATAATGTTATTTCCATCGAGAAATTCAAGCTTTTCCGCACATTTCATCTGCATCCAATGGCCCACTATCCAAGACACAACAAGCTATTATTGGCAGAAGTCTAGAGAACTTGAACCTTGAAGCTGACACTGGGCTCGGAGCGGCGGCGATACTGCCACCCAGCACGTACTGACAGCGTAAATACTGATTGTATGGTAACCGGCGTCGGGTAGCTGCTCTACACCTAATCAACGCTTGAGCTGGGGCCTAGTGCCAGGTGTGCCCCGCTATTATTAGCACAATTAAATACGTCCACGGTAGTACTAGTACCAGCCCATGGTACCTCAGTATTTATTATGATGATTGTGATTATTATGATAAGTATTGTTGCTGTTTTATGGTTCAGGGCCCCAGGGACTCAGGGACTCAGGGCTTCAGGGTCTGACGGATCCCACTTCCAGGGTCCAGCATAACAAACTATCTAACGTGAAGTACAACAGCTCCTAGGTATCTGTGTTGAAATTCAAAAAAAGAAAATAAACCAACTGGCATGAAACATCCTGCATAATATCTAGGTACTCTAGCACAGCCCACACTACCTTACTACTAGGGAGTGGTAGTAAATCATCCCCGTAAAGACCGTAAAGTCACCGTAATACCAGGCCCTTTCGCAGCCTGCGCCCTCCTCCAATCGCATTTGCCTGCTCTTGTCTCACTTGGTCCTCAGGCTCTCCTTTCCAACCTCCCTGTCGCCTCCCGTCTCTCCTTTACTGCTGCTTTCTTCTTCTCTTCATCTTCTTCATCTTCTTCATCGTCGTCGTCGTCGTCGTCGTCGCCTTCTTCTCTTCACTTTCCCCCCCTCATTTAGACGGCCTTCTGTCTGCCGTCAGTCATTCGTTATCCCTTTATAGACAACGCTTTTCATTACTTTTCCTGTCTTCTCTTGGAGCGAAAATTAATGTACTCTTGTAGATCTGCTTGATCTACTGCTTGCTGTGTCCAATTTACAAATCGTCCTGAACCATTCGATTTTCCTTTCATCACATTCGTTATCGACCCATTATTTTCTCTGATCAACCATGAAGCTCTCTGTCGCCCTCGCCGGCGCTTCCCTTCTGGGCCGCGCCCTGGCGGACTTGCCCATCATCACATCCAAGGTCAGCAGACAGACGGCCACTTGTAAGCATGCCGGGCCTTTTCTAATCTTCAGATGTAGGGTAACAAATTCTTTTACTCTAACAATGGCACCGAATTGTAAGTATCCCGTATCATTATACTTTGCGTTTTTTTTTTTGTCCCTTCCGCTAACACTCTATTCATAGTTTCATCCGAGGTGTCGCTTATCAACGTACGATGACCTGTCTTATGTCTTAACCCGAAAGATTGCCACGAAATTACTGACAAGCCAATGACTAGAGGACTACAATTCCAACGGCACCTCAGCATCCAACCAGGACTATACCGACCCTCTGGCCGATGACTCAGACTGTGAGCGTGATATCCCATACTTGAAGGAGCTCCGCACCAATGTCATCCGTACCTATGCCGTGAACCCCAACGCAAACCACGACCGTTGCATGGGATTGCTGGCAGATGCCGGTATTTACCTCATCACCGATCTGTCGTCTCCATCCGAGTCTATCAACCGGGGCGACCCTCAGTGGAACACTGATCTGTACAACCGCTACACCAGTGTTATCGACGCCTTTGCCAACTACACCAACGTCATTGGTTTCTTCGCTGGAAATGAGGTCGCCAACAACCAGACCAACACCAACTCTATTGCCTTCGTCAAGGCCGCCGTGCGTGATATGAAGGCGTACATCAAGAAGAACCACCGTACATCCCTGGCTGTTGGATACGCCACCGACGACAATGCCGATCTGCGTGAGGACCTGGCCAACTACCTTGTCTGCGGTGATGAGGGCAGCCGGATCGACATGTTTGGCTACAACATTTATGAATGGTGTGGAGACTCCAGCTTCCAGACCTCTGGATATCAGGCCCGTACCCAGGAATTCCAGGACTACCCTGTTCCCGCTTTCTTCTCCGAATACGGCTGTATTCACCCTCGTCCCCGCAAGTTCACTGACGTCCCAATCTTGTTTGGACCCCAGATGAACGACGTGTGGAGCGGCGGTATTGTTTACATGTACTTCCAGGAAGTGAACGACTACGGACTGATCAGTCTTAATGGAAACAACGTCGTCACGCAATCAGATTTCTCTTACCTCTCTTCCCAGATGCAGAAGGTTACCGCCACCGGTGTGAACAGCAACAGCTACACACCCACCAACACCGCAATCCCAACCTGCCCGGCCGTCGACTCCCACTGGGAGGCCAGCGAGGACCTTCCTCCCACGCCCAACGCGCAACTCTGTTCCTGCATGCAGTCGACTCTCACCTGTCAGGTGAAGAACTCTGTCGATGAAGAAGATTACGGTGACATCTTCGGCTATATTTGCGGCCTAGAGGGTGGCAAGTACTGTGATGGTATCACTGCTGATGCTGTCAACGGCACCTATGGCGCTTACAGCGTGTGTCCCGCCAAGCAGCAGCTGTCGTTTGTCATGACTCAGTACTACAAGGGACAGGGCAACGATGACACCGCGTGCGACTTTGACAGCCGCGCTCAGGTTACCAGCTCCTCTACCGCTGCCGAGGGCTGCACGGCCTTGTTGGACGAGGCCGGCAGCAACGGCACGGGCAATGTGACATCCACCCCCGAGGGTGGCGTGGGTGGCAGCACCAGCAGTAACAGCAGCGCTTCCACCACGACCTCCAAGGGAGCTGCTGGTGTTGGTGCTACCCCTCTGGCTGTGCATGTGGGCAACATGCACTTGGGTGCATACATTCTGACTGCCCTAGTTGCGGGTCTGGGTATGATTGTGCTGTAAAGCTTTTTAGGGGGTTGTTGTGTAAGGTAGAATGAATTGTTCAAGCCATCTTTCGTGTAATTGATTGTCTATTTTTTTCAGGGGACGAGTTTGGAGTAGTACATATGCTATTCGTTTGTATCCATTATGCGTAAATCTACCTACTAGTTATAAGTAACTCTGCCACTATCTGTGTGTAGTTTCACGTAGTTACAGTAGTTACAGTAGTAAGTAGAAGCTCGGTATTGCACACCGAACAGTCGGCGCAGACTACCGACCCGCTGCAGAATCTGCTTGATAAGGAAAAGAAAAAAAGCAGTTCGGCGTTGACGCCGGCATGCCGAGGATGGAAAGTCCTATGCCTGGATAAATATAAATAAACTGAGGTGCAATTGGGGTAGAGGATGATTTATTTTTCCAAGTCCTTCCACCATAGAATCGCTTCTCTCCAGGCCATGGATACAGACCTCGAAAAGCACCAGAGCGCTGCTGCGGCCTCTGTTCTTCCACACACATCATCACCATCATCACCATCAGAATCAGATTCAGAGTCAGAGTCAGAATCAGTCATAGAACCAAGCAAATTCTCAGGATACGACCTCCCCCCATGGCGAAAATGCATCATCCTCTTCATCGTAAGCTGGATGACCCTCGCAGTCACCTTCTCCAGCACCTCCCTCCTCCCCGCAACCCCCGAGATCGCCGCCGAGTTCGGCACGACAGCCGAGACGCTGAACGCCACGAACGCAGGCGTGTTGCTGGCGATGGGCCTCTCGTCGCTTATCTGGGGGCCGATGACGAAACTCGTTGGACGGCGATGGGCGTATAACCTTGCGATTCTGATTCTTTGTCTTTGTTCTGTGGGGACGGCGCTGTCGATTAATATGGCGATGTTTACGGCGATGCGTATCTTGGGTGGGTTTACGGGGACGTCGTTTATGGTCTTGGGGCAGACTGTTTTGGCGGATATTTTTGAGCCGGTATTTCTCTTACTCTTTACTTTCACTCTTTTACTCTGGGGATATAAAGTGTGTTAACTGGATTGCTGATTTAGATTGTGAGGGGGACGGCGGTGGGCTGCTTTATGGTGGGAAGTGTGGCGGGGCCGGCTATTGGTATGTTATTCTATACAGATCTACACATCTACACATCTACATATCTACATATCTACATATCTACATATATGTATATATGTATATATATACTGACGTTCTAGGTCCCTGTGCCGGTGGCCTTATCGTCACATTCTCGCATTGGCGCATCATCTACTGGCTCCAGGTTGCCATGGCCGGTCTAGGCCTCGTTCTCTCCGTGCTCTTCATCCCCGAGATCCAGGTTGAGGGGAAAGAAGGCTTTGAAGATGAGAAGAAGAAGAAACTCACAATCGGAAAGGTCATCCGGACCTTTAATCCAGCGCTGACCTTTAAGCTGTGGATATATCCCAATCTATTTCTTTCTGTACGTCTTATCAACCCTCTATGTGCACATACACATGTATATGATATGTATGGATATGGAAGAAGAAGAAAATTAACAACCCAGTTCCTAACCTGCGGCCTCCTCTCAACCTTCCAATACAGCATCCTCAGCTCCGCCCGCTCAATCTTCAACCCACGCTTCCACCTCACCACAGCCCTAGTCAGCGGCCTCTTCTACCTCGCCCCCGGCGCCGGCTTCCTAGTCGGGAGCATCGTCGGCGGCCGCTTCTCGGACCACACGGTGCGCAGGTACATTGTGCGTCGGGGCGGGTTGCGCATCCCGCAGGATAGACTGAATAGTGGGCTTGTTACGCTCTTTGTTGTTCTGCCGGGGGCAACGCTTGTTTATGGGTGGACGTTGCAGGAGGAGAAGGGGGGGATGGTGGTGCCCATTATAGCGGCTTTTTTTGCCGGGTGTGGGTTGATGGGGTCGTTTAATAGTTTGAATACGTATACTGCTGGTGAGTTTCTTTCTTCTACATATATATTGGGGTAGGAAGCTGATAATAGCAGAGGTTATACCCTCGAAACGCTTCGAGGTCATCAGTGGAAAGTATATCATCCAGTATATCTTTTCGGCTGGGGCTAGTGCATTGGTTGTGCCTATTATTGACGGGATTGGAGTCGGGTGGACATTTACGATTTGTATGTTTACTCTTTACTCCTTTTCTTCCTGTTGATTCTTGATTCGTACTGACTGTGCAGGCGTGTTCTTTTCTATTACCGGTGGTGTGTTGGTGATTCTTATTGCGCGGTGGGGGATTGATATGCAGAGATGGGTGGAGAGGAGGTTTCCGCTTGATGAGAAATGAATACATAACATATACATATACATATAGAGATAGAGATATAGATAGATATAGGTACATAGATGGATAGATATGGAGGTATAATAATCACATCCCATGCCTCGAATACAAATTCTCCGCATCACTCATAAACGTATCAACAGGCTGCAACAATCCCAGATCGAGATCCGACTGCGCCAGAAAATCCTGCATTGTAGGCTCCATGAACGCCATCGCCGTTGTGAATCCACCGGCTAGATCTCGCGTTGCGATTCCCGTTTGCTGGTCTGGACTGGCGCTGTGGTGTTGGTGGTATCCTGGCCCATTATTATTATGATTATGATTATGATTGTTCATGGCGAGGCCCTCTCCCACGGGAGGGAGCATGGGGTTACCGGTTGATGTTGTGTGTACCGGTGTAAAGGGGCCAGTGGTGAAATGTGACGAGGGATTCTGGGTTGGGAGGTTAACTGAAGCGGTGGTGGTGGTGGTTTGATGTCCGCGTCTCGCTCTGGGGTTGTTATTGTTGTTTCCGGTGAAGTGAATCTGTCGCTGGGCACGGTACTGGTCAAGACAGCACTTGACTTGGTCGAGATTCATGCGGAACTCGGATGCCGCCAAGTTGCCGTTCTCGCTCATTGACGATAGCACTTCGAGGCCCGTTTCAAAGGCACCCAGGTCTGCGGGGCTGCCGATGGGGACGAAGCTGGACATTGCGAGCACTAGGGAGGAGGAGAAGAGGTACTGTGCGTGGAAGTATCCAAAGACTGGGAGAGAGCCGTTGATCCACTTGGTCAGGATGATGGAGTGCGAGTGGCGCGCTGCGTGAATACAGGCCTCTCCGAGAGTGAGGACGGGCTGTGAGATGCTTTCGTGCTCGCGGGCTGGTTCGTGGGCGTTGTCGTTTTCGTTGAGCTTGAGGAGATGCAAGAGTGTCGGGCGTGTGGTGAGAATGACACACTGGTGTGGTTAGTGGCCTATATATACTTTGTATAATTCTTCTTTATAAAAAGAAAGGTATGCACATACCTGATTGAATGCGAGATGCAAAGAAGTAATGTTTTTTCGGTTCATTTCAGGCTCATCCACGTTTAATCGTAGATGCTCTGGGAGCGTGTCGACCCAGTTTTTCAATGCCTTCAGGAGCTTCTGCACGCGTTGCAGGAACGTCTCGTTGTACTTGCGTCGGCTATACAGTTTGGCAATGGTCTCGCCAACGATCCGAGCAAGACTGATATTCGCTTTCAGGTATTCTACGTCCGAGAATTGCTCGTCGTACACCTGCGCAGGGAGAATGGTCGACGGGATGTCAACGTGGATGTCGTCGTCTAGAATTTGCGACGGCAGGCCCATCTTCGACCCCCACATGCGGTCAAATATGTATATCGTCCACCATATACGCACTCGGTGCTGGCGCTCGACCGGGTCGATGGGCTGCGATTCAGGAATATTGTGGTTCATCCCGATGGCCAGGCAGAGACGCATGGCGCTCCCGATCAAGACATATGCCGAGTGTCGTCGATTGAGGTAGTAGGAGAACAGGGACTTTCCGGTTAGCTTTGGTCTTTTTCGTTTTGCTCTGTATATATATCTACATATATATATATATATGAAAAAGGAAAGAAACATACAAGTAGCAACAACGTTTCTAGGTGAGTCATGCTGGTCCTCTCTGGGAGGACTTGCACCAAACTCAGGGAGCGCGCAAAGTACGATGTCCCCGGAACCCTAGATCCAGAGGATGGCTCACTCCGCATGGAGTATGCCTCTCCAAACGCAAACAATGCAAAGAACTTGCACTGGTTCACCGTGCTCTGGAAATCACCGGTGCGGTATATTTCCTCCAGCTTCTCTAGAGTGGACTTGTGCAGCAGAACGTGGTAGATACAGCCGATCTGCTGGAGCGCGATTTTGACCAGCAGACGAGCCTGGGAAAGGCCTGGCCATCGGATATCGCCTGCATTGGCGGCCGCAATATTCTCTTCCTTGACATACTGTGTTCGAGGGATATGGGTCGTGGTGACGCTGCTGCCCGTCAGGAACTGGCGAAAGCGAGTGGCAAACGCGGTGCAAGCTGCCTCACCCACAAAGATAGGTGGTGCTGAGGGATCGTAGGCCTGAAACCATGCGCGGTCCCCGATCAGCGGATTGCGCACACTGGTGTTGCTTTCATCAGACACTCCTCCATCTACTGGACGCGGCGGGCCAGGTTCGGTGTTGTTGTTACTATGATGATCTCCGTCGGCGATGTTGGCCGAGGACGATGCTGATTGCCCCTTCAGGCGTCGGTTTTCAGCCATGATTCGCTCCAAGAAGCTGTCATCATCGTCATTATCATTGCGTAGTTAGCTCTTGAATTCTAGACCAACCTTTCGCTAACCTTGACCTGACGATCTCGTGCAGGATAATGACACTCATCTGCACAACCCACCGTTCGGCACTTGGCGCAGGGCCGGTCACCCGAACACTTGATCTTATGTGTATGGCATCTTTGGCAGCTGAAATCAACAATATTTTCATGTCAATAACCGTTAGAAACTGTGTGTTCGGTAGTGCAAGGAAAATCAGGATAATAACATACGCGACAATCTTCCTTCGCTTCGCTGCCGTCTCGCCGGGGGACTCAACCGGCCTGGGATATCTTCTGCGATTCATTGTCCATGCCTGTGAGCGACAATAGGAGATAAAGCCGATCTTTGTGTTCTAATTAGGAACTGGCAGTGTCTGGTCGGGCAGACGTACGTTGGAGAACAAGCCTTAGGGATTATCGCCACCGGTCGGGCTGCTTTCGGCGGCGCCAAGTCGGCGTTCTGTCATTTTGCCGAGCGTCTTATCAGTCGAATTCAGCGTATTCGGAACTTCACATTGGACAGCTTCATGCACAAGCTGTCTACTAGTCTTAGCTTGGATATAAATATAAATTTTACCATTGGCAGTGATAGGCTGGAATTGGAGGGCATGATGACGCCTGGGAAGTCTTGGAGTCTGGCTCTCTCGTGGACATAAGATCTTAAGTTGGGAGAAAGTCATGAGTGACAAGGACAGAATGAGTTACAATAAAGACACAGAGGAATAATTCGGCTGGCTTCCTTCATACAACGAATGCCCGTACTTTCAGCTTGCTAAACATGCTAGTGTCCGCTTATCGAAGCTGCCTCACCTTTCTATACCTGCACCTAGCCTATCCGCACTGCACTTTCTCGGTATACAAGCAATAAATAGCGGACCCAGCTAACAGAGCGTGGATTTCACCAGAATACCTGGATAATCTCTGGGCGATGCTTCTGACCAGAGTTCCAGATAAGTGCCGAGAGACCGTGGGAAGGGACTCTCGCAAACCATACAAGGAAAGATTCCTATGTCGACCTCCTTTGTAGCCTATTCTTGGAAAATTAGCTCTGATAGAGTGAAGATAACGTAAATTACAGTGGACCAACCGAGCATTTCGAAAAGAACGACGAGTCTATTGACCGCAGTGAAGAAGAGGAAAAAGAGGAAGAAGTAGCAGAGGTACTTTGAAGTATTTCCAGTTTCGGCTGGAGGGCCTGAGGCTGCACGCGCGCCGGGAAGCTTTTTCTACGGCGCTACTGAATGGCCTCCCGCTGATCCCCGAACTAAGATAGAGCTGGAGGTACCTTGCCTCCAGAAACCTTCGTGGAAGCTTTTTGGAGTCTCGAGACTTCCAATTCGTCTCGCTGTGCGTCCATCACACCTCATTTGAATGCCTACCGAGACGTCGGACCAGCACAGGACACGTAACTTATGGAGCAGCGAGGCGCTCAAATTCAGTTGCTTCGTGATTCACAGCAGGTAGTTTACTCTCCACAGGTAAGGCATGTCCATATCGAATATTCTGTACCGTGGCTAAACCCTGTGAGCTTGTAGTAACCGGTCCCTCATCTTCCCTCGATGGATTTTTTCAAGGCGAATCTTTGTGGGTCTAAAGGCTGATGCTGGCTCGAAGACGATCGAGAGACATGCTACCAAAGAAACCCTAATTCTTTTGTAACACACTGTCAGCAAACGATGACTGGGTGGTCTTATCAAAAATCACTTGGAAATTTCCTCACATCTCTGTTCGATATTGAGAGCGGAATATTAGCACTTCGGCTGCGTGGCCCACGATCCCGAACGGTCTCGGCTGTGAAACAATGACGCGGGGAGCAAATTTTCTCGAGTACTGCTCCATCCCAGGCCTCCTGTCCTATGGCTGTTTCCAAGCTTGTTTCCAAGCTTGCTTCCAAGTTTAGGGAATTTGGGATTACTAGCAGGTATCCAATTAACACCCGTCTCTAGCCACTCAGCTTGTACTCGGCAATTACATCCAGCCTACCACAGCTCAGCAACCTCAAACCAACTACCTACCTAGGTACTATGGAGGAGTGCAATAGCCTGGTCTCCTTGTACTGTGTCCCCGTTCATTCCTTATGATTACCTTAGGCAAACGAGTAGTTCGCGTCTGATATTACTCGTGGTCGGAATCCCCCAAGGGATACAGACATCATCTTCCTTCACCCGCGATGATGAGTGATCCTAACCATTACTCCCCTTTCCCCCATTCCTTATACACTTCCTCAACCGAATTTCTTGAAAAAGACCCCGGCCATGGCTGGGCAGCACCCGTATTCTCACAACCTTCTTTCACGCACCAGGGGCCGTCGGATGTGACGGCCCCTAGCCTTCGCGAATTCCCTGAAAACGCGCCGACAAGTGTTACTCAGGATCTCTCGTTCAACTCTAAAGTGCCAATCTCCCGATCCGCGAACCTAAGCGTAGTACCTAATCGAGTTCGAGTCAGCCGAGCGTGTGAAAACTGTCGTGACCAGAAGGTGAAATGTAGTGGGCAGCGTCCAACTTGTCGAAGATGTCAGGAGTCAGGAATCCAGTGCTCCTATGCAGACCGGAAGCGGGAGAAGATGGCCAGGTACGTCAACCGGCCGGAATTATTGAGAAGCTTAGTATGAATTGCTAACGTAGAGAGTTAGGAGGCTGGACTACCTGACCGCCAGGGTTGAAGCGTTCGAGACACTCTTGCAAAATATTTATCCTAGCTTGGACTCCCAGACCTGCCTATATGTCGAAAACTCTCTAAACAAAGTAAGACATGTCCTTTTGAGTTGAACGGTCTTCCTTTATTTGTTCAGCTCGGCTCTGTTTCTGGTTTTTCTGGGAGTGACTTAACATGAACTTCAACAGCAACACTCTGATAGTGATCCAGTATCTGGTCGCCAAATCTCAGAAGCCTCTTTATCAGTTTTCAACATTGATCCCGGTTCCCCACTTGGGTCAATTGACTTCACCAGTGAAGATTTCAACCGTGACGAGAAAATACAAGCTATGGGCTTTGTAGGGGAGCATTCCGAGGTTGCGTGGATGTACAGATTAAGACAAATCCTGAATCACTTTCCTGAGGTCTCCCAGAGTAAATCTCCAGACTGCAACTCTGTTACCTCTGTGAACTTTTTTCTTGATGACTCTAGTGTTACTGTTATAGAAGATGTTGACCTATTTTGGCGCCCTTCCCCAGCAATTGCTGACCATCTGGTGGATAGCTACTTCCAGGCTGTGCACCCTTCATTCCCGATTATTGGAAAAGTCACCTTCCTGGGTCAGTACCAGTCGTTTTATTCTGCTCCTTCTGTTAGGCCCGGAAAGTGGTGGCTGGCAATCCTTAATCTTATATTTGCCATCGCTACAAAATACTCTGTCTGTCTGTCACTCAACAGCGAAGCCATACCAGATGACCACCTTACATATTTTTCGCGGGCGTGGAAGCTTAGCATGCGTGACATTGCTTTGCTGGACCATCCAAACCTTCAGCAGGTTCAAGTGGAAGGGCTGAGTGCCTTTTATCTCATGACTACAGGACAAACCAATAGGTACCGTACGCCCTTATTTCCACTTGAGGGGAAGAAAAGAACATAGCCGAATTAATGTACTCTTCTTTCCAGGTCTTGGAGAATCTCCTGTGTCTCGATCCAGTCGGCTATTACCATGGAGCTGAATCTAAGGAACGAAAGTAACATCGTCTGTCATAATTCTCGGGAGACTCGTTACCGAGTTTGGTGGTCTCTTTATGTACTACATATATCGCTATGCGTGATGACCGGTCGGCTCCCCATCAGCAGTGAAGATTCTTGCACGACCCCCTTTCCCGTGCCCTTTATCGAAGAGGAATTCTCTCTGCCAGAGATTGAACAGTTGATTGATGATCACGAAGCGCGGTCAATTTTCATGGAAAACTTGTCCTCTCGATTCTCCGCCGACCAGGTGGAAGCTACTACAATACCAGAGACATCCAGTCATCGACCTTCCAGCCGGGGTAAGCTCTGTGAGCAAGTTGCGTCCGTTGCGTTCAAATTTATCACGCCAAATATTTCACTTTATTTTCTCCACCTCGTGGAGCTGGGATTGATTATGCGAAGGTCTGTTGATGCACTATATGCTCCAGGAGCGGCGCGAAAATCATGGCGCTACATTGAGATGATTATAACTTCCTTAAATACCAGGGCCGACGCTTGGCTCTCCAAACTTCCGACCGAGTTTCATTTTGCACAGGAGCCATCCACAAATAAGAGGGAAAGGTTGAGCCTAGCCCTTTCATTTTATAGTACCAAGCTCCTCATTACCCAGCCTTGCCTTGGTCGACTTCTCCGGCAAGCTTCCTTGGGTGACCAGGTTAAAACCTTCTGCAGTAAAATGGCTGCTTTGTGTGTTGACCTTGCTTGCCAGATGCTGGAACTTCTACCTGATGCTCCAGACCTAGCTTGGGTTCACAATATATCGCCCCAGTGGTACCTTGTGCATTATATCATGCAGGCAGCTACTGTCCTTCTGATAAGCTTATTCATTAAAGAGGGATCGGGTGCTGTCCAGTATACCGACGAGCTCAAGAGGGTTTCTAAAGCAGTTGACTGGCTTGCCCACTTGGGTACAAGAGATGTATCTGCACAGAGAGCCTGGACCGTATGCAGTGATCTCTTCTCTCGACATAAACTTGGGGCCGTTTTTGGACACCAGAAAGATAAACTGACGCACTACCAAAAGCCCGTGGAGGATTAGAATTTCAGCTGCTCTCTCCATATCCCTAAATCATGTAACTTTCTCTGCTCCCCTTCCCCCCATCCCCGCCCCACCTCGATAGAGCTTGTGGAGTTTAATATATTGGTAACCTTATCCGTCATAATCTGCCCATCTCCATACGAAATCTGCTGCTATTCGCCGGTATCAACATTCTTGATGTTGGAAGGCTCCCTTAATATGTCAGGATGCTTCTTCAACTAACCAAATAGATGTCATGCCTACTACTACTAGGTAGAGGCTTAGCTGCGAGAATTAATATTTCTTTCTTTTCTTTTATCTTTCTGGTCTGTGCCTGTGCAAAGGAGTCGGAACTTGTTGACCCAGCTGCTACCTGGGATGAATAAAAACGGCAATCTATATACAAAATATTGTCTGTGGTTTGCCCAGTAGAAAAAGAAGGTACCGCAAATACATGAAGGAATTCCCAGCGAATATAACACTGGTTGCCCTGATCCATGATATATGTATTCTATTACCACTAGGAAACAACTTAAACTATTGACTCCTGCTTTAGCCACTGTCTGGTATTTCTCCTTTCTCTCGGAGCTATTCCTCTCGCTAACGTGCAGCTCTTTGTCCTAAGTGGTAGGCAGATATATTTTTCCCCCATACTAACCTCCGACTTCTCAACGGAGAGCTCTGTCCCTGCATATCTATACACAGTAGCAGTTCTACAGCTATTATCGACGAGAAATCCTCAAAAGGTAAAAAAAGTGCTCGCCAAAGTGGCACGTGATGCTTTCCCGAATAGGAAGCTACCGATTGGCCGCACGTATCACATGACTATGAGCTCACCGCCTTCCGTTCGGCCTCGACTCCAGAGTCACGTGGTTGGATATCGCTCGTCGATAGGGAGCTGTGGATGGCGAGACTCAGAACTTGGAATCGAAAATAATTTAACGGTGGTTGAAGCGCGCTCGCGATCCGGGATTTCCCAGGCATCCAACCATAAAATGATGCACTCTTGATGGTCCTGAAGAATGTCTTTGCGGGGCCCCATGAAGCGCTCGCACCTCAGACAGGTCAGCGCAGCCAGCTTGGACACAATCTCCACCCGCTCGCTGGACGCATCGCATCAGGATCCTCTCCGCGACCATCCATCTGCTTTGGATGAGAGGACGTTCCGGATATCCTCGACAGGTTTGGATCGACGTCAATGCTCTCTTTGGGTCCACGATGAGACCTTTTCTAGGGAAGAGGTCTTGTTCAACCAGGCCGCTTTCGCCGACACAGGCGTGCAAGATGGCGATATCATCGAGATATTGCCCGCCCGGACCCCCGGGGATGCGTCGCATTCCATGAAGTCTGACCTCCCGTTGAGGTCTCTGCGCGATGGCCACGTCGAGTCCGGTCCGGCGCCCCATTCCCACTCTATGTCGAAGTTCAAGACTCCTCTTCAGAGCCGCTGCTTGTTTGTGGTTAGACCTCTCCCGCAGGAGATCAAGGCGCGCCATCCGAGATTGGAACTCTCTGTTACTAGTAGCGTCGCGAACATCTTTGGATTCAAGAATCGCACTGCGGTCTCTATCTCTATTGTCGAGCGTGCGCAGTGCTCTGCGTCTCACGTGGACATTTCCTTTCGTGATCAGTTCTTGGTCCGATCTGATATGTGGAGGCTGGTCATGTCGGAGCTGGCTGAGAAGATTGTCTACAAGGGCCAGAAGATAGTTTTCATGGGGAGCATCAAGGCCACGGTGAAGAATATTTTCGTTCGCGGCAAAAAGGTCCTTTCCGGATTCTTCTCGCCAGAGACTATTCCCGTTTTCCGGAGCGAGGCTGCCAAGTATGTTTTGTTCATTCAGATGTCGAGGGAGATGTGGGACTTTGATTCCGAGGGAACTGGAGATATTCTCTTCAGCAGGGTTATCAACGGGTTTTTACCGGAGCTCTTTAAGCGATGGGCGAATGCAGATGCGAGGCATCTAGTTACAATTGTTCTCTTCACCCGGGTTGAATACGATGCCTCGGCTACTGGGCTTTCGTCCACGCTCAACTCGGAAAATTTGAAGAACACTTCCACCCCAAATCATGTGCCTACTAGGGATTTCTACCGTGTTGTGGTCAACGACATGGCTAGTGGCCAGTGGACTGCCATCCTTGATGAACTGAAGAAAGATTTTAGGACTTTCTTGAGGGACGTGTCAATTCTCAAAATGCCCCATGACTCAGGTAGTACACCTGGCCTGGCCGGGGGAGGCAGTACGGCCCCCCAAACCAAGCCTCCGACTATTGCTGGTCGTCCCAGTACTGCCCTTCGAGGCAACATTTTGGAAGCAATTCACCTTGCTTCCTCTCACTTAGCATTCGACCATATCGATAGGGACATGATTCACACCGGAACCTCCATCATTGTTATCACTCCAGGTAGTGGTGTTTTTGAAGTGTCATACGAGTCTTTGGCTTCTACAACAGAAGCCCTCACTAATCATGGCATTGCCATTGATCTGGTTTGTCTAAGCCCAATGCCTCTTCACTCTGTGCCCTTGTTTAAATACCGGGAACCGGCCCGCAGAAATTCAGGCTCGACGTACGGAGCAGACATTCAAGGCGGCGGTTATTCTCCGGAGATGCGCCACTCCTATGTAAGTCTAGCAAGCCGAACTGCTCACTTCTCCCCAAAGTCGGCGATTTCGAGCCCTCCGCCAGGAATGAGTCCTCGTGAGTCATGGGCAAATCCCCATGAATGGAGTTACGGAATCCCGCACTGGCTTGATATTTCGTACTGGAATCCCGAGACGTATCGAGAAGCTCGACGAATTCTCAAGAAAGACCCGAACGCCCCAATTCCATTTACCGTGACTAGAAAGTCAAAGGCATTTGTCCCGCGAGTGCGGATGTACGAAATTCAGATGGGGGGAGTCATGGAGAGTGAGCAGTCCAATATCTCTATCCCTTATCTCTTAGAAAATCAAGGGGTTTCGAGAGCCTTGGGACCAGCCAGCATCATTCCATCCAGGTCCTCTTTGAAGCGAAACTCCCCTTTCCGGCATCAGTTGAGTGATAGTCTACGACCGGAGCCATTTCTTCAAAGCATAGCAAATCCCAAAGAGATGATGTTTTCTAAATCCAAGAGAGCAACAAACGCCACTATCACTTGGATGGATAATTACGATGACATGATATTTCAACCATTCCCTGCCCGGCGCCAGCGCCGCAAGCCATCTAAGCAAAAGCGACCTAGTGACCATGAAGTCCAGGTTTCGGGCACCCATGATAGGCTCTCCGCTAGATCGATAACTCATCTGAGGGAGCATGAAAATCACTCCAACGGATGGCGTTCAGTGCCACGAAAGATTGACACGTCTTTGCCGGTTCCTAAAAATCCTTTACCTTCAAAAGCGCTGTCTCCGAAAAAGCCTGCCTTGAAGGCAGCGTCCACAACAAAAACACCCCGGATCTCGCGGACAATTAGTTTTGCTCTCCGCGGACTCGGCGTAACTCCACCCAGAGCACAGGCAAGCACAGAACTCGATGTAGCACACGCTACGGGTCTGTCGACATCGAACGTGAAAAAGGTCACTGGGGCTCTGAAAGAATCCAGGAGCATTGAATCATTAAACACATCAGACACGGGCTCGACAGCAACAGTAACGGATGTCTCGCCAACAACAAGCACCCCGCAAAAGCCATTGAAAAGCTCAACAATCACACCTTCAAGACCAATATCGATCAAGGTACCACCGAAGATGCCCTCCGACGAGTCCCAGCAGACAGAGCGCTCTACGATTACCGAATCGTTCTCAACAACAGGTACTGAGGTTGCCCTCAATGAGGACGCGGGTCCTGAGCATCAGCCCAAGAAGCCTGTGCCCAAGTTTGAAATGACAGTACATTCCAGCTTGCGGGAGCCCTTGACGAAGTCTTCTCAAAGCAAGGCTCTAGCCCCATGGGTTCGCACCGTTAACCCTTGTAACACCCCTAGAGATGTTTCACGAGACACTACCTGGTTTGGACGTTGGCAGCACGCCTATCCAAGGCCCCCTCATGTTGCTGTCGTGAAGTGGAAGAGTTTAAAGTCACCCGCCATATTGCCTTTGACGACAGAGGAGTTCCCTACACCAAGCGAGCTCGCTTCCGAGTATCTGCAAACGCCGTATCGTGTATTTCCAAATGATGATGCTGAAGGCATCGACGCGCCTAAAACTAGGGGCGCTCTGCTCAGAGAAATGATCTCCGTACGACTTTCCCACGGGTTTCAAATCGTGGTTGGGAAGAACGTAGCCGAGGCATCAGGACGACACACTCTTGGATCGCCAAATGTTTTTGATACCCAGAGCCTTGAAAAGGATGGACCTACCGTCTTCTTGTCCAAAGGACATTCCATCCATAGGCTTATTTGTCTTGGTGGCACTGAGATTGAAGTTACGCGGTTTGTTCATCGAAGTTTATCAGATTTAGCACCAGAAAAGAAGAATGGCTTGGGGACTGTATACTCCGCAGCAATGCGGACAATCCTCAGTCCCGAATATTTGGTGAAGAACATAAGGTTGCGGTCGGCGACTGAGGAATACAACTGGAACTACGCGGACAATTACATTGCGGGACACCGAGACTATCTGTTCAACCCAGCCCAGCAGCTCCATTTCTGGCGTGTGCGCTACGTGCTAATCCCAATGCGCCTGCATATGAGTGCTAGACGTCACATACAGACGTTTAATGAAGACAACGAAGAAGAAATCCACTTGCTTGGTATCAACCAGCTCACTCATATTTGGCAACGCCATAAGTACGTGCCTCCCGAGGAGAAGCGCTTCGATACCTCCAACAGGAAGAGGGATCAAAACCCACTGAATATCGTGTATCAAACAAGGAATCCCTCCGAGGTGGTTGCAGCTGAGCTTGATCGAATCTTGTTCACCGATGCCGGGCTAGATAGCTCTCCTGCGCAGCTACTACCAGAGGCAGAGCTTCTTGAGCGGTCAGGCATTAGCTTGACATCTCTAGCCCAGATAATCCAGGGAGATAAAGGCGTTCGAATGATGGATCGTAGGTGGCACTGGAGGCTACACTATAATTGCTTTATCGGGTTTGAATTCACAACATGGCTCCTCCAAAATTTCCGAGATATTGACAGCCGTGAGGAAGCCGTTGAATTTGGGAACGAGTTAATGAGGCATGGTCTTTTCCAGCATGTGGAAAAAAGACACAATTTCAGGGACGGGAACTACTTCTATCAGATCTCGAGCGAGTATCGCATCGCTCGCCCCGAATCTCGAGGGAGCTGGTTTCCTCAAATTCGACCCGACAAGTCAGTTCCCTCCACCCCTGCTACAGGAGATCATCACTGGAAGGACTCTCCTGTGAGTGCACATTCACGGTCAGGCAGTCTCGAGGAGAACATACCGCAAACGCCCAACACCCCTTCGAAGTCAAAGAACAAGGCTGCTATCATGCTGTCCAAGACTATGAAATACGATGTCGACCCGCGAAAACGCTCGAACCGGCCGGAGGTTATTGACCTCCACTATGACCGACTACATAATCCAGATAACTGCTTTCACATCGAGCTAAGTTGGATGAACACCACCCCAAAGCTCATCGAAGACGCTGTCTTGACATGGGCTTCAACGGCGGAGAAGTTTGGGCTCAAGCTCGTCCAAGTGCCCATTGCTGAGGGCAGTGCCATAGATGAAACACAGCCGTTCCGAAAGCCTTATAAAGTTAAGCTCAAGGTTCCTCCTCCCAAGGGCCCTACGCCAACAATATACACTGCAGCATCATTTACGCAACAAGACTCACCGGACGCGCACTACTTTCAGAAAGTCATTTTACAGAAATTTGACTTTGTGTTAGACTTCGAGGCAAGATCCGCTTTCCCTGCGGACGTCGAGGTCTGCTACTCATGGGGCAGACCCGACTACCAATACTCTCAGTACATCCACCAGTCGGGCAGTCTAATAGCTCAGATCACCGACGAGGGAGACTTCCTCTTGCTTGCGAACAGGCTTGTTAGTACCCGGACTGCTCTAAGCAGCCGCGACATGCCGCGACATGACCGATTAGATCGGCCGGACCAATATCGAGCACGCGCAGGGACCTACGATCCTATCGACCGTATCTCTCCTCGGCTATCTCCTCTCGTTCGCCCAATTCACGACATTACAGGCGCGATGAGTCCTCAAGGACAGCCCACTATTGACGCAGCCAATCTCTACCGCGCGCCCGAGCATATCCTGCGTGGGGTCGAGGAATTTTGCAACGACCCTGTCCGACTAGAACAATTATATCGGGAGTGTTTTGCACGTCCTGCTTCAGTAAAGACTGGGCCCACGTCGGCATCGTTTATGGATTCATCCATCCCATCCCTGGAGCTGCCTGCGCCGGTCGTCGGCCACCACATCTCACCTCCCCCGGGCATACCATCCCGAGCCGCGACTCAAGGAGGAGGCCTATCTCTTACCGATTCCCGGACTCTGTCCCGAGACGACTCATCCATAACCAAAGGCAGCCCGAGAAGCGGCGGGTTGCGGCCCCTGAACCTGAGCGGGGTTTGAATTGTGTAATTGATACTCTACTATTATTAGCATTTAAGTGCCTGTTATTATATTTAGATGCGAGTCTGGCAAATAGCAATATTGCAATGATCCTGCTGTTCCTGTTTCTGCTTGTCTTTGATCGTAGAGAACCGAGAACCACGTGAGGCCGCCGTCGCTGTGATAAAATCCCATAAATGCAATTAGGCAAAAATCGCACCCTCCACTGATTCCACTCCATCTTCATCTCCATCTTTTCCCCTCGCATGGCTTGCATTCCTCCATTCCGAGACACTGATTGGTGGCTATACCCGCCAAGGGTAATTTGCTTCAATGACAGCGCGTCCAGCTGCGTTCGTCCCGGCCTTTTCGTCATTCTACCCGACGGGCCAAATCCGACCCATTCTCCCTAGGCCCCAGAAGCTGCCCCGCCTTACCAGTTGCCAGTTCCCACTGCTAGTTATTTAACTATCGGTCAAGAGGAGGGGAAACAAACCCCCGTGAGGAGATGAATCCCCAATCCCCAATTTGGCGAATGAGACTCCCTCATGCAAAACGGAATCTGGTCCTTTACAAATGCGGGAACTCTCTCTTCGAGTTCCCACTAGAGATGGAAGAGATACTCCGGGCTTACAGCCGTACAACCACTGGGACATGTGGGATGATGTTTGAGTGGGGACGGACGATGAGCTTGCATCTGACATCTACTTCTTAATGGGAGCAGGCCCTTTGGTGCGGGTGTTTTCCCTTGTGCACGAAGGGTGGGATTTCTTTCTCCTCCTGGTCCTTGTTATAAATAAGACGACCATTTTCTGCGGGGGGTTGACTCTATCTCTCTTCCCCGTCTGCCTTGTTTCGTGTTGTATTATTTCTACAGTAGACCTGTTGAGGTTGGATTTCTTCCAAGATGAAGTTCACAGAAGGAATGTGGCTCCTGAGGGTGAGTGAGGGCTCTGGAATACTGTACTGGCCTGTGGAGCTAACGATATCACAGGAGGGCATTCGGATCGACTGGATGAGCAATGTCGAGCGATTAGATGTTGAGAAGGATACTGTCAATCTCTTGTTGAACAAGTTACAGAGACACCGTGGTGATACACTGAACTCCCGTAGGTTTCTACATGCTGCAGCTGTTGACATGAAAGAAGAAATGTCAGAGAAAGTGGAATTAATTCTGTCTCTTCTTCATTACCAGCCACTGTCTCTGCGCAGGTTACATCTCCGTTGGAGGGCGTTATCGGCGTCAAGCTTGTCCATTGGTAAGTAGCGACTTGCGATGAAGCTATGCTATCTCACTTGCTGATGGAAGAATTTCATTAATTTTTTTTTTCGCTCACAGGGCAGGTTCACTAAACAATGGACCTCATTACCAGTTGAACTCTACATCCGGCCATGTTAAAATCACACACGAACGGAGCAAGAAGCTGAGCTATACCAGCGGACCGCTCAGTTTGGACATTAACACTGCCCCGAACGAGATGGGTTTTGTCTTCTCCGGTGCGAAGGGGAAACTTACGGGTCACTCGTGGCGATCTATTGGATATGTGGGGGATCAGACTACAGACAAATCCCGGTGGGAGGACGGGGTCTTCTTCGAGCGCCAGGGATATATGCTTGCTGAGCTGGACCTCGGCGTTGGGGAGAAACTGTACGGACTCGGAGAGCGGTTTGGGCCCTTCGTGAAGAACGGCCAGACCGTCGATATCTGGAACGAAGACGGTGGCACCTCCTCGGAGTTGGCATACAAGAACATTCCCTTCTACATGAGTTCGAACGGCTACGGGGTCTTTGTAAACAATCCCGGAAAGGTCAGCCTGGAGCTGCAGTCAGAGCGGACTACCAGGGTCAATATCTCGATCCCTGGAGAAGAATTGGAATATTTCATTATCCAGGGAAACACGCCCAAGGAAATCTTGCGCCGGTATACAACCTTGACTGGGCGTCCTAGCTTGGTCCCAGCCTGGAGTTATAACCTGTGGCTTACTACTAGTACGTTATATAGTATAGTTCGTGTTGCTTTCCTTTGTTAATATCCTGCTAACTTTTTCTTTTCTGTTCCTGCTAGGTTTCACAACGAACTATGACGAGCAAACCGTGACCGGCTTCCTCGATGGCTTCCGGGATCGTGATATTCCTCTAGGCGTTTTCCACTTTGACTGTTTCTGGATGAAGTCCTATCAGTGGTGCGATTTCGAATTCGACTCGGAAATGTTCCCAGACGCCACAGGCTACCTGAAGCGTCTTAAAGAACGAGACCTCAAGATCAGTATCTGGATCAATCCGTATGTTGGCCAAGCGTCTCCTCTCTTCCAGATTGGAAAGAAGAACGACTACTTCATTAAGGTTTGTCCCTTGAAATTTCTCTTTTTCTTTTTACCTTGACGCAACATAGCTAACTTATCTTTTAAAACCAGCGCACCGACGGCTCCGTCTGGCAGTGCGACCTGTGGCAAGCCGGCATGGCTATTGTAGACTTCACCAACCCCGAAGCCTGCACCTGGTACTCCTCTCATCTGCAACGCCTCATGGACATGGGCGTCGACACATTCAAGACCGATTTCGCCGAACGCATCCCATTCAGAAACATCCAGTTCCACGACGGCTCCGACCCAGTGCGCATGCACAACTACTACGCCTTCCTCTACAACAAAATCGTCTACGAGACCATGACCGACCGCTACGGCAAATCCCAAAGCCTCCTCTTCGCCCGCAGCACCGCCCCCGGCGGCCAAGCCTTCCCCGTCCACTGGGGCGGCGACTGCGAAAGCACCTACGAAGCCATGGCCGAGTCCCTCCGCGGCGGCCTCAGCCTCATGCTCTCCGGCTACATCTTCTGGGCTTCCGACATAGGCGGCTTCGAGGGCACCCCACCACCAGCCCTGTACAAGCGCTGGGTCCAATTCGGTCTGCTCTCCTCCCACTCCCGCCTCCACGGGTCCTCCTCCTTCCGCATCCCCTGGATCTACGGCGAAGACTGCTGCGACGTCCTCCGCGACTGCGTAAAACGCAAGATCACACTCACCCCCTACTTACTCGCCGAGGCCCTAACAGGCCACAACGAGGGCACCCCACTCATGAGACCCATGTTCCTTGAATTCCCAGACGACCTGAACACCTACCCGCTCGACACGCAGTACATGTTCGGCAGCAACTTGCTCGTCGCGCCCGTCTTCTCGGAACAGGGCACAGTCACCTTCTATGTCCCGCGCACCCCCGAAGACGCCCAGGGCGAGTGGATCTCATGGTTCGACCACGCCAAGACATACGAGTCTGGTCGCTGGTACACGGAGACTCATGGCTTCGATACACTCCCCATTCTTATCCGGCCTGGCTCCGTTACTCTGCTCAATCCCGCGTTGAAGGCGCCCCAGGATGATCCGCTAGATGGCCTGGAGGTCTTGGTTAATGGTAGGTTGGCTGGTGAGATTAAGGTCGAGGTTGTTGACCCGGCCAAGGCCCATGAGACACTAAAGACGGTGGCTGTCAAGCCGGGTGATGGTGATATTGTTGCTGCTATTTCTGGCGAGGAGGCGAAGATCAAGGTGGTTTGGGTTGGACACTAGGAAATCACAGGTATGATGCTTCCGGTTGGTATGAATTTTCAGCCGGATGATATAACCTTTTTTTCTTTCTTTCTTTCCAACACATTTTACACTTTACACTGGAAAACAAAAGGCACATTATAAGATTATTCAACTTTCGCATTCACATTGTAGTAGTTAGAGACCGTCATCATATCGTATAGTAATGCATATGAGGGTATGTATGAATGAAACAAAGCCGACATCAAGTCAACACATGGGTATCATGATAGTTAAGACAAACAAAAAAAAGAAGCAAAATGATGATAATAAAAAATCAAACACCCACCAAAACAGGTATTGCATGGCTAAAAACCCAAAGGCTCATCCAAATGTTAATTTGGGAGAGCATGAAACAACTGGGGGCACCAAAAAAGATTAGGTAGTAGTATAAAAAGACATTGTGAGAACCTCAAGGCTATACCACTTGTAGCAGCAGTTGGCCATTGTAAAAACGAATATAAGAAGTGTAATAAAAATGAATAAAAGGGCCGAGGATCTACCAGGCCTCTTCGACATCAAGAAGCCATTTGCGAACACCTTCTCTCAGCGTGTTATCTGCTCCGGTCAGCACCCGCTTACGTTCTCTGTCAGCAAGACCAAGCTCTCCATCGACATCTTCACGACAATGTTCAGCTGTCACACTGCGGACCACTTCTTCAAGAGCTCCAAGAACTAGTTTGCGGCATTCAGTACGCGGGACTTCGACAGAAGGAATATCGTCGCGGGCCGCCATAACCTCTGATGTGGCCTTGTCAGCATCTTTGCGGGCCCGCGAGGGCGATGGGGCACGCGAGTGAGCTAATGAAGACGGTCCGCTCTGGGCCAGAACACGCTCAAGAGCATCGACTAGAGTGCCATCAAGATCCATAACGGGTTCCTCTACAAAGCGTTCCTCGACCTCGGTGATATCGAGCCCATCCACGCGAGGGTTGGGAGAGGTCGCCTTGGTAGAACTCATGGCGTAAGAAAAATACCCACTAAATTGTGACGTGGATATAGACCCGCCCGAAACATGGCGGGGAGTGCCTGGGTAGGACGGACCGGGCGGTGATACTGGAGTCCGCAATGCGCTGCCACCAACAATCCTGCGCCTCAGGCGCAGTCGTTTGACTGAAAAGGTCCGCACATCTGCAATTAAAGTCGTGGCAACATCCACCCACCTCTCCGAGCCATCCGCGTCCAAGGACAAAGCATGAGTCGGAGTAGGTTCAGCTTGCATCGCACGCTTGATGTCAGCCTCCAAGTTTGCATAAGGTCGTACTGCTTGGAGTAAGAAGTCATCATGAAAGCTCTTCAGCCAGCCAGCGACATTTATGTTAGGCCCTTCGCTGTCCCGAGATTGGTAGTGGAGACCCGATCCGCTACTGTGTGTAGATGCCAAGGCATCAATGCTAGTTACCGACGTTCGCGTCTTCTTTGGTGATGCCATAGTTGACTCCCCGGAAGAAGAAAGAGAAACGAACCCAGGCAGAGGAAGATCAACGTCTACAATTCCATCGTCTCCTCTGACAGACAGTTTCAGCAATGATTCTTTCGTATGGTCTGTGGCTGTTGACAAATCTTGGACATCCTCGTCAAAGCTCCGTTGGGCCTTAGAAGGTTGGGGAATGGAGATGTTAGCGCTGGTAGCAATTTCTGATGGTTCACTCGCAGACGCTTCTTTCACCATCTGACTGAGTGTAGGAGGTTTCCGTTTCGGAGGTATAGCATATACAGAGGTAGAACGCTGGCGGGGCTCTGGTGGAGGGCCAGTACTGCTGTTGTCAGTAGATGATTCCTGCCGGGAGCTCCAAAGTCCAGTAAATAGACTACCCCATCGACCACCCGCAGAAGGGACACTGCCGTTAACGCTCATGGTCGAGCTTTCACTTCTTTGTAGGTTCTTCAATAGATTCTCAGACGCTAGGCTATCGAGTCCGTCACCAACAGTCTGGTCAGACCCCTTCCTCGAAGGTCGTGCTTGCGAGGCAAAATGAGGAACAGGAATAGTGTCACCGGGAGTCGCTGTTGAAGTCGTCGCTGTGCTAATGTTTTTGCTCCGGGTATCCCTCGCATGCATTGGGATCCCCAGCGTCCTAATAGAACGAGCATCTGAACCTCGGCGATTTATACTAAAATCAGTTGCCCCCAAGGAGTCAGTGTCTTCTGCTGATCGGTGGGCAGTCTCGTTAGATGAAGCGCTAACAGATCGGCGATGTTGATCTCTATCGGCAAGATTAAGACGTTGCGCACGAGACCGCCGCTCGATAGCTTTGCGAAGGGGTTCCTGTCGCAGAACAGGTATGTTGGGTGGACTTGAAGAAATAGCACGCGCCGAAGCAGAAGTGCCTGGTCGTAGGGGAGAAGGAAGCGGATCGAAGCGCTGTTTAGGTGGGAAAAAAGCGGAAAGCAAAAAGATGAGCCGACGGGCTGTCATCTTATCAGATGAGACAATCACCGTCCGGTTGGAGACGATTGGTTCTGAGTCCTGTTGTGCTTTCTGGTGCAGATAGTGCCGTCGTCGATACCAGTCTGGCCCCAAAACATTCAGCCATTCCGTATGATTGCCTAAGAACGCAGTTATTAAAACAAGGAAAAAGAAGCTATGCTCCTTATCTCCAAGGTTTCGAATAATTGAACGGCCCTCTTCACGCCACACGCCCCAGCGGCTTTGTCCCGTTACCACATACGGGGTTTGCAAAGCCGTACTAATACGGCGGGCACTACGGCATGCCTCGTCTTTTAATTTCGGATTCATTGCCAGAATGTTTGCTGGCAAGTGAAGAAACGTTTGATTCGTACGTTGCATATTTGGGGGTTTGGCGGGTTTCGGGTGGTTTCCAAATGAATCTACCCTCTTTAACAAAGAGAGTATCTCTTTTCGGGACAATCTCTCGAGGTGTGACAGCGTCCGGTTGATGATATCCCAGTGATCCACTAACAAATCAATCCGCTCATCTAGGCTAGCAGGTGCTGATGCAAGAGAGAGATTGTCATCGAGGAGTCCACCACGCCAACGATAATCGGAATCCAACGAGCAAGAAATTCCCGGCTTTGGAGAGTCTTGGGCTTGGGTGCTGAACCTGGAGAGAGGTCGCCCAGTTTGACGTGACAATACTGGGATCTGAATCGTGATCGCTACCGCATACATCGGGGTTTTCTTCTCTTTAATTTTCTTCCGCTTCGAGACGTCAGGGAAAGGAAATCCTGACTCCGGAAGAGATTCTTGATACATAGAAGACGCAAGCTCTTGTCTTTCTGGGGAAGTCTCACCAGCCTCAGGCAGGTTGACGCTAAACATTCTCGTCAAAAGAATGGTGACTTTCGAGCGGGGTTTGTAGTCAGATCCACGGTGTGCGCTGGCAAAAGTAGAGGGACTTCCAGTGGTGTACGATCGTGTGAATGAATTTCGCACCGCAGGCGATGTGCTCCCCGTAACGCCTGATTCATCATCTGCAGAGATGATATGCATCTTCGTGGAAGAGCCCCTGTAGCTGAATGCGCTGCTGCCAAATATGCAATTTAACAGGCCTGCATCATTCATGTCCGCTGTGTGGCGTGAGTGACCGAGTTCTTGAAGTCCGCCTGGGGGGGCCATGGTGGAGCTACGGCCACGCGCACGGGAAAACGCGCCAGAGGTCACGGGTGAGGTCTTCCGCGCTTCGGCTGCAACCGCAAGAGGACTCTGGTCTGCGATCGATGAATGAGACAGATAGGCCCGTCGGCCCCGCGAGAGGGTTGAGCCAGTCCGCACATGTCGAGGACCCAAGTTCTCAAAAACCTGAGCTTCTAATCCAAGACCAGGAGATGTCGGCTCCGATGAGTCTATCCGAGTATCAAGTAGAACACAAGGTTCCCTATCCCCGAGAGAGTTCTGGGCAATTATCACACGGAAATCTTTGGCGGGGTCGAGTTCAACACCTCCACGGTCATCGTAGGCGCCAGCTGCGGAAGCGCTCGGGGAATTAAAGGCTGTTTGGAGAGGGAAGGCATGCGTATTAGATCGTCGAAGGACACTCGCATCAGGGAACAAAAGACCAGAGGTATGTTCTTCCTCAGTAACGGACTCGAGCTGTTGAGTATGTTTGACTGAATATGCAGCCGGGTTCAGAGTTGAAGCTGCGGTATTCAACAGTCGGCCGAGCATTATGGCAGCAGTAGAACAGCGCTATATGCAATGCAAAGAAGAGAACTAAGACGACAAGAAAGAAAAGAAAGATAAAAAAAGAAGAAAAAGAATAAGTAGGAGAGCAAGGCAGCCAAAGACAAGAGACTGGATAGACAACCTTTTCCAGTGTCAAGCTAGAGGCCCAGCGAATGAACCAAAGCCGGTGACCAGCAGTCAGACAGCTATACTAAACTAAGCTGCAGTTCCCCATCATTCAATGCGCGGGGCAACGACCGATCTCGACCGATTCCGTCGACCCGAGGGGCAGAGAGACAATTCGGTCCCGCAAAGACAAGATGCCGATTGAACTGAGGGAACGAAGCGATGGGAGGGAAGGGGATGGCGGAACAGATGGACAGACAGACACGAGGAGACGTCAAGAGGATGGAATTGAAGACAGACAGCAACCCAGACGAGCACACACGAGGAGGGGGAGGAGGAGGAGTGGAGGAAGAAGGGAAAGTGGGAACTCGCTCGAAGGAGCGAAGTCGAAGAGGCCGAAAAGGCGGTGAGCACAATGCCACCTTAGGCACCTTCCTCTTCTTCTTTCTTGTTTCTTATTGTTGTTCTCCTTCTCTTCTTCTTCCTCGCGGCTTCACACGGATCCAGAACGCTGCTGACTGATGATTGCTTGACTATTGACGATGCTGACTCTTGCCGCTTCCTGGAATGCAGATATGAAGATGTCTTACCAGCCTCTGGTCATATTGCCAGCATCTGGTTGGCAATCGCTGCTTTTATTCTCATCCAGATGAGATGCAAATAACCCGCGGCGTTACACAGTCAACTACATTGATTCTGCACAGGTGGCTGCGTTGGGAATAATCTTTCAGTGCCTATTATATTATTGCAAATACAGCCAGGTGCTACCTAGGTAATTTCAGCCTGGTCCCATGGGGGCTCCCAATGGCTCCGGTCATCCTGGCGAGTCCTTTCGGTGTACCTCGGGAAACAGCTGCCATTCAGTTAAAGACTTAGAAAATGGGCCTTGCTATGCCTCTATTCAGCTGCCAACCGCTAGTACGCCACCATCTTACGGCTGTTGAAAAGACGGCAGACGGTCTCCGGGACTCCCGATGATAACTCCCGAGGTTCCGCCGCAGGCATGAGGTACCCTAGTGCTACTGTATCCGCCATGTTGGCGGACTCTTCCACTTCAAGTCTTGCCAATTTATTATTGACCGTCCATCAAACTGATGTTGGACTTGCTGGTGGTCTACAGCTTGGGTAGGAGCTGCATTTCCAAGCTCCGTGGAACTGCCGATGGCTTCTATACTTGGCGAAGAACCAGACATGACTCCAGAGCATTACTTATTCCAACCGACCAGAAGCGCTAGAGAATTTATTTAGCACAAGAGCCTTCTCGATGAGGGTCATTAGTTGTCGAAGTAATGGCAACACTGGGTCTGGTATACGAACATTTGTCCGATGCGTAGATTCAAAAGAATAGTATATATATAATGTGAGAAAGATTAAATCATAATGGTATATGCCCCAAGTATATCCAAGTAGACAGATATCTTTTAGAGTCCGCTAGAAACACGATCTAATTTACAATTCATGCCTTTTGCGTCTTTCGCTTCACCTTTTCCACCAACTTCTTCAAGTCGTTCGCATCATTCTCCTTAGAGGAGGAGGCCTTCTTCAGCTTTTGCTTCTGCTTCTTGGAGTCACGGCTCTGGTCCTCCTCCTCGTCTCCACGATCATCCCGATCTCTGCGTCGTTTCCGGCCCTCTTCCAACAGGGCTTTCATACCAGAAGTTGCCTTGAATCGAGGATTGGTAGGATCGATCGCAAACTCATGGTTTTGGAAGAGTCTCGAAAAGCGTGGATCACTAACGTCCATTTCAAAATCATCCTCGACCTCTTGAACTGGTTTGTCCTTGCGCCTGCCCTTCTTTTTGCGGGATTGCTTCTCTGCCTTCTCAATCTCGTTCATATCAAAGTGCTTCATTCCCGCCTTTTGTCCGTCGTCCATCATCAGGAGCTCTAACTCTGCTCGCTTAGATGCTGCTGCTGCTTCCTCGGCTTCGCGCTCTGCCCGCTTCTTGCGTTTCTCCTCCTTTCGTCGAGAGGCGGCAGAGGCCTTACCAGAAGGATCGTCAAAGAATGGATCATCAAAGCCCAGGTCTTCTTCTTGCTCCTTTGGTTCCTTTTCGTCTGGGATGGTATCCGGTTCCGCATCTTGGGTTTCGGGGGCAGTTTCTTCCAGCTTGCCCTTCATCTTCTCCTTTCGTCGCTTCTTCCTCTCGCGTTCCTTGCGCAGGTATTTGTCGATAGTCGTTTCGTCGGGATCGTTTTCAAATATTGTGTCGCGGTTGGGGCCACCGGCCAGTCCCGACGTAAAAGTGACTTCCATTTCGCCGACTGGGCCTTCAGACTTGGACGTTTGGGATGGCATCGTGCCCAGACCGAGAAGTGCTCGCATCCGTTGCTTTTCTTCCTCCCTCTTGGACATTTTCGAGCCTTCTCCCTTCATTCCATCAACAACTTCCACTTCCACATCTTCCTCCTCGTCGTCGGAACTGTCGCTGGCGAGATAGGCCTTTAGGTCGTTCTCGTCGATATCCTTCCGACTACCTCTGAATGCTCGAGCCTGGGCCTCCTTGCGCGACTTATCCTCCATATCCCATGTCAACTTGACCTTGCTGTGCTGCAGAGCATCCGTCACGAACTCGTTCGGTTGGTACCCGTCTGGAATCCGTTCGCATTCGTCCCGTGGTCTATCATCAGAGAAATCTGTTTCTTCGGGCACGAAGCGCAAATCGAAGAAGTTGGCGCTCGACAGATACTCTGCTCCATCCACATTGTCGTAGACATGCTTCGCAACCTCCTTCGACGAGAACGTCAAGATAGCGTAAAAGTACCGTAATCTTTCCAGTTGATATTTTCGGAGCTGTTTAGAGTTAAACTCCTCGCCTCCGTCTTCCTTGAGAATCGACTGCTTGATCCTTTCTTCTTCTTCCTCGGAGTCAAGCTCCTCGTCGTCCTCCTCTTCATCATCAAACTCGGTATCTTTCTTCGAAGCAAAGATCTCCTTCGGTGGACCCTCTGTCTCTTCTTTTTCCATCCGCTCCTTTCCAAACTCGCTTGGATAAACAGTGACCTTCAAAACACGGCCGCCAGCAGGCGCGAAGCTGGAAAACACCGCCATTAAATCCTCCGCCCGAATATTATCCCAGTCGAGATTCACCACGGCAATACGATCGGTAACCTCTCCAACAGGCACGTCAGTCTGCTGCTTATCAGGAAATTCCAGCTCCTCATCCGAAGCACCCAATTCCTCCTCTTCATCCTCATCCTCACTCGACTCTTCCTCGGAAGATGACGAGGAAAATCCCCCATCTCGTGCAGGGTCGTAGGCCCCACTGTCAGCCTTTTTCAACTCCTTGAGCACCACCTCGTCATCATCAACACTGATATCATCCTCTCCTTCCTCTCCTTCCTCCTCCCCCTCCTCTTCTTCTTCTTCATCGTCATCATCCCCCAGTCGATAAAATCTTTCCAAATGCTTCTTAGTATCATCCCGGGCTAGTTTGCGTCCGTAGCGATCAACAGCCGCATTCCTCGAGAAATCTTTATCGTGCAGGATATGCGCAAACCGCTTGTCGAGCTTCACATGCGTGTCGCGTTTGCTGGGGAGTCGGTAACGGGGATCTGTCTGGATATTGGCAAATCTAGGATCGGCTGTACCGCAGTTATCGGTGTTAGCAGGTGAATCTTTTTTTTTCTGTTGTCTTCTAGTCTGCTGGGATATTGAATAGAAAAGAATAAATGGATACATACTGATCACATCACGTTTAGCTCCGCCGCCCTTCTTAACTTTTTTCCGGTCCGACATTGTCGTCGTTAACTGGCTGGAGAGACTTGGAATCTTTCTCAGAGGTATAGTGGAGATGTCTTAGAAGAATAGTACTGTAGAGAAGAGATGCAGGGCTATTCTGTTGGCAGACACTTGTCGTTTTCAAGAAAAAGTCTGATGTTGGATCTTTTTTTTTTGGCGGGCGGAACCACAGAATCTGCGGCGTCGGAGGTGGTCCGTGCGTTCCACCAGCTGGATTGGGATGTCTTACTGGCTGGAGGGTAGTCGGTATAGAATCATAGATACAAAGGGAATGTTACCAGGCACTGGGTAGATATGTAGAAGACGGATGTTTGTTGATGCGTTGCTTATTGCATATGTTCATGTACTAAATGAAACAAGCATATTGTTGTGCGTAGAATAATGCTTTTAGATTGAATGCAAGAAGATACATATATATATAGTTATAGATATTCGAGTTTATATGCGGCATCAACACCCAAAATATCTGTTTTCCATCCATCGTGGCTCTTGCTCCTCTTCGATGCGACCAACAACAACCTTGACCTGGGGATATACAGTAGTAAGCCTCTTAAGACCTACCTTCCCAGCGGCACAGGTCACAAAGACAATCTTCTCTTCCTCCACGCCGTGATCGATCAGCACGCGGACCGCCATCAACGCTGCTCCCCCGCTTGACATCTGCGGATCAAGGAGTATGATTGTAGTATGCGTTTCGATATTGGGTGGGAGCTTGCTATAATGCAATTCTGGTTCTTGGTTGCGCTCGTTCGTTTGGATGAGTACACGGCCAGTGATACAGTCGGGAATGGTTCGCTTGAGAGCAGTCTCCAGACAAGAACCGCCTCGCAGGATAGCAACGGCCGACACGATGCCTTCGGGGCCTAACCCGTTGTAAGACGTTTTCTGTGGTGTCTCTACCACCTTATGGATGTATGAGGTACTATCTAGCGCCCTGTGTATTCGTGAATAGGGGGGGTGTGGTTAGTCAATGGGTGATCATCTTGGGTCTGTTATGCAGGCTGGAGATTATGCATACTTCTCTATCAGTAGTGCGGCGAGGCGGTCAAAGTAGAATACAAAGTCAACCTGCTCGGTTTCGGGATTCTGAAGGATCGTGTTCATGCCAATGAATTGCGGTGTTTGCGGCATCATGGTGACATTTGGTGATAGCCGTTCCTCGCAGGCAATGAGTTTTAGCTTTTGGAGGGTTGCGCTGTGCTTCTCGGACTTTTCCTCGAGCGTGAGCTGGATGTGTTGTACCACCATGCCTGAAGAATTAGATTGAAGTATAAGGAAAGAGTTTGGGGTGGTAGCCCACCGATTGCTGTTTTGTTTTCAATGCCTCGAGGGATGATGATGTCTTGATTCCTGCGTCAGTGTGGGTACCTTAGAAGGAGACTTTTGGAAGTGTACCAGAGACGGCCCTTTGGGGCTCGACATATTTCTTGTATGATGGTTTAACAAAGTTGAACCATTGCTTGATGATTCCATCAATATTTCTCCCTCTTTCCCGGACGTCACGCAGGACTAGCTCATTTCTCTCGTCAGATAATGATATCCTGTGGAGCATGAAATTGAGACCACTCACTTCTGCGTCCTAGACAGACATCCATGTCCGCTTCTACGAAAATCTGGACGGTCGAAGTAAGTACATACACGACTCCCCGACCGAGATGAAACAAGAACCCATACTTTGACATCTAAAAGTTCCATGATCCTCGGATCATGCAGGGCGAGAATACCCTCTAGGATCAAAACACGAGGAGAATAAAGAGAAGTGGTATGTGGCTGGCGTTGATGGTGGGCAAATGAGTAGACGGGAATCTCCACCTTCTTTCTTTTTTTAAGGTGGCCATGTGTTGTCAGCTCCATTCTGACCATCGGTGGTTGCCAATAGACAGCACACTACATATCGCGGAAACTTGGATGCCATACCCTTTTTTGAGATCTCTGAGAGTCTCCACTAATACGTCGAAGTCGATGGCGTCGGGAGAGTCAAAATCATATTCATTTGCATGTGCCTTGGTATGCTCTTCTGGGGTCAGGCTCTTGTAGAATGCGTCCTGCACATGGGTCCATTGTTAGTTATCCCGAGTCGGAGATAAGGCCTCTATTTAGGGACCTGCATTTACAACCCGGGTCACTGGTGAATGATACCATTACAAGGATCACAACCCAAGGGAGGTTCAAGGATTTCACAATTTCCATGGCCACGGAAGTCTTCCCAGAGCCGGAGCTCCCAGCAATTCCAATGATGCTCAAATCCGCCCATGGCGGGGAGTATCGTTTCTCCCTCTCAGTGGCAGCCGAGTACACAGGCGAGATCGACTCCATGTTGCCTACTTTGTTCCTTGGTAGGGGATCTGTCGACACAGAGATCAATCCCTGCTTGTCGACCTTCTGGACATAGCAAGGAAGGCGACAGAGCAGAAGAAGATAGGCAGCAGGACCGATAAGCGAGACGAGAGAGATAGAGAGTAAAGTACTGCGAGGAACAGGAATAATGAGGCCGTCCAGTCAACGGCGTCGAAAAGAGTCTTGGACGACGTAGTGTGGCCTATTCGGGCCTAGCGTGCTCTTCCTGGCAGCTCTGGATTCCAGTGACATCAGTGCTGGTACGCTTCAATGGCATTATTCTGTAATAATATCTGCTATATCTCTGCTATATCGTTAGGCTGCCAGTATCCATCTAGATCCTCTTTTTTGCTTTTTTTTTTCTTTTTTTTCTCCTCTTTTCACCGTCCAGGACTGCCCACTCGTAATATTTTAACGCCGTCGTAGAGCTGCTTGCACCAATCGGGACTAGGCCGGGGGCGTGACCTTCGCTTGCGACTTCTTTTTCTTCTTCTTCTTTTCTCTCTTTCTCTTTTTCTCTTCCCTCTTCCCTCTTCCCAGCATCCTGATGGCTCCCGTCTGCGAAGTTTTCCATCTTCACAGACGGCCTGCTCACTTCCAGGACACTTGAGACGTTCTCAGCAGTATTCCTTCGTCTCTGCACCATGTCGTCTGCTAATTACGTATGCCTCTCGGCGTCTTGTGCGTCCGTGTCTGCCGGGTTTTAACGCGGGTAGCAGGTGTCTCCCACTTCCTCAACAACAACGCCAACATGGCACCAGTTCGAGCGCAAAGTCGATGAGGTCAAACCATCCAAGACGTACGTTACCTCATTTCCCTTCTGCTCCTGTTCCACCTTACATGATGCGTTAAAAATCAAGTTGGGAATCTCTCTGAAAAATAACCTTGAGGAGAAAATTTAACTTGTCTTTCTGATTTTTTTTTACCCCACCTGCCATTTACTCACTTGCCTGTCTGAGCGGCCCTCTTGGTCTTCGGCTGCTGACTATTTAAAAGTGATATGAACCGTCTGGTCATGGACTATCTAGTAACAAATGGCTACCCGGCTGCTGCGCAGAAATTTGCACTTGAAGCCAATATCCAGCCGGTAGACGTCGAAGCTATTCAGGAACGGGTAGAAATTCGCACTGCCATATACTCTGGAAACATTCAAGCTGCGATCGAGAAGATCAACGAACTCAACCCACAGGTAAGATAAAAATTTATTTCCCAATCTTCTTCCTATTCCCCCATCTTGTTAGGATTATACCAGTTTCATGCACCACTCATAACACCCCTTCTGGGGTTTGTTGATAAGCAAACATCTTCAGTCCTCAGTATGAACAACAAGAAACACTTGCCCTATATGTCGCTACTGTCATGTATTACAAGCATCGTACTGACTTTGAGACATAGATTTTGGATGAAAATCCTGCTTTGCATTTTGCACTACTACGCTTGCAGCTTGTTGAGCTGATCCGCTCCTGCACCCTTACCCCTGATGGAGACATCAGTCCCGCCCTAGAGTTTGCTACATCACAACTCGCTCCACGGGCACCAACAAACCCCCAGTTCCTTGAAGACCTCGAGAAGACGCTTGCGCTTCTGATTTTCCCAAGGGAAAATCCGAACCCGTCACTCGCTCCTTTATTGCGCTCGGATTTACGTAGGGATATTTACTCCAAGGTTAACGCAGCTATCCTGCAAAGCCAAGGTGCTCGTACTGAAGCCCTACTGTGCGACTTCGCCCGGTTGTACGCCTGGGCGGAGCAGAAAGCACGGGAAGCCAAAAAGGATATCCCGGATAAGCTGGACCTTGGACTCGGGGATTCCAGCAATAACAACAGTAATGCCTCGCCAGACACCACTGGGACCAGCCAAAATGGCGCCTCTAACGACACTGTAATGACCAATAACGGGGATATTGATCCGATGATTTCGTGACAGGCTGGGCCTGCCATGTAACCACATAAATATGCTGCTGCATTATAACCCAATAATAATAGCGTCGCTTTAATGCTTTTTAAGCACTACATGGGTGTTTGGGATGGAGTAAACTGGATTTGATGCATCTGATCCCAACTGAATCTGAATATAACTACCTCCAAATATTTCACATCATACTGCTGTCCTCGCATTGTGCGAATCTGAGAATTCAAAAATACTCCAACTTGTCATGCAGTAAAATGGGCCTCCCCAATTAGTATCTAACTAGTTGTACATACGGGAATAGCCAAAACCCAAGCACTCACTCACTATACATGACAATCAAATCAACCGTGACATATGGGCATAAAAATATCTATCCAACATCCATTTCAGACCATGCGGAACGAACAAACCAATGAATAAAGAATCAATAGATAAGTAGAGAAAACAGCAATGACAACCTAGCCCCGCAAAATAACATAATAAATTCTATAACGTGCTTCGAGTTCAAGGAATTCAGAAGCTCATGAGATCTATAACCGAAAAAAAGATCGTCAGTTAGTAAACGTTCTAAGGATATGATTTGGAAGCTAAAGAAAACAGGAAAAGAGAAGAGAAGAGAAGAGAAGAGAAGAGAAGAGAAACAAACCTCTTCCAAAAAGGGCTCTCTTAGCCCAGTCCATAGCGAGCATACACCGGGTACGCAGACTAACACTTTCAGCGAAATAGACACTTCGCCAAAGATACACGGCGAGGAGACCACCGCCGAAATTGATTTGACCGCCAAAGTCGAAGACCGCGGCGTTGCTGATATATGCGAGACTGCCGAGGTGCTTGTACTTGAAGGCCTTGTACACGGCCTCGTCGAGGTCCCCGTGGTCGATTCCATTGGCTTCCAAGCCGGGGAGGGCGTCGGCGATCTTGGTTAGTTTTCGACCTAGGTATGCGCCCTGTTGGTTGGCGCGTTGTGCTGTGGCGGGGAGGGAGGTGAGCTTTGTGTCGATTTGGTGCAGGAGTTCGGAGAGCTCGTTGAAGTCTAGTGTGCCGGAGTGATCTTTGTCGTACTGCTCGAAGAGCCTGTCGACGCGGCGGAGATGGTTGGATGCCTGTGGGAAGCGCTTCTTGACTCGCGCTGCGACTTCTCGCCATTCTCTGAAGGTGAGGTGTACCTTTTGCGGGTCCTTGCCTTTCTCCCAGGCAATTGTGCGCAGGAACGATACGATGTGCTCGGCGACGTTATTTTGGACAGTTGCGCAATCGCCGATGGCGTAGACATCGCCAAGCGGTGCTCCAATAAGGCGGAGGTGGGCGTCTGTTTCGAGGGCATGCTTGTTGTTTTGAGCGTCGAGCTTATCCGATATTCTCTTGCAAATGTCGGCTCGGGCTAGGAACGCAACTGTTAGCAGGAAGACCGAGAGTAGGTAATTTAGTTCACATCCATACCAACGCCAGTGGACCATAAGCAGAAGCCCATGGGGATTTCTTTCAGCACAGTCTTTCCGTTCTCTACTTGGGTGAAGATGACCCTGTCATCACGCACTTCCTTGACTCGTGAATTAGTCAGGACATCGACGTCATCTCGCGCAAAACGGGCCTGTCTGTGTTAGTTTTGGACTTCTGGATAACCCAAAAAAGGAAGGAATATCTACCTCTGCATATTTCGAAAGTGCTTCATCGTAGGTATTCAGGATGTGACTGCGACTCTGGATGATATGGACGGAGATTTCGTTCCTCAGGATTTTGGGGAAGGAATGAAGAAGATCCTCATTCAGAAGGTCGAAGAGCTCAGCGGCGAACTCGACTCCAGTCGGCCCACCACCGCAAACGACAAAGGACAACAGACGTTTGCGCTCTTCATCGCTGGTGCATGGCAAGCAGGCGAGCTCCATGTTATCCAAGACCTTGTTTTTGATCTTTCGGGCGTCGTCGATCGATTTCAGGAAATGGCAATTCTCGAGGCCCTTGACTCCGTGAGGATTCGTGACACAACCTAGACAAACATAGAGTAATTAGCTCAAGTATTCAATTGAAGGGAAGACACAGAAAAAAGGGGTGGTGGAGGGATTCAGTCAACACACCAACGCCAATGACTAGCTTATCGTATGGGAGGTAGAAGTGCAGCTTCTTCCCCTTCGCATCGACCTGGGTGATCTCGACCAGCTTCTCCGAGAACTCAATATCCTCAGCCTCTCCTTTGATGAAGTGGCCGTTAACCCGCTGGACAATCCGGCGAACCGGCTCGACAAGCGACCTCAATCCAAGAGTTCCTACTGTCGCAGATGGCAACATCGGAGTAAACAGGAAATAGTTGGTGGGGGAAACCACAGTGACATGGTAATCGCCCGCATTGAGCTGTTTGAGAAGGGCCATGCTACCCCAGCCTGTGCCCAGGATAACCAGCCTCGGTTTGTCCTTTTGTGCAAGCATAGCTTCCGAATCGCTATCTCCGACCAAAACCTCTGCAATCGGCAAGTTCTTCGGACCTCCGCGACGGGGGTTGAGGGCCAATTCTGAGACCGGAATATCCTCAGCGCTAAGGTCTTCTCGGTAGGTAGATGCGTCGTAGATAAAGAACGCTACCACTACAACGCCGCTCATAGTAATGAAAAAGCCACAGTAAGCGAAGGACTTGAAGAGCACATTGCGAATGCGAGATTTCGGGGGCACTTCGCCTGCTCCTGTTGTTGCGGTAGACTGGTGCCGGACGGAGAATCGAGGGCTAAAGAAGGCACGCGACGCCACACATTGAGGGACAGGACTGCGATGACTATGTGATAGGGACCGCTCGGTCGTGAGTCTTGCTAATGCTTGAGAATTTGGGGATCGCAGTCTTGCCGATAAGAGCCCAATTCTTCGCAGCCCCAGTGCGTCCGGACGACACCGGAGTAGCACGGCGCTCATGGCGGAACTGTGAGGAGTAGACGGAGAGAGAGAGAGAGAGAGAGAGAGAGAGACAGAGAGGTCACCTAACGCAGGTGACGATCAACGCCACCAAAATAGAAGAAAATAGATAACAGTGATATTCAAAAAGCGACTGGAAGAGGGAAAAGAGCGAGGGAGGAGAGAAGAAGAACGTAGGGAGGGGAGGGAAGAAGATGATGAACTGGCGGCCAGCTGAGGGAAATGGAAAAACGGCACCAAAATGAAGGACTCTCTTGTCAGTAACGTCATTCTGCCGCCGACCAGGCATTTACTACTCGTTACTAGTAGCAGCCCCGGCGCACTTGGATCCATAGTCTTAGTGTTTACTCTGCACTAGTCCAGGAGTAGTATTTGATTAATTCTAGTACTGATGTCTCTCGAGGACGGTGTGTGGCAAGAATACACAGTAGTGGCGTTCTATCGTCGACCGTACTCTATACAGAGATGCAGGCAAACAGCTTCAAGAATCCTTCAATGGGGTAATGCTAGAGTAAGTCACCGTCGTAATAATCGATGAATCCTCCAGAATCCTGCCCAGTAGATCCACTCGCGCCTCGCCGATTGAACCAGCCTCGATCCGAAGATCCGATCGTCCCAGGGGAATGAATGTTCAATAACCATTCCAGCTAACTATTATTTAATATTGATACCAAGGTGACACATATGCATTGAAGTATATCATCATTATCATGGCAAGCGGGAAAACCTGGGTACTTGAATAATAAATAGGTGATCCCTTCACGCTGTCGCAAAAGGAGAATAATGTTGTCACTTGTGCCTCATAACGCCGTTTTCCCATCCCCCCCCTTCCCCCAAAACCCATATGCACCTCCCTCTAAATAAAGAACAGCCAAAATACAAGTGTCTGCGGGTCATCGTCGTCGCTTGCTTGCACTTACGCATAATCTGCCTCTTCTTCTGGTTCCGTGCTAGCTCTCTTCTTCCCTGACCCGGGCTTTCGTCCTCGCGGTCGTTTCGCGGGATTCTGTCCAGAGACAGAGCCCTTGCGTTTGACCGGCCGCTGACCAGCAACCCACGTCGCGCCCGAGTCGTCCACTTCAGCGACTCCATCGATGTCCCCTTCTGCATCCTCGTCTTCCCCGATTTTGAATTCATCGTCAATCGAGAGCAGTGTTGCAAATTCTCGACATTTCTCGATCATATTCTGTTCGCTGTCCAGCGACGCCATGTTCCGCGAAATAGCCTCCCAAAATTTATCGCCTGTTATCCCATGTACCTTCGAGGCAGACTTGTTGAGCTCTTTGGCAGCGGCCTTTCCATCCTTATTCCTGAGATGGGCTGTGACGCCGTAGAGACGACGGAGGTAGGTTCGCGCCTCCCAGAGCATAGAAAGGGATGTGGCCGCCACCGTGAGTAGTCGTAGGGTTGATGGGTTTACATGCTGTAGCGATATCGTGTGAGAAGGCACCTCGGATGTAAGTATCGGTACCACGTCTCCTTGTGGAAGCTCTGGTTTAGGTGGGAATATTTCTGTTTCAATGGTATGAGCTACAACGGTTCCCGTTGCAGAAACAATGCGCTCCATGCATGTTATCGTGGGCACGAGTTCGGCCAGTTGATTGTAGTCGAAAAAGGCCAAATTCTGCGACACAAAGCGCGCAAGGAGGAGGTGTTCTGGAGGATTACCAGTACTGTCGAGTTTCTTCAGCTCAAAATCGACTTTGGAGCAAAAGTTTGATAGGAACTTCTTTTGGTACCGACTGTTACTGATTTTGACGATTTCAAAAAGTGGCGCAAGCTTCGAAACATATGGACGAGCAAGGGCCCCCATTGTATCGCCAACGACGTCGCGTTGGTAGTAAAATGCCTCCTGGACGGCACGCATGTATTCCCTCTCAAACATAGATTCATATTGCTGGTGGAGCATCTTATGTGTTTCGAACGCTACCTTGGCAATCGCTGGAACAGTGGACGTCTCCAGAGAAACTAGGACGCCCGCGCATTCTTTAGGGTGTACTAGACCTTGGCGATTTATGCTAGCAATCAACTCTACTGCAGTCAAAGCATATGAATCCTGCCGTGATTGCGCAACGCGGAGCATGTTCTTGAGGAAATGTTGCGCAATCAACGCTGCAGCTCCGTCATTATCGCTCGCTCGTAGTGACCCGCCCAACCTCGTTGTGCTTTCTTGGTCAGCAACTTCGGTGGCTGGAAGTACTGACTTCTCTGCTTTGCCTTCATGCATTGCAAAAAAGTCTGCAAAGGACTTCAGCACGATGTTTTGAAGGCTCGGGTTATCTTCTTCGAATACCATCGACAGGACGCGTCTGGATTCTTCTCGGCTGAACTGCGCAGGCCAGGACTGGCAGATAGAACCTAAGCTTTCAAGGGACATGACACGCAGCTCCAGTGGCTGCTTTGAGAGAGTAAAGGGGATGATAGAGTCAACCATCAGACCAGCAACAGATCCGCCTTTCCAGGAAGGGAAAGCACTTTTGAAGTGTGGCTCGTATTTTTCAAGATCACAGTGTCGCCCTACACAACCTGCAATTCGTATATAGCTTTTTGCTCTAGCGAGAACAGCAGCGTTCGCGTTACTAGAAAGATCAAATTTCTTGTAGTGCTGTATCGGCTTCAGAACGGAAATTGTTAGTTTCACGAGTCGGTCTGTATTATGCAGAACGCCGTTTATAGTCCAGAGACAAGCCATAACTTCATTCAGCTCCGAGCGTGCAAGCTTAGCGACGCTCTTGAAAAGGTCATTTTGCACTTCCTTCAGGAGCGTGTTGTGAGAGGTGGATAAGAATGGTAAGACGCATCGGTATATTACCACCACAGACCGGAAGAGGAAGAGGTCCTCTGCGGTGGCGAGGTTCCCAATGTAAGGATGGAGTGTTTCTAGTTGGTCAGGCCTAAATAATTTTGGGTTCGCCTTTGCAAACACGGTGATCGTTTGTAATAAAGCCTGCTGGAACTCTTTCCCTGACGATTCATTGTCCTCAATCAACTTTTCAAACATTGTAGAAATCATCGCTTTGCAGACCCTGAAGTTCAAAGAGGAGGACTTGGAAGATTCAGCTAGCAGCTTTCTAAGACAAGTACCGAGAGTTTCGAGGGCTGTTTCACTTCGCTGAACTAGATTGACAAGTAATGTCACTCGTTCTCCGAGACCAACTCTTAATTTAGATCCATCTTGAGCAGAATCAATGAGCTCGTGGAACGGAGTAAGCCAAACCTCTTCGAAAGTTTGCCTTGCTAATGCTGCAACGCCTTCTTCAAGATCGACAGTCCGCTGAAGAAAGCTATCCAGGATAGCCAGTTTCAATTCGACACGTGCCGTCTTAAGATATATGTCCTTTAGCAAGCCAATACAGCGTTTTCTAACACCGGCGGTTGTGTCGGCAGCGCATGCCAGAATGCTGCGGCATCCGTCTTCTTCTAGTTTCGGTTTCAAAGCCATGCATTTCGCGATCAATGACAACGCAGAGTCACGAACCATAGGAGAAGCATCGGTGGCACACCGAAGGATTACACGCATGACTGAGGCATCCCTGTCTAGGAGACTTGGGTCTTTCTCAAGCATGTATATAACACTTTTGAGACTACGGCTGCGAACCTTCGCTTGATCGCTGGTTATTGAATTGAGAAGAACTTTCAAAATAGTGTCGAAAGCCTTGCAGAAGCTTGAGTTTAGGACGGTCAAGATATACGCGAATTTTCCGTGGGCGGTGGATATCTTGTCAAATTGCCTAAGTTCAATTAGTCGGAATTAAATAATGTAATCGTTGGGTTCCAGAAATACCTGTGAGTCTCCAACCAGACTGGATCAGAAAAAAGCCTTGCGAAGAGTTCAACAAGATCCTCCGTCGCGTCATCATATGTAACACCATCTTTGTCCTCGGCATTGTAGTAGATGGAACAAAACGTTTTCGCCCACTGTGCTAGAAAGTACCCCCTAGCGCTGTTGAGTTGCCAGTTGTCTAAGCTACGATCTTGAATAAAATACTCGAGAGTCATCCGGTAGGGGCCTGCTGAAACCACGAGGTCTTGGGGATGAAGAGCATGGTTTGAATAATCTTCGAATAGTTGTTTGAGATAATCGGTAAGGTCAGAATTGGATTCTTCCATTGCAGGAAGTAGGTGTTGGGCATTTGAGATAATATCGGATATAGCAGAGCCCATCCAGCCAAGAAGTTCAAGTGCCATGCTCTTTGCCGTGGCAGGGCTTTTATCAAGGTCAGCAATGCTAACCATATGAGACGCCATTATGCGTAGAAGTAGCTCTGCGGCAGGCCAGTCTGTGGAGCCTAAGACCCCGATGAGGTCCTCAGTGAAGAGATCAAGAATATTTCGGTATGGTTGGTCGCCGGTTTTGGTAGATGTCATTGCGCGCTGGACAATGAATTTGACTATGTACTGAGCACTTCGCGCCGCATTATCGTACAGGCGATTGACCTTCGCCGCTAAGCGTTCTAAGGACATATTAAGTTCTTCTTCTTCTTCGATCGCCTGATCATCATCATCATCATCAAGCCCATCGTCATCGTCCTCTGATTTCGGTATTTTGCGCTTATTTCTTGTAGATCTCGACGAAGGAGTATCTAATGCAGTGGTCTGTACCAGCTGCATCACCAAGGCAGTCAGGAGCTGGATGTTCTTGCCATCGACGAGTTTGAATTGTCTGGCACTTTGCCGAGTAGATGGAAGCTTTTCCAGAGATACCAGGATCTCGTCAAGGATGAACGGCCGCTGGGCTGGGTATTTCGAGAATATCTTCGCTAGGACATCCATAGCCCCACGTCGGACCGACTCATACTTCTGATAACCTACAGCGGAATCCTTTTCTGTATGAGAGTTCTCCACGAATATTAGTTTTGCAGCGAAAAATTCAATAGCGGTGATTGTGCCCTCTGAAACATCAATCCGAGCGAGAAAATCGGCGAAAAGACCCAGAACTTTTTTGCTTTGTTGTATTACACCACCAATGGCGCGTTTTTGAAGAGAAAAGAATTCGAAGAATTTACCATCTTTGCCTGCCGGACGAGCTTCAACCGCTGGTATGATGCAATGGTCGAAAGCTTGATTAAGAACATTCGGGATGGCTTCGATTAGGTCCTCTGGGCAAAGGTCCCTCTCTGTCTGAGAACCAGACATTGTCTGCAAAAGAGTACCAACTGCAAGGAGAGCATTATGCATGTCGTCCAATTTTTTCAGCCAGTCTTGAGTCACGGACTCGTCAGACGCATCTTCTAATTTCAAATCAGGCGACTGTGCAGCAAGTATGGGCTTTTCACAGAGTTTTTGTATTCGATTCAGATAGTCTGAAGGGATATCTTGTAGCTTATTGAAGCTCACGACTTTCTTGATGGCTTTTTGAAGACGCGCGTGTGTGTCTGAAGAAAGTACAGGCCCAGTAACCTCCAATGAATGGGGAGAAGTGAAGACCGTACTTGCTCGATCGCCTGCAGCATCTAGCGATCCAGGATCATATTGATCCTCGTACTCGAACATCTCATGAAGAAGATCTTGTAATTTGACTAGAGCAGCGTCTGCTTCCTCCTTTTGGTCTTTTAGTCGAATGGCCGCTAGGCCATCATCTCCACCAGCGTTGAGCTTTCTATTCTTTGCAGGCGCATCGAAGGTTGGTAAAGGCTTGATTGGGATTACAACAGATAGTTGACTTGTCGGGTGTGCTTGTTGGATGTATGTTGCAGGGGTAGATCCGTGATTTGCTGGAGGCTTCCGATCCAGGGTGATGGATTTCTTGGGAGGGGTTCCATCATCTGTCTCCGAAGGTGTGGGGTCTACAAATGTAAGCTTGTATGGCCGACATAGCTAGAGAGGCACTGTCTTACACCTAAAGGCTATATCCGTCGAGTCCAACATCATCTTCGCGAACGGACCGAGCATATCGCTGCTCGAAATAAAGTCATGGGAAGCATTCAACGAGGGTGGAGGATTGCGGTTTCCTGTAGGCAGTTTAAATTTGCTTGAAATATAGGTGAGCTTAGGCTGCAATTCATAAGGGCGGAGGATACTCACAATTCAGTCAACTGATCGCCGTCCAGCAGCTGTTGCAGATATTCCCGAGATGTCTCTAAACGACTTGATTCTGGGTTGCCCGATTGAATTTCAGTGTTGAGATCGTTTAATGCAGTGCGGCCAGATTGAAGAATATGGTTAATGGAAGTCGTAGTTGGAGGTCGACCGACATCAGGACGTAATATGCAATCTGAGAGGTACAGGAAATCAATATCAGTTACCTCTCACATTAGTCTGAGATGTTGCTGAACTTACCCAATCCGAATATCGGGGTACTGTACATAGGAGAATACTGCAAGGCTTCTTCAACAGCGAGAGGCCTATGCCGGCGCTGCGATAGAGCCATAGGACTATTGGCCTGTGCCTGGGGATGGCTGTTAATGACGACCTGGACGGCCGGGTGCCAGTTTTGGTCCATGATCGTGGCGTCGCAGTCGTCCCTATTCTGGAGCTGCAGATGGATTGGGGAGATTATAAACGCAAGAAAGACATGCTCCGCTCAGAGACATGGCTATCAGGCAAAAGAGCGAAAACTCATCCCCTCAGACACTGACCCTCAGCTGTTCATGGCAGACGACAAACCGATGTAATAATAATTAATGCCAGGCACGGCTGTTTTGCCGCTGCCGCCTCTGACCGCCCGGCACTAATGAGACTAAAATTGTGGCCTGTGCGCCTGAGGAAATAATCTTTCTGGATGGGAATGTAAAGCAAAGAAAAAAAGGAAAAAAAAAAGTGAACAGAAGATACGCAAAACCCAGACTTGACACTCGTTTTGGGCGATACACTCCTATCATACGAAAGTTAAAATGTCTACAATTGGATCCCTAGTTTTCTGCACGGATTGTGGTTCTCTCCTGGATGGCTCAGTTGGGGATCCGACAAGAATTTTGGTTTGCGATGTCTGTGGCACTCGAAACAAAGGTGAGCAGATCTCGAAAAGTGAGCAGAGAGCGATTTCTAGCTTCATGTTTACTGATATCCTTATTCGCAGACACTGTGCCCAAAACCATCATCTCCGAGTCCAAACCAAGCACGTTTCCCTCGTCGCTTCGAGCAAAACGTTCTGCAATCCAGACCTTGACAGCTGCCGATAGAAGAACAGAAGCTCTTACGGACAAAACCTGCCAGAATTGCGGGAGAAAAGAGATGTACTATACGACTGTGCAATTGCGCAGTGCAGATGAAGGAAGTACTGTATTCTACAGCTGTGTTTGCGGATACAAGTATGCACTCTACCCTTCACTTTCACTTCTCTTGACCACTGGCTAATATTCCCTCCCAGAGAGACCACAAACAATTAAACAACAGGAAAGGAGATCTATTTTGTTTTCTCGTCTGCAATTATACATCTATGAGTCTGGCAAAGCAATTGCTTCATCAATACGGTGTCTTCTTTTCGTCGGTCAAGCAGCAGCCACCGCAGCAAGATTTCCCGAGTCCGGCACAATCGCATACTCCACCTCCCCATTCTTCTCGTACTCTGCCATATCTAGAGCCACAATGATGCTGTCTCTCACAACATCATCTGGATCATTCAGGAATCTCTTTAATGTCTCCTCCACGCCTTCAACATCGCCTAGGCTGCCGAGAGCTTCTGCAGCTTCGTGTCGCACCATGCCGACCTCCGCTTGGTTACTGAGGGTTTCTGTAAGGCTTGGGACGGAAGCTGGGTGGGAGAGCTGCCCAAAAACAAAAGCGATTTCGTGACGGAATAGAGCCGAAGGATCTTTAAGACCCTTCGCCAACGCCTCAATAGCCTGCGTGGCTGTCGGAAGATCTGGGGGAGAAGCAAGATCGCGCAGGGCGAACATGGCACGGTATCTTTGGAACAATGGGAGTGTTGTATCTAGCAGGGCCTTCTCCAGCTCGAGGATGGAAGGCTCTTTGGCTGTCAACGGCATTGGTGGGGCGGGGTCGATGGAAGTGAAATCACTGCAATTACATTGTTAGAATAGAAAGTAGCGACAGACATCTACACGGAATCAAAGTGATACGTTGTTATGTGGGACATACCTAGGCTTCAGCTTCTCGGCTTTCCTCTCCTCTGAGTTTTCCCACAGAATTCTATCCACTGCGATGTCGCATGTCTCCCTCACAACATCGACCTCCTTCTCATCATCCCTTAGCTTCTTGAGAATCTCCAAACTGCTTTCATACCCCAAAGCTCCCAGGGCCTCGGCGGCCTCATGGCGGCACATCGCATCTTCCTCGGTGTCCTTTACAACGTGGTGTAGGTACGGTACAGAGTCCGGATTGCGGGTCTGACCCAAGCAGTATGCAAGCTCATGTTTCAGCAGGGCCGACGGGGAAGAAAACGCGGCGGCGATGGCTTGGATCGCTGGGAGTGTTTGCTCGGTTGGGGGGTGCTGGCACGCAAGGTACTTGAGAGAGAAAAGAGCCCGGAATCGGCGAGCGAGCGGCTCAGTCTCGGAGGTGAGAACTTTGCGAAGAGTGAGGACAGTATTGTCCACGCTCTCTAGGTCATCTGTTGTAGTAGGGGCCATGTCTGCTCTTAATATATAGCTGCGATTAATAGTCGAAATTCAAGTATCATGAAAACAACAAGGAAAAGAGGGGGGGAGAGACTTTTTTTTGATCTTATCATGCCCAGATAATAAATTTTGGGTGGGGTGGCGGGGTCACACCACTGCAACTAGGCCGCCGCCATATTACTTTTGCTTCTGAATGTTCTCTCCTGAGACCTGCAAAAAAATAAGAGCTTTTCTTCTATCCTACTACTAGTAGTATTACCGGTAACTGGATACCTGTGGTCAATTACATAGGTACCTGGTAATCTAACTCCTTGATCTGATTCTCCTTCTACAGAAGAGTCCACTTGAGAGAGGCGAGGGCACTCGATTATAGTAAATCAAGAAAGAGTACAGTCTGGTCACTCATGCTTCCTTGTCATTAAAATTTGACCAAAGGGGCTAAACATTCATACCTGGGATTTTCTACAGTATCAAATCCAGATCCATCAGGTGTAGAGCTATGGTGTATTTTTATCCCATAGAGACCAACTGTATTCCCTTTACAAAGTGGCCCACTCTGTAGCCTGTTTCTCCCAGACATCAACTAGGCATTGTGAGAAATTAATGAAGCTAGACAATTACCATTAAGAATAGTCAAACTAGTACAGATAATGAAAATACAACCTGCAGAGTTTGAATTACAGTATCAACAGCAGCTTAGTCAATGGCAGATAGACAAGAAGATATATTCATTGTAACTCCTGGGATCATACCACCAAGCTCGCATAGAATTTCTCACTGTAATCTTTGATACACACCAGAGGAGTATTTTATAGCAGCAGGAAAACTGACCCAAAAGTATGATAAACTGCGATATTGGTACTAAGGCGGACTGAAATGCAGCATACCCTTAGACAGCTTCGCTATTCATATGCCTAGCCAAGATGACCATATTTTCCAAGAACAGCGAGGAAACCGGTCTAGACATAATTTGTCCCTCCAAGCACCAAAGGCAGAATAACCACCCTTAGGTTGGATGCCTGTGTGTTCAAATGTCCTATTTTCTGTTCCCCCTAAGCACCCTATAGGCTGAGATTGGAAGATCTCGGCTTCTCAATCTACCAAAGAACATAACATATTTCTACTGGTACCTAGGAAACTGAAAAAAAAAATCGAAAACTTGTTTCACCTCTAGAAGAAGGATTCCCGGGAGAGCAACCAACTGTTATGTACATACATGATAAACCGCAAAAAGAACAGATTATTTGGTCTTGATATGCTTAAGCTTCTTCGGCTCGTGGACGAAGTTGTTGGCATAAGCCTTGGGAACAAATCTGCGCTCGTTCGGCTCCTGGACAAAGTATTCGTAGCCCTGCTTCTGGGCGAACAGGATGGCATCTTCCTTCGACTTGAAGTTGAGGTGGGTGCCCTGCATGCAATCGGCGGAGGATTGCCAGCCCATCAGGGGGTTTTCCCAGCGATGACCCTTCTGCAGGATATCCCAATCCATCCTCCAGTGATGAGAGTGCCAGGTTCCAGACTGTGTAGCGGGCTTCGTAGGGCGGTAAATTCTGAGCAAAGGCGTTAGTTAAAGATATGAGACGGGAGGTTTGAAAATTGGGAGCGCACCTGACAGTTCGAGCCTGGAGATCAGTGGGAGCACCAGAGAGAACAGCAGCAGGCACCGTCTCACCGGGCTCGCTGCCATCCATGACACGCTTGGGCACGGGAGAGAATTTCCTGCGTTGGTGTCAGCTAGTATCGTCTATGTATCGGCTAGGGGCACCATACGAGGTGGCATGGTCAATGGTAGCCGCATAATCCGGCTGATGACGAGCCATTGCTTCAGAAGGGGTCTCCTTCTGGATCAACGAGCTCTCTCCAACCCGGGTGCTTGGGGCCTCAGAAGGGCTGGTTTTGATGGGCGATCCGGCCCGGACGGCGGTGGACGAGAGAAAACGGGCACTGGGATAGGCCACGAGCCTGCCTGCCCGAGAGCAGGCCAAGTTTCCAGCTCTCATCAGCGACATGATGGCTAATTGCGTCTGTGGTGGATGTGGACAGAGCCAGGTGCAGCGGGAGTGAGTTGACCAAGTGAGGTATGCGACGGTGCCGGTCGTTAACGTAGTCCCCAATTTGGCTTAGCGTCATGTGAGGCTCCCTGCCTTAGGAACCGCTCATCCGACAACCCGCTCTCTCACGGCACTTCCTCTCCTTCTTCGCCATTCTCCATTCTCTTGGTCCGCTCGCTCACCTCAAGGTAAGAGAAATAAATGCTAGGCAGAATGTGGCTGCGCACCGTGCAATTCGTCTAGGGCTGGTCATGCTAATGCAGTGAACTCTTTTAGACCACCCAAGATGAGCTTCATTACCCGCCGAGGTCTCTCGACCCTGATCCCTCCCAAGGTACGGAACACCACAGAAATATAGGAATCCTGTATCTTTCTTTGAGATTACATGTGCTAATTTACTTCCAGATCGCTTCCCCTAATGTAAGAAACCCCATGCTCCCTTCCGATCCCCCGAGCCGACCCCGAGCAATCTTTTCTTCCGTGGCTTAAGAGACTTTGTGACTCGCGCATTGGACATTTGATAACTGATAATTTTCAAAAGGCGATTGGTGCTGCTAAGGATGCTGCCCGCATGGATCGTGTGGTGAACTTCTACGCCAAGCTCCCTCGCGGTGCTGCTCCTGAGGTCAAGGCCACTGGCATCATCGGACGCTACCGTGCTCGCTACTTCGGCAAGAACCCTTCTGCTGCGCGTAAGTAGTTTCGCTTCTTCCCTAGTTGTGGCCAAATATATCACTGACACGTTGTCTGTACTACAGCTCTCGCCCATGCCATCGGTGGCATTCTCATCCTCGGCTACAGCATGGAGTACTACTTCCACCTGCGTATGGCCCCTTCCTCTGCCTAGTGATATAAAAGGAAGATGTCTAACAAAACAATAGGTCACCACAAGAACCATCCTCACTAAATGCTTTCCGATGAGGTTTTGGGTGGGGAGGATTCGTGTATATACCACCAGCCCTAGAATGCAGCCCCTGTAGACGAGGATACCTGTGTTATTTTGTACTACTCTGAAAATGGATATTTTTTCAACCCTCAATGTATCATCTCCTTGTTCTTTTAATAGGCTGTGTACAAGTTGCCTTGCGATATACTTGGGCTGGTAAAATCTGGGTAGTTCGGAAAGAATGGGTATTAACACCCTTGCTTAGCAAGTGGGCGACATCTAACACTCACCAGTGAAACGAACCAAAAATAGTTCAAAAGAAATAACAATGACATATTTCCTATTAAAAAAACAAAAATCACTAGGAGTACCTGAGTATTATTAACTATCCTGGCGTCTGAAATAAACACGTCTGCGGCTCTCCAGTCCAGCCACAGGTTTTTTTTTTGGCTGTGTTTCTTCTTCACTGACGCCTGTCCCACGCTAACCGAAAACAGCCACCTTCGTCTCAACCTGAACCATCACTTGTCCATCACTGCAGCCATCATCACCCGATCACCATCAACCTGAGAAGAGCCACCCCCCTATCGTGACCTCCCTTCTGGGATTTCGTGGGCAGTTGCCTCTGTGCTCTATCAGCTCTCTCCCCGCCTGCGCGTATTATTTTCCAGGCCTCATTTATCGCGTGTCGTCCGCTACACCCTTTCCGCCGCCTTCTCGGTCGTTTGGAGCTTTTCACGGCTCAAGCAGTTGAGCTCACTGGTCTACCGTGGCGATTCTTGATACCTGACAATAGGTATTTCTCAGATCATCCCTTTGCGTCTATCCATGGGTTCAGGACTCCAGTCGCCACTTGTTTCCGTATTTACTATTTGAGAACACATGTCTAACAGATGTCGCAACCTGTTGGTCTTATAGACTCGAGAATTGTTATGGCAGAGCAGACCAGCCACGATGTGGTAAATCAAACCCTGTCGGGCGGCGAGCCTTCGCTTTCCGACGTTCCTGCGAGCATCTCCGACAAGAAACCTGCTGGAGGGGACGAGGGGGAGATCAATACTACCGCTACGACACAAGCCGATCCGGAATCGAAAATCCAACTAGAAACTGAGGAAATAGATGCTTCAGAACTGCAGCTGGGGAACACTAGGAAAAAGAAGGACACTGAACATACATTTAGCGTGAGTTTCCCGGCTCAGATTGCTTGTGCAATACTTAGACATGGCCAGGATACGTCGAAGCATGGACCGGGGTCGGTGGCAACAAGAGTACTCGAAATGAATGGAGTTACATCATTGTCGGATGGTGGCGAGGATACGGCCTCGCAGGGTGGCTCTGAGTCTGACGCCAGCAGGACGGAGAGCAGGCTCCATAGCCGTGCTTCATCGGCGAAACGGCCGACTACGTTTAAGCCAGTTTCCTTTGCCAAGTTCTCCGTCCCCAAGGCGCCGGGAACACCCCCCGCAACCAAACCCTCTGAAAAAGGTAGGTGCCTTACAACCGTATTCCACACAGGATGAAACCCTAATAACTCCAAATAGCTCCTTTGCCCTCGAGCATATCGCTTGGGACATCGTTACAGAACTCGCGACCTCGCTTAGTTGCTAAGACAACAAGCAGCCTTCGTGACTCACTATCAAAGGGAGGGATAGGTGGCACAAAACTTGGCGGAGGCGGGCCTGACCCAAATCAAGTTTGGAATAAAAATCGGCGTAAGGCACCGTGCATGATAACAGTTCCTGGAAGAGGCTGTCTGACAATCATATCCTTACAGCGGTTCAACAAACCCCTCCAAAACATCTTACCGACGAGGAGTTAAAGCAGCAATATGGAATCCACATGACTTCAAGGATCCAGGAGGACGGTGGTGGAACAGAGGCGAAATGGGCTGATATCGATGACGACGAGGATGACTGGGCTCCTGAAACTATCGAGTGGACTGATGGAACGAAGACGAACCTGGCTCACCCCGAGCCTGCGCCGATCGCTATCCAACTAGCAACAACAGCAACATCATCATCGTCAGGACTAGCAACAGCGACGACGGCGACGACAACGGCGACAACAAACAAGGCAATCACAGAGGCTAAAGAGGGGTTTCCGCCGGTGGAACAAGTTGTTACCACCAAGGAACCACCCAAATATATCGCAAAGCCTGTCACGTCTATTGGTCCGAACCCTACTGTTCTCAGGCTAGGTGCCAGTGCAGAAAGGCAAGCGAGGTCTGCAACTATCTCTTCGAAAGGGTCAAATGAGAAACCAACATCTTCTTCCACGAGCCCAGCTCCTCCCCCGACTAAGTCTCCCTGGGCTCCCATTCCACCCGTCGAGCGAGTATCGCCAGTCATACCTCCTGTTCAGCTCCATCCTCCTCCGCGAATCTCAGGCAGGGAACATGGTGCACCCGATGGTTTGAGTGGGCCCACTGCTCCTAAAGAGATTGCGGCTGATGATTTCAACCGCTCATGGAGAGAGACTCAGCCCGGGACTCGTGAGCTCTACAATTCACGATCTGGACGTTATGAGCCTGTCCCCGAGCCCAGGAAAGGAACATGGCGCAACGAGCAAGCCTTCCGCACTCCGGCTGTGTTGCAACGACCACCTGCGCATGGTGAGCATGTAGGACCCGCCGAGCCTTCACCGGCATTTCAGACCCACAGGTCAAGTGGTCAAGATGGTATGCATTGGACTCGCCGTCGAACATCATCCAATGTTAGCGGGGGAAGTGGAAGTTTTGGTCGTAGGATGTCAATCGGGCGACCTGACACTACGCAACGATCATTTGATGGCAGGCGGGGATCCCAGACAAACGGAATGGTTGAGCACCCCGCTCCAGCGCGAGAATATCCTCCAAAAGACATGCATTTTCGCGAGACATCTCCTTCGCGACACGGGCCTGGTCCGTCCTGGCCTCGCCGAGGCTCGGTCAATGCCACCGAGAGAGCCAATCATAGGCCTAGTGGTGCAGACCAGCCTTCTGCGGATTCTCCTGTAACGGACGAGCAATCTATAGCATCACAGCCAATCCAAGAAGATCCTGTTGTCATGCAAGAGCGAATCATGAAAGAGAAACGTTTGGAAGCCCGCCAACGAAGACTAGAACAAGAGGAGAAAGAAGAAGCTGCTAAACGTGAAAGGATTAAGCAGAAGCTTGAGGCTCTTGGTCCGCCTCCCGACAAACCCAAGCCAAAGAGCAAAGAATCTTTGGAATCGAGCAAGGTTGAGACATCCGCAGCTGCAGCTCCTGCCCAGTCGCCCCCTAAGCCCCCAGTACCGGAGCCAACCGGAGCCCCAAAGCAATATGGGATGATGAAGGTTCATCACCCGGATACCGTGAAAAAGCTCGTTGAAAGAGAAAGAGCACAGGATAGGCCCAACTTAGCGGCTAATATCCGACGTGTTTCCTCTCCAACTCGCGAGGCGAAACCAGATGCCTCCGTGCCAAATGGATTCCAACAACCTAGTGAACACCCCACGCAGGTCGGTGATAACGTTCCAGATCATGCGCTTGATGAACAAGGCTCTCAGTGGAGAGGAAACCTTAATGTCCCCAACACATATTCGCCTTGGACATCCAATTCTAAGCTTGTCAGTACCTCTGCCTCCATAACAAATCTTTGGAAGCCATTGAGCCACGACAAGACGCTGGGTAATGGCATATTCGACCAGACTCTTGGGAACTTTTCATCTAGAGATATGGCTTTACGGAATCATCTTGGTCTGGAACAACCATCAATACCGCCTAACTCACAGCCGTTCCCTGCTTCCTCTCGACCCCCACAAGAAAATGCAGCAATCTCTCCATTGCCGTCTCCTGAGGTCAGACAAGCCTCCTATGATGCTCTCAGCCCCATTGGTCGGCCTGGGCCTATTGGACCTCCAAGATCCCAGCATTCTCACTGGCAACACGAGGCTAGAACTGCCGCATGGAACGATTTCCATGCGGTTGCTGCAAAGCGGGACGCCGATGAGCACGAGAAGGTTCGTAACGAGACGAATGCTCGTGAAGGTCAGGCGTCTCTTCAAGTTGCCTTTAATGAGACTTGGCGACAGGTCCGTACAGGAGACCAGGCAGGACAAAGGCAGGTTGTCAGTATCTCCCGATCAACCGACAGTAACCCTGCGATCCCAAACACCCTTTCTAGTCTCGACCCCTCGGTTGGTACTCTTCCTTTTACAGAAGCACATGCACGCCCACTTAGCAGTGTTCCTACTCGCAGTTCACGATTCTTCCCCCAAGCAACAGAAAACAGAAAGCCGGCATTTGAGGACGCAGATTATATTCGATGGCCTTCACCGCCGCCTCCGGAAGAAGTATCTACTCATCCGGTGTATACTGGTGATTCGAACCGACCCCTAGTACATCTCCCTGCTCCCAAGCCAATTGTCAAACTCCCTCCCAAGGTTGTTGCGCCACCCCCTCCACCTCCTACCTTTGCCTCTATGGTTGCCTCCTCTCCACGTGCTGGTCCGCAACCCGTCTCAACTGCGGCGTCGTGGCAGGAGAAGATCAACACCCTTTTCGGTAAGAAGACGATAACTGAGAAAAAGAATGCTTTGGCAGTCTCATCAGCCTCCAAGGAGCCACTCGAGGTGCAGCTGCACATCGCCGCAGTCTCCGTCTCTCTACCTTACAATGGAGATGCACAAATTGGAGACGGTGAGATGACGGCGAGGCAAGTAGAAGAAGTAGAAGAGATGTTTGAAGACCGTGAGGCTGGTTCTCTACCCGTTGTGCGGGTACCGACGATGGCTCCTGTAGCAGCTTGGCAAGCTGCACCAGCACCTTCACAATCTCGCCTGCGATCAAAGCATCTGAAGTCGATGCAGGTCCATAGCATTGAGCCCTTTACCTTCGGTCCTTATGACAAAGAGGTTTCTGGGATCTCCCGGATTTCCATTCGACTTCCAGGTGCAGTCCTTGCTAAGACTCTGACTTTGTCGAAGAAACCCGGTTCTCATACTAGTTCTCGACCACGGGGTCCCCCAACCTATAAGCCTCGCAAGAGCACCAAGCCACGCGAACGCGAAGGATCCGGGGGTTCCAGTTTTAAGAAGCCATCTTCTTCTCAGCAAACAAACGGAAGCAGCTCGCCACGGCGACAGTCGCGAAACGCCTCCTGGGGCCCCCGACCTTGAGTGGGCCACAAGGCAATCGATTGAATTAAGCTACATGGACCCTAAAGCCTCAACTCTTGGGCTCTCATTTCTCATCTTTCGAGATAGTTTTTCTCCGGGTTTCGGATTTTCAGTGAGCGTTTTTCTAAATCGGATATTGATGAGCTACGCCTAGGGGAACGTGGGAGACAGATGGGTTCGGGATCAGCTTGAATTCTCTTTTCTTTTTAGCACTCTTTAATGTTGCTTTTGCCGTACAATATTCCCTACTACTTTCCACCCCTTTTCCTCTTTTTCTGTATTCGTTTCGAAGTAGCCATTCCCCCAAAGCAGAGTGGGAATGCAAAAATTTCACACAGATACACAAACACCCACACACATGCCGGTTATGATGTCCATAGCTTGCCTATTTGAAAGGGTTCAAATGTCTGGAACTGTACACAGTCCATATTATGTTTTCTCTATGATGCCTGCGCCCTCTGAACAGACGGGAATTAAGCAATCAATGAACGACGATGTTGAATCACACAGTCCATCACCTACGATTCGAGGAAATTTGAAGTCATGTCGATACACACCTACCTTGCTACTGCTATACTACTACTACTCCCTTTAGTGACGATGCGCGTGTATTAGTCAAGGAAAATGAATAACCTGTTCTCTAATGGCAGCCCCGACTCGGCTCTGAGGATTGATTATACTACTATATCCTCAAATACGCACGTTGGTTCTGTCACTGCCAGTTACCAAATCTGTCTTGCTTGCTCTTCTTGTATGGAAGCTTCCAAGTATAATAAATAATAATCCCCACAGTTTGATTATTATTGTTAAATTAGGCCTGTACATTACTGATTACTGTGACCGTTGTTTTTTGCCTTTTTTTTTTACCTAAATGGATTTGATGAGATATACTCATGCAATGGCTTTGGATGAAATAGATCTAGCGAGAAGCGTAGTGTGTGCATGAAGGTGCTAAACGTATTTATGCTGACTATATATTTTTGGACTTGGGGGATATCATTTCTACGTGTCTCGTGAAGAAGGTACCTCGCCATCCCCCCCAAACGCACCAAAACAGCTAATATAAGACGAAAGAGAGGGATATGAATAATTCGTAATCATTTCTGTGTCTTATTCACTTTTTGAGACGTGTGGGCAGTTTAAAGGGGAGTTTACCCCGTCTTTTGCTGTGGGTGGAAAGCATCAGGTATGGCGTCGAGTAGCGAGGGTCGTTTCCATTGATCATGGCTCAGGCATGGATATGAACTTGTTCTGTCCTGTTGTTTTTACGCATGGAGATGGCTCTTATGTAAATGTCTTTGGTCATAAATATTGATCTGTACATAATCCCCTTCTGAAGGGGTCCCAAACTCCAAGGTATACCTGTCATCCCCGAACGCCATGCCCATCCACACATCCCCTTGCTAACGCTGGAAATATAATTTACAAAAATCATCAAGCCTGGCCCTCTATTCCGAGGGAACGGGGGAAGAAAAAAAGGAAGATGATGAGAAAGTGGAAGATCACTAGAAGCTGCTCTTTACCAATTCCACGTTCGACTGGATGCAGTAAACACAGGAGGCTTCCACTGGAGTCGTTCAGGATCTATCTTGCGAGATCCCTTTATTTTTTCCTTCTCCAAGCGCTTCTTGTGCTCCTCAATAACCTGGTCAGTTAGAACAATGACCCAGTTTCCTTTCTGTGAAGCTGTTAATTCCCTGACGGTACACGAATTGCAAAATCTCGGGTGATGGAAGTTGGGGGGAACTGACATGATATCTGAGCATATTGAAGACTACCAGCGTTTCGTGGACGTCTTTTTCTGTCATTGAGGTAAGAACGGCAAGTTCGTTTTCACTTATTGACTCGCGTCCAGGCTCCATCAGCAATCGCACGAGGGTTTCGCGCCAGTACTGTCGGTATCCAAGCAATCCAAGATCACTAAGAGGCTTCTCTGGTGATCCGAGTTTTCCTTCTCGCTTGCTAAGCTCGTAGCTGAAAGAAATGAGTAGTCGTCCAAACCCGCGTCGTTGGTATTGAGGCAGTGTCAGAATACAAGCCAAGTTATAGCCTTCGGCGGAGTCCTTTTCTTTAGAGAAATAGCCCACCAGGTGGCAACCGGTTTCGTCTCGAGTGCACATGCAGTAGAAAAGGAATGGGTCAACATCGTAATAGAGGGTCTTGTGGTCGAGGAACAGTTTGCTGAGTAGACACAGATTGCGGCACCAGGTCCGTTGTCGACGGCCATCGACTTCGAAAAAGGAGATATAGTCATCTCGATAGATTTCATTACCAGGTGGGTGCACAAGTGTACACTTTGTACGGTGGCGTTCAAAGGCACGCTTGTTATCAAAGTAACTCAGACAGAATTCATCGATGTAAACCACTTCAGCGTCAGAGTATGATGCAGGATACGGCGAGAAATACCATGGCTCGATATCGAATTTCCCCATTTGCAGGCGATCAAGATTCCGAACGCGATGGATTTCTGTCGGATTTTGAGTCATACTGCCGCTGGTACGCAGCCTTTCGATCTCTTCCTCACGCGACATCAAACCTTCAGTCTCTTCCTCCTCTTTGACCTCTTTGGCCTCAGAGAAGCTCACATCAATCATGTCCACGTCGTCGGAATCAGCCTTTGGTGTTGCCTCCGCAGATACGGCTTCTGAGCCCACGACGGACATATTCCCAGGGGTCTCATCTCCACGGTTTTCTTTCCCGCCTGCTTTGGACGGACGCTGGGCTTTACCAACATTGGAATTCTTGCCTGTGAGAAGGTCTGGAGTTGCCGAGACATCACGGCTACCAGCTCTAGCACGTTTATTTTTGCTTGTATTTTTGCTTGGGGCTTTGCTTGGGGCTTTATTGCCCGGGCCGGTTTTCTTCTTCTCAGGTTTCTCGGGCTGCGGCCATTCAACCTCTTGAGACAAGTCAATCCTTGCAGAGGGAATCCATTCTGCATAAGACAGTTAGCATAGGCGAATCTTGAAGGCTCTTAGATACACACTTACCATCAAGACGCTTGTTGAAGTCCACATAATGTACGCTGTAGTAGTTGTGTATTAACACTAGCTTTCCTTTACCCAAAGCCCAGAAAAAAAAAAGGTTCTCAAGGGACTTACTAGAAAGCGAGCCCGTCTTTTCGCTGCTTAATAGATAATATCTCTGCCTTCCTTAATTCCCCATCCTACAAAAAGTCTCAACGTTAACCCATTATGGTTCTCCCTCTAATCACGTGATACGGCGCAAGAAACCCGCGACGAGGGACTAGCAACTGACCTTTTGTACCATAGCCTTGACACCGATCCTAGAGTCTTTATTAGTGCATGCGACCGATAAAACCGGGGGTAAATATCGCAATATCAAATTTCTGGAATATTTTGGGCAGGGGAACCTACCGAATGGTGTTGAGAGTGGCGAATCCCTTCTCGACGGGGTCGGGCGTCCCAGTGGCCTCCCCGTGAGAATCCCTGGCGCCCATTGTGTGCGGGAAGCGATTCTCAGTCGGCCAGAGCAGGAATATGGGATGAAAAGGCTCTGGTGGGTGGAGTGTTTGATGAAATCGCAGGCGCGACTTGATGCGATGGATGCAAGATTGTCTGTTGTGAAGGGGCGGAAGAGACCGCCTCTGCGATTTTTGCCTCGGGCAGCCTTTTTGCCATCCGCTTTTGGTTCTGGTCGTTTCGCTGCTCGTCGAAGAAGATTAATTAATTGCCTGTAGTAGTATCGATATTATTGAATCATCTGTGATTAAAAAATAACCCTTGCTACTGATTTCACCAAAGATACTATGACAGACATAAGCACTATCCAGAGACAGTGATGTATTTTGACAGATTACATTGTGAAGTACAAAATATAGCTACCACGCTTAATGCCAACCATTTACCATCCCCCCAGTTCCAGCAACCAACTCTTCCAGCTCTTCTTTTCTGGATCGGTAGAGCTCCTGAGCCTCCCGTTCTCTCTTCAAGACGAAGCTTACGTCCTCGCGGAGCTTCTCTAGTCTCCTGGAAATCGCCGACTCTTCTGATATTTGCAGAGTGCGGAAAGCATCCAGCTCATCCTTCGACTTCTCCAGAGCTGTGTGGGCTTCGACAATCTTGGCTCGTAGTGTCTTGGCTCGATTCTGGTATCCCCCGTAGTGCAGAGCAAGCTTCTTTTCCAATTTGTTTCCTCGTTCAGCAGTAGCGAGTAAGGAGGCTTGTACATTGTCAAACGCGCCGATCATCCTCTGCTCCTGTTGATATACATCCTCCTCTTCGTCGTCGGCATAATTGGAAAGACCCGGAAGCGCATCAGAATGCCTAGATGACCACTGGGTATCAAATTCATCCACCCAGTCCTGCAACTTGCCAGTTGAGGTCACTTCAGCAGCAATGGCAGCACGAGCTTGTTCTAGCAACTGATCATCGAGCTTCTCCAATTTCCGGGGCTTTCCTTCGACTTGTGCGCCGGGCACCGGAAATTTCCGCGCATCGTTGGCAATGAGAAGGGCTGCTTCTTTCGCAATCAAGCTAATAATTGGGTCTGTTACATGTGAAGCACGCTCCATAAGGGCATCGATATCGAGAACACTCGGTCGTGGCAAAGCGCGTTGATAAACCTGTGTCTGGCGTTTGCGTTCCGCCTCGGCCGCTCGTTCTCGAGCTTCCCTTTCCCTTCTATCCCGCTCAGCCGAATCTTCTTCTTCCACATATTCCGCAACTGCAGTGGGCTCAGCCGTCTCATCAGGAAGCTCTTCCAACTCCCATTCGGTTTCTTTAGGCTTAGGAAGCGCGGCTAACTTGCTGCGGATACTTCGGCGAGCAAGATTTTCCTGTATTCTTATGTCGCGAGGGGTACTTGGTACAAGCTGTCCATCATTCATCTCCTGATTCAATGCAAATTGATCCCTCGGAGTTCGTAGTGGAGTAGCCCCAGGACCAATGCCGCCCCTCATAGGGGTCGCACCAATTGCAGCTCCCTGTCGGAAAGGCGTGGCCATAGGATTCGGTGTGACGATCTGTTGGCGACGGGGAGCGATGCCGTCGAAACCTGTAGAGGATCCACCTTCATGTAATGGTGTATTTTCGCCGCCTAGAAGCGATGACTGAGTTTCTGTCAGTGCCCTGATATTCCGGATCTCGTTGGCAATGTGATCCTCCTCGGGGGGGGCCCTGGGAGTTCTAATGGGCGTTGCTCCGACAATAGCAGAGTAATTCCCGAGCAATCCCCGGGTGCCTTCTTCATCGCCTGACATTTTACTGGCTTTATCACCAGCCATGCCCATTTTGATAATATCCTCCATCTCACCCTCGCTGACCTGAGGCGTAGGCAGGACAAGCGCGCGACGTTTGCTGCTTTGTTCTGCCTCCCGGATCTTCTGCATTTGGCCTGCTCGAGCAGCTGCGGCAAAGGCGGCCGAATTACTGTTCTTGTCATTCTTCCGTTTCTTGCGTTCCGCATCCTCGTCCTGGTCTCCTTTCCGTTTGTTCGCTAGTTGTTGCTTGCGGGGATCAAACATTTCTCGCTGCCTCTCGTTCCGACTTTGCTCCTCCATGGTATCGTAGAATCCAGGCGCAGCTGGCTTTTCGAATGGAATATCCGCGTTATAGTCCATTTCACCCTTCTTACGGGTGACAACCTTGATGTTGATACCAGCATTTTTCAGTTCGCGCCGTTTCTGAAGTACTGCAAGCCGACGCGACTCTTCCAGTTGTCGCTCTCTTGCCTTGCGCTTGGCCTTTTTACCCTGTGTGTTGGCTAGACGCGCGCGCGCTTCGCTCAGCATTTCCTTCTCATCTTCGTCAAGGTCGATAGTATCGGGACGAGCGGGTTTCGATTCGGGATCGGGGTCTAACTCGCCAGGTCTGCACATAATCAGTGAAAAGGGTATCAAAAAAGGCATATTGTAGATAGTTCAGTCCATACCGTAACCGCCTAACATCGTCCGCACTTGGAGCAGAGGTTTCCACACCAGGGCCTCCCAAGCCGAGCTCATCATTCTCACGAGCCTCTGCCTCATCCAGAAGTTTCTGATAACGTTCCAAGCACTGTGTTGCTGTACGTCCCACAATCGGTGCAATTGTACGCCACTGTGTCGGCATCAACTTGGCCAGGTGCAATAGCTTCTCATCCTCCTCCCGAGACCATTCGACTTTCCGGATACCAGGATCTAGCCACTCGACCCATCGGGCTTTACACTGTTTTGGAGTCTTTCTTGCCAGCAGTGAGGAAACTCGCGCCCATTGGTTGAGACCATATTTGGACACCTAGAGAAATAAAGGAGATTAGTTAGATGCGGCACAATGACAAAGACTTGACAATCGCCAATAGGACAGGTATATGTCGATAGCTTACCGCTGCCCGAAGGACCTCATCCTCGATATTAGTCCTAAGTCGATGTTAGCGGAAGATGCAGAGAAGCTAATCGGATGTGTTACGATTCTTACCAGACACCTCCTTTGACGACCGGCATGGCTGCTGTGATTTAACCACCCCGTCGCGTAACCAGTCAAATCTGCAAGCCAAACGAGACTCGTGGGCAAATTGAGCGTGCAGAATATGAATCAGTAGTCGAGACGATGGGGACTAACGAAGCTGGCCAGTGTCGACAACCCGACGCGGGTGAAAAGCGAAATGATGAAGAAACCAAAGCGGCGCTCATTCCAGCAGCGGCCGCGATAGACGCGAAAGGGTTTAGCGCGGCAAACGCACTAGCTTGGCCCCGCCGCCGCCTGGTTATGTAAGCGGACCCAGATTTTTGATCGAAAATATTCCAAAGTTTGGAGACTCGACCAGCAGAGAAAGGCGCCTAGTTTGACAACTTGAAATTGGGAAAACTGCTGCAAGCATCTTACAAAATGTCGGCCACAGCCCAGGCGCCGCAGCAATATAGCCAGCCGTCCAGGAAAGGCAAAAAGGCGTGGCGAAAAAATGTGGACGTCTCGGAGATCCAGGAAGGCCTCCGCCTTTTGAAGGATGAAGAGATTAAAGGGTGAGATCATAAAGGTCCTTTCTTGATCCTATTCTCTCATGTACTTACTTGTCTGTTCCGGATTCTAGAGGTGTACTCGCAGAGAAATCTTCCGAAGAACTGTTCACAATTGACACAAAGGGCTCATCAGAAATCCGTAACGCATACCGGAAAGACAACAAAAAGCTTTTAAAATCAGATGAAATTTTGGCACAAAGATCTGCTATCGCTGCAGTTGACACTCGCAAGCGCAACTCTAAACTCACAGATGGAGTCATCGAGCCCCAAACCAAAAGGCATAAGAGCGATTGGGTCAGTCGCAAGGAATGGCTGCGCCTGAAACAGGTCGCCAAGGAGGCCAATCCCACCAACAAGTCCGGCACAGAAAGTCTCTATGATCCATGGGCAGATGAAGTAGACCCGACACCGGTTGATGATCCCAAGTTTGATTTCTTGGAGAAACCAAAGACGAAAGTAGCCCCAGACACACTGAAGCGAGCCCCAATTTCACTTGCTGCGAATGGGAAACCGGTTCCAGCCGTTCGTATGCCAAATGGCGGCACAAGCTACAACCCTGCTTTCGAGGATTGGGACCGACTTCTCCAGGAACAGGGCGAGAAGGCCGTCGAGGCTGAAAAGAAACGGTTGGAGGAGGAGCGTAAAGAGCAAGAACGACAACGTCTAATCGCCGAGGCCCAGGGTGATAATGGTGAGGTTAAGTCAGACGATGAGAGCGCCTGGGAAGGTTTCGAGAGCGAGTATGAAAAGCCGGAATGGCTCAACAAGAAGCGCCCCGAGAGAAAGACGAAGGCCCAGAGGAATAAAATAAAGCGACGGAAGGACGCTGAACGGCAAGCAAAGTGGGAGGCACAGACAAAGAAGAAGGAGGACCAGGTAGCCCATGCAAATGTCATTGCAGAACGCATCAAACAAAAACAGCTGGAAGGCGAAGACAATGACAGCGAAGACTCTTCTGATGAAGGAGATGATACTGCTCTGCGCCGCAAGCCTTTAGGAAAGCTAAGGTACGTCCCGTTTAATATCAGTCTACCATGTGCGCCCCCTAATCTTCTACTCATAGGGCTCCTGAGAAGCCGGTTGAGGTGGTCCTGCCGGATGAACTTCAAGACTCACTTCGCCTACTAAAGCCAGAGGGCAACCTTCTCGACGATAGGTTCCGGACGTTGATTGTGCAAGGAAAACTCGAGTCTCGCAAGCCCGTCAGCCAGCCAAAGAAAGCGAAGAGAGAAGTGACGGAGAAATGGGCCTACAAAGACTTCAAAGTGCCTGGGCTATAATCTCGATTCATTTTTTGAATCTCCTAATACATTGCTTTTCATGTCGTATATTTTCATAGATAGATATCACGTATTTATGGGCGGGGTTCAATAAAAGTCACTCTTTATCTTCATCGAATCTGCAATGATAGTAATAATAACGAGAATCGTAGAACCTGAAGTTAGAAATGCTCTCTGTTCCAGTATAGGCAGTGTTCGAGAACTCCCACGACGAAGTGGACCCGCGGGAGTTGTCTAGATTTTAGCGCGGGCGTTGGATCCGCAACATTCTTTCTCTTCTCTTTTTTTCCCTCTCGGTTTGCACTCCAGTTCATCATGCAATAACACCCGATCTGCCACTGGTATGGAACTGAAATCTCTTTCCAGCAATTGGAAAAAGCTCCAGGAGACGCTCGGAAAAGAAGTCTCCACTTCTGAAGCAAAACGCAAACGACCAGCTCGCGAAGCGCAAAATGGTCTGGTGAAGAAACGGAAAACAGACGCCGAAGCAGGGAAAAGAACATCTCGAAGTAGTGTGCAAGCCTCGAAGAAAAGGAAGAGGATGTCTCAAGGGCCTCCTAATGGGGTGGACCATGGTGTTCAAGAAACTACCGCGACGGTGTCGAAGGTCAACGAAGGCCGTTCCCCAACGTCAGTATTTCCAGATCCCTCAAGCTTACCAGCGTTTCTTTACTTTTCTTAACTACGGAAAATGGGTTTTTAGCTAATGAGTTTAAAGTGCCGAAGTAGGGAAATATGTTGCGATGGATTGTGAAATGGTTGGCGTTGGTCCCAACCCAGATAATGACTCTGCTCTTGCAAGAGTCAGTATCGTCAATTTCAACGGCGAACAAGTCTACGACTCATATGTGCGACCTAAGGAGATGGTTACAGATTGGCGAACGCACGTTAGTGGCATAGCCCCAAAACACATGGTGGAGGCCAGGACACTCGAACAGGTCCAGAAAGAAGTCGCAGAGATCCTTGACGGACGGGTACTCGTCGGACACGCTCTTCGGAACGACTTGGACGCCCTCCTTTTCAGCCATCCCAAGCGCGATATCAGAGATACCAGCAAGCACACTCCGTATCGAAAAGTAGCTGGCGGAGGCTCCCCCCGACTGAAGATGCTTGCCTCGGAATTCCTCGGGTTAAACATCCAGGATGGTGCTCATTCTAGTGTGGAGGATGCGAGGGCGACGATGCTTTTGTATCGGCGAGACAAAGATGAATTCGAACGAGAGCATTTGAAGAAATGGCCTATGCGAGTGGCACCTGAAAATAAAGAGAAGGGGGAAGATGATAAGAAAAAGAAGAAGAAGAAAAAGAAGTCACGGAAGAGGTGAGTGATATATAAAGTCTTTGTTGCGATGGCGAATTTGTGTAGATACTAGTACCTATACCCGGCTTCATGAGCTTTCCATATTTCCATTCTCAGCGAATCAATAGACGCTCGATCCATGTCCCTTGGCAATAGAATTTCTATAGACTAAGACAAGAGTAACGGTGTGATTATATGAGGTCGAAGCTGTTCTAGAGAAGTCTTGCGGATTCGAATGGCGAGTGTTGAGTGTCGGCTGCTCAGGCGTGGAAATATTGCCGCTGCCACTTTACGCGGCCAACGCGTCGCGTCTCCCTTTGACATACACAACTGCCATCATCCTGCAGCTCTGCGCCAATTCCTCATACTGTAACCCATTCTATTTCCACCATATACATTACTTTATACCTTGCCATCAACAGACTTTCAAAAAGTGCTTTACGATGTTTGCCGTCCAACCACAGCAAAAGCAGACCGCTGGGTCCAAGGACACCAACTCCACAGAGACCTGCACCCCCAATATCCTTCCATGTCGAATCCATTACGATGGCCCTGTTAAATCCCTGAATCGGTACTGGACACCAGCCGCCGACGAAAATGGTGACCACACCCCCTATACATATTCTTGCCTACCTGATACTGATTGGAGTCGAAGACAAAATCCTCCAAACCGCGTACTTTCGAGGTCGCAGATTACGTGGTCGACGCGTGGCTATTCCGGATGGATATGAGGGTGAGAGACTCTGGGATTCCTATATATCCACCAGTATCCCTCCTGACAGTCGCAATAGGAGTTGTAGTCTCGCAAACGGACAGTGTAATCCCAACTACGCGGAACGGTGCAGGTACGACCGACAACAACGACGCGGAACCCGAGGAGCCAGTTAAAATACTCGAGAAACAGGCCACATTTGATGATTACGTGGTATGGGAGCATGAAATTATTCCTGCTGCCGATGATCCTTTTGTAAAGGGAGTGGAAGAGTGGGTGAAGTTTGCAGAAGCAGTAGGTTACCCCCTTTTTTCAAGGAAAAGTTTCTTGGGCTTATGATAGATTAGATGCACTCGCAAAACGACTACGAGAAAAAGGATTCCACTTGATCATATTAAGCTTACCTACGTTAAAGAATAAGTCCCAATGGCAGTTCGAGTTCTGAAGATGGCGTCAGGCCAACTTCGAATCAGTCGAGAAGCCGGTCCACCGGCGATCTCCATCACGCGACATCGCTTTACATCGACATGGAACATACATGTATGTTTTTGTCTATAGTGAAATTCTATACGCCCAGTAGAGCTCTGGATTATCGCACAGTTTACCTTTGGGGAGACAACGTGGTTACTATAAGCCTCTTGCTCGCCTAGAGCGGGAACAGATCTATTGCTCTCATACCTGCAGGCTCACTTGGCCCAATTTGTTTGTTGTATAGAAGGCTAGCTCGATTTAATGTAAATACACTTGTTTATCGATTTAGTCACACTCAATCATCTGCATCATTCTATAAGCCTGACCGCCCAAAGAATTCTGCCGGACATAACAGATTTGGAAGCCCGACGATAATATAACTTCATTGACGAACATCAGCCATCCCTGATACTTGATCGTCATTATGGAAGCTAGCTCTGGTGAAAAGGTCGCGCCTGAAGCGCTCATCTCACAGTTCGAGGTCACCAGGTTGCTCAAGCAGGGTCTGGCCCTCCCTACCCCACACTTTCCACAAGAGAAGAACTAGCTCGACAAGCTGGCGATATCTTCCCTTCCCCAACTAAGCGATCAACTCTGGAATCAGGAACTGATCTATAAGCTTATAGACCAGAATGGACGTCGAATTGCCCTTCTTGGGGCCATCGAAGGCAAACAGGGGATCCTTACCGCTGAACGGGCAGCATTCGCAACCGAGTCTCTTGCCGCCCTGAAGGCCTTTCAAACCGCTATTACGCGGGTGAATAACCTCGGAGACAACGATATCTATCGATGGTACCTAGCATCTTCGGGCACAGATGCAGATGGCCGGCCGTCTCATGACCTGAAGCTGAATCTCATCTGGCCATGCACAGAGCAACACATTAAGAAGTACTCGGACCAGGTGCTCCGGATGGTGACCGAGACACCGGAAATCTACCGTGACTATATCCGGCCCTATATGCAAGCGAAAAGAGAGGAAGGGCGATTAAACTGGGTGTTTAATATCCTGGAAGGACGCACGGAGCAGGAGGATGTCATTCTTCGAGACCCCGGTCATGGTCCCGAAGACGGCTTTTTGATGCTTCCGGATCTCAATTGGGATCGGAAGACGATAGGTTCTCTGCATTTACTGGCTCTGATGCAACGGCGAGATATTTGGAGTCTGCGCGACCTAAAGAAAAAACATATCCCCTGGCTGCGGTATCTAAGGCAGCGGTTACTTGAGGGGACAGTGAAAATGTACCCGGCATTGGAAGAGGATCAAATCAAGCTTTACGTGCACTGTAAGCCACCTCCACGTACCAGGCTGTTTCTATTTTTTTTAACAAAAGCCTAGACCAACCGACCTATTATCATTTCCACATCCACGTTGTCAACGTCATGCTTGAAGCCGGTAGCACTCAGGCGACCGGGAAGGCGTTTGGATTGGAGAATATCATCTCGCAACTAGAAACCATCTCAGGAGACGAGGATGCGAGCATGGCGGATGTCAGTCTGACCTACTTCCTTGGGGAAGCGAGCGAGCTGTGGACGAATATATACTCTCCCTTAAAGCAGGGGGGGAAGCCAATACTAGACAATTAGACTCCATGTTAGACATTTCTTCATGAATGTGATGATAAACGAAGCCACATTGCACTCTCCCCTAGGAAGGGGAAAAGTAAAGAAAAACCAAATACATTCTGCAGTGAATGAGTGATCCAGGGACTCGACTCTTTAAAGCACTATAAAATTGCCTTCGTACTTCTTACTTCTGCAAAGGCGGGAAGGATTTCAACCCCGCAACTCCATCTCAACCCCTCACAGATGACGTTTTAACTCCTGAACTCTAGTCATCTCATTTTTTGCCATTTACACAGAATCTCATCAAATACCAGTCATTTCACCCTAACTTCAAACCAAACAATCATGGCAGAGAACCCAGACGTCCCCGACACAAGCAAGGCCTTCGTGCCACTCGGTACGCTTTCCAACCCCATACAAAACAAAGCAAAAGAAAATAAGATCACAACCAAAAAGTAATAAGAAAACACCCAGCTAACAAGAACGGAATCTCCCCATACACAAACCAGAAAATAACCCAGAAGTAATGTCCCATCTCGTCCACCAGCTCGGCCTCGCGCCAACCATGGGCTTCACAGACGTCTTCTCAATCGACGAGCCAGACCTCCTCGCCTTCGTGCCACGACCCTCCCACGCCCTCCTCCTCGTTTTCCCCGTCTCAAGAACCTACGAGTCCTCCCGTATAGCAGAGGACACCCCGCTCCCCGAATACACGGGCTCCGGCACCTCAGAACCCGTCATGTGGTTCAAACAGACCATCCGCAACGCCTGCGGGCTCATTGGCCTCCTTCACGCCGTCTCGAATGGCGAGCCACGCAACCACATCCTCCCGGGTTCGGATCTAGAGTCTCTCCTGCGCGAGGCGGAGCCGCTCGCGCCGCTTAAGAGGGCGGACTTACTGTATGAGAGTAAGGCGTTGGAGAGTGCGCATGCGGATGCGGCGAGGCTGGGTGATACTGCGGCCCCGCAGGCGGAGGATAACGTCGACCTACATTTTGTGGCGTTTGTGAGGGGGCATGATGGACGGTTGTGGGAGTTGGATGGGAGGAGGAAAGGACCGCTGGAGAGGGGACGGTTGGCGGATGACGAGGATGCGCTGAGTGAGAAGGCGTTGGCGCTGGGTGTTCGACGGTTCCTGGAGACAGAGGCGAAGGGGGGGAATCCTGATCTGAGGTTTAGTCTTGTTAGTCTGGGGCCAGTTTTTGATTGATTTTTTCCCTTCATCATCATCTTCTTCTTCTTCGTCTTCTCTCTTATAGTTGGGGGATACTGATGGAGATGGGACTATGCATGTTGTCGCCTCTGCAGCACTCTGGGTGAGTTGTGTATGAGTTTTTAACTATATCTACATGTTGGTGGGACCCAATTCAATACAGGAGTTTGGGGAAAGCACATACTACTACTGTATTCATAGAGCATTTCAAATGGACATGATCCTTCTTCTTCCACAAAGTACGCAACGCATCTGATTATCCATGAAAGAACCCAATATCTTATCTTATAAGGGGATATCAACAATCAACCCACCATTCTTCCGCATTAAACTTGAGAACCTCATCTCCACAAGCCCACCATCCAGCAGTCAGATTACGAGCAAACACCTCCAAAGCAGAGTACCCCAGCCCACTCCCACTCCCACCCCCACTCCCACGAAACCCATCCGTCGGGGAAGAACCACTCGTAAAGAAGATCTTCTCAAAGATCCCCCTCAAATTCGGCTTGCGCGAGTGAACATCCGGAACAGCGGCGATGACTCTTCTAATAATACCGTCACTACAGTCCTTGTTTTGTGATTCTGAATATCCCTTTTGCTTCTTCTCCTTCTTTGTCGTCTTCTTCCCTATAATCAAAACCTCGTAGGGTTTCCGCCAGAGACCGTCTAGAGGTGTGATGGGCTGGCCGTCTGTAGTTGTCTTGATCCAGATCCATTCCTCGTGTATGCAAAAGTCAGCGTCTCGGAGCGCATCCGAAGCTATTTTCCTTGATTTTGCGGAGTTGGTGATCCATATAGCGGCGATGGAGAGGGTGGATGTCTCCTTTGAAGGGTTTCCCACTATAGAAGAAGAAGAAGAAGGACTGTGTCGATTCACCGAATGGACCCTGAGGATATGGCGTATCTTCCGCATGAGTAGGCCGTCATCCAGATAGGACTGTGTCCGATAATGGCCGCTGCGGCGGACAGACCGGTTCGACCACGGTGGATCAAAGAGAATAAGATTAAACTGTTTGTCTTGCGGAAGTCCCGGGATTGGAGGCGACTGTGAGGAGTGGTCCACATAACGCCCTGATATCGGTAACATGCATAATAAGAAGCTCGAGAGAGGCGGCACGAAGAATGTGAGGCGGTGGTGCTCGAGACTTTGTTCAGTATTCTCAATGGAGTCTTCCATTTCACTACAATACCGAACACCCGCTATGGCGCCCTCGAACGATGTGTTCCGGACCATCAGATTAAAGAGCTCTGATATAGAGGCAAAGGCGTTGAAACCGGGCGCCAGAATCAGTGGGGGCAGCTGGCTGGTCAAATCCGTCGCTCTAGATACACTGGACTGGCGGTTGGATCTCCCAGAGAGACCAAGGAATTTATGACCGTGCAGCTCTTTCGTGTCCCTTTCTCTCCTTCTCTTTCCAAGCTGAGCTTCACCGGGCTCTAAGGGTCCCTTATCCAACACACGCCGGTGAAGACACCAGTCGACTCCATTCTGGTGATGCGCTCTGATATCCTCAAGCGCTTTTCCAACCAGAGGCTCAGCGATATCCGAGTGAAAAGTCTTTTCGGGTCCGGGAATCCGCTCGAGAACCTTTGCCCGTGCTGCGTCTGTCTTTGGCTCCAAAGATACAGGGTAAGGCGTTCTCAACGGATCTGAGGAGAGAAGCTGTTTTGCCCGTTTGGCTGTTTGTCCCGATATAGATTGACTGGCGTATGTTCTTGCATCCGTGGATGTAAGGCGGGACTGGTGCTCGGAAAGCTCCTGTGCCAGTGCAATCGAAGTGGGAATGTCGATTAAGAAGACGGTTGCATTGGAGTTCTCATAAAGAACTGAAGAGCGTGCTGACATTGCCAGATCATTGCTGCCTCTGTTAGGTGTTGGTAGATGGCTGATATTGACTACGATGTCGCAGAGGGAGCTGTTCGGAAGTAAAAGTTTGATGTTTTTCAGCCTCGATCGAGGGTTGGAGTTTACCCCCGAAGTCCATCAAAATCCACATTTCTGAATCATCGCGTAGGTTAAAGTCTTTTTTTTAAGCAAGAAATTATTATTCGGATTTGTCGGATGGACCCATAAAGATTCGATATTTAGAAACCCAGAAGTACCCAAAGTTGTGATATCTCTAGCAAATACATAATTTGAGAGAAGAGAAAAAGAAGAACGAAAATAGTCGCCGTCATCATCGTCATCATAAATGATAATAATAATACTAAACAATAAGCATTGGTTTTTATATCCAACGAAAGCTATGATGGAAAGCGAAAATCCGTGAGGGTAAAAGAAAGATTCCTCGACCATCGCGGAGGCTTCAGAACCCCCTAAGAACTTCTCGACAAGGATAGCATCATTATGCTCTCAGGTAAAAAGAAATCGAATCGCACACTTTTTTTCGCTTGTCGCTTCTTCCTCCTCCTTCTCCAAGACGATCCAGCGTCGATCTAGGTTTGGTAGCGTCATTCCGTACATATATCCATACTACTCTCTGTATCCCGGAAGATAAGGAAAATAAAAGAATAACTTTATACACAAGCTCGAAGCTAAGATGGATTAAAAAAAGATATAGGGGAGGAGGCTCAGCGCTGTCGATAAGAATGCATTAGCTTCTCTGGTTCGCATAATCTCTCGCATCGGAGGAATGACTCACACGTCCACGTCGTCCCCCAGCTGCCTGTCCTTGAACAGATGGTGTTTGAGAGTAGAACTGAGGGGGGTACTGATACATCTGGGTTGTCCCCATGACGGGGCTGAATTGTTGGGGAGCATAAGGAGGCTGACTGATCATAGAATTTGGATTAATTTGTGTCGGAACCCCAGACAAAGGAGTGGACTGGGTTTGTATTCCACGAAGGTTGTCTGATCCAGTTGGATATCCGAAGTTGGAGTTGCCTAAAGCTGGATAAATACCCCCGGAAGGTATGCCCCGAGACTGCGATGCTAGATAGGCCTGGTACTGGATCTGCTGTTGTGATAGAGGCATCATTGGATCCGGACCAAAACCAGTGCCATTAATGCCACCAATTCCATTAAGAGCACTCATGCCGCCTGCAGAGCCGAGGCTGCCTACTCCATTGACAGGGTAAGGCTCAAACGATGAAGGGTTTGGTTGCTGATCCGATGATATGGGCCGAACACTATCCAAGTTCTGGGACATGCCAGGGGCAAATTGACCACTGTATTGTCTTTCCAAGGTTGGCTGCGAAGGGTAGTTGGAAGTTGTCTGGCGGGATGTAGGACGGTGCTGCTGCTGCTTCTCTGAGCTAGAGGCACTATCACGCCCATGGTGATTGTCCCGCGAACCTCCCCGTGAGGACAGTCCAACTTCATCCATCAGGCGCTTGTATCCCTGACTTGGCGTAGCCTTCAGTTTCGTAAGTACCCTCGATACGTTTTTCACAACTTCTGCTCGCATCGATTCGTCGAAGAATGGCGTCGTCAGGACCTTGAAAATCAATGTTGCTCCTGATGTCTGATCGCTTAATATTCTCTCCAGTACCTCGTCGCCTGGGCTGAAAAACAGGGCTTTCAACACGATTTCCCGAGCTTCAGGCTCATTCCGTTGGTTGATAACCTTGAGAACTGTCAAGTAAGCAACCTTGTGGGTGCAAAGATGTACAAGGTGGGGAACGAGTCTCGGGGCTAGCACAGTTCGACGTCGAGGGAAGGTGCAGGTGTCCAGGAACCAAGTAAGGAGTAGGGCACCATTTGCATTGGTAGCGAGTTGGACACTGTGAAGGGCTATAGCGGCCGCGAGCATGCGCTGCTGATCCTTAGTGGCGTGGTGACTTTCAAGACAGGCGCGCATAGCGCGGGATCCGAACCGTCCTTGAGCAACCTCCCACATACGGCCCAGCATGGTTTCAAAGACAAAGTCATTATACGGGGCCCCAAAGCGAAGGCAGCACTGGAGTACATAGTTTCCGTATTGGTCCAGGAACAGAGGAATAGTGTAGGGTCGGAGAGCATCAACGATCAATCTCATCTGAGTCGGGGTCTTGGCCACGTCAATGATCTTCTGTGCTGCCCAAGTACCATTCTTATGAACACCAATTTCAGCAAGATGGGGGGTAATTGGAACAAGCATTTGCTCCTTAGTAGACTCAGAGCAAAATTCGAAGAGCTTCTGGACAACAGTATTTCCCAGGTAGTCCGAAGAAAGTTCAGCAATTTCGGGAAGCATTGCCACTGCAGTCTCTTCGATCTCCTGAATAGAACAAGCTCCATTATCTATTCTCTTCCGGATATCACGGAGGCGGGGTGCGTCAAATATTCTGGTCTGGTTAGGTTCAGGGACAGGGGGGATTTCATCGTTGAACGCCTGGTAGGTAATGGCTTGCTGGATACTAGCAGTAATCTTAATAGTATCATCCTCAGTGGCTCCAAACTCTTGAACAATCTGTACCATCTCCGACTGAAGATCTGAAAGTTCAGGTATCTGAGGAACACTTGTCCCACCATTAAATTTCTCTGTGTCGTCTGGAACACTCGACTTAGAGTTTGGGTCAGGAGTTGGAGAAGACTGAGCGCCATTGACACCAGGTGTCCCCGAAGCAGAGGTACCTGGAACCTTGGCATAGCCGATCCGGACAGGTCCGGCACCAGGGAATATTTCCTTGCCATTGAGCAGTGACTTAGCCTGAATAGCACTTTCGAGACGCTCGAAGTTAACGAAACCACAGTTCTTGTGAGTCAAAACACGAGTGGACTCAATCTTGCCATACATGCTAAAGATCGCTTCTAAGGACGTTACGGTTGTAGAGACCGGGATGCTACCAATCCACAGAGCGCGCGTTGGGCCATCTTGGTTATTTTCGTCAACAAGCTCTGCGGTTGATCGCAAAGCCATACCATTGCTCCCGCTTAGATGCATCATCTGGACAGCTTCCGCTAGCTCGTCGTATTCTCCACTTTCTGCAATGTTCAGATCGGCAGCGCTAAAGCTGTTTTCGAGGCGGGAAGGAGTGGCAAGATAGTTGCGAATGGATGATCGCTGGGGGGGTGCCTCGAGAATACCAGCAGTTCTAGCTCGCGGTCGGCTTGCCGAGGCATGGTTCGCGAATGCTTGCACCGCAAGATTGTGTTGATGGATTTGAGCCTGAGTTGCAGCTAGCTGAGCTGCTGTTGCAGCTGCAGAAGGAGTGAGCGTTCCTGACGGCAGTTGCGAGTATCGACTCTCGTATTCAAGGTCCTCATCATCAGCGTATTTCTCTTTCGCATTCACGGAGTATGAGCGGATCCGACTGTTGTTCTTAATCATCGCAAGCTCGGCTAGCAGAGGAGGGAGTGAGGATGGTTGTGGCTGTTGCTGCTGTTGAAGAAGAACATCAACGGATGGTCGTACGAGAGTGGCCCGCGCTTGTTGTGGAGTTTCTGCGAGCCCCAGGTAATCCAAGGTCTTCACATCAGTATCTGTGAGTCCATCTCGCGAAAAAGACGATTGAGTAGGGGAAGTCGGTCCTTCGGAAGATCGGATACTGGTAAGAGTAGTAGCTCGATCACGACCTGTGGCCCAGCTAGTAGAGAACAAAGAAGGGCCGAATGGTCCTGCCGATCCCAAAAAGCTGGTCCTCTGTGGCATTGATCCAGCTCGGAGGCGTGAGAGGCTACCTGCACCACTTCCGGGAGCTGTGGTTGCCGGTTTTGAGCCTGTGTCAATACCGGTCACACCAGCAGGTCTAAAGGGACTAGTTGAAGGAGTCGGTCGGGAAGTCTGAGACATGAAGGGTTGTTGCAGGTTTGCCTCGTTGAGCACACCCACAGGAGAAAATCGAGACGGCACTGTCCCGGCTCGGGCCCTCCGTGCAGGACCATTCATCGATCCGCTCGACGTGGGTACCAAGTCTGGGAACCCTTCTTGACTCGGGGACTCAGGGATATTTTCACGCAGGGGGGTAGAATGGCCGCTGGTTGGAGGGCCCCAGATGCTTGGAGAGACTCCTTCCTCCGCTTGAATTTCTCGCGCTCTGTGGTTGAAAAAAGGGTTGGAAGAGTCAATCAAATGAATTGTATCGTAATCATATCAACACGTACCGTTTTGAGTATAAGCGAGCGCCGAGCTCATGAGAAGGGGATCCAGCCCCTAACCTTGCACTTCCGATAGAACCCGCAGAGCCATTGAGACTGGTTGAAGATCCGAACGGCGGCTTAATGGTGGTAGATGCTGACAGGTCACTGGGGGAACTGCGACCGGTGGAGGGCCCAGACATTGGTTGAGTGGTTGGAATGTAGTTGAGGCTCATATGACCTTCGGGCCGTGACACAGGCAACATCATCAATCAATTATATGCGTCCGTTCCAGAGAAAGCTGGTATAGATTTTTCCAGGGGGCAGATGTAAGAGCGGGGGAAATTTGTATGCGATGCGTGTTCGCCAATAAGGGAGATTTCACTGCAAGATAACCATATGTTTCGTTTCAGGTACTCGATGCTCGAAACGCGAGGTGTGGCGTAAGAGGAAGGCGAGTTGCTGTAACTAAGTAAGGCAGTAAGTGACACACTCAGGGAGGCTGGCAGAGCTGTGTATCGCATACAAATAACTTGGTCTGACTTCGAGAGTGAGCGTGGCGGGGTTGACCGGAGGAAGAACCCCAACGGATACGTAAGCTGAAGTGAGAGTGTATAGAAGAGGGAAATCGGGCGAGAAAACCAGTGTGAAGTAAACCGTTCGTCAGTTGTGCGTAAATATCGAGGAGATGACCGCGGTGAATAACGGCGCACTAGATGTGACGGCGAGAAAACCACGAGTGTATTAAAGATCCAAGCCAGAATATATCGGGTTTCCGCGAAAAGCCGCTCAAGTAAAAGACTGCGAGCACACGAGTAATAGTCGGGGTAAGAAGTCAAGAGAGGGGCAAGAAATAAAACAAGCGACGATTCGAAGGTGGAGGATCCAAATAGTCAGTTCGGAATCGTGGTGGCTGGAAGTAAACGTTGCAGCTCAGGACAGAGGCCGGAAAGGAAAAAAGTGACGCAGGAGAGAGAAAGGATTGGAGCACAAGGAGAACTAAAAATGATACTGAATTGGAAGAAATTGGAAGGAGCAGAGGAAAGAAAAAGCGGAATAGAAGAAATAGAGGATAATGGGAGATGGAGGTGATGGGAAAAGGACAGAGGGGGAGAAGAGGAAAAGACTTTCTTTTTTGAGGAGAGGAAGAGGAAGAAGAAGAAGACAAGACGAAGACGAAGACGAAGACGAAGGCGGGTTGGAGGAGGAAGAAGAGGAGCTCAGGTTGCCTGTCTTATGGTTGGCTGGAGCCTTCGTCTGCGGTCCCGAGAGGACGTCTTGAGGACGTTGATTGTTCGAGTAATGTAATGATCAATTATTATTCCAATTTTCATCTGCTTCTTCTTCTTCTTCCCTTCAGATGAATCTTGTTCCTTTGCTTTGAATTCTTGGTGTTCTCACCAGAGTGTAGTGAGACTTCATCCTCGTCCCATTCAGGAACACCCTTTTTTTTACTTTTTTCGCAAGGTTCAACCCTGCTTTCAATCGCTTTATTCTTCTTTTTTCTCGGTTTCTTTCTTCAACTCTAAGGCCCCATCAGCTGCAGACACTTCTCGGTGTTTCAAGACAGCAGGCGATCAAAGATATCTCTCGAGACGGTGGAGTTCTTCCGAGCTTACTCTTACATACTGTGTACAACTTGGAACTAAAATGAGGTTCTTTTCCAGAAACGGCCAGCTCTCCTTTCATTTATCCTTATTATATCCTTAGTATTCGATCTAACACCGCTTTTGTTTAATTTATTTCTCATTCTTCCAACTCTTGTCCAGTCTTCGTTCGCGTCCCAAGTTCTGCGTACAAATTAAAAATGTGACAGGTGGATATCTCACTCGAGTCGGGTTTAAACTCATCAACCACACCAGTCCAGCGCCCCTTTCTGAGACAGCCAACGTGTGCCAATGGAATATTAACCGCAGCTGGTGCTGAAACAGGGAGCGATCAGAGAACCAACCTTGCTACGGTGGTTGACACTTTGAAACATCCTGGACCCCGCATTCCAGAGCTCTCCTCCATCCAACTTGACGTGATCTAGCTTCGAACCGCCTGTTCTCTCCAAGTAGCTCTAATTAAACATGGTATAGAAACCGACGCATGTTGATCGTAATTGGTACTAGGTCATAGTCAAATATCTCCGAAGTATCGAAATTAGGGGATCCGCCTTTTCGCTTTACAACGCAAGGGAAAGCCCTGTTGTCACTTTGTTCAGACTGTAAGGGGTATGTCTACCGCTTCAAGAAGCACTTTATACTTCGTAGCCACCATTATAAGCCACGGGCCTGCCATAGTTGGCTCTCTTGGCAGGGTTGTCACTACGTCGTCACTACCTAATCACCTGCACGCTACATTAAATCTTTCTCATGTCCCTTACAGATCGATTAATGGGTCTAGAACTTAAATTCGAAACAAAGGGCAGCAAGAAGATGGAGTAGATACTTAGCACCAAGTCTCAGTTCGGCCTCGACGCCTTAGGCCACCAATCCCTACCGCCACCCGATCTGCCCTTTTTTGTTCACCGCCTCTTCAATCTCATCGACCCGGTCGAGACAAGATGCCTACCAGTAGTTCCTTCAACGTCCGCGTCATATCCTTTTTGTTTCCAAAGCTGTCGTATTATTTGACATTTTAATTATAATTTTATGTTCATGGCATTCCTCTCGTGATATTTTCGCGGGCGCCTGTGCAAACGCTAGCTTTATATAGTGCTATGTTACCTATCCCCTTGGCCGCACAACAACCTTGCTTCACGTCCTGGCTTAAATCTGCGGCCGAATTCCGATCTATTTCGTGGACCCCAACTCCTCGCCCTTTGACAGCAATATAAATTTTCATTTTTCTCCCGATATCCGCGGGAATGCTACATGATGACGAAGGCTCCTCTTCCTCCGAGGACGACGCCCCTGTGGAATCCCTCATTCACGGACGCGAAAAGCGGAGCACCGCAGGGAGCCGTTTGTCGGCTCTCCTAGACGCCGAAGCCGATGATGATCTTGCACTTCTCTTCGAAGAAGTAGACGATGATAATGAATTTTCGGTTGATGCAGGAGAGGAGGGAGGAGAGGAGGAGGACATGGGGCTTGACTCTTCCTCGGATGACGAGGACGACCAAGGCCCCAATGCTCAGGCGGATGACCTCGAAGGCGAAAAGCAGCTGGAAAAAGAGGAGAAGGCCGAGAAGAAAAAGCGACGAGCCCGAGAGGACCTTCGCTACAGAATTGCCAGCAAGAAAGTGAAGATTGATCCAACGGTAGTCTCGACGACTCCGGCTCCGGCTCCACGTCCCAGAAAGAAATCAGAGCGTGTTTCGTGGATCCCCACGCCAGAGGAAGGGCCAACCCGATCTTCGTCCCGTCGACAGACTATGCAGAACAAGGAACTTACCCATGCGCGACTCAAAGACAGCGAGGAAAAACGTATCCGTCTGATCGCCACTATGGAAGAAGCGGCAAAAAGGAAAGCAAAACTCAAACCAAAGAAGATGACTCAAGCTGAGCATCTAGCTGAAGCCGAAAGAGTTGAGAGACTCAACAGTAAAAGTCTTAACCGGTGGGAGGAGATGGAAAAGCGAAAGGCGGAAGAGCGAAAAGCTAAAATTGAGGCACTTCAAAACCGCCGCCTAGAAGGGCCCGTCGTATCTTACTGGAGCGGCATCGCAAAGTGGGTGGATGGTCGTTTAATGCGCGTTGGTAAGGTGGATATCACACCCAAACCAGAAAAAGAAGACACTACACGCAAGAAGAGCAAAAAGGGGGAGAAAGAAGGCAAGAATGTGACCGAGCAAAATTCAAGCGAGGCTGTCGTTGAGTCTTCTTCATCTAAAATTATTTCTCCAGCCACTTCGTCCGAGACAGCAGCCGGCCCAGAAACGTCTACCACCACGGAACCCAAACAGGATCAGGCTCCTCCTCAAACGCAACAAACAGATGTTAATGCGAATCGAGCCTCTGAAGTTATTCCTTCTAATACAGCTGAAACAATCACTACAGTCTCTGAAAAACCAACAGAGTCCCCGAAAACGGTTGCTGAGGTTCAGTCACTTGCGCCAGCACCCAACGCCTTGTCGAATACGGAGGAAGTCGCAAGTTCAGCGCCTGCGACAACCGAAAATGTTACGCCGGAAGAACACAGCAACAGCCAATCCGCTGTCGAAGAGTCAAAGGCCAAAACTCCTCCAGTCACGGCAGGTGAAGAGGTGGCTGAGGATAAAGCATCAAACGAGCCTCAGAAAGTCTCAAAGAATGTACCGCAAATTTCTAATGAGACCTTGGCAACGAAAGACGACAAGCAGCCAGCTAAAGACGAACTATCTAAGGAAGAAGACAACCCAAGTGATGCAGTTCAAGACCCGGCTTCTAAGCCATCGCCAGCTCCGCAACTCGTGTCTGACACCGTCACCGCAGCCTCTCCCGCTCCTGTTGCACCCGTTGCTACGGGTGAGCTTATGCAATTAGATGAACAAGAGAACCCGCAGAACACAGTTCAAAGCGACCAAAAGAACCCTGAAATACGTGAAGGTCAACCAAGTCTTGCGAACGAAGATTCCGACCAACCAACAGTTCCTGCTGCTCCTCCTGTAGTTGAACAAACCGGAAGATGCCTCACAGTTCTAGAAAACTTCGATGACAAAACCGCCCAAAGCCGAGAGTTCAGCATCTATTTCAATGCAAAGAAACCTCCTAGGCTCACGAGTACGTAATCGGCCCAGTTTCTTTTGCCTCTTCTTGATTGATTTACTAATATGGGGAAACAGAAATCTCATCGTCACTATGTGTCATCACGTCGCTTCCATCTCGTTATCGGGACCCGGACACGTCCCTCCCTTTCGCGAATTCTTACGCATATCATGAAATCCGCCATACTGCCGCTCAGAAATATGCCTGGAGCCCGATGCTGGGATGCTACGTTGGACCCACTGGGGTCGCCGCGCGTGGTGTTCCCGAAAGGTTCCTAAGCGCTTCTCAAGCAAAAGAAAAGGATAATGACCAGAAAACCGGCGACAGTGAAGAGAAACCTGCCGCCGCAGAAAATGAAAAGGACGCAGTCGGAAAGACTACGGACAATAGCGCCAGCACCCCCACCCCTACTATGGCTCCTGCTGCTGCTGCTACTACTACTACTCCTACCCCTGCAGCCCCGACGCCCACAGCAACCGGTGCAGGAGACGCAATGGAAATCGATAAATGACCGCCTTATCTTGGATGCCGGTGCTCTTTTCGTCGGTTATTTCCACGCTCCCCGATGTACAATACCGTTTTATGATACCCTAAAGAACAAGTAGATCTAACTATTTTTGACTTGATGATTAATGCATGCCTACTTTTTGGAGAACAAGGATATCCAGTAGCCTAGCCTGATAATCCCCGCCTTCCCAGACATAACCTTACCTCGGCCATAAAAACACCATGACACCAATAGCCAGTAGCCAGTATGTAGTAAGTCATACCCTAGGCCCTTACATTAGGTAGATTGCATAGCAATATCACTGCAAATAACCGGGCGCTGTACCCCAGTCTTCCCCGCAAAGTTCTCGCAACGCATACCAGGACTGCATATGGAGAAACTGGTCATTCCCCGTATACCCGGTAGGTAGGTCGGAGATGTCTGCTAGGTATTCTGCGGGTATGTAGTCTAGGTAGAGGAGGATTTGTCTTGGTTAGTACTGTAGGTTCTACCTAGTATTGAGGTAGTAGCTGTCATTAGTAGTATAATATAGTATACTAACAAGTGAGTACACAGTACGTGTGTATGTATGTATGTATGTATGGAGTAGGAAGCTAATAAGAACAAGGTATAGCTAGTCTTTACTCTCCACGTACCTAGGTATCTATAACTAAGTCCTATACTTAACTAGTAGTTACGAAGCACACTACAGTGTACTTAGTAGTAGCGCGGATCCTGATGTGATCTACGTGCCACGCAACAATTCCCTCGTTATACCATTCAAGGCTTAGAGGATCAGAGCTTCCCACACTTTAATTTGGGAGCTATGGTGGAGCGCCCGCCGTCACTAAACTTTGGTATTAGAGCTCTGGTTCCGTGTGCTCCGGAAGACACCAGGTCGAGAACTTAGGGATTCCATTCGCCCGTGCATATATAGGTACCTACCTACTACTAGTTAAGGTAGTACCTACCGAAGTACACTGGGGCATCAAGTCCCTCTGGACGTTTGCGTGCAATCCAAGATTAGGTAGGTATTCGCTTGGTCGGTAGAAGTGAGAGGGGATGTTTGCCAAATCTGTCATGATATTTTAATACGAGATGACTGAGGGATAGTGATAGTTGTACTTGAACAGTCTCGATGATCGTTAGAGTGGATGTCTGAGTGTCTGACCGCTATTTACTCCGGTCTCGACTCAATAAAAGTCTCATTATGAAGGGTTCTGGACTCTCTTGTTTAAGGCATGTGGAGAATATCTTTCATAACCAGGAGGTGTCTAGTTTCCATTACCTCATTATTGACATCAATACTACTACCTAGGTACCTAGTAGGTAGTAACTACTAGGCAACTCATTTGCTCATCTTCTTGCGTCATTTCAACCGAGGAAAAATTTGCTGTGGAGGAGACAGGGAAAATAATCAACACGGAAACATCCAATTATCATTTTATATAACGGAGCACAATTTATTTACCTAGGTAAGTAGCCCTTCCATGGGCTGTGTTGAAATCTGGTCGACGATTTTCTCTTCTGGTTTCGGCGGAAGCAGACGGGAGGCCCTGGCGCTTCGGAAACTGTGTTCCAGGAAGGGGTTACATTGGAAAGAGTTGCTGCATTCAAGGTGTTGGATCAATCATAGGCCGATTTGGTGATGATAACAATTAATGTGCTTATAGAGTAATCCTCCTGCTTAACCTAATCCGCCGAATCCAAGCGTCTATTCCTACTAAACTTTGAATTGATCTACAACACCACCTGAATCGACAACATCCAGGATGCTATGCGCTGAACAAGGTGGTATTGGGCCATGCATGAGTAATCAGTGTGGTACGCCTCTCGTCCATATATACCACGATATGCAAGGTTCGTGTGCAAGCTGCGATGCCCTCGGATGATTACTTGTAATGTGTAATGACGGCATCTTGCTCTGCTTCAGAGCCTGCTGTACGAAGTAATAGTTGTGGCTCATCTCGTACACACTTGTTCCTGCAGTCCAGTTTGAGATACAGAGGCTTCTGTGCCGGAGAGATGGCCGCCTTCGAAGTCGAGGTTGCACCGACTCTGTGTTCGCCTGGACATTGTCCTAGAGTAGGCTGATTGTCGTCCAGGAGGGGATGTTTCAGAGTCTGTCTTGAGTGACTGTAATACAGATCGTTTTGTGCTTGTAGGACACAACTGACAGAAATCCATATTCGGTTTCTCTGTCTAGTCAATATCGACGGAGTATTGAAGTTGCCTATTTGCATATCGCGAATGACTAACCCGAGTAAGACTCGTGCTATACCTGCTCACTACGAGGTACCTAGGTAGTTAGTAGTCTGTAGATACTAGATACCTGGTAGATGAGTGCTGATGATCACTGCAATTCAGTGTCCTGGTCGAGTGATTATGCGTCAGACCTTTTCCGTTGGTCTCTTCATAACTGTCAATTTTGTATTGTTGATTGGAAAGTTCAATGATTATTCCCCACCTATTATGTGTTCGAGACACAGAGCATTTACGTCTATTCCGTTTAGTTACCCCACTAGCTACTCATTTACCTCATGTATCGGGAAGATCAGTTCAGGCATCCGGTAATTTATCAGCCTTGAAGAAGCAGCTGACGATTCCCGCATTGCTCACCTCTCCCAAGGTACACGCGTTTTGGCGGCATTTATGGCGCGATTTGCGACAGATGAAACGGTAAATAACAACAGAGGCGAACATTATGGTCTAATTATCCTTTCACACCTCCCCCAGTAGTAGTAGTCGTACTCCGGGCCCCTTCACCTCCCAGAATTAAACAGCCAGCCCTTTCAGGTTCCTGGCCCATGACACTTGCTCCCTAATACCATTGGACCTCCAGTTGCCGATAGTCTCAACTAGGTTCGGATTCTGGGATAGCTGCAGAAACAAGATGCAGCCAATGTCCGAGCTTGTATGGAAAGCACGGACCTTTGGCGCTACCTGAGTGCTCCAGCTCGTTGCAACTTGCAAGTTCCAACATGAGTCCGACCTTCCGGACAATTGCCTAGACCAGGAGGAGGTGTGGATCTGAAACGTTCACGGGTGTGGGCTCAGGACGTATCCCCGCCGACGAAACAAGGGCCCAAGGAGCTTCTGGATAGGAGTGGATGCCCGACCTTGTTAGATGCCGGCTTGACATGATCATTCTTAACTTGGTATCGGGCTGACGGGGCCCCGCTAGGAAATCACTCACCCAGCCAAGGAGACATGTCATCCATGCCAGAGAAGTGATTGGAGCTTGCCCAACTTCTTTCAACCGATAAGCGTGGTTCGGTCGGTTAAGAGAAAAATCAAAGTCGGGAAAGAAAGGAGATGAGGTCCCAGGGTCGTATTGGATGGCAATAATCCGGTAGTTAAAGATCGTAGAGAAGAAAGGAGAAGATGGGCCAAAGGCTCCCGCAGATAGAGAGAGAGAGCTACCGCCGTATAAGACCAAGGAACCGAAGAAGCTTGGAATCATTTTTCTGTCTTTCATCCTTACTCCAGTTCCTCTCCACCAGTACCACCGAATCGCGACCTAATTTTAGCTTCTACGTCAAAGGAAGGCCTCAATCATCATACCACTTTTCTTTTACCATTATTTATCTTCAAGTTGACGAATACCTGAGGATCCCGGCTAAGTCATCCGCCTGTCCTTGGTAGCAGTGAGGTAAGCCGTGAGTCTTTGTTTCGTATTATTGTCGAAACGATTGCGTGTTGTTGGATGCCACAGGCACCAAGCGCTGGCTGGCCTCAGTTGGCCTGATTGGTGTGACTCACTTTTGCCGGCTTTCCTTTCTCAGAGCTGACGTGCTCAACATCACGTCACACTGGGGACCCTGGGGAGAATCCACTACCACCACTACTATAGACACCAAGGCTAATCATTCTTCTCCATCATGCTTTCTTCATGTAGTTCCTCCATACAGAACTCGTACCCGGCAAAGTTCTAGAACCTCGCTCGACATAAGAGGCCATTATTGTCAACCAATTCTCCTGTGGTCCTTACCTTTATTATTGAGCTTGCTCTGGTCGTTCTTTCTGCCCACTTATTTATTACTAGTATATTCCCTACTTCCTCCTCCTCTTCCTCCTCCTCTCCACAAAACACCCCATCTCATTCTCTTCAGATTAATTGCACCACTGCTCTTATATTTTTATATATACCTACCGAGAAATAGTCTCGCTCGCTCTGATCCCCCTTTCTCATTCCCATATCCCTTCCCCATCCCTGCTGAACGGTCATTTATTCTCCGAGCGATTTTCATTTTCGCCAGCTGTTGTGTAGTATCACTGTACCCGCCGTCAGATAATCCCGCATATTAGAAGCGAGCCCCCTTCGCCTTTTGACGTCAATTCATTGCGATCCTTGCTCTCAAGCAAGAAAGTCAAGGACCTCGGGAACTCGGCTTGAAAGTACTACTACCTACTCCAGAGGTGGGGAGGTATAGGAAAAATAGCATTTTCTTCTGGTATGTCTAATAATAAATACCTACCTCAATAATATTCCTTATCCACAGGGTTCCAGCTCAGCTTCCCTGCTGAAATCCTTATCTCTCCCCCTCCGGCAGACCAATGATAGGAACCACGACTCTCTCTATCTCCGATTGTTGCTCCTTGGATTGCCGTGTCTGACCATTGATGTGCCTCAGATCAAAGCTTATCGCTGTTGTTTATCGACACGGACAAATTCGGATTGCACACCTCGCCGTACATACATATTTGCCTCGTCAACTACGAGTACTGGCTCTCTGAAAATTTCCCGCATCCATATTCCAGCAGCATTCCAATCCTTGTGGCTGTTACCACTTTGTCTGAATAAATCCAAACAAGAAGACCTTTTATTAGATTCCCCAGCAGCAACGCTGTGAGACAATTGATTCGACCAATTGCGGATTTGGACCAGCCACACGGAAATCCCTCATATTCCAGGCCCTGCTCCAGAGGATCATTCGTGCTCCACTGCTGGGACGCCGTGTCCATTTGGCGCAAGGTACCATCGCCAGGCTATTCCAGATCAATAGACTTAGCCAAGGATTGCTTTTTTTTTTTAAAAAATAGGAAGGTTATACATAAATCCTCACCGCCATCCATGACTCAAAGCAACGCTCTCTCCCACCATCGACGTACCCCCTCGGGTTCAAATGGATCCAAACTGAAGACCACACGGCCATCCTTCCATCGGAAAGGCGCATCCTTTGTGAACCACTCTATCTCAAAGCTAGGGTCTGGCCAAGTTAGAAGCATTGAATCAGAGGAGGACCCCCTACCCGAGATGGCTTCCAGCTTCCTCAACTTTTGGTATGTCCCTCCTTATGTTCATGTTACATATAAGGCTTCACCGCCGCCCTCTCACGTCCGTTGTCCTGGAGTCTTTTACACCTGTCGAATTTCTTAATTTCCTTATCATCCTTTCAACCCTTGCTTGTCAAATTCTTTGCTTATCAGTGTATGCTAATGCTGACCAACTTGCAGCGCCATGTGCGAGAGACAAATTACTGTACCTGATAATACCCTTCTTTATTGCAGTGAAAGGTGAGATGAACTCCTTATCATATGATATCGCCCACTGGTCTCGGCACAGCCTCTCAAGTTGTCTTAAATTTGACGAGTCTCCCAAATCCCTGTCTGCAACATACCCTTTCATTTCTCTTCTTTAATACTGTAAACTCACTGTTTTATCTTCCTAAAGTTGCCGTCGAAAGGATTCCCACAAACCTCTCTCTGCTTCCTTCCCCTCTTGCAGCCCAATGTCTTCTGCTTCCAACACACCCCCGGCTTCGCCTCCACTGTCTCCTCGAATAATTGTGGCGCCATTGACTCCTACAAAAGCTTCTGTCAAATCAGCTCAAATCACCAGGATACCTTTCGACATGCATGATGCCAAGACAGATCAGGATCCTTCTGAATGGAAGCCCGTAATACCTATGGACTCTCGCTGCGCAACCCTAATGACCTCCGATGCTTGGAAATATCTCTCCCAATTCCACAGCGACGATTCTATTCTCCCCCTCCGTCGCTCTCGGGTTGAACATCGCAGCTCGGCCAGTCTATCCACCCTCATGACCGCCACGGCGCCCCTTCCTTCCCTGAGCCATACGCCATCCTCCATTGCCTCCTCATTGAACAGCGATGCTTCTGACTATATGAGTCACGTGCATGACTCTACTCGTCGCCCGTTACCCCCGCGCCATAACCCCTATTTCTGGGGCACTGGCAACGCTGCGAAGGGAGTCGAACTCGTCGTTCCTCACATAGTCGTGGCAGCGGATGGCTCGCCCCTTGATATGCCCAAGAACGTGTTCCCGGCGAGTACTGGACTTTGGGATGATCATTATAAGGAGAAACCCCGTTCAATTACCACCTTGAAAACAGCTAGTCCCGCTATCTCCCTGGAGTCCAAGGAAAACTGATTTCTCGATTTTCATGGAATCATTTTTGGGCCGAGCGCTGGACAAAGCCACTTTCATGGTTATGTGATCCGTAGTATGCGCGGACACTCTATGACATGAGCTGGCTGGGCCAACTTTTTCTTTCGATTCGCTATTATCTATAATTATTTCTTATCAAACTGGCGGGTATCCGCGGTGCCGATTTTGTGGCCCACAATAGAACTAAAACACGAAAGGATATGATTTGACGGATGATGGACATGGACGCCCCTTAATTCTTTTTTTAGCCGCTATGGGTTGCAAAACACTTTGAACGGATATTTTCTAGTAATCCCTGGACTGCGGTATTACAACGGCGAATAGGTACTTTAGAAGTTTAGATAGAGTTGAGTGATGAATGAAGTTCAAAAATATTATCACTTTCACCACTACATCCTGAGCCACCATTTATGAAAGTCGACGTGCGATAATGCAGGGGTAGATGCTACCAGACTCCCGGCACATGAAAAGCGAAGCCCCAGACTGTGAGTACCTAATCCAGTAGACAGAAATAGTCGGTTTCTTGGACTGATCTGGGGAATGCATGCACGTGCTGACTAATAATTATCAGATGGATGCATACCAACCCATCACAAGTGAGATGCGTCAGAAGTTACTGGCCACAATCGTCTTTGATAACAATTTTATATATGAAGAGAGTATGCTCTGTAGCTGCTGCTGTAAGTTTAGAGCACAATCTTACTAAAGTAATGATTTGACCATTGTACCTAGCCCCTCTGCTAAAGCTATAGTGATATAGTAATTGGGAAGTAATTCTTTCTCCCAGCTAAATCTATGCGTGAAGGACATATATATAAGAGAATGATTTGTATGGTCTAGGTCTAGTTGTAGAGAGGGAAATTGGTAATGACTTAGTTCTTAGGTCTTAGTATTGTCCTGACTTCTCTTTCTTAGTTTGGGTGGAAAAATTGTAAGATGGGATTTGGCTAAGCTTGTGATGTTGTGGGTATCGTAATCACCTGGCTTCTTTATTCACCTCGGTTGAATATCAGAAAAGATCTATAGGCTTATCCTGGGGTATATTTTCGAAGCGCACCGGGGTAAAGGGAGGTAAGATGTTACCTTGGTGTTGTCCAGGGTGGTAGCTGCAATTTCCGCTAGAATCTCTTTACTACCTTAGGTACCTAGGTAGTATAGTATTTGCATACCTAAGTGTTGGTAAGGTACAGGGGAGGCATTGTGCTTTGGATTCGAAAAAGAGAACGGAGAAGCGAGGGAAAGGAAATTAATTTGTATATGGGTGTTCTCCCAGCAGCTGTAAATTTCTTTTTACCAGCCTTTTTGCAGCCATGTCAATGAGTGAAAGATCATGACAGAAAATAATTAGGAGGCTAGTCTAGCTGTTTTTCCCTAATCCTGAAAAGCCCTCGTCGCTAGGTCGCTTTTCTTCCTGGTGTTTTCTTTCATGTTTTTAGCTTTATATCATATCCCCGGTTTCCCACAAACACTTAACCAATGATTTCTCCATAAGAACCCTGTAGACTAGGAGAAGCCTTTTAGATGACTATATTAGTGCCAGTGGAATATTGTAGTGGCCAAGAGTACCTAGGTAGTTATAACTTTACGATGCCGGAAGGTTAGTTTGGTTGGCAAACTTCTCCATCATTCCCACACATCCTTGTCACCCACATGAACACACCATCATCATTGTCTGTACTCAAACCATCGATTTCATCCTCTCCAGTCATCTCCTGCAAGTCATCGCCTTGGGTATCTACAATTGCACAGTTGCTTTCGTGTTTCTTTGCCGAATTCTCCTCCTAGTCGATCTCTTCACTCGACCTTCTCTGCTCGTCCTCGAGTCGAGTTTCATCAACGCCTTACTGTCTCTCCCTTATTCATCTAGCCCCTCCTTCTAATCGACCGAATCGTCTCCTCTGTGCATCTTCTTATCTCCTATACCCAATCAGAAGTGGTTTATCCCCGTTGATCGCGAGTGGCAAAGTCTTCCCCTGGCCAACTCTGCAGTTTTCGATGCCCTCAACAACCGGGGGAGATGGACGACATAGCTGACAACCAGCAGCCTCTCTATAGCTTCATAAAAGTATATTGATTGATGATGGTCAACTTCATCAGCCTAAAAGGTGAAAGCTTGATGGTTGATCTCGGGGTGATGATGAAAGCGACCAGCCAGCTCCAGGGGCAAACGGGGCTAACAATGCAATCAGTGAGTGATAGACAAGAAATCTGACTCGAAATCCTAGTCCCTATTATTACTTTGTTGCCTTCCTTTCTATCCTCTTTCTGGTCTTTCCTATCTTTGTTCCCAGGACAATTGGCTGTTGCTTTAATAGACGGACACTAACGAAAAGTCTTTCTTATCTACCCCAGACTAAACCTGACACTTGACTCGCCAATTACATGACTCGATTCGAATACCCAGTGGATTAATTCAAATCGACCGAACTTTCGCGATCCATTGTCGTTTCCTACAGGAATACAACCCTGTTGGGGTGCATTGCCCGGTATTGACAGCTGTCAAGATATAGGACGACGCCTTCGCAAGATCAATCCGATTGATGATTAAAAAGTGTGCGAACTTCATTTGTACTCATGAGAGAACTCGTTTGGAATCCTCTCGTTTTTTGTCTTAATCCGATTTTGGCACCTTCGAGTGTTTCCTGGGATCAGTTGGTCAATCGTTTGTTGGACGAAGGAACGGGCAGATCAGATCGTCGCAGTCTAGCTGAACTCGAAGGGTCCTAATTCTGAAAACGCAAAACGCACCCGAAAGCTACAAGATGATAATAATTCTCTTTTCACTCAAAGGAAATGACAAATGGCTGGGTGCAGCGACGGAAAACCTTGGTCATATAAGCCCGGCTAGGCACGCTGGGCGGTTGATGAACACCCTCAATACCTGGGAAGCATTTGGAATTACTGAGATTGGCAATGCCAAAGCTGATGCAAGCTATGCCGTTTCTTTTTGGATACACTTACTCCCGAAGAAATTATAAGGGACAGTTTATCGGAGGGGCGTCGAAACAAAGCGCAGAATGAGGTCTGATTTTCCTTTGGAATAATTAGGGCTAACTGACTCTCTGTTGGACAGGGGTTGATGTTGATTGGGCCACTAGGGGTTATAGGGCGAGGTAAGTTTCCTTAGCATGAGTCTTAACAGGACGTCAACTGGCTTTCGGGAATCTGTTAAAGCCATGGAGCATTTAAACTATGCAGGTTTGCAAAAATGCAAATACAGAGGGCGAGTAAGGCTGGAGTGCGCGCCGAATATACTCGCTACTCTGCGCTTTGGTGTATCGACTCTCTGGCTACTCCAGGTTCCAAAAAATTTTCATTATCTCGCAACCCGAATACTACAAACATGCAGCTGGTCCAGTATTTCCAGACAGGGTCGCCAGAACACGAAATCATCAGGGATGTTATAAATGCGATTGATTTTCACCCGCAGAAAACAGCTATTCTTCGAAAACGAGGCAGCTTACCTAGCCTAGATGCATCACAGCCTGCCGCTCTTGCTGGAGTTGAGACGAGGAGGACCCCTGTCGCAATTTCATTAATTCCGGGCGCTGATGACTTTGAGCCGAATTACCTCCATTATAGGGTGATTATTTCACCACTACTTTGAATCTCCTGGTATTAATCCAGCTTGGAGTCCTGGTGAACACACCGAGTCTATCGGGTCCGCTAATAATAGGAGCAAACACCCGAACGTCACGCATGAAATTATTCCGTACAACCTTCCCCAAAGAATTTCAAGCTTTCAATACGAGTCGAACAAGATCCCTTCCAGACCATCATGAAGCTATATATTTAAAGCTGATAGAGTACATTATAGATCATATCCCACAATTTATCATCAAACCACATCAATTCCAGCACCAAAATACCGGCTGATCTCCAGTCTTGCCTTGGATACTACCGGCAGCTCAACGAACGAGTAACTATGTCCAGTAGACAGCCACGATCATGCCAATTAATCCTCCCACTGCCCATCCTCGAAATCCTCAGGAAGATCATCGTCGAAACCATCTATATTGTCATCACTGTAGCAACACATGAAACATCCCGACTGCGCGCGGAACTACACCATAGACTCATGTTAGACGTGCACCGACAAAAATGAAAGAAAATCTGAACACAGTGATATCAATCAACTCACCAACGGCTCTTTGCATGAAAGCTCTGCAGGATCCTGGACACATTGGCCTGTGCAAAATATATCGCCCGTGTCGATTACACGCGATGCGGAACCCGCATAGACGCGTGAGAGGCCTGCAAGCAAGGCAAAAGCAGTAACGTAGAGACCAGGAAGGAGTTGCATTTTCTTTTCCCCTCGAAGCAGATATAATTTTCCCAATGATTATCAAATAGAACAAACAAAATGCTCAGATGAATGTACGTAACTTTTCAATTATAAAGGGAAGAGAAAAAAAAAGCCCAGATAATTAAAGGACAACCACCCTCTCTTAAACCAACAACCAAAACAACCTGTCAATGAAAATCCCCTTGGAGAATGCAAGGGGCGTATGTTTTTTTCTCTCTTTTTTTTTTTAGTGTGTTCAATTCCTCAGTCAACCTGGCCTACTTTTGGTTGGGTATTATGTCGAACATACCTGGGAGGAGCTACGCTACACACACGCCCTTGATTCTGGAATGTATCTGTGATTGAATGGACGTGTTTCGCGTTTCGATTTCCGTTGGAATTTTCTACGAAGGGGGTGTAGTGTTGTAGCTGTGTGTATGTTAGTACCTTGTGGATTAAAAGGAGGATCTAATTTCGTTGTGTTTTGGGGATTTGAAATGGATGGGTTTGCTTTGTTTTGTCTGGTATTATTTATTATCTGTTGTATATTGGGATGCTGATATAAGCCTAAGTTTATTTTTATATAGAGATATGAGTGTTTTATTATTATTGAGAATACTGCTACATTACTACAGTAGTAGTAGTAGTTAATTTACTGATTATACTCTATAGCTCTATAGATATTATGCTGCTTGGCTAGTATCACTCCACGTTACAATGCATATCTAGTGTATGTTAGGCAGCATTAGAAGATGCAGGACTAACTGGTCATCTATTAGGCATAGAAGTAAGATTTGATCCAGGACATCTGAATGGAGGGCATCGCTTTCTTTCTCTTTTCTTTCATGTTAAGGCCACGAAGTATTCGAGCCTATCGATAATAGTTATATATATGTGTATTGCAGCTGGTCTGGCCACAACAGGCGGTCAAGCATGGCAGGTTAATGTATATGACACTCTGTTAAATGTAAGAACGTCTCTTACTTTTTTCCCTGACCGGAAGAGTAGGAGTATATGTATTCCACAATAATATCCCGAAGCACATCATGGATGGGCTTACCATCTCATTCACCTCCTGTGGCGCCTCCACAAATCCGTGAACCACCAATGACAAGATACTTGACTCTGTAGAAAGGGTCAACCCCCGGTCTTGACTTCCTGTTTTGGTCTGGGTTTGCCCTCACATCTCCCCGCGAACACGTAACAGCTGTTGTTTCGGAGACGGTAACCTTTGACGATGATTTGGAGCGTGTCTCGTATCATAAAATGCCTATGGGACCGCCTTGACCAACTGTCCCAGATTGGTCGGGGCCGTAGAGATTTCCATTGTTCAAATAAGCCGCCCAAGCGCCCACATCCCCACACTTCAGCACTGCAGAGTGCAGAGTCGCAGACCGAGAGACAGGAATCTGTCTAGAAATTGGAAGCCCCATGATGATTGTTAAAAATATATCTCAAGCCCGAGCACTTTACGAAGACGGATCAAGACCTGGCTTTGAAAAACTGCGGCCGGAAAACATTTCCAAGCGAGCAAACCCAGTCCCAACGAACTCTAGGAACGCTGGCAGAGATATACTTAGCAACTTGGATCAGACCGTCCATCATATCGTCTTAGCAAATTGGTGAGTTTTGTTTTTTCCCCTTAGGCGGGGCTATAATGGTGAAGCTCTTCCTTATCTCTGGAGAGCGCTCGCAACTAAGTATGGCTCCCTACAATCCCGTTAGTTCAAAGACGCTATTGATCAATAGCTTCCAGCAATTTGCTCGGAGCTCAGTCCTGTAGGGCATTGAGTCGAAATGCGCCAAGCGAAAGGCGATGAGGAACGCAAAAGAGCCCTAGAAGCGGGTATAACTTGCTGACGATCCCCTGAGAAAGACACCCTCGATATGCGCCCGGCGTTTGGAGTCAGCGTGTCGGGAGCCCCAGCTAAATCGATACAGGCGCTCCAATATGCTTATACACCAGCGTGCGAAAGAGCTTTGCAACAAGGGATATATCCCCACTTCCTAGATACCTACTACTAGGTACTCGGGTAGTGGGCATAGCCCAGAACTTGTCTACATCAAAAGCTCGGGTGAGAGGCGTTGAGTGGAGCCCCCAATAATGACTTCAGGGTATAATTTCCTCCGCCTCTGGGGTCTCTGATTGGTGCTGAACACCGCCAGTTCACTCCAGGGGATTCCAGAAGGACAGTTTATCCCGGGCCGTCTGTTGTTTTGCCTTCATTTCCCATTACATGAATCAGTTTCTGCCAAAGATCTAATCTGGTCTCAGTCGAACGTTTTCTGTCGTCCGTCTAGGCAACAGAGAGGAACTTGCTGACACCCATATCATCCGAAATGGGCTGCACCAACCAATATCTCAGGCGGGAACAGTTGTCAGCATGCTGCCCTTTATTCTGCCTCGCATCTTGGCTGTCGAGCGTTGTGCGTCTTAACCAGCGGAATTCCTAGCCAGGGACAGTCTGACCTTGCCATAAAGGCCTTAATTACAGCGTTGTTTATTCCTATAAACCCAAGAGACTGGGTCCAGGTCTAGTCAAGAGGCGTTGAAAGCGTGCCGTATCTGCAGCCTGTCAACTGACTTTACCAGTGCAGACTGTATTCGTCAATCGCCAGGTGCGAATTACTCAGCACTGGATCAGCATGGAAATAGAGCACGCGTTTTAAAAAAAAAAAATATTCGGCATAGGCGCAATACTCTGGCGTCAACAACAGAATGTAGTGGTGATCAACATCACACACTCCAGGCAAGTTTGCACATAGCCCAGAAATGGCATGTGTGGTCAAAAATCATGTCAAACTGATAAAAAGACCAGCAATAGTAGAATATCGGCAATATCGACACGAGACTGCGAAGGAGCTAATCCAAAGGCCCTGCTGACGGATCAGGGCATTGGTTTGAACACCATTCATCTCAAGTATAACTTATACCTCTCTTTGGTGATACAGCGACCGAAGAAGACAGACAGCTGAATATGGCTAGGATGTGTTGGTTAGCCACCCGATAGTACCGCTAGAACTGTCCTGGACAAGATCTGGATATCATCAATTTGTCCAACACTTGTCATTACCTAGCAAGAGGTCACTGAGCGATGCTTTCGGTTCTCCTACGTGCAAGAACATTGGCGAGGAGCGTGCATATTTATCCAGAAACCCCACAACCATGAACTTGTCCATTATTTCTCAATGTCCTAACTGGGGATCCGCTATCCCCCAGAACGCCAATTTCAGGGTTTATCCATTCATTCGGATTTCCGCAATTGAAGCCTCATCCGCGTATCGAGGGGGATTTATATTATCAACAACTACTTATCATCTGGTTTTGTTAGTGTCTGTGGCACAAATGCTTCAATGAAAACTTATGAAAGGCATAAAAGAACCACCAGGAAACTAACAATAGACTGGGCAGCAATAAATGGGAAAATCCAGAACATCAGCTTTCAAAATGAAATTCCATCACATACCCAACAGTGATGATATGAGACCGAAAATAGTGCGAAAACGAAAGCAGAACACTTACTTATGGGCGTGCGTCCTGGATTTCTGGGCTCAACCTTCGATTGCTCATTTGAAAGACGTCCAGGACAGCGAAATACTTCTATGCATACTTCCCGGATGCCAGGGCCCATGCCAATTTCCATGTTCTCATGCTCAAGTTCCGACCAACTGGCCTATTGTGGGATCAGGGGGTTCCGTTCGAAGTACTGTGATAAGTTGGGCAAGTATTTGTCCATACTTTGGGAGGATAACACCTTCCACTGAAGATGGAGATGAATCAGCCCATGTTCGAGGTCAACCTTGAGTATATATCCGATTTCTCGAACAGAAGAGCGTCTGGATCGGGGCCCTGGTTAAGGCCGAAGCTCGGGTTTTAAAATAAGGAAGGGAGTCGCTTCTTGTTCTGCAGAGAAAGACGAGAGAAGAACTTGTCAACTGGGTCTCATGGCTGTGTCAGTCAGGGGGAGATGGCGTGAGACAGGACAAATGGAAATGTCTATCGTCTCGACGTCAGCGCAGCTTGCAAGAATTGCTCTAGTCTGCTCTCTTGCTTCGCCTAAACCACAGGCTGGGGATGGCAAACATGCGTGGGACTATGCCCCAAACAAACAAACAGACTCGAGGACGCCACATGAAAAGCATATTTTAGAGGGCCAAAACAGCTCACCGAGTGCGAGACTCCCGCCGTGCAGTAGACATGTTTGTGAGGTTCTCTGTATGGCTTTTACCTGCAGATAACCCGAGTGTTTGACTTGGGGATGTTCTTGCTGGGTGGGTGGCGGAGAGGCATTTGCGCCGTATGATTGGCTGGCAGCCTTTTCCGCATCCGACGAGAAGAGCCCGCGACCTCCAGGCTCACGAGTCACTAGACAGGCTCACTGCTAGTTCTGTCTCCCTGGGACCCTTCCGAGTGACGAACCATGGATAAGCTGGTTACCATCGACTTCCTGGGAGATTCTATGGGCTACAACAGTCAGCTAGGCTCCACAGAAAGCAAGCACCCAAGAGCAGTTTGCCAGCGCCACTGGTGTGACTGAGAAGTTCGCCGCAGCATCCAGATTCCACGCCCCAATCCCAGTGGTGTGACCAAACGTCTACTTCGAAGATCCGCGAAGCATCCAGATTCCACGCCAAATTAGAAAGCTCGACCGCTATTTCGACTGCCGGGACCCTCTTCCCCTCTGGATAATATTTCCGCGAAGCCCTGTCGGCCTTATTTGCGCTAACAATGTCTGACAGCCTTTTGTCCTCATAGCCTTCGCGTAGATTGGGTCAAGGCCAATCCAATCTCTTCCATAAACGACTTGGCTCGTCCTCTTAGGACCAGTTGTGCTCCCTGCTTCGGTCAGTTTCCTTCCATAGAACAGGGTGTCTCGCTTGATTGTAGCTGCATTATTGCCGAATGCGTGGCTGGCCGACAACCACTTGAGAATATTTGACACTCATTGGTGACTAGCGAAAAGGGACTAAAACCACCACAGATTGACTAGATCATAATGGCCCAAATTCTCCCACAGCTCTCCCACAGGCGGCCCTCTTTCTCTGATCGTCGGGAATACTCCTTCTGTGGGGCCCTGAGGTCTGTCAAACGTCTATGCCTCCCTGGGCGTTTGTCAGCCTATTTATCTTCCCCCCTTAGCCTCTGCCCTCTGCCGTCTATCCTTTGAATAGCAGCAGATACAATTATATCACCACGTCGCATGATTCGATCTGAATTCATCCAGTAAGAATCTTCGAGAACTCAAAGGCACGAACCCCAGAAGAGCAAGAGGACGGTACCTGGAAGGATGGACCGCCAGAATTCGGGTTCCCAACAGAACTCAAAGCAAAAGTAGGTGACTTGTGGCCTTATCTCATAGAGATCAAATTCTTCTCTGCACTGAAAGAGACAATTTCCCCCCTTTGCCCTTGAGCTTGAGGCTTTGTAGGTAGGACAGCGTTTTGTTGATAATCGTAAATTTACCAGTTCCCACAAGTCCAACGGAATCAGTAACCACGCTCCTAACGGCGAGTCCACGAACCATGACTATCAAACCCCTGGCATAGACACTGAGTCTCCGGAATATTACCAGGTTTTTCTGGAACGGCTTCTAGGCCTCGTGTCGAACGGGCGCCCAGAGATCGTCGAGGAGCTGATCACGCTCATTCGCTCTGGTGCTTCGCAGCAAGAGATTTTCGCGGCTTTATCCGAGTTTACAGCTGATGGCGGCCCTTCAGATCCAGGAAACAAGACACAGGCACCATAATTATCATGGTTGGCCTAGCAATCTACGATGAATCTGGAACGGAATAGAAATTGCACCACAAAGAGAGCAGTAGATCAACATTCACCATTCGGTTATAAGGCTTGGGTACATTATATTAGTCGATATTCTTATGAGTGGATGGATGTCCGCGATATCTTGAAGGAGAAGGAATTGATATATCTAGATCATGAAATCTATCTTTTCTTTTTGTCTTATCTATTTAATCTATCACTTTATGTATAAGCTTTTAAATATTACATGAAAAGGACATCGCGTTTCTGTATGTCGGCTTAGTTGCATATATCCGGTTTGGCGGCTTCTTGACCTGCTGCCTAAAACAGCCTATAGACAAACTAAAATATTACTAAAAAGCCTTCCAGTCACTTAGTTAGTTGGCACAGATGAGCCACTTTGCTACATAATCATCCTTAGTTCCTTCCTGAGGATCTTTTCAGGGGGATCCTGGCAGCCATCCTGTGCGTGCCCAATAGCCAATATGCCTTTTCCGAACATCATGCCGAGTTATGAATGTCTGCATAAGGGCCAAAAGGATGCATTGAAGGGATCTGGAGCTCTAGAATGATACTGAAGAGTAAATTACTGCGTTCTGGATGCATTTGATTCCGTAGACGATTCTTTTCTTCTTCTAAACCTATCTATCTATCTTTGACATCCCCCTTGATTCTATATGCTTCATATCCAGTAGGTAATACTACCTACCTACCTAGGAATAGATTCTAGCTCTTTTATTCTGCTTACTCTTACTCTGTTTACTCCAATAAGAAATAAGTACCTCTGAAACGAAGAAAACAAACAACCTTGGTAAGATAATACTACACAATTCCCAGCTCTTCCTTGGTAGTAAAAAGTATAGATATCCCACTTCATTTCTCCAGGTAGTTGGACGAACCCTTACTACTTACTACTTACTACTTAAAAAGAGTCAAGGATCCTCAAGATTAGCTTACATCAAGTCATGATTCCCCTATACTGTGCCGGAACCTTTTTAATACCAAATCAAACCATCCATTGTCTTATTAGCGTCTATGTGATTGGGTTTACCTCGATGATTACTATTATTATACTGTACTCTATACTGTACTGTAACTATCACCAGTCAGGACAAGATGATTCTGCTTGCTAAATAAGGGTAGGGGTGGGATAAGTCTATGCCAACATTAATCGACGGTATAAGCCGCCTTTACAGTCAGTCTGACTTTTCTGAGACTGAAAGGAGAGCTCGAGAATGAGGACCTAGTAGGCAGGTAGTACCTGAATTCGTGACTACTGCATAATGGAGGTCTTCATTAATCTCAGCGTGTGTATATCAAATGGCTACCAAAGTCGCATTTCAACCATCAAAAAAAACCACTGTCTAACCGTGGATATCATCACCAGGTATATTTCCCGAAAAGAAGAAGAAGAAGAAGAAGAAGAAGAAGAAGAAGAAGAAGAAGAAGAAGAAGACGAGGCAAAAAGAAAAGTTGAATGTAAGTGTAGATAGATAGAACCGAAAGGCAGTCACATGTCTATACTAAAGGTCAAAAATATTCTTCTCAAAAGGCTAGGCATTTTTTTCTTTCTTTTTTTTATTTCTTTAAGGTGTGCAACGGCCTGTGAAACGAGGGTACAAGCAACAATCGCGGACCGTGTATCGCGCACACAACCAAGCGAGGAAGCGTTCCAGACCAAGACCGTATCCTCCGTGGGGGGATGTTCCGTACCTGAAAGCCCGGGGGTGGTTAGCTATGCATGTTCAAGAGGAGAGAAACAATTTTTTTGAGAGAGAAGAAGGTGACATACTTGCGCTGGTCAGTGTACCAGTAATATGGCGAGGGATCCATCTCCTCATGTTTGTAAGCTGCCATAAGTTCATCCCAATCGTCCATTCTCATACTTCCGCCGACAATTTCACCGACACCAGGCATCAAGACGTCGACACTCTCGGTGACACGGCGATCTTCAGGGTCTTTCTTCATGTAGAAGGCCTTGATTTCTGCGGGGAAGTGGGTGAGGAAAATGGGCTGGTTGATAATGTCAGTCATCTTGCGCTCGGCGGCTTCTGCAATGTCGTCGCCAAATTCGTGGGGCTTGCCCTCCTCATTGGGGATCTCGTGCTCGCGCAGCCAGTTAATGGCATCGGAGTATTTCATACGAAGGAAAGGGCGGCTAGGCATCTTGAAGTCGGGGTTGAGCTTGTCAATGTGGGCCTTGGCAGCGGGGTCCGCTAGGGTAAGCTCAAGAACGCGGCAGATGACGGCCTCCAGGTGGTCGAGAAGGTCAGTGAAGGTGATGAAGTCTAGCTCTGCCTCGATGTGGGTGTACTCGGAGAGATGGCGGCGGGTGAGAGACTTCTCGGCACGGAAGGAGGGGCAGACACAGAAGACATCTCCCATAGATGGCAAGCAGGTCTCCAGGTAGAGTTGTGACGACTGGGTAAGATAGGCGTCCTCGCCGTAGTAATCGAACTTGAAGAGGGTGCTACCACCTTCCACCTGTGTTTGCACCATGGCTGGTGGAGTGACTTCTAACATGCGGTTCTCTTCGAATGTCTGGCGGAATGCCCGAAGAGTGGCAGCACGCACCTTCATGATAGCGGAAGCAGTTTCACCACGGAGAACTAGGTGACGGTTGTTGTAGAGGGTTTGGGGGTCCGCGTCAGCAGCCACACGTGTTGTAATAGCCTCCTTCTCACCGGCGGCACGACCAATGACTGTGAAGAAGTCCACATGGAGTTCACGGTCGTTAGGTGCATGTTGCTTGGGAGGCACAGCCCGGATCTCTCCATGAAGGGCAATGGAGGTTTCCAGAGTCAAGGTCATGGCATCGTAGGTCTTAACCAAGTCACCCGTCAAAACACATTGCATGTAACCGTAGCCGTCAGAAAGAGTCAAGAAAATCATTTCCTTCTGGGAACGCAGACGGTGGACTCTTCCTAAAACCCGAACTCGAGTACCCGGGGTATCTGAATCTGGGACGCCCAGTTTGACAATGGCAGGGTCGGTTACATCCAAGCGAATTCTCACAGGCTTAGGAAGGGAGGAATCCTCCTTGATAATAACCTTCTTGGCCTCCTCAAGAATGAGTTTACGCTTCTCTGCCTCTTGTTTCTCGCGGATAGCCAACTCCTGCTCCTTCGCAGCTTTCTTCTTCCGTTGTTCATAGAGGTTGGTGGCTTTCTTCAGTGCCGACTTGGTGGCCGGCTTCCACTCCAGTTTCGATGCGGGATCGGCGCCCTCGCCTGTGGGCTCCGTTTGGGACTTGCGCGTCAAATACTGGGGGCCTTCGGAAGGGGGGTGCTGCAACAAAGCGTAGACGAGCGTCTTGTAAGGAGCCGATTCGGACCCAGTGGCAGTTGGCTCGTCTCTTCCCACATCTTCGTCAATGTAGATGGACGCCATTGTGGCAGCCCGTCGATAAAAAAAAAAGATGGAGGGGTCTATAGATCGACGACAGTAATTTCAACCTAAGGGTTTGGATCGCGGACAATGTGGTCAAAGTGAAATATACTGTGACTGTGGAGAGAGAAGAAAGATTAGCTGAGGGTTCTGAGTCACACACACAATCAATTCAGCGAAACAAGCATGGAAAATCCCAAGGCTTAACAGAGTAGCCAGATATGACATTGGAGAAGACTTAAATCAATCAATACTTACTCAATGACCCAATAATGCGACCAAAGGCAATACCGCGAGTCCACAGAAGGAGAGGTGAAAAAGAAATCTTTTGGTTATCGAACTTCTGGAGGGGTAATTTTCGGGCCCAGGGCCGCGATTGCTGCCTCAGGCATACAGAGATAAGCCGATTCCGCTGTTTTTCTCTTATCTCCACCGCCGATACTCTTTTAATAGGTGGGGAGTGTGGCTCTGAAGGAGCTTTTATAATAACGCAGCACAGTGGCGGTATCTGATATTTTCTTGCATTGGGTAAGTGTATAATACACTATGCTGCTGATAAACATGGGTAATATAAGAACATCTAGACATTTATGGAGAGACCATATTCTAAGTAGAGAATATGCCAGTGCCTAGTAACCTCTTGTATTAATCAGACATGCTATGAACCAAATTTGCCTCTCAACCTATTTCACTTATGACATTTTACAGTTCAATGATTTTTTGTTGTCCTGAGAAGCCGCACATGGACAAGATAATCTTCTTTGAACCTTCTTCCGCATTGGCATCGCCACAGTAAACCAGATGTCCATTGCCAACCGCAGCTCCGGTCACGGCGGCCTGTGTCTCATCCGCATAATCCTCTCCAGAGGGGAAAAAGATTCGCTCGTCGGGTCGAGCACCCATGATGTGGACGGCTTTCATACTGTATGGCTCAGGCAACGAAGATGCTAACGCACTTGGAGGTAGGACGCAGGAGGGATTAAGCCCAAAATACTCGCGGTCATGGTTGCCCCGGCGCCAAGGCAGCCCAAAAGCAGAAGCAAAGAATTTGTTCATGCTGTCCATGCGTGGAAGGCTGTGATATGAAGGCCGATTATAGCAAGACCACCATCTTCCTTTGACGTATGCTTGTACTTTGCTTAGTACCTTTTTATTCGCCGGTTCTGTCAAGCCTTCGTCGGTGATTATGATTGCTTTGGGTCTGTTTTCTTCCAAGTACTTGATGGCAGCGCTCGCCGTCCTTGTGTTACCTGGACTGACTTGGTCAAGTCATCAAGTAATGAGGCGTAGAGTTCGTCGAAAAGTTAAGGTATGAGAGAAAGGAGTGGTATCTCCGGGCTGTTTGTTGAGGCCATTTTCACACAATTCTTCGTCAAAATTACACAGGTCAGTGGTCAAATGGTAAGTGAAGAGAGGTGTGGGATATCTTACCCAAAATCACAGTTGTTTGATGTATTCAACTTGTATAAAACCATGAATAATATCGTCCGTGTAGTCGAGCTATCAAAAGACATAAAGCCTGAGTACCAGTGGAGACGCTAAGCTATATGAGGAAGGTGTAAGGCCTTTCCACCAAGTTCCAAGGTTGAAGCAACAAGACACCCAGTTGTTTCGACAAAGACCATATATGGTGTCAAAGGACAAAACATTAGAAATACTAGAATGCTACTATCTGGAATGTAAGTAGATGTTGAAAGGCTACTAGTAATCTGGAGGCGAAGAGAGGCAGGGATGAGTATTGAAATGCGCATGCTTATCCATATTGATCCTAGTGGATACACTAGAGAAATTACCACGAGCAGTCTAACCTTGAACTGTCTACCTAGGGAGAATACACAAGAATACTGTTGTTATATATATTATGAAGTACGGAGTAGAGAACCTTCCTATGTAGGTCCCTAAGTACATACCTATATATGAGGTAATAGGTTCAGATAGCCGGTTCGGATAATAATTCCGCCGACCAAAAGCCTCTTTTCCTTTTCTTCCAACTCTTCAGGATCGTAAATGAACCCCACCAAACTTCTCAGACAGCAGACGGGGCACCTCCTACTAGTCCCGATCTCGTCCTGCATGGATGTTGTCATGGTTTATTATTGATCGCAGAGAATTATCAACATAATACATTATTCCTGATGATCGTTGTTGACCAGTTCATCTGGTGCCTGATATTTTTGACCTTCGGGATGTCTCGTCCTCGGACCCCAACAAAAGCAAAAGGCCCCTTCGATATGACATGAAGCAATGACGGCGCCGCCTCTGCAGGAGAATTCGAACTATTTATTTTCTTTTTCCCCGCTTCTTCTAGTATTATTATTCAGGATGACGGAGCCTCTTCACTACTATCGACCAATTTGATCCAGCAAGACCTAGAACTCAGAGTCTAGGACCGGAGGCACGGCTGCTAAGGTTGGAGCTGACATCAGAACCGCCATCTTTTAATTAATCGGTATCTTATGGCATGATCTGGTGAGAGTCTGAAGGCTAAAGGACGCTGAAGAAGAGTTCATTTTCTCCCCATTCTTTTTTTGGGCCTTGGAAGTCCTAACCAGGGAACCAAGTGCTAATTGAATTGGCACTCTCCACAGCGCGCAGAGCCCATTTTATTATTATTATTATTATTGTTGTTGTTGCTATCTGGTTCATTTATTACTCTTTTCCCCTTAAAATGATGATGGTTCACATCGGATGTACCTGAAGATTTCCTCTTTCTCCCATGGTTTGCCCCTTTTTTGACTGTTTCCCCTGTAATAATAGTTATAACGACGCTAACACCTAGGCACATACTACATAGTTACAGAATCCTTACTCTGTCTGGGCTTGCTATTATTATTATTATTATTATTATTATTATTATGATTTTTGTTTCTACAGCTCGGGCTGCTTTTACCCTGTTTACCTCCCTTCGTTATTTGTCTCTCATAACTCTATGCCATCGTTATTTATGGCATGGTAGGTATTTTGTATCTCTGGCAGGATCGCCTTAGAATCAGTTGGTTTTTATTGTACTTTGTATAACCTCCTCGAGGTTGATGGGGAAAAGCATATCAAAGCTTGATTACATTCTCAATAATTCTTCAGCGACAACTACTGCTTTTTTTCTTTCTACTATTATTATTATTATTTATTGCCCCTTCTCCAAACAACCCCCTTTTTTTCCTTTTTGAGGCTTTTTTTTTCTTTCTTGACCATACGACAACAACTTCCAAACTACTGTCTTTTAGATTTCATTTCTCTTCACCCACTGTCATTGACGCTTATCCCCTTCCAGAGTCACTGCCAGAGAGCTGCCTCTCTTGGGACGCCATTCGAGTCCCATCCTCGTCTTCCTGCCATCCCTCATACTACCTAACTACACCTCTTGACGGGCCCTTAACTCTTCATATTTACTTATTTATTTTTATTCATCATTGTTATCGCTATTTACTATTATCATTGCTATTCTGTTTCTTCTGCCATTTTCTCTCTTCACCCCGATTTGCACCTCTCCATTCTATTGGCGCCGCGGCATTCTGGCTGCGAACCCCCTAAACTCCACCAGCCAACTAAAACATCTCAAGGTTTGTTCTGTCTCCTTTCCACCAACCCCCGTCCATGCACATTCCAATTGACCACTGGGATCTCTTCTAGACACGTCTCCATTGGGGCTTCTTTCGTTTCGCCCTGTGACCTCTCTAGATTTGATTTCTTCTCTCTCTCCTTCTTGTCTTTCTCTTTTGCTCGAATTTGACTCCATCTTCTTTCTCTTCTCTCTTCTTGCTCTCCTGTTTTCCGATCTCCCGCTTCCCTTTTTTTCGGGGGTGACCTCTAAACCCATAGTTCTTAATATCCTTTCTGTTTCTATTTTCTTTTTCTTCTATTTTCTTTCTTTCTTTATTTGCTTCTCCAGCCTTCCGACGAGTCGGTTCTTCTTTGTCCTTCCTCTCGTTGATCTTGGTCGTTCGAATTCGCTTCGATCTCCCCTACCGTTCTCTCGTTCTAGCCCAGGAGACGATCGTGTCCCGTTCACTTGCTCTACTCGCCATGCAAACCTCCGATGCCTCTAACATTCCAAGTCGCCTGATTCCCTCGAAGTTTTCTCACCTAAACGCGGATAGTACTGGTTTTTCCCACGGAGCATACAATTTGAACAATCTCCCTTTGCAAGGATTTTCGGACCGGAATCCTCGACGGGCGAACATACCTGCCATCAACACAACTGCCACTCCAAGCTCCGATAATATGGCGAGTTCGGGCACGGCATTCGATATGAACTTCACACCTCTCCTTCCTTCCCAGCTGCTCCTCGGTAGTCCGTTCCAACCCGGGACTCCTTCTGCATTCGCCTCCCCTCAGTTCACCAACTTCGGCGGGTTCTCCCAAAACGCGTCCGCACAGGCTCCCCAGAACCAATTAGGCAGCCCAACACAGGTCTCGCAGAATGCTGGTCTCTACTCGAGCATGATGTCGGCGGATGCTTTGGGCAACTCTCAGTTGCTGGGTGGTCCTCAGTCCCCCGTTGGTGGTTTGGGAGGGTTGGGCAATGCAGCATTTGGAAGTCCTGTCGCGTCCGTCAACCCCGGTCTTCTCTCGGGCACAAGTAGAACTGTATACCTTGGAAATATTCCCGCAGAGACTCCTGCGGAGGAAATCCTGAACCATGTTCGCAGTGGCCAGATTGAGTCGGTGCGCTTGCTGCCGGATAAGAACTGTGCCTTCATCTCGTTTTTAGACAGCAATTCCGCTACCCATTTTCATTCAGATGCTATCCTCAAAAAGCTAGCTATTAAGGGAAATGACATCAAGGTAGGCTGGGGTAAGCCATCTCAGGTACCAACCTCAGTAGCTTTGGCCGTCCAGCAGTCCGGTGCATCCCGAAATGTATACCTGGGAAACCTACCAGAGGAGATGACGGAAGATGAGCTGCGGGACGAATTGGGGAAATTTGGTCCAATTGATACCGTCAAGATTGTCAAAGAGAAGGCAATTGGCTTTGTTCATTTTCTGTCTGTCACCAATGCTATGAAAGCCGTCTCTCAGTTACCTCAGGAGGCCAAATGGCAAGCCCCTAAGCGTGTGTTCTACGGCAAAGATCGATGTGCTTATGTCTCAAAGACACAGCAACAGAATGCCGCTCAATTCCTCGGAATTGCTCCAGGATATGCCCACATTCTGAACTCAGCAGATCGCGATCTGATTACCAATGCCCTTGCACAACAGTCCGTGGCGGCAGCAGCAGTAGCTACGTCAGCAGGTGGCGTCAACAATTTGGGTAATAGGACCATCTATCTCGGCAACATTCATCCAGAGACCACTATCGAAGAGATTTGCAATGTCGTTCGTGGAGGCCTTCTGCACCATATCCGCTATATCCCTGACAAGCACATCTGTTTTGTCACCTTCATTGACCCCACATCGGCTGCTTCTTTCTATGCTCTAAGTAACCTACAAGGACTCATGATTCACAATAGACGGCTGAAAATAGGCTGGGGCAAACACTCCGGTCCCCTTCCCCCTGCCATTGCCCTCGCCGTGAGCGGTGGCGCTTCCCGCAACGTGTATGTGGGTAATCTGGACGAGTCCTGGGCTGAAGAACGCCTGCGCCAAGACTTTTCTGAGTACGGGGAGATCGAACTAGTGAACACGCTGAGGGAGAAGAGCTGCGCCTTTGTCAACTTCACCAACATCGCCAACGCTATCAAAGCTATTGAAGGCATGCGAAACCGCGAGGAGTATCGGCGATTCAAAATCAACTTCGGTAAAGACCGCTGTGGAAACCCACCCCGTCAAACAGGCAATGGTGGTCAGCAGAACCGGAACGGAGGTGGCATTGAAGGACCTCAATCCCCTTCTCCTGCGCTCAACGGCTTCCAGAGTTTAAGCCAATCTGGCTCCCAGTCTAGCCCAACTCGTCCTGCGCTATCTCCGGCTCCGGGCTCTACCGGATCCCAGAACGGCCACCAAAATCGGCACCCTCTGCAGGCTGTATCATCTCCGTCCGGAATTTTAAATACAGGTGCCAACAACCCGTTGACCATGTATCTTAACCAGATGTCCGCCCAACAGGCTCAGGAACAAGAGAACCGGTTAAATGATCCCATTGCCCTGGCAGCCTTACAATCCCAGCCTCAACCCTCCCAGCAGCAGTCGCTTTACAACGCCACAAGCACGAGTGAGCTCGCGAATGGAAGTATCGAGGCTCCGTTGCATCAACACAAGCCATCTACAAATGGGTTCCTGAATGTTACCAACGGCTCCACTGGCCATGGCCACCATGCCACAGCCAGTACTAGCAGCTTGAGCGTACCCCGGGCGCAACATTCTCGGGCTGTGAGTTTGCCGTCATTTTCTCAGGAGCCATTTGGTCCTATGTCAAGCCAGCTCGGACCTGGTCGTTCGGGAGTGACTCACCAAGCCCAAAGCAGCTTCTCTAGCTTTACGTCTGCCCTTGGTGGACTTAACCACAGCGGTTTTGGATTGGCTATCCAGAGCGAAAATTCATTGCCCGGTTGGGCTGAGGAAGAGATTGGAGCGAAATAAATCCATTCTATCCTATCAAGCATTTATTCCATTCCTTCAATTCTCTGTCTTGGTTGCACTTGTTTTCTTTTCTTTTCTTCTTTTTCTTCTTCTTCTTTCTTTCCCCTCCATACTATGGTTGAGTGTTTTTGCATTTTGGTTATCATCTGAAATGTTACCTTCTGATTCTTTTCTATGTATTGGCTTCATTTTTTTTTACATTTGGTTTCTCTCTTTTCCATTCTTTTTATGTCTAAATTTTGTTCTTGACCAAACCCCTTAATAAGTTTTTAATTTCCCTTTCTTATACCATTCACATGTATTGCTAGCTGGATATGATATTTTCTCTGTTTCACTTCTCTGTTTTCTCTTTTGCTTCCTTTGACTTTTGTTTTTATTAGTTTTGTTTTTTTTTTTTTTTTAGTTGGCTACGAAGGTGGGTGAGATCTTGGCTATACCCCAGACCGGTTTGGCTCTGGTCTTTGTTTTATGTGTCAGTCTTCTTATTTGCATTTGTGACGCCATTTACAGGGAATTAATCCAAAGAGACATAGCGCTCCTGTGTCATCATGGATGATGGGCAGGAGGTCATCGTGGTTGGTGGTGATAGTTCAGGATAATGATGGCTGTAAAGAGTCTGCAAGAAATATGGGCAAGAAAGGTAGAAGAGAAGCAGAAAAGCAAATATCAACGATATACCTCTGGTTCAAGCATATGTGCTGGATATGACTTGGGGGCGATCCATGTAAAATAACCTCTAGGTAGCTACTAATAGCGAACCCAAATAATGAAGTACGTCCGCACTCTCTTTTAAGTTGTAAGGTACCTCCTTGTACTCATAGGTATACTTGGTAGTGGTTGGTTTCTGTTTTCCGGGCGGCGTGTGCTTAGTCAGCAGGAGCTACACGAATGCGGTATAGTGTGGAGTCCGCTCCGGGCATATTTTGGTCGCCATGTGAGAACTTGCTTGATCACCATCAACGCCATCAACATCATCCATCGTCTTCTCTTCTCCCTCTCTACTGTCCTGACATCTCCCTATTTATTCTACTCCAGTCTAGAGGAAGCTTCCCACTTGACACATCATCATGAGCCTGCCTCCTGAACAAATCAACATCAAACGACGCCGGGAAGAGGAGCCAGTAGATACATTATGTAAGACCTTTTCTGCAGCTTCCTCCCTCGATTCCCACTGTGTCAAAAAGTATGTAGCTAATATGAGCTACAGATATCCAGTCTGAGTTGCACCAGACAAAGCGTCGATTTACCGACTTTGTTTTTCAGAGGGTCACCATCAGTGCCACTCATGCCCTTAAAAGCGGCTCACAGAGTCCTTCGCCCTTAACAGCGGCGCAAAGGGCCGTGCGAAGCCCGCGCTCCGTGAGTAGTATTCATTTGCCCAAAACCACCAACGCCAGCAATGGAGGGGTTCCTCTGGTCAGAGCCACGTCTCCGGGAGCCGAACTGCGTGAGGAAAGACGAGTTGCGGCCGTCCGTAAGGAAGCTGAGGAGAGACTTAAGAGAGCCTTGCATTCTTCACCGACGCCACCGAAGTCGGAAATGGAGAAAGCTACGGCTGCGACCCCGAAGAGCGGTGAAGAACCCGGTAGTGGAGTGCCTGCGACATCTACGTCCGGTGCGCGGGACAGCGCCACCCCCTCCTCTCCTGGACTTGCATCCTCGATACGTCGGTTTCAGATCTCCCGATCTAGCACGCCATTGAGCCCGCTCCGCAGTACGGGTGGCGGTGTCCAGAAGCGGAGGGGGGATGGTGCCGTTGCAGTTCTGGTGGAGAAACTGCGCCGTGAGCCCCATTCACGGCAAGCGTCCAAGGTTGCGGGTGCTGTTGCAGGGAGAGTGGAGGATGCTGCCCTGAGCTCCACGCTAGGTGACGATAACCTCATAGCTCAGGAAACGACTCGTCCGCGAAAGAGGCCCATAGTGAACCAGGCAGAGAAGAAATGGCGAGAAGAGCGCCAGGGGGCGATCTCTGCTGCCAAGGAGCACATCACACAAGTACTTGAGAAGGAAGCACAGGCTCATCACCAACGCAACTGGGAGGAAGAGTCGGAGCGGCTGGCGCGAGAGCTCGAGCAGATTGCTCTGGAGCTTGATCAAGAAATGGAGGTGGAACAAACAGAAACGAAGCAATATCCGCAGTCTCCTGTAACGGGTCGCATGGGCATGCCCAAGCCTGAGTTGAAATACCAACCGCGCACTCCTAATAAACCTCGAGCAGCTGCATTGCCATCTGCAGAAGTAACGCAAGGAGAAGATTTTGAGCCTACTACCGCCACGGAGCAGGAAGGCAGCGACAGTGATGAGGAATATGTCTACGATACGTACATCCGCCGACCTCTGCCGGATAGGGGACTACCAACGGATCCACTCGCCGATCTTGAATTGGACCAGGAAGCGTGGCTCCGACATCATGGGATCGACAGCGCACGCCAAGATGTCGGAGTTATTGTGATCACTCCAGAGGATGAGATGTACTGGGAAGATTTCGTCGAGGAAGATGAAGACGAGGATCGATGGGATAGTGAGGACGGGGATTCGAATGGTAAGCCACCAATAACAAATGTTTTATCGCGCTCCTGCACCTCATGAAAACGTAAATAAAAAGAAAAAAGAAGAAAACGCAGGATGCAGGATGCAGATGCAAGCAAACTAACGGTCATCTTCTCAGCCGAAAATAATCCCGCGAATGATTATCCAGACGAAGATCTGTCGTGGGACGACGAAGAGGACGATCCGGCAGCGATTTACAGAAAGTATCGACCCCACGCGGGCTCCGACGACGAGGAAATCGACTGGAATGATTCCGGCAGTGACGGGGTTGACAATGGCAGACTTGGAAGTAGATTTGGAGCCCGGCCACACGTGGAGTCCGACGAAGACACTTGGTAGGCCAGGGGCCCTAACCCGGGTGGCTGCATTTGCAGAATTTCTCCCTATAGTAGTATCTCAAGATCGCCCTTCGAGACAATCAGGCAAGCTTTCACTCCGGCTAGGACGGGTACAGTCTTCCGTGCGGCACTTTATCGGGGGCAAGCAGGATAGCAAACAGGCAATCGTCTGCATGTTTTGTGGATGACCTTGTTGTTGTGTTTTACTCGTTACACCGCAAGATCTCATGCATGTCGATATCTACAGAATCAGGTTGCAGCAAGTGAGCAAAGGCTTTTTTTCCATGTTCACAAAAGTCGAGTGTCAAACGAAGTCCTGGCTTAACCTACAGCCCTTCAATCTACACAAAGATCTCACCAGCCACCCCCTCCCAACTCCCAAAAAACAGGTTCCAAAAAATGAGAAAAAAGATTGAAGGCCGACACATCAGACTAACTGTCCTTCAGTCAGCCATCATCCAGGACTGTCATCATTCATAGTCAATGCGGGGGTCGAGAAATAAGAGAGCTTCCATTCGATTAGAATTCAGCATTATTCGTATCCCCCTCTCAGGCCACCCGTCAACCTTACTCAAGTGATCAAAGCAACCGTAGAAGAAATCCTATTCCATTTATCACGTTCATCCTGTATAACCACAATAACAACACCTCGTACTTACTCCAGATATGTAAAACCCCCTCATTCGTAATCTCGAATATCCTTTCCTTCCACACAAGAAAGCAAGAAAGAAGGTCTACAGACTGCAGATACAGATGGGCCTTTTTATTCGCCTTAATGCAGTGTGTGTATATGTATATGTGTGTGGGGGGACCCCAGGTTCACGAATAAGAGATACACAGTCAAAGAGCAAGAAAAGGCTAATTCCTGCTAAGTTTCTTTTTTGACTTTTTTCCTTTCTTGTCTCGTTAATAAGTCCAAGTCATAAGTTACCTACTACGTATGGAGCACAGTCGGGATTTGAATCCTTTGATCCGCAGTTCCGCACGGGTTTTCTGCAGAGAATTTTATGTTTGAAGGATTCCTGAAGGTTTTTCTTTTTTTTTTCCCTTTTCCTTTCCCTTTTTAAAAGGAGGGGGGCGTACGAGTGTAGTTTAGCTTACGCGTCGAGATGGCCAGCCCGGGGGCGCAGTTTCGTTTGCGTTTGCATTTATGTAGTTCTACCGTTCTACTAGTAGTAGTTGATGGTAGTATGTACTGTGCGATACTTACGCAGGAATAGCTTGATGGTGGGGGTATCCGGGAATGAAGAGAAGAAAAGAATGCTTTGATTTGATAATCCTACCAAGTGGAACGTCGAAGTTAGCAGTAGCAGCAGCAGCAGTAGTAATAGTCCAGACTCCAGAGTCCGTATAAGGCCGTAATATATAGATATAAATATCGTACGATACTGTACCATACCCCCCCAATGAAATCTAGTTACTCCCTCCCGCACTCGAGATCAACAACAACAACAACAACAACAGCAGCGACAACAACATGGATCTCTAGGTAAGTGCCTAGATACTCTTGAAATACTACTTCTCACTATTCAGTAGTGACTTCTCTATCCATTGTACTATCTATTCCATTCAACCCCGTTCCCAAGACCTCTAACACAAACACAGCGCCGGACGTATTTCATTACTTATACTTCAGCTGTAACTATATATTAAAGTAGAATCCTACCTCTCTTCTATAACGTATATATCTAGGATCCGATATGGTAGTCAGGATATTTGCACCCCCTTCTCCTCTAGACCTAGGAACATATAAAATGGAACATTATCCATCCTTCAGTTCTTTTACCAAGTATGTTCCCAATGTAGTCGGCCGGTAGGCCAGTCACAGTCTCTCAGGGAGGGCTGGAAGTGTCACGTGATGAGGATGGTTGCCTATGAGTAGTTAAGGCCTTGGTATTTAGAAGTTGGCTTTATGGGTTATTTGCATAGTTTTTCTTTCCTTTCCTTTTCTTTTTACTTGGCGAGAGATTCGGGCTGGGTATTATACCGATTTTTCCGGTCTACACTTGTGTGTGTACTGTATACGATAGGGAGAAAGGAGGAAGAGGTATGACGATGTACGGTAGTAGGACCCAGTTTATTTCGGATGAAAGTCTCACGAGTTGATACCCAAACCCAGATGCATGCTAAGAACCCAGAAAGCCTCCCAATGGTAGCATGCCAGAACGTGATAGGACTAAAAAGAAGAATAAAAAGGGAAAATGAGGATAATAAGTAGGAAAAAAAGGAAAAAAAGAAAAAGGATAAAACGATTAGCGTTTCCATATTCCCAGAATAGAATGCGTATGGATAGAAAGAAAAAGAAGTCATAGAGGTATCTTGGTGTTGTGTTCGGCCGTCAGATTGGGTTTAAGTGATTTTGGTATCGGATGAAAAAGAACCCATCGGATGGTCGAAGAGGAATCAGAAACGAGAGTATGGGGATTTGAGGAGAAAAAGAGAGAGAGAAGTTTTATCATTGAATCTGTTGGTTCATGACTTCTTCCTTGTTCTCGCGCATCCACGGATACCACACTCCCATCCATTCTACCACGCCAAATCGTGGAGATGCCGAGTCGACTAGACTGGAGCCGTCGCGGAGGAACTCGCCATCGCGCATACGGCGCTGTTCACGAAGAGTCGGACACTTCTTCTCCTTGATGAATCGGTAGAATTTGCACTGTATCCCTTGGAACCCGCGTCGTTGGCGGCTGGGGAATTGGCGGTTGAAGCTCTCTCGCACTTCTTTCCATTCCTGACACAGGTCGACCCGGTGGTACCAGATGAAATACATCTCCTCTTCCTCGTATTTCGGTCGAGGAGGTCGTCGTCGCTCTGGGGCATTGCTCGAGCTACTGGAGACGGAATCGTATCGATCTCGCGAGTAAGCGTCTGGGGAAGACTCTGTGGAACGGGGCCGATATGGCATGAATGCCTGGTCTTGTGATGGTGCTCTGCTTTCTCTGTAGGGGTGGTGGTTCTCGGAGAAGCTGTAGTAGTACTGGTTGGGACTGGGTGGGTAGAGAGGCGAATATTGAGGAGTGGGATGGCCATAGTGTATATGGGAACCAGGTTTCTCGACCTCTGCCGAGGGATTCAGCAGAGCATCGATTGCGATTCGACTCTGGCGCGAAGAAGGCATGTAGCTGGACTCCATCATGAGGGGCAATCAAGTGTGTGCAAATGTTGCTCTTCAGTTTGATGAAGTTTTTGTGTGTAGATTGGAATAGTAGGTAGCAGGCTGGAAAGCCGTGTTATTTGATACTTGAGTGAATGTAATGTGAACAGTAAATGTAGAGGAGGGGCGGTGGTGGTAGTACTAGCAGTAGTAGGAGCAGTAGTAGTAGTAGGCAAGTAGTAACCTTTCTTCTCTCTCTCGACAGAGTATGGAGAGGATGAAGGAAGAAAGGAAAGAAAGAAGAAGAAGAAGAAGAAGAAGAAGAAGAAGAAGAAGAAGAAGAAGAAGAAGACACAAATAAAAAGCAAGGAAAGCCGGAGATGTTGGATTTCAAGCGTTCTTAACAAGTTATGGTGGCCTCAGGAAGGAAAGCGGAATCTGATTGTCTGGAGTACTTTCTCAGCCACCATGCAAACAAGGCGCTTCGAGTCAACTTGGAAGAATGGAATGGTTCAGATTGAAGGGAGACGAGCGCGTTAAAGAATGCCAATTAATTTCTGGAGATTTCCGTTCTTGACCATCGCCAACAGCACACGAGTCTTCCGGTTGGATTCTCAAGAGAGGGTTATGCCGGACCAGGGTCTCGTTAGTTATGTCGAACCCATGCAGCGTACCGAATCCTTGGATCACGTTAACCTGTAATAGAGACCGACGGAGACTGCGCCCCCTGTTGTTTCTATGGCGTGTTCAATGTTCTCCGTTCTGATGTGCAGCGTCTGCGGCAACGATACTCTTGGAGATGGCGGTTGGAGAGAGGGGAAGAACGAGGTATTGATAGTGCGCCTAAAGCGTTTCGCCTATCCTTCTTCCTCTTTACTTTGGGCAATGAGAAGTAGGAAAGAGGATGGAGGAGGAAAAGAGGGAGGAAGAATGGATGATAATAATAATAATAATAAGAATAATAATATAATAATAATAATAATAATACAGGGTAATAAGAGGAGAGATAGAATAGTTCCAAGAAAATGCAAAATGGCGCAAAGGGTTTTTTGGGAACTTGACTTGTATGCAAGGATATCGTCTCGAAGGTTTATTTGCCACTGCTGTTTTTCCACGAGAAGAAGGATATTCAGATATTGAACAGGCAGAGCATGAGAAGCAAGTCTTAAGAGCAAGTGGAGATGCAAAAGGGTCGCATTGGCAGACAGCCTGGTAGCAGCAGTAGAGACGAAATAAAATAAAAGAGAAATTAAAAATATAATAATAATAATAATAATATTATTACAGAGTATTATAATAAAAATAAAAAATGTAAATAATAATAAAAAAAGGGCATTTAGATTTAACACGGATTTACTTGGGTGTCGGATTGGGGTAATCTATTTGGTTTCAATTTTCACAGATGCTGTACAGAGTAATTTTCCCTTGGCTTTGCTTGGGACATTCTAAACCTGAGCAGTAGAATATAGTCTCCTACTACAAGGTAGCATACGAATCTACGAACCATGGCTATCCAATTCGATCTACGGAGTACACAGAGCAGAAGAAATGGCAAGGCTAGTCCAGTATAGCTTCTGGATGACAGAAGGATCGCTCTGAATTCAGGAACTGTAACAAAGAAGACATACAAGATTCACTCGGTTCCAAGGCTGATCTGGAAACGGCCTCAAAATGGGACCAAAACGCAGCAGGCAATCTTGTCGTCGTCAGGCAAAGACGATCCCCCCAGTTTCTGTTGGAAGCAGGATTGAACAAGCTATCAAACACTGGGCAATTGGCCACGCGAGAGAAATCCGAAGAGAGAAAACAGATTGGAAAGGAAGCTAAGGAAAGCAAAGAGAGGGAAAGAGGTTGAATCGGATGGGGGAAAAGTAAAGGAAAGAAAAGAAAAGAATTGGACTGACTGGTGATCCATGATCAGAGATCACAAAGAACCAAACCCAGACTTTGATATTCGGATCAGACTCCGGATGTTACTATGTATTATTCGGAGGGTCTGGCTAGGAATTACAAATACCTGGTGGGTAAAGCAGGTATAGAGCATTCAATGCCAAATTAGACCTTCGTTTGTTATATGACACATTATTGGCATGTCCAAACATCTTCTAGTTGGCCAGGGGTCATATTCCGTACGACTGTCACTCTTTCCTAGGTATGCGCCTTACTCAGGGCTAGATGTATGTATGTAGGTATGAATATTCGTTCATTTATACTCCTGTCTCCGTACATAACTCTACCTGCCACTCTAGTAGTATGAAAATCCAGAGCTGCAAGGGTGTCTTTTCTGCTCCAGTAGCATTCCTTTCTACGCCAGAATGCCATCAACTTCACACCTACCTCCTATACATAGGTACCTGCACAGTAGGTAATCAATGATGATCCTATTCCAATGTTTACTCTGACTTTCTAGTCAAGCGAGTCCATTATTCCCATGTATTTGTAACGCAGTATTATCCAAGAAGAAAAACAACCGTAGGTAATATCGTACACAGTATAGACACGCGCCGCATGCAGCCCTGCCACTGCATGAGGAGAAGATTCGGGATCCCGGAGCCTGATAGGTGGCTCCATGGCTGCAAGACGGGTCGACCGAAACGAAGCATTCATTAATGTAACAATATATATAATATAATAATAATAATAATAAATAATGATAAATGATAAATGGAAAAAAAGTTGGCTTGCTGGCGGGAACATCGGATGACGCCCAGGACAGAGAGTAGACTCTAGTCATCAGTTAGTGGATTCAGAAGGGACGTCTTCACCCAGAGATGTGGAGCTGTGGGAGGCTTTTTAGTCCCATGTCCGGTTCCAGCACCTAAATTAAATCACTATCTCTGGAGATTCTACCGAGTCTCGACCCTCGACGCATCCATCCCACGGCCATGGTGAAGAAATCAATCCTTTGTTTATTATTATGATTTTCATTTTCAATTAATCTGGCTAAGTTTAATTAATCTGACAACCCACTCCTAGGAGTAAACATGATGATGCTTTAGCCTCTAGGCATCCACATTGCATTCTACAATAGGAAATTGGCATACTATATATGGATTTAGTACGGACGGAGTACGAGTAAATACCGAGGAGAGAGAGAAAGAAAATAAATCATCGAATTACGGAAAGGGGTGGGAGGGGGATGATGACATGGCGTTCGTCGGTGGGAGATGAAGAAGATCCGATTCTGAAGTAAGGTCAATCATTCAGACCCGCTGGTCCATGAAGAAATCTTTCGACTTCCACATTCAACGAAGAAGTGGAAAAAAAGAAAAAAAGCAAAGTAAACAAGGACGTAAAAACGGAGACGAGAGGATTGTACAGGCCTCCCGGTTTCAACTGCTCATCCCTATTCTTGGTTATACTCAGAGTACGAGAAGAGGAGAGGGGGCTGGAAAGGAAAAACCAACAGAAGTAAGAAATAAGCTGCGTCTATTGGGCGCGGAAAGACACCTCCAACAGCCCAACCTGCAGTGGGTTTGCTAGTGTACCGTTCTGCCGGGACGCCGCAGCAAATGAGAGCGAGGCACAGAATGCTGGCGAGCTCATCTGGTCTCAGATTGCACAGGGCCTGACAGTCAAGCGGGAGACACGATGTGTGTGGGTCTGGGCCTTAGAATGGGGCTAAGTGCTTGCTATTGGCTCAAATCTGTTGTTCTCAGCTATTATTATTTTTTTTCCCTATTATTAATGATCATGTTATTCATTAGGTACTGTTACTTGGTATTATTCTTACAGAGCCTTTCCTCTTATTCTTTCCGTTTTTATTTTTGTTTTCCCGGGGGGGAAACAATAAACCTTGATTTTCTGCACAAAACGGCCATGTTTTACTGATAGTATTACTAGCATTATTAAAATTATAAATAATCTATGAGGAACCACACTATGCAGTTCAGATAACAATCTGCAGAGCCTGCCAACTCATCTTTGCAGCGGTGACACAATCCTAGCTTTTACTCATTTCAGACGACGCATTACTGCGGAGCAGTGGGCTTCGTAGTATTTTCCATCCACCTTCTTCTCATCCCCTCTCCACGGCCCTCATCCTATGAGTTCATCTACCAGGGCCCCTCCCGCAAAGATCTTCTATCTCAGTGTCTTGGTACTCTGTATGTATGTGGACCGTTACGGAGGTTTCAAACCATTACTCGAGCTCACCATCATCCTTTTTTCCCCTTCCCTCGCCACATCTTGCCTGATTTATCTTTATTTAGAGAGCGTACTTGTCCATCCCGGCATAGACAATAGTCGCATCCTGCCATTATTATTGATTACACTAATCAAATATTCGGGGAGTGATCCTTCGCCAATAATGTACTCTTTTGTATCTACTCCGGGGCACAGAGTAGGTTCAAGTTCAGGTTCAGGTTCTTCGCAATTACCTAGGTAGTAAATGACTCGGAGTGAGCCAGTTAGAGTCGGACTCATATATACTCTTAGAACTCCATATTTTAACTTGTCAATTATAATACCTGCCGGAATACCAGCCCTCGCGCGCCCCCCTCTTCTCCCCGGTATTAATTAATTAAGGTCGGGTCAAGAACCTAAATCGCTTTCGTACTAGCGCTGCCGATTGATCCTGTCAAGTCCTAAGAGAATTATCAATTCCTGATGATGCATATGATGATCAGAACCAGATTTGAGACGGAGTACCTACCTACATCCATACATACTATGTAGGTCGGTAGCACCGAGGTATGGAGGAGGCGAAGGAAAGCATCAAGTGAAGATCGGGCACTGCGGGATGGACTTGTTTTTTTTTTTCATTTTATTTTATTTTCCTCCTTCATAATAATCACTTACATAATTACCTGGTACTTACATACATAAGCTCTGTCTCAGTTGCGTTGACCAACGTTTGTAGAGGATCGATCTCCCAAGGTTCAGAGAAAGAAAGGTGGCCTGCCGACACATGCATATATCAAGCTTTAAGGGCAGAAATAGGAAACGACCCAGTATAATTGCTGCGAAGATCTTAGATGTGTCTTCCGGCTTGCATTTCCAACACATCCTGTGGACGGGGTATGTGTGCTGCAAGGAAGCGTGCCACTATAGACCTGGTATATACTCTACATAAACTACCAGTAATCTCGGTATGTCATCCGTACGGGGATATTTTGTATTTTACTGGTACCTGAATCCTACCTCCGCAGAGGAACCACAAGAGTCTTCAAGAGTTAAAAAAAAAAGAAAACAAAGAGAAGAGAAGAAAATAAATTCTCTGCTAAAGTAACAGTTGAAAGATTAGTGATGAAACAGAGCCAAAGCCTCAATAATAATACATCATTCTTCTCCACAAAGGCATTTGTCACACCGATTATCTCCGGACTTTACTCCGGAGTAATCTGTAATCATAGTGGAGGAACAACATAGTAGCGTCCTGGCGTACCTAACTTTCTTCAACCGTGGAGGAGCTGACGAAAAGTTGATTGGATTAACTTTGGACTAAAGAGCTAGAATCATGTCATTATTTGCGACTTGCAAGACTTTTCCCACTTCTTGGCTTGTCATCTGCAGACTGCAGCGCATCCTAGTTGCAGAACCTACCCAGATAGGTGTCCTTTTTTACTTCTAATTTGATATTCATGATGCTTCTCATCATCGTAGCATCATAACGAAGATCCTTACTCCTTGTATATCTGGTGGTAGTATGTACGCAGAATAGCCGCTTATCTGAGATGAGGATCGGAGAACAAAGGAACGAACAAGGTGGGATTAAAACAATCCAGCCCACACCCTCAATTACCACCTTTTACCAGGTACGACGCTTGCAGCAGGCCTTCCAGTCTACGCCCGAGGGGGGAACAGAAAAGTCGAGCTCGGACTCGGAGTTGACACAGGGCAGAAAGGTCGTCTCCACTAAACAGCGCTTAACCATCGCCAGGATAACTTATTGGTTGTGGATCAGCACCCCCCCCTTGAGAATTTGCGGCACAGTCAAAATGCGCAAGCTTTGGTTCTTTTGGGATTATCCAGAGCAAGGAAGACGACGAAAAAGGGTTCCGGTCGGCTAAAGCATTTATTGCGAATTTGTGATTGGAGATAGGCGACAGGCGACACCGTCCAGCCTACACAGGAGTAGGTAACTTTGGATTCTCTCGACAACCGCCCCAACCTTTCCCTGCGAATAAAAAGAAAAAAGGTCCGATCGTTAGTTGCAGGAAGGTAAGTGAGTACAAGGGAGTAGTTCAGCGCAAAACTGCCAAAAGTGGTACTGTCTGCTATGCTCCAGTAATGCTAGGTATATTTCTACTCCATACTTTTCCCCCATGCCGACACGACTCGCTCTCCAGGCTCCATCTGACAGCCAGACTTCTCCCTTCATTCCAGCCCACATACCATGGCTTCTGTCATATTGGTGATTCTCCGAGGAAATAACAGCCTGAGCCTCTCGGAAAGGGGCGCGGTACTCCGTAGATAGTTAGTACTCCGTAGTAGAACATGATCATCCGCCTGCGTCTGTCTGTATGTCTGTATGTAGATCCCATCTTTTTCCGACAGTTTTAGGGGATGGGGATTCTTCATGCTGTGGCTTTGCTGCCTCCTAGCGTATGAACGATCCTCGAAACTAGTAGTGGAGGTACAAACTCGGAGTTGGCAAATAGAGTATTTAAAAATATAATTAATGGTTATGCACTGTATTTTTAAAATTACAGGAAATTATACCTTTTTGTTTTCATGACTGTAGCATTAATCATGTGATTATGCTCTGTCATTATTTCTTTTCAAAAAGGTGGCTGCTATTCTAATACATATCTATTTTACTTACGATTCTACTACAGTACATCCTACTTTTGTCTTATATTATATTACTTTACTTTAAATATATTAATATAAAGAATATAGTAATGACATACTAAAATATACTAAAAATTTAGTCTCGAATGTGTATCCGGAAATTCTCGATGCGTTTCTATCAATAAGTCGAATAGCTAGTTAATGCTACTCTGTAAAATACTAAACAGCCTCGAAGACCGGAGCTAGTTCCAACCTCTAACCCAGGGCTATCAATGCAAACTACTGGTAGGCGTGTTCTTTCAAGTTCCATTTCTCCTCATCGCCCACGCGTACCCGCAGTTCGATTCGGTCACGTGAGCGCTATCTGTGAGCATTTCATCACTACAGTATTCGAGTAGTAGTACTTGTTATTAGTATTTAATTAATATTATAGCTGTTATTATTATCATTATATTATTATTTTATTATTGTCACTATTATTCCTTCTACTATTAGAATGATTCTCAGGATTGTGCCTTACTCTGTACGATTGATGCAGGTGTGACTTGACAATGCGTGCCCTGACTCGTTCCAGCAGTTCCCAGAATAAATGGAGATTAAGTTACCATTATTATTTGCCATTTTCACGATTCGCAGAGTCATACAGGTATGATTGGCTAGTAGTAGAATGCGGTAAGTACCTAGTTATCTAGGTAGTATCTACTACTCGATTCTTTTTCCGGCTGCTGTCGCAGAGCCACAGTAGTCACAGACAGACCCAGAGAGTCTCACGACTCACGACTCACGACTCAAGACACGAGTCGTGGCTCACGAGTACGTAACGTACAGCAGTAGTCTTCAAGGTTTAGTGTTCCAGAACACATTTAGGGTGCCTTTAGTGGGGATCCATCCCCATCTTGCCATTAGACGGCCTTCCATATGTACCTAGGTACCTAGGACGCTGGGGACTGGATATAATTGGACAAGCCGTTCGGTTTTGAGGATTTCATTGTGAGGCGCTATGAGCCGACTATTTCCGGATTTCGTACTTTTGTCTTTGCGACCAAAGCAGGAGATTAATGGGCTGTCTCCGCTGGCGTCCGCAGTTCCAGGACGTGATAGTTACTGTGTCCTCTGGGTCAGGCTTTACCTAGGCAGTGGTGTACTGTGGTATATTGTTCTGGGTGTGAAGTCTCCGAGTACTTCGGGTCCGACTAGTCCAAGTCCAGACTGAGTTTAAGGAAGGGCGAGAAAGCTAAATTAATGAAAGATGCAAGCTGGTTGCCCAATGCTATCTCTTTCTGGGAACTCTGGATGTTTTTCCCCCCCTTACGACTCCTGTGGTACTGTGGTGCCAGCTCGGGGACTCCGTTGAGTTCTAGTACATACTACGTGCTACATAGTTAAGTGGTAGCAATGTACTCTGTATGACTCGGATTCATGATACAAAAAATTCAAGGTTTCTATGAATCGTATTTTCACTTCCGGAACAATCGTTTCCGGAACAATACCTACTCGCTACTGGACTGAAAATAATTATCAAAAGAATAATAATAATAATAATAATAATAATAATAATAATAATAATAGCAATCAATAAAAGAAATTCTCTGTTGTACCTTGTCTGACTCGAGCGGACGGGGAGATCCCGCCAAGTTACTACTCAGTATGGCGCAGTCGTAGCAGCCATGTCACAACTTTCACAGCTCTCGAACTGTCGCTCATCTATGAGGATATGCAGGATATGCAGGATATATCGATCGTCGACCGCTTATCGAATTTCCAACGGCGTTGCAGCGGCCTCCCGGTGAGCATGCAACTATCCTTGCCTTTCTTTCTTTCTCTCTCTCTATATCTCTCCTTTTTTACCTCTCTCTTGTAGTGCCCGACGAAGTACGACTGCTCCGTGCGCAATAGAGCTGGAATGCGTCAACATCCTGGCATTTATGATGCATTTTTTATGCATGCTTTGCAGCTCTCATGCTTCAATCAGCAAGGGGTTGAGCCACAGGAGAATAAAAAAAAGGTCTTGGCTTTCGACCAATTGGTTCTTGCAGTTAGAGATCTGTCGGTGAGTAGATGTCTTGCTTGTTTTATCTGTAGATTAACTACTGCCTGTACTCAATTACTCTAGGTTATTAAAGTGAATAACATACTACAAGTAGTATCCCTTAAAGCAATTGGATATTCTTCTTTACAATGTAGGTGCTACTTTCTTCTAGATCCGAGGTCTTCTTGTGCAGATTCAGAGAAAAGTCACTACTTAAAATCCAACGGTACTGCTAGTAAAAAGACGCAGTTTTCAAGAATCAAAGTTTACTCTATGCTCTGTCTGTACTCTTCACTCTTTACTCCTTCTTCACTGACGCCCGTTCCTGGTAGATTATTTGTACCAACAGCCAAACCTGCCGATAGCTCTATTCCAAAGTACCTAGCTGCTACTGAATAACTACTATAGTACTGACAATGTACAACTCCAACGACGGTCCCAATCAGACTATTACGACTCCTGTACTCCATAGAGCTAACGAGCTCTTGCAGTTGCAGATTCGCAAACAGTAATTTATTATAATTAACCCAGATCATCGGTTCTGAGCCTCACTCCACAGGTCCGCGCGGCCGGAAACGAGTCCGAACACATGTCCATGATATGATGATGCATTTCCCAAGTCGTCGGCTGTCTTTGCCAGAGTTCCGCTGCCAGCTTACGACTGCTAGAGTTCATTTTGGACCCCACGACGGTGGGCTCAGCTAAACTCTAGCCAGGAGAAAGCGACATTACTCCAGTCTGATATCTATCGTCTCTTTCTCATTGGCGTGTCAAGCCCCCAATTACCCCCGTTTTCCTCCCCCGAGTTGGCCACAAATAGCTAGCTTATACGAGCTCGGGAACAAAATTGCCTAGATAGGTAATGATAATATGGGGACAGGAGTTCTTCAGCGAACGTCGAATGGCGAACGTCCATCTCCTTGTTATTATTATTATTAATGTTCTTCATCTTCTTATTTTCTCCATCTGTTAGTTATTCTTCAGCTAACAAGCGTCAGAGTTTCTAGAACAATTCCTCGCTAACCACCCAATCTCGATCTTGACAATATTGTGACGAAATAAATCATGAATCATGATACGATACGATACGATGCGATCAATCCTCGCCACCACGCCAGGAAGTAGTTTCATAGCGGCGCGCTCAGCTGAAGGATTTCCGAAATAAACGGTTTAGTCCTTCGTCTGCGCGAGCTTTACAGTATATGGACTACATCTACATACATCGTAAGACCCAGTATTCATCGAGTACTTTTGAGTAGACTATATTAACTATTTTCACAATATTTGATAAATATGATAAATGTAATAATATAGTGAATATAATTCTTCTTTTTGTTCATCATACTGTGTAGACAATGCATGATTCATGCATGGCCCAGCCTCTCGGCCCATGATACCCACTTTACCTACAGACCATTGGAAGGGTAGTCTAGTACCTTTAGGTATCGAGGTAGACTAGTCCTTACCGCCCACCAGTAATCATTCACCAGTGACTATCCACCACTGGCCAGATCTTCAGGTTGGAATTGGGATCCCACTACATACATAGGAGTGTCTCTCAGTCACAGGGCACTTCTAACTACAAGAGTAGAAGAGTAGAAAGTAACAGACCTACTACTCCGTAATTTGGCCGTTCCAAGGCCCAGGTGGGGGTGTACATATAATGTAGACTAGAGAGTCTATCAAGACAGAGACTGTGTGACAATATCATGTCTCTATTATTTTACGGGAGGCGATTTGCCACTGTCTGTCGTGTGTACACGACCTTTTGGACGATTTTTAAGGGTTAGGGAAGTTGTTCTTTTCTAACTATCTAACCAGGTGCTGAAGTAATCAAATACATCAGGTGATGGTGTCATGTGAACCATCACATGACACTGTCCAAGTTCCAGGCCAGCTGAAGTAACTGGTGTACTCTGTGAACTAGTAGTTAGTGTTATTCTGTAGATTTAGTTAATAGTTATATCTACTCCGCAGGGTATGCAGGATATATCGATCGTCGACCGCTTAACGAATTTCCAACGGCGTTGCAGCGGCCTTCCGGTGAGCATGCAACTATCCTCGCCTTCTTTTATATTGCATGTACAACACTACAAATTCAATAGAAATTACATATTTGAAATATTAAAATAGTGTCTCATATCATACTAAGCCTGTAAATCTACCTTTCATCTAGTATTAGGCCTTATTCCGGTAAGCCAATGCTACGTCTCTAAGAGGTCTACACTTTGCATTTCTGTTTTGCGCTGATCACTTTTCCAATCAACAACTCTCATCATCTTCACTCTTATCCAAACGCCAACTTTACTAGGCTTTTATTCGCTAATACATCCTCATCCATCATTCCAAAACTCATCAAGCCAGCATGAACAATCCTGAAACTGCCGAGTTCCTGTGCGGCCTCGAAGGCACGGACGTCACTCTCGATCGATCCACCATCCGAGCCGCCTCTCCACCTGCCCCGCCAAACCTGGGTGATCGATAAGAAGCTATCTGAACGAACTCAATGGATGACGCAGCAGGAAGTTACCGATGGCCTTGGACTTCCGTTCGCAGCTGCCAAGTTTCTCTGTCATCGCAAGGAAGATTCTAGCAAGACGGCTTTTATGCGGATTTATCTTCAAATTCCTACCATTGACACTCTATATCAGAGCGCTAATATTCGACGCAAGCAGGCTGCTAAGCCACAGTCGCACCTTGAGTTGACGACCTTGAAAGCGCTCAAGAAAGCGGAATGCGATGATGTCCCTGACCTCCTTGCTTATCAAGAGGGAAAGCAAGGCGAAGATAAGGTAGTATCGTTCCGGGAGGGTATATCACTTATGTGATCTGGGATAAAGTCCCCGGGGAGCCTCTAAGCTCAGAACCACGCCAAGTGATCCGCGATAAATTTCGTGAAGCCTATCCGCAAGTTTACAGAACTCTCTGCCTGGCGTGCTCTCAATTGACATGGAAATCAGAAAGCTGAGGAAAGTATGGTTGGTTACATACCGCGTATGCCAACCATGTCAAAGATCATCTATGATAAGGCCACCGGGAATATGTACGCTCTATCCTTTGTTGAGTAGCGAAAACTATAAGCTGATAATAATTAGGCATTTCTCAGGATTTTCACGTGCAGACCGTACTGATACAAACAAAGAGTGGCATGACATATACTACGTTCTGTTTAATTTGGCCAAGCCATCTGAAAAGACAGACTGGGTTAAGGATTCCACAGGGTGGACTTGGTGAACAGCGAAGTTACCCTCAAATGGACCCCTAGAAGAAAATATCCGTCGAAATCCGATGACTAAGGATGCTCAGCTGAAGGTTGTGGGGGAGCTAAAGGTTCCTTGGGTGTACGAACACAATTTGAGCCAGGCGTATCAAGAAGAGGATGTGCTTCGCCATTTGCTCGCCCAGCCGATCAAGTACATGAAGGGATCTGAATTGCATGTATGGCTTTATGACCAACTATTGCCAGACAATATTCCTTCGACAGGAGTTCATAGGAGGTAGATGGGCCGTCTATTACTCTCCAGTCATTCAGGCATCTACCTCCTATGTATGTCAAGACGGACCTGGCCGATCTGCAGGCTACCCCGGTTGTGTCATTGCGGCAATGTTTCCTTGCTGTTGCGACTCTAGCACGGGGTCAGGGCCCTGTCTACAATACAACACCAATGTCAGAATGGTTGTGAAAGTAAAATGACATTGCGACTACAAGTCCCCAAGTCCTACTCTGCACCTCCGGACCAGCTCTATGTTCAGCCTCCGAGAGATAAGAAAGGATCTGCTATAAGATTATGTAACGCTCACGGATCAGATCGGGTTGCTCAGGGGTGTGCTCAATTCTACTCACTGATCAAAAAGTGGCGAGGGGTGAGCATTAAAATGGAAAGGGAAGACCAAGAAATGGCATGGGGATTCAGGCATGTAGGTAGCGAGCGCCTACGGGGGAAGGAAGGAAGAAAGTCGAGCATTTGCCGTCGCTGGCTGTGGCACAGTCAACTTGCATCCATGAGAGAAGAATAATCAGGAGGTAGGTCAGAAGCTTTGAAACGGCGTTACGCCCTTTCCTGTGTCTGTGATTGGGGATCGAGCTCCCTCCTTTAGACTACGGGTTAGTTAGTTAGTGGTTGCTTAGTTCCTGAGTCATTACAAAGTAACTACTAGTACGGAGTAGTAAGGAGATCGTGGCTGCTTCTTTGCTTTTACCGAACTAATGATTCTTTTTTACCACGAGGCACAGTTGAGATCAGAGCCGGTAATGGATAATGGTAATTTTCGAGTACTACCTTACTGTGTACTATGGACCTTTTTTTTTTTGAAATTCAATATCAATAGGGTAGTATTATTTTGCCCCGTTATGGGGACTTGGACTCTACCTAGGGTCACCCAAATACATGCTCCATAGTCTCCCCTGCCAATAATAACATGCACGAAATCAAAGAACACAGTATCGCCTAGGTAGACCGCAGCCTCCTACTTAGGAGGGACATGGGCTTCGATATTGAAACGGCACGGACCTGTATTGGACAGGTAATTCTGCTCTTCGACACGGAGACAGCCGTTCGATCGACATCGGCAAGGCAGATACGATTCTTCTGACAGCCTTCCAAGAGCTAAGTGATCCTGAGAGACGAGAGGCATCCATTATTCGCCTAATCATACCTCTTCGGAAAGAGGCTCAACTGCCCCTTGAGTCTGGTCTGTCGACTTCCTCGTGCCAAGCATGTTCACAAACATCCACTTCAGGACAAGGACTGAACAAAGAACTTGAAAAGTGTCGTCGGTTCAACTACCATTCTCGTTCTGGTAAGAAAGCTTGCGCGGCTGCTAAGCAGGGCCGGGGAAGGGGGGCAGATCCTTCCCGTTGTCAAGGCTCATCTTTCATCATTCAAGCTCGGAAAAACGGGTAGCAGAGGAACTAACGAGAAGCAACTGATGGCTCTCATTAGCCGTTCCTGCTGGAGAGGGGAGGGTGAGAAAAGAAAAAGAAGAGAGCAATGGGAATTTTTTTTGGGTGGGACAACAACAGGGATTCAACTTGTTTCTGGGATTAACTTTTGATCATCATCAGAAAACAAGTGTCATCACATCATATCAGCGGCTAGTGCTGTTCGTCCGGAGTGTGGATTCTGGAAGCGTACGGCCAGGTCGAGTTAACTAAAACCAACGCTAAAGTAGCAGCGTTGGCGCCAAGACGGTCAGAAATGGAGAATCTCAGTATTCAAACAGGGTTAGCTTGTTCTGCTGATGAAGTTAGTTAAATACCTGCAGAGGCTTAATAATTATAGTGCAACAGTAGTCCTGTGTATCATTTTTGTTTGCAAGTGCAAAACATATCTTCATACAATTCAAGGCCGGCAGAGATCGAAGTCTCGCTTTGGGGAGGCAAAAAAAAAAAAAAAAAAAGGCAGGCCCCTCGCCTCGCGCGGCTGGACTTGGGAGCCTGCTCAAAGTTTTACCTACGACGTGCTAATGCCTAGTTATCACACACTCATCCAGACTGTCGGGTCCGGTCAGCGGCATTCGACACAGAAGTTGCAGGAAGAGGGACGGCGGCGTGGCGCTATTTTGCAAGGAGTCGTGTCTTTCATTAATTCATCTCCCTCCTTTGTCGTAGCAGGGTGGGCTGAGATTGGCTACTCCGGAACATGTTGTCAGTCAAACTTGTTATCGGAGTTAAGAAACTGGATTCTTCATTCGTTTATCTTCATTCAAAATAGCGATAGTCTGGTACTGCTAGGAGAAGACCGTGTCTGTTTTCCGTGGTTAGCGCAGAGATTCCATTATTATCTCGAGACCGAAGGCATCCGATGCAATAATCATGCTAAAAATACGACTCACCCCATCATCATCATCATCACCATCATCACCATCTTGAGACAAGTTCAGATCCAACCCCCGAAAAAGAATATGGGTACTAGAATGAGTCTTTCCTGTTTGACATCTGTGCGTGCGGGAATCCTTTGTTCTTCATCGGGGATCTCCGTACTCTCTTTGGGGGGGGGGGGGGGGGGGGGGGGGGGGGGGGGGGGGGGGGGGGGGGGGGGGGGGGGGGGGGGGGGGGGGGGGGGGGGGGGGGGGGGGGGGGGGGGGGGGGGGGGGGGGGGGGGGGGGGGGGG